>OX183133.1:21171829-22371829 GCA_945261195.1 Cryptosula pallasiana | reverse complement strand
GTGTCTGAGTAGATAGTGTAAAACTACTACAGTATTATAAGTATAGGGAATCTTCAATTTCTTAGATCAATTTAAAAATAGCTAAACTGAATTGTGTGAAGCCATTTTCGATGGATGATAGTCAGCACCTTGATAGCGGCAGTGAATTAACCAAATTATTGAACTACACAAGCTTAAATTATGCAAGTTTTGCTGTAAATCATTGTAATTGACCTAAATTCTCAATATAATGAACCATTGATGCATATTCATTTTATTCATATAAAACATGAAATAAATTTCATTTCAATTGCTTTGCATCACATTCTCAATTGATGAAATGTTGGCCAAAAACACATTTTGATAATTTTGGCCACTATTAATCATCTGTAATGGATGGCTCCCACTATCGTCCACTAACAAAGAGCCGTCCACAGTGCACAGCTTGTGGAACAGACATCTCTCCACGAGGTAATGCAGGGTCAGACAGACCTGCAGGATACAATGGAGAAGTTGATAGCAACTTCACTACTAGTGAGCCATCAACTCAGACAAACTAGGTATAGTATAAGTAATAAATACATTTATTTGTCCACATATCATGTTCTAGGGAGGCAATCGCCTAGAATAGACAGCAACAGCAGCAGTGAGTGATAAGTGGCAATAAACACACAAGAGAATCCAGCCTTTTATAGGCATTATGGCAGGAAGTGCATTGCATCATGCTAAGTTTAACTAATAAAATACAAAAGAAAGTAAATTAACCAATCAAGATAACGATACATATAATCGTGCACAACAGTAAATATACAAGGTGCCTAGTGGCAAGGAATAATACTGCAAGACCAAGTCCTCAGTCTTTGTCAGCTTTAGATTCCAGATAGATAGGATGTAGAGGTTGATAGGTCCTGGATTCGTCCTTTTGGATCAACTTAGGCTACTTAGGGATCTCTGGCTACAGCGGCCATCTTGTTGCCGGCCCGGTATGTCACTGCAGGGCCAGTAGAAGTCACTCCCGGATTGGTAGAGGTAACTGCATGGCTGGTAGGTAAAGCTGCAGGACCGATATAATGTATGCAGGGCCAGTAAGGTACTTCCTTCTTCTTCTGAGGTGATGGCTCTCTGACTCATCACTTTGGGAGGTCTGTCTGACTGATTGCTTCAGTCAGAGTCACCTCCAGGTTAATATGAGTGAGCATGGCATGTGTGCTACTAAAACTCACCACACATCCACACCTTCTACAGACATTATCAAATGAATTCATGCAACTCAGTATGCTGTAGGATGAGATAACTAGTACAACAAAGCTTCAGCGGCACAGCTTGGAACACCCTAAGACGTACCCTAACCCAGAGTAGAACTCAGGTAAGACCTCAAGGACAGGCAATTATGATGCAATATTGGTGAAATGGTTCAATTAACTTGAGGTGCATCATGGACACCAAATCAGAAAATTAGCAATCGGCAGGTTTCACATATGTAGAAGTAGAAAGGCTCCAGTTGATGCAATCAGTCAAGACACTCTCCGTATAGAACAGATTGAATATCACAATAGAGAGACATTCCTCCTGTTCCATGTGCTTTTATTGACAAACACTTGATCGGTTATCTGATTTGTTGCATGGTGTATAGTAAGGGCATTTAGTTTATTACTCGTTATCGTTAGTGAACATTACCATATTGTAATGGATTTCAGCATAGGTGGCCTCTATCATTGATGCTATGCCAGCCAGTATGAAGTGTGTAAACACGCATAGTCATACTAGACTCAGCTCCGCCTGATTGCCTCAGTATAGAAGTGGATGCATGCCTGCCGCAAGGATGGATGAGTCAAGAATTCAAGCAGGGGATTTCCCGCCTTACTAAAGAAGTTGGCTGGCGCATTATTGTTATGCTTATTGACTGTATATATATTTTCATTGCGCCTGCTTGTTTATGCTATTTTGTTTGACCTATATTAATGTTGTTGACCAATCATCTTATGTTATTTTTCAACCGATTCATTAGCATATCAACTGCATAACTTTATCAACATGTGGCCCAGTGGGCAGATTAGATTGTGCGCTTACAAAGAGAGGTACTCTGAGTAAGCTTTTGTCTCTTGAAGCAATAAAGTGTTAGCTATTGTAACCCGGTGTGTTCACTTGGCAGTTGGCCAAAAAGTATTAGGATACTTGCACACGGCACAACACGGAGCTTATTGACTCATAGCTCATCTACAGATAGAGCCACTGCTAGTAAACAAGTAGCTCTCATTAGCAATTGTTGTTACATTGCTAAACCAGTACACTTCTCTAGTAGCTGTTTGGTAAAGGTGCGGCAAAATCCTTTACAATATATAGAATGATGACTTTCTTTGGCTGAGCATGTCAAAGGCTGAGCTTGTGTCACTTTCATGGTTTGCGCAATTAAAGATGTTTGTTTTAATTATGCCTCTTGTATCTGTGCTGAGAGCCCAACACGAAGTTTCCGAGTTTCTCCAACCCATGTTTGTACATTGCTGAAGCTACTACGGCACAAAGTTGGGCAACGTATTGGCAGTTGTGGAAGTATGAGAGAGTCGGTCTGACGCAAAACATTAGTAGGTTTTGTAGTAGACATTAAACTCCACTGCAGTTGAAGTCTGGTAAAACAGTCACGGTGTCACACAGTAGGCAGCCAACAAAAATCTGGTCCAAAAGTATTGACAGGCAACTCCTACTGATGGTGATGACTATAAACAAATTGTCAGCCTGCCTGGACCATGCTTTTTACGATAAAATTATCTTAGCTGCTGATATGGTCACAAAACCACCCACTCGTACCATGATGAGAGTGAGTATAGGAAGGCAAATTGACAGCTGCGTAATTTTAAAAGAGAAAATGTTCAAGTAAGTCATCTAGTTACAGAGCTCTATCAATGTAGGTTACTTCTCGTGAGCTTAACATGAGGTACACCTTTATGTACTTGTGAGCTCTCCATGTACAGCGAATGTGAGCTGCAGCACTCTGTATCGTTTAAGTTCATCTGATGGTAACACTCACCAAACCTCAAAACAGCAAAATGTTAAAAAGGCTGTTTATGCGCGAGCAAACCATTTATATGTTGTCATGCTTTTGGGAAAGTTTGACTAGTCTGTGCTAAAAAATACTGATACCGGAGTAAAAGTTTGTTTTATTCGCAAACTGCTGGCTTTCTTAGAATTGTCCATGGGTATCTTTTGTAGGTGTTAGGATGAAACAAGTGCTTGTTGGCAGTGGGCTGAAATCAGAGTATTTTAATCAAACACACTTCATGTACAGGGTTCTTATTTGTTCTAACATTTGGTCAAACTGGTTTATTCAAATTGAACCACTCTTCCAGTTTAATAATCAGAAGATTCTGAATATCTACCTTTGACTTTTGCCCATTTTTTTCTAGATCAGTTTTGTTTTCAAGTTACACTCACGGAAACACTACATGCTGTAAAGGATTTTGTTAAACTCTTCATCTGTTTTTGCAATTGTATCAATGAGGCAAAATTGAGTACAATGCATATGGCAAACGGTTTGGTCAAGGTAATGTTGATGGATTGGATGGAACTACTGATTTCTGAACTTTTAATACGACTCGATTGAAATCTAAGCCACCAGGTCAATAGTTACTTGACTTAGAACCAGTCATTTCACCAACCAACACCAGGAGTAGATGTTGGCAACCTGCCAGAGGCACTGCACCAGAAGCAAAGTTAACCAAACTTTTATTGTTCGTAACAGCAAAAAGTACTGTCTATGTATTCACTAGCAATGCCAGCTCAAGTCTACCTGTATTCAAAAATTAACCCTACTTTTATGGTAAATAGATGCAGTTGAAATGGTCTCTTTTTATTGTGTGCATAAGCAAGTAGCAAGTGTATTCGTTGTCATAATATATTGTAAAGGATTTTGCCGTGCCTTTACCGAACAGCTACTAGAGAGAATATGCCCGGATGCAATATACCAGACAACTAACGAGCTTACCTCACTGCTAGTGTAGTGGTTTTCCTTCTCCTACTACTGACACAACGGCATCCACTCCTCCTAGACACCAACAACTACTTCGGAGTCCTCGACCCAGACAGATCACACAGAGTTTTACAAGAGTAACTGCTTTATTATATCCTTCTGTTTAGCGACATAATAAAGGTGTAGCACAAAAATCCACCAACTTCTGCTCTCCTCATGTGCAGCAATTCTTTTTATAGGAGAAGGCAGGAAATCTCACCCCCTTATTAGGGTGACCCAATAACAAATAACGTTACAAATCATACATGAATCAAAAAAGGCAATACGATTCATCATAACAAAGCTTGTATAACAGCAGTGACTTATGGATAAAAAAATAAAACTCCCTGAGAAGTATTTAGTTCGTAGAAGTGGTTATTTAGTGAATGCCACTCATTGTATCCTTATCTCTTAAACTTGTGGATTTGCCTCACGTTTTGAAACAGAAGGTTATTTAGGTGGTGGCGGACAGCAGAAATTAATTTCAGCTAAATCTCTTTTTTTCATAAGAGTCCGGTGCTGCTGAAATGATAAGTTTACATGTTCGACATTCTGAAGCCATTTTCTACTGGAACTTTAAGTTTTGCAAAATAGATTATTTGAAATCCTGAAACTTTTTCCCCAGAAGTAGCCAGTTTCCTTTATTAGTGTATCAATAATCACAGCATCAAAAGATTTCTTTTGTCCTTTTAACTAGTTTGACAGCAAAAAACCAACATCCAATCAGCCGTACTAAGTGGACTGTTACTTCTATTTATACTCAGTTTTTTACAGTGATATTGCAGGAGATTTTTATGATAAAAGGCATCCACCTTCCGCTGACTTCAGATTCCCCTAACACCCCTTCAACTATCTCCTAACACTAGTTATAAGTGGATCCGAGATTCTCCCTTTATAACATATATAGTCAATGTCGGGTTAAGGATACAGGCTATACTGGGTCGATACCGGGCCTGTGTTGACCCTGGAGGTCCTCTATATATCATACAGGACCTATACCGGGTTACCCCAAGTCAGTATCCTACAAAACAAGCTGTTGTACTGTTAGCAATCAGAAATCTTGTGGATTGTTTTTAAGCATCATTATTTATTGTGTTATACTTAGAGCAGGTTGCTTGTATTGTAATCAGAACACAACTAGTTCGCAATCGAGATCAACGAGGTAATTACACATCTGTGTAAAACTAGCTGGAAATTAAGCTGCTATCCAATAGCTGGCTTATGCTAAATACAACAGATTTTCCCACCTTAAAATCTCAGCTGCATTACATTAGAAATGGTGCAATATAAACAAAACAGTGCAAAGTTATGGTAATGTAAGTTACGAATTTACCAGATCAAAAGCCCAGACGTTCTGGTGGTTTTCGCTCCCTATTTGAGCGCCTTAGTATTGATGGTGTGGTAACCTGAGTGGAAGGTGTACTTACTGCCTGAGACGTTTGAGTTGTAGGCTGAGGTGGTACCAGATGCGGTGGCAACACGTCCCTCCGCGGAGAAGAGAACGGCTGCAGGTCTTCTGAACTGGCAATCGAAATATTATTCCTAGAAAGCACATTATATGGCAGCTGACCTAGCAAAGATTTCCTGATATCTGGGGAGGATTCTAGTGGCATAGGTAAATCACTGTTGGCGACCCCTTCACGTCTCTTGAGTTGATCAATGTGCCTCTTCCAGTTTCTCCCCTCAACTTCCACATAATAGCATAATGGGCCAATTCGGTCAATAATGATGCCTGGTTTCCACTTTGCTGCTCCCAGATAACATCTCACCCACACGAAAGCACCTGCTTCAAAATCACGAGGCTTCATGTCAGGTCTAGCAACCCCATTTTTAGACAAAATATCTGGTCTTACACAGTCTAACCTTGTTCTTAAATGTCGCCCTAGCATTAAGTTTGCTGGACTTTGTCCTGTAGTAGAATGTGGGGCATTGCGATATGCTAAGAGAAACCTGTCAAGTCTGTAGTGCAAACCTATATTCTCCATATCAGTCTGGGACGCTTTGAGGGCAATTTTCACTGTCTGAACAAAACGTTCAGCTAGTCCATTTGTGGCTGGATGATAAGGAGCACCACGTTTATGCCTGATGTTTAAGTGAGTCATGAAACTCTCAAATTCACTGCTGCAAAACTGTGGGCCATTATCACTTACAAGTTTCTCCGGAACTCCTCGTCTAGCAAATACTGTTCTTACAAAATTTACCGTACTTTGTGAGGTTGTAGACTTTGTGATACAAACTTGTGGCCACTTAGAAAATGAGTCAATCACCACTAACAACATATTACCCCCTTCTATTGGCCCTCCATAATCTACATGAATACGTTGGTAAAGTCGAGTTGTAGGTAGCCAGAGATGTAAATTAGCTATCTTGGGTCATTGCTCATACTCATGCACGAGTCGCAAGTCCTACTGACCAGTTCTATTTCTTTATCAAGACCAGGCCACCAAATTAATGACCTGGCTACTGACTTCATTTTGGACTTCCCAATGTGACCCACATGAAGTTCTTGCAAAAGACTACCACGTAAGTATTGTGGTATAACCACTCTGTTACCCCACATAACCACCCCTGACATGACAGATAGCTCCTCTCTACGGTTGAAGAAATGAGTTAGGTTCAAATTCTCATCAGACAGTTTACTCGGCCAACCTTCGTTTGTTAACCGCAGCACTTTAGATAGAAACACATCTCTAGCGGTTGCTTTGCTACTTGTGAGGAGGTAATTGGAAGTTCGAGTTCACTAACTGTAAAAACAAATGCAGTTTGTTCTTCTTTGTACTCATTCGTAGGTGACTGGTAGGGATATCGTGAAAGAAAACCAGCTTTGTTTTCAGTACCACGTCACCACTCAACACTATAATTGTAGCTTGAAAGCTTTAAAGCCCATCTTTGAATGCGTTCTGTTGTCATGGTTGGAAGGCTTTTTTCTGGGGAAAATATCTTGTTCAGGGCCTGGTTATCTGTGACTAAAGGCTGCTACACACAGCGACGAAACGAGGACGAAACGTCAAATTAATTTCGTAACGAATATAAATTTGCCCAACGAAAGCCCTACCGGCACTTTGGTAGCGTTGCGGTGACGTTTCATCCAGACCTAGCAGTGCTTGGTTGGCAATTTTTCGTTAGTCGATCATTGGTCAAAAATCTTTTCTGCATTTTGCTATTGGCCACACAAGGCGTAACTTCATTGGTCCATGTTGTATTAGTGGCGCTAAACACAGCACATGTTACTAAAATTTATTATTATGATAATTATTATTACTACTACTAGTATCATATTAAATACTACCATTGGCTGGCAGTTGTTTATTATTATTGTTATTAAAGTTGCCTAATGATGTTATTATTATAATAAAAATTATTATAATTATTAAAATAATTATTATTACAGTACAGTTAATTAATTTTTTAATAAAAATTGGGCCTCCTGCAACAAAATAACAAATGATTCATCATCATTATTTATTATTATTATTATTACGAATTAAAAAGAACCTAGCACTTATAAAATTACTAACCCAGTGAGTGAGTAATAATGATAACCAGTTGATAAATAATTAAGTTTACTCACCAATAAATTAACTAAATGCGAATATCTGGAAGCTGTCCGTACAGAAGAACTAGTAGAAGAACTACTAGTTTTGAATACTACTATTACTATGATTGGCGGCAGTTGTTATTATAATTCGTGTATTGTCATTGGCTGGCAGTTGTTTGTCGTTGATCGGCTACATGCAGTTTTGTTCGCGTGTGAAGCAAATTTCGTTAACAATGCACCGAAACAAAAAACTATTCGTTTCGGCCAGTTCGTTTCGTCCTCTTTTCGTCGCCCTGTGGAGCAGCCTTTAAACAAACTTGCGGCCATAGAGCAAATGTCTAAACTTGTTCAATCCAAAAACAATAGCTAGGCCTTCGCGCTCTATCTGTGGGTACAAAATCTGAGCTGGGGTAAGTTTCTGGGATGCGAACTGTATTGTGCGGTCTTCCCCTTCAATGTTATGTGAAAGTACCGCTGCCATACCAACTCTTGAAGCATCACATGTCAATTTAACTGGTAAGTTGGGATCAAAGTGAACCAACAATTCACTTTCTCTCATCAAAGTTTTGGATTTCTCAAATGAGCTATTGATTTCTTCATTCCAATCAAATTTAACATGATTTTTGAGCAAAGCATGCATTGGGGCGATAGTTGATGCCAGATTAGGCAAATAACGCCTGTAAAAGTTAAGTAAACCCAAATATTGTGGTAGATTTCAGTGCACTCTAGGAGTAAACAGGTAGTTTACACTAGAAACCTTGCGAAGCAATGCACTAGACTTCTGCCCACAGCATTTGGTTAATAGCTGTTGGGTAGGAAGTCCTACTGTGCCGGTAGCATAATAAGCAGGGCCGGTATTGACCCCTGCAGGGTCGGTAGTGACCTCTACCGACCCGGTACAGCTGTACTGGGCCGGCACAAGATGGCCGCCTTAGACGAGGATCTGTAAAAATGTCCAGGAACTTAGTCAAGGTCGTAAACAGGAAGTGCCTACCCCTAAAGTACCAACTTAGTGGACCTAATTCTATATACAGCCTGGGAACTCTGTAGGAGCCGTCATTGGACAATTAGGAGAAAGGACTCCGCCCTTAGCCACTTGGCACCTCCTTGTATTATCTTGCATTGCATTGTGATTCGTTGAGTATTTATATAGTTAATGTCATTGGTTCAATTACTTCCTGTGCATTGTCTCTTATATGTTTTGTGTTCATTAGCTCTCCTATAAAAGGAGAGCTCCCACTGTTCATCTGTGCATTCATTACAATGAGCCATAGCATGTATTCTTATATTGCTAAACACCTAGAGGAATAATTACCCTCAGGACAGCTTTGTAATAAAGCCATTATAGCAAACACTACTCGGTACTGTTTGTCTGAGCCATGGGCTCTTGCCTTACCGGGTAATTCGGTTGCCCTATACAGTTGTCACTGTCGGTCAGTACAGTGTCCCCTCTGGAGAGAGGTAGAATACTCGAGACTAGTGGATGTCCGTGGTAACAGACCGGAATCCATTACAATATGACCTAATCTTGGATTTATCCTTAGGGGTTTTTATCTGTAGAATATTATCTATCTTTACGGGAATGGGCCTGGTACCTTGTTCATCAATAATGGGACCCAGGTAACTTACTTTTAACTTGAGACACGAACATTTGGCTAATTTTAATTTCAAGCCATACTGTGCTATGCGTTTAAATACTAGCTCTAGCCTATGATTATGTTCCCCTACATTACTTCCTGCTATTAGAATATCATCGTAATAAATGTGTATACCTTCTATGTCTCTAAGCCAGGGGTGGCCAAACTATGGTCCATGAGCCAAATGTGGCCCACTTGCCTATTTTGAGTGGCCCACTTGGTTGTTCTAATTTTCGCTCGTGAAATAGTTCGTGAAACTCACTGGATAGAGTATATATAGAGTATATATAGACTATAGTATATATAGACTTTATAAATTAAATACTGTACTCTGCATTGCGTCAGCATGTTATTGTGTTACATCACCTCTTCCTGCATGACTAATTTGGTAATGTACTTATACATGTAGTTGCATCAGCATTTCATGGGCTAGTAACTTCCTGTGGCTTACCTATAAATATGCTGACAACTCAGTTTTGCTTCATATACTTCTATTAATCTGTAAAGTAAATTGGACATGTCGATAATGGCTAGCGCAGAAAAAAAGCAGAAGTTACAGCCTACTATTTGAATATTTAATGATAACTGGACGATGGAGTTTCTTTTTACACCGCGTTATGCTAAACCTCGGTTATGCCATGATACAGTTGCTGTAATCAAGAAAACTAACATTCAGAGACACTACAATGTGAAGCATGGAGAGAAGTTTTATCAAATGTTTCCACCAGGTTCTCAAGCAAGAAAGGAGAAAGTTGAAAGTTTGAGAATGGCAATTATGTCAGAGGTTGCAATGTTACAAAACTTCACTTCACTGGAAAAGAGAGCTACAGAGGTTTCCTTGCGTGTGTCAAAATTGCTTGCAGAAGCTATGGCACCATACAGTCACGCTGAACTAGTAAAGTCTTGCATGTTGGAAGTTGCAAAGGCAGTGTTTCCTGACAAAAAAGACATTATTGATAAGCTGCAATCAGTGCCGTTATCTTGGAAAACATGTACAAGGCGCACAGATGAATTAGCTAATGACCTAGTAAGGCAACTACATGCAGAAGTGCATGATGCACAATGGTATTCGTTAGCCCTAGATGAGTCAACAGATATTTTGGATGTGGCACAACCAGCCATATTTATCAGGTAAACATATTTCTGTTTTCATGATTTGTTACACAAGAATACAATTTTGCTGCAATGTTTTTGGACGTGGTTGTGAAATACAAAATCAAAAAATCCATTGAATACAGACAGCTGCAATATATGTTAGCTGTTTGTAAAATATGGTTTTTGTTTCTAATATTTGCAAAACCCCTGTTTGTAGATACTTCAATGGAGAAAGATTCGCAGAAGAGCTGTTAACTCTTGTTGGCATTGAAGAAGACACAACAGGATCTACAATACATACAGTTACCTTGGAGAAACTAAGAGAAGCAGGACTGTCTCTTACCAATTGTATTTCTGTTACCACTGATGGAGCACCAGCAATGACTGGCAAGGAGAAGGGATTGTTAGGGCGATTGAAAACGAATCAGCCAAAACTGCTAGCCTTCCATTGCACAATTCATCAAACAGTGCTGTGTGGCAAGCTCAATTGAGATTTCCTCATGTTGATGACAGATGCAACGAAGATGATCAACTATCTCAAGAGTAAATTGGCATTTCGTCACAGGGAACTAAGACAGTTTCTAAGAGATATTGATGCCCAGTATGATGAGCTTTTTACCCGCAACAATGTGCGTTGGATCAGTAAAGAAAATGCTCTCAGCAGAATATGGCAGTTACGAGAAGACTTGCTTGTGTTTCTTGAAACATGTGGTTCAAGCGCTGAGATGTTTGTTAACATGCTAAAAAGTGAAGAGCGCATGGCTGATATGGCTTTCCTGGTTGACATATGCGGGCACCTCAACGCACTCAATTTGAAACTGCAAGGGAAGGATAAATTAATAGTTGACCTTCATTCAGCTGTGAAGTCGTTTGGTTTGCAGCTATCATTATTCACAAGTGACAATCGAGCAGATATGCTGCACTTTCCTTGCCTCAAGTTATTGCAAGATGAAAGCGAGGACATTGATATCCAACGCTACAGTGACCATATCAACAACCTGAGTCAGGAGTTTTCAAGGCGTTTTAGTGACTTTGACAAGATAGAAAGGTTGACTCAGCTCATTAAAGCGCCTTTGATTGCTAGAATAGGTGGTTGGGCATTGGCCATAGGTGAACTTCCTATTGACTTGTCAGTGGCTGCAATGCCAATGGAACTATGTGATCTGCAAGCTACAGAGAATGTCTTGACCCCAGAGTTTTGGACCAAAGCTGCAACAAAGGCATTGTATCCTAACATGACTTAACTAGCACTTCGGGTGTGTACAATATTCTCATCAACATATCTATGCGAGTCTGCATTTTCCAAGATGAATCTTATCGAATCTAAGCAACGATCTATCCTCTTGCAAGACCACCTTCATCAATCAATGAGATTAGCATGTACCTAGAGGGAACCAGACTACAAAAACATTTTGAGTGCTAAAACCCAATACCATCCTAGTCATTAGAACTTTGGTGTAAGTCCGTAATTAGTGTGCACTACATTAGTGTATGTATAATTACATATTGTTGATGTATTTAGTGTATATGCATCATTTATAATAATTCATATTCTGTTTGAAAGTCGAATAAATATTGTTCATTGCCTGTGTTCATTACCTGTGTCACTATGGTTTTATGTGAAAATACATGTAGTTATAAAAGCGAAAAACTTCTGGCCCACCTGACTGTTTGATTTCTAAAATTTGGCTCACAAGCAAAAAAGTTTGGCCACCCCTGCCCTACAACACATCAAACCGCAAATGGGCTGACCTAATAGAAGGTTAGTCAACAAAAGCACACTGGTTCCTGGGTGTGTCCAATAAGATTCTCTATGAGCATTTGTTATGGGCTACATTATTCAAAGCTTCTGTACCATCATTTTCCTGTTAGGTGCTGATTGA
The DNA here is from genome assembly GCA_945261195.1 of Cryptosula pallasiana. Lineage (NCBI taxonomy): Eukaryota > Metazoa > Bryozoa > Gymnolaemata > Cheilostomatida > Cryptosulidae > Cryptosula > Cryptosula pallasiana. Next base: position 22,359,694 of record OX183133.1, on the reverse strand, counting down.
TAGGTTGCAAGTCGTGGTATTGGAGGCCCCTACGGGCCAAATTCTACTGTGGTGGTTTTAGTCTATCATGAGTCCCATCTGAGAACCGAGTTGGCCACAGTGTACCCTACCCTATGAATGTATAAATTGTTATTACTTTTTCACGCTTTGTTGGGTCATACAAGGCACCGAGTAGCATGTTTTACTAAATAATGCTTGCAGAGAGGGTGCAAGACTGGTAGCCGCCAACATCTACCGCAGTATAGCAACCCGGTTATTAGCTATTTGGATCATCTTTTGTATCCCTACATTACTACACGAATAAATTACTTTAACTTGACAACTACTGCTGATTTGTCTGAGTCAATTGGACTTTGTCTTAAAAGCAAAGGTCGTTGGAGTGTGTGGAGGAGTTGGCCAGGGTAGGAATAACTCAGTGTAATTAGAGAGACGCTGAATGCAGCAGGGGTTCTGAACAAAGATGCAGCTGTGTTTATAGTAGAGGCAAAAAACTACACTAATATTATTAAAAGTAAACCAAAAACAAGATCCATAAATTATTCCGTCTATTTAAAAATTGAACATTAGAAGCCTTTGGTTTACAGGTCATTAAAAAAATTGACTTCAATGACCATGATGAAAAATATTGTGGTTTGATAGCCCGGTAGATCTTTAAGGGGTGTTTACTGCTTGTCATGTCCCATGTTTTATCAGAATTTTTACCATTTTATACTCAGCGGTGGTGAGCAAGTTAAAACCAAACATACTGTGATGCGGGTAAGTAAAGAGGCTGGTCTGGCACGTTGCTTGAGTAACTCGGTGTTGTTTCTGCAGAGCTAGCCTAAGTTTTTTGTTAAATCGGTTTTCTGAAACTTGCTTGTGAGTTAGTTGATACACAATAGGAATGGGAATGAAATAGATATGTTTTTTTTTTAAACTAGCTATGATGGGTTGAGATGCTCTGTAAGATTAAGAGGTGGATCAGTTTTAGCAATGAACGCGCAAAGCCTTGTGTTTACAGGCCAAAACCTATTGTAAGGTTGTTTAGTCTCTTTCAGTCTCTTAGACTTTAGTTGTTTAGTTGCTTGCAAAGCAGAAATTAGTTAAAGTTTTGTGGTGTGTCATAAATCTTTATTCGTCAACATCTGTCAACTGCCTGCGATAGAGTAATTATATTTAGAAGTTTCTATTGGCTAACCATCATCATATCTAAGTAATTCTGGTTTTTAATGGCCACTATTTATCTGTTTTTTCATCTCTTCAACTGTCTCCAAATGAACCAAACAAGGAACTTTTTAATGCATCATTGGTTGCCTGAGTTGTACATTAAAAAGTACTGTGTTCACTGTTCTTAGTTGACCTGGTGGAAAGATGTCAGGCTCTCTGCACACGCTTTTTCTTTTAGTGGTTTCTTCAATCTTGTCTAAAAATAATGAAGTACTTAAAAATCCTGGATTTGAGGATCCTCTTGGACCGGAATGGACTTGTTTTAACTGCAGAGGAAGTTTGGTAAATGCTTCACAGTCTGGAAATAGTTCATACTTTGCCACAGAGAGGTGAGTGAATTTTATTTCAGGTGTTGTATGTAGTGCACATTATATCGTATACATATTTTACAAGCCTGTTCATTGTCATAGATGTAAAATAATAACTTGTGGTTTTTTGGCAGTTGCTTAATTGGATTGTTAAAAAACACTATATTCAGTAATGCACAGTCCCATAACAAATATATACTAAGCCATGACTTTTCACTGCTTGCAAAAAACTGTTTTGCCCTAAAAAAACTGTCGATTAAATTGATTTGAGTATATGATACTGTTGAGTGCCAAGAATGCCCCCTTGTAATGGCAGCAATATTTTTACATCGTTCCCTCGATCTTTGTGCAATTTTCAAAACGTATGACAAAGAAGGAAGTATGCTTAGAAACAAAAATTTAAAAAATAGTACAATGATTAATGAGGAACTCTGTTAAAGCAATGTTCTTCTTATGTCTTACCATTCTTTACCTTTTAAAGATTGCAAAAGCTAGTTTTGACCAATTAATCATTTCACAGAAAATGAAAGTGTTGAGTGTGGTTTCCTTTTTGTCTAAATTGACTAGTTTCTTGAAGTTCAAGTAGAAAATGCTTTATGTAGCGCATTTCGACACAATTTTGCATCTTTTATATTATTCTACAGTCTTATTCATATGCAGAATTCGATTGCATCATACATTTCAAACTATTTCCAGCGAGAGCTATGCAACTACATTGAAACTACCAAATCGCTTCAAGTTTGCCATCTAATGCTTTGCAATAGTAAAGCTTGGTTTCCACTCAGCCGATTTCGGCCGGCGGTATACGACCGCAGTGTTGCCTCAGGAATGGAAACCATGGTTACCGGCTATATTCCGGCAAATCGGCAGTCTTTGCGATAGTAGAAAATTTCCTACTTTCGGCGGGTGATTGCAGGCTTGCGATGGTCACTGAGGAGTGGAAACCGAAAATAGCCGGGGATGTAGCGATCACACCAATAACATTTTTTCCAACATGGCAGACTCTACTAATTTCAACGACGATTCGATGGAAACAGTATGTCGTTACACTGCCATCTATGATAAGCAGTGCAAAGGGTACAAAGATCGAAATGCAAAACAGAATGCATGGGAAGAGGTGAGAAGAAACATCATCACCGTGAACGAACATCAATCAATTTTTGTGACGATAGCTACTGATGTGATAGTATTTATTATTAAATAAATAATATTAAATAATATCATTTATTTTGTGAACTATTTGATATAATTAATAATAATAAATAATTAATAAGGAGCATCATAAAATAAATTATTAATTTTTTTTAAGATAATAAAATAATAAAAAAATAGTTGACAACAACAATAGGGGCTTATATCTTTTGTGAATTTTGTTGTCAATAAATTTAATAATAAATATTATTTTTTGATGGCAACAGCTGAAATTCAATCATCATTTCTGGTTATTAATAATTATAAAAATATATATTATTCATATTTTTATTATAATTTTATTGATTATTATGATGTTATGCTCTTCTTACTACTAAATTAATAATGCTACATATTATTTTTGTTAAATCCTATTATTATTTATTGCCATTTATTTAATACAGGCGATATGATAATTAATAATGGTATTAATAATCATATAGACAATCTGTAGTAAATAAAAAAACAATGGTGAGATTTAACAAAAGTTATTTATATATATAATAATGATAAATAATATAAATAATAATATACTCAAAAATGAATTGTATATCTCAATTTAGTACTTGAACTTCCGTGAATTCCCATCATTAAAACACAAGTTTTAGTGGTTTGGTGGAAATGTGAAGAAGAAATGTCTGCCATTTGTTTTCTTTGTGCGGCTTCTCACAAGTTTCATGTATCACGCACAGCTTGTTACTTTCATTTTAAGGTAGCTAAAGAAATGAAATCGGATGTACCTACCGTGCAGAAGAGGTACAGCACAATCTGAACCAAACTCTCGAAGTATCTGAACTCCCTTAAGCTGCCATCTGGGGCAGGAGATACGGCCACACTGAAGCCGGAGTTCGAAAACTTGAGATGGCTAATATGCCACATCGATCATCGGTAAGTTGGTTTTGAGCAAAGTGCAATATTTGAATACATCTTTACATAATGTGTATGTGACCAAGTCTTCATTCTTCTTTAATTTTAGAAACACCACATCAACCTACAGCAAGCGGCAACCAAGCGATGATGAGGTGGCACCAGAAGACTTGGTCTGTTCCGATAGTGAGAGCGCAATCTCGTCAGTATCGAAGTGCGTGGTGAAACAGAAGGCGAAAAAACAAAAGAATTCAGACCAGGTAATGTGCATTTCATTTTTTTATATTGATTTTATATTAATTTGTATTATTGCTATTTTATAAATATTAATTTCAAATCTCTTTTTAAATAACTTATTTTATAACCTAAGATGATTGAACTAATCCCAAGTACTATACAAGTCATATATAGATACTATTATATAGTCTTTGCTAACCCTGGTGGTTTTTTTGCAGCTCTTAGATGAAGCATTACTGAAGAGACTGGGCGAAGAGGACAAAGTGAAGAGCGAAGATCACCTCTTTTGCCAAAGCCTAATCCCCAAATTTGAGGCTCTCACTGTTGACCAAAAAGAATTCGCGCAAATTTAAGTACTACAAGTGCTAAGAAAGGCAAGAATGATGCCAACGGACGCCTCATTGCCCTCTCCAGCCCTCCACCACCAATCACCCTCCATTCTGCACCAGCCACCACCGTCTCTTCCACAGCAGCCACCCACCACTCACCACCAATCACCCTCGATTCTACACCAGTCACCACCGTCTCTTCAACAGCAGCCACCCACCACGCACCATCAGTCACTCGCCACTCATCACCAGTATCAGCAACAATCATTTAACACTTACCAACCACTTTAACTTTTTTAACACGACTTAATCTACTCATTTTATATATCCACATCATTTTATGCTTCATTTTATCCACTATTTTATATATCCACATCATTTTATGCACCATTTATTAACTTTATTGTAGAATAATACACTATAGATGTATAAATATGTCTAAAATAGATGTAGTGGAATAACAAGTCTCAATTTTCTGCAAAAATGAACAATATTCGCTGTCAAATGTAACATTACAGTAGTTTACTCAAGCACATTTCCACAATTCCTAACTACATCATCCTGGTACTCCAGCCTGTAGTTTGCAGTTTGAAAGAGTTGGCACCACCCATCACGTGTTTGTTTAGCTGTTAGAGTGTGGTTATTAGAGCCTTTTATAGCGATTGCATTTCTTCCTTCTCCTCTGGTTTCAGTTCTCCAAAGGCCGTGAGTAATGGTTCCATCACTGCTATAACTGTGCACAAATCCTTGTGGAGTATACCCAGCATTGTCTGTATGCAACAAATAGTTGTGCAAGCATACTGCAGCTTTCACAATCTTTTCTGGTGTCATTACGTCAGCACGTATTGGTCTTCTGAAGATCCGCCATCTTGCAGAAAGAATGCCAAAGGCATTTTCAATGGTCCTTCTGGATCGCGAGAGTCGATAGTTGAAGACCCTTTGCTGGTGTGAGAGATTCTTACCAGGGTAGGGTTTCATGAGCCAGAGGCGTAAAGGGAATATTTCATCCCCAAGAAACGTATAATGATGTAGATTTCTATTTAATCTTCTTGGCTCGCGAAGTGGAATCTTTCCTTCTTCCAAGTCTTGAAAGAATAGAGTCCTGTTAAGTATTGAAGCATCATTGTCGCTTCCATATGCACCAATGTCCACAAATGTAAATCTGTAACCTGAATCGCTCATTGCCATGAGCACTATTGAATGGAAGTTCTTGTAGTTGTAGTAGGCACTCCCTCCATATTTAGGGCATTCAATCGCAATGTGCTTACCATCGATAGCTCCTAAGACATTTGGAAAATTCCAATCATTCTCAAAGTCCTCTGCTATTGCCTTCCATCGCTTGCTATCTCTTGGTGTCTGTAAGTATTCGGGTGAGAGCTGTTGCCAAAGTACGTCGCACACTTCTTTGATAGCATTTGACACCGTTGTTCTTCCCATTCTGAAGTTGAAACTTTGTGATTGTTGGCTGTCCCCGGTTGCCAAATAGCGCAAACAAACAGCGAGGCGTTCAGCGGGGGTAACAGTACTTCGGCGTGTGGAATCCTTCTGTAGATATGGCGATACCTTGCTCAATAAATGCTCGAACCTTTGTGGAGACATGCGAAAGTACCTACAGCCAGCAAACAGTGTAGCAATTAATGCCAATAATAACTGAGTTGCAGATATATTAATCACAATTAATCTTCCACATAGAGAACACAAGATTTAACCTCACCTGTAGTAATACTCTCTGTCCCTTTCAGCAAGTTCTGCCATCAAGTTGTGATACTGACTTTGTTCTTTTCGTTTTTGAAAAATTGGTCTAACCCAAAACTTGTGTTTGCGTTTGTTGGCTGCTTGATACCTTCTTCTTTTTCGATGTCTATGTAATAACAGCAGAGTAGTTGTTGAAAAACTAGAATGATCCATTGCAACAACCTTGTAGCTTGAGAGATGATATCAAAATGGCAGCATGGCAGCATTGAGTGTGCTGACTTTTCATTGGTCCAACATTTCTGAACCTGGGGGTCACCTGAGGAGTGGAAACATGACCCTGAGGTAGTTTGCAGGCATCTCTTCAGCTCAGCCCCTGGGGAGCGGAAACCATGATACAGGCTTCAGGCCTCAGGGGACCCCCAGGTGACCCCCAGGGGCTGCCTGCTGAGTGGAAACCAAGCTTAAGACAAATTGAACGTGAAATTTTGAAAACTCTGAACTGCTCATAACATTTTTCTTGTATGTTTATATGCTTAAAATTCAGCCAAAAAAATGTGTTTTATCATTCAGTACAGAAAAGCTTGCAAACTATTTTAAACGTACATGCAGTTTCTCTGCTAGACGTCTCGTAAAGTTATTTTTGCTTAATAAAATAGCTGCTTTAGCAGAGTAGTGTGAATATCAATCACATTGCTTAATCATTACTTGTGTCTCCAGAAGACAGTTTGGTGCCAGGTGAGCTTGACTCGCCAGCAAATTCCCCCACCATATTTTTTTTTAGAACATCATTAATTCATGGACCTCAGCAAGTGTTACAATTGGGAACAGAACTCGTTGGAGCGCATGTCTACAAATTTAGTGGATATGTAAAGATATTACCATCTCTACCTAATCAGAGACCTCAGAGGCCAGCTGCAATAATAGGTTATTCAAGTCTGAGTGAGTTTTGTTCTCTTAAGAATTACCGCTATGACTAATGTATGTGCTTGTGTCAGTCTAAGTGATCAGTATGAGCTAGTTACTATGTTACATGTGATCATTATCAATAAGAGTGTCAGCTAGAGTGGTCACATGAATCTCTGACAGAAAAACTTAAACAAATTATAGCCTTAGAGCATAAATGCTTATGAAACATTGGGTTTACCTGATTTTTAAAACCATGAACAAAATTGTGAACATGCCGAACTTGGTGCTTCTAAGATACTGGTTTCCAAAACTTATTACACCCTCATTCGCCCTAAATAAGTCTCCTCCCTAGCATTGACTTTAGCTCGACTGGTTTCTCTTTGCCAGTTGTACAGAATAATTAAAAGACAATTTATCCACGACCAACACTTGCTCTACCTTGTCCCTGGCTGATCACTACCAGCCATGCGAGCATTTACCATAAACCTTGTGGAGAATATTGAAACCCCAGACCCATTCAGCTCGGAAGTTTGACTTTAAGGTTTGGTCATTTATCGAAACCAGAAATAAGTTTTTTTTAACAAGTTTGGTTAGAGCCTTTCTTGAAGGACGTGGAATCCGTGGCATATTATGGGAGATTTTTGCACTTGAACTGATTGCAAGCCCCACCCCCTTCGACCCTTGCTTTAAATTCCCCCAACATCCCTTCCCCCATCCTCCAGTACAGCTTTTATATGGACCCAGGGTTCCACCTTTATGTCATGTACTAGCTATACCGAGTTAAGGGAGTCGACTATACTGGATCCTATACCGGGTCTATGTTAACCATTATCCATCATATAGAGGATACCCTGACCCAGTTAGCTGGATAGCCTTGAGGAGAAAGGCCTGAGGCCCTATGATCCTCAAAACTTATTTATACATTCAAGAGAGCGGGAGTGACCGGACGTGGAACTTGACGAAGGAAGTATGCCTGACTAACACGGGTTTCTGGTTTCCCTCTGCCACGGATTGGTTCAAAGAAGAGAGGAAACTGTTGTGCCATGTGTACAGCCTGGGCTAATTATGTGATTGGACCTATATTTTATTGTATGCTTGTAATACATTGTCTCATTGTTGCGTTTTATGTATTATTGCATGTGATTGGCTCCTCGCCAATAAGGAGGTGAGTATTCCCCTTTGCCTCATATAAAATGAGCTATTGTACGGTTTGCGATCAGAAGTCTAGTGAATTTTGAGTAGTATATATCTTATATTGCTAAATACAATTGTGAAATCAAGTATTTACTCTCTAACAGCTGTGTAGTGTGTCTGGGTCGAGGATCTCGTGGAGCCGTTGGCATTTATTTCGGGGTAGAACCTGAGTGTTCGGAGTAGGAGTGGAGTGTGTGCAAGGAGTGCACATGGAGTGTTAGCCACTGTGTCTGGAGTAGAGGATACAAATCTACCACAAAGTGAAGAAACAGCTATGATTATTAGGTGGTAAGCCGGAATTTTAATGGAAAGGAATCAGCTGTCACCTCGCGACAGACAAACATTTGTGGAGAAATGTTGTACATATCAATTTTAATATCTACATCCACCCCTTGGACCTACCACCCCCCCCCTCCCTTTCCGTACATACACCCTCTCTTTCCCAACTTTTAGTGTCCCAGCTCTGTGTAGTTGATTGCTGCATATACAGTTTATGTCTATCCCCAAATTCCGGGCCACTTCCCCCCCCCCCCACCCTTTCTTCTGCCCCTTACACCTAAATAGGAACTAGCAGATTGACAGAAAACTAAAATAAGAGTAGCTGGTTCATTAATGGCTCAATTTTGATCTGGTTTTGACCATAAGAAAGCTCTATTTCTCATCTAGACAGCTATTTTAAGCTACCTCAAGCTACGTTAAGAAACCTTGAGCTACCCGAACGACCCTGAGCTGTGTTGCATCAGCCATAGGATGGTGCCACTTCCTGCCAAGACCGAGGGGGGCAGGAATAATAAAAAAGAGTGCTACTCACGCGATGGGGCAGGTAAGGAGAAGAGTACATGCTAAGGAAGAATAGATGATGGCATGATGGTGCAAGAAGGGAAAATAGGCGAGGCCTAAAGACAAAGATGAAAGACTATTTATTTAGATGCCAAGCTCTGTTATTTGTAAACATATAATGTATTGATTATTGGTGTATTACTGTTATTGTTTGACGCAATTGGCTATGCCTTTATTTGGTGGCATAACATCCTTAGGGGAATTTTACAAAAGCCTGGCCATAGAAATTGGCAGAGCACCTTTAAGCCTCAGTAGGAATACTTACCTGTATTGTATCTGGGAGAAATAAACACTATTTATCACTACAACACTGTGGAATTTGTCTGGCCTGTTGGCTGTTGTTGCAAGGAGTAGGAGGAGAAGGTAGAGGAGAACTACTGAGTGAAAACTCACTGACAGGCTCCAGTAACAGCTGGCAGCTGTGAGCCTGGAGAGTAACAGTTCAGGAGAACTGTTGGAATCAGCTATTGGCTTAGCTTGAGAAGTAGCAAGAGGATTTTGTTGGTTACTGCCGTGTGACACATTGGTTGTGTCCATGAAGTGGGTGAAATTCTTCACATATTCACCTATCGTTCATGATTACATCGTTGTGTTTTGATGGATTATGTTCAACCTTCTAACTATTCCATACATATATAGCTGCATAATATATTACCTGCAGGATCTAGTTTGCTTTAGCCTGGATCTGTTGTATCCTTTGTAACACATAGTGCAAAACCATTATTTAGTCATAAGTTAGTTATTGTATGCCTGGCTGGTATGCCTAAAGGTATTTTGTTGGCTTGTGAGGAGGGAGAGCGGTTTCTACTTTAAGCCGACCAGTTGTTTGGAGAATAGTGACTCCACTCTTGTACCTGAGTGATCACTGAGTGGTAGTAAGTGCAGCTTAACACTCCAGCAAAAGTTAATGCCTACAACAAAGCTGTGTTTGTAGTAAAAGCTGGAAAAGTCTTTTCAATAAGATTATGACCGGATTATTTGTCATCGAGTTATGTGTAGATTATTAATGCTTGGTTTTGTGTTGTGTTTATAAAGTATTGTGGTGGATTTGCATGACCACCAAGTGTGCGCTAATGTCCCCCTGACAACTGAAGAGTGTCAGGCAAGCCTTCTATCAGTCTGGCACTGCCAGAAACTTTATAAAATTCAGGCAGCTCTACCAGCTCTGCAGGCAACTCTACCGGCCCTGCAGGCAACTCTACCAGCCCTGCAGGCAGCTCTACCAGCCGTGCAGGCAACTCTATCGGCCCTGCAGGCAAGTCAACCGGCCCTGCAGGCAATTCTACCGGCCCTGCAGGCAACTCTACCGGCCCTGCAGGCAACTCTACCGGCCCTGCAGGCAACTCTACCGGCCCTGCAGGCAGCTCTACCAGCCGTGCAGGCAACTCTATCGGCCCTGCAGGCAACTCTACCGGCCCTGCAGGCAACTCTACCGGCCCTGCAGGCAGCTCTACCAGCCCTGCGGCTATCATTACCAAGTCTGCAGTTAATCTATACATGGTTGGAGAGGAAAGAACAAACGTAGCCTGAGAGACCAGGTTTGTCTCAAAAGATGCAGAAGTCTGAATTCGTGACACAACCATCATCAGATTTGCCACAAGTTTTGGATCCCAAGTTATAACAGCTCCTATATTGCTCCTAAAACTCCGCCCCCTACTTCTGGGACCTTATTTATTTAACTTATTATAACCTATCTGATTCCTTGCTATTTATAATCTGTTGTTGATTCACATATTTATGTCTTATTTATTTGTCACTTCTCACCTCTATAATAAGGCCAATCATTTCTTGTACTTCTGTTTGTAAAAGGCAGAGTTTTGCTTACACTCCTTGCACTAGTACCAGAATACTAATTGTGATTGCACCAAGTAGCAAAATACTTTGTCACTATTGTTTTACACTGGTTTGTTGTGAAATAATAAAATGGTTATTACTCTGAAGCACTGAGTACTGAGTCTGAGCCATGGGCTCTGTAAAATTTGTGGAGTTAAAGATACTCCTCTGTCGAAGTTGATTGCTAAATAACCTCTGTTGGAAAGAGGTTTTGTTTGTGGCATTTTGGTCTGCTCCCTCCCCCCCCTTGTCCCCCCCCCCCCTCCCTCAAAATCCACTACAGTACTAAGAGTGTCATTACTCTTTTGCTTTTTAATGCTTTTGTGTCAGGAGGTTATGAATGAATAGGAATGACCAGCAATTAATATGCTGAATATCATGAATTTGTCTGAGCCGGGGTTCACTCTTGTTGTAAAGTTTGCAGAAAGGTTCTTTAGTAGTTTTTGAGAGAGTTGTAACGAGTTTGGCATAACCAGGGTCTCGCGAGAATGAAGGAGGAATGGAAAAGGGTAAAGCTGAAGCATCTGCCTTGAAGCTCGAGAAGCTAGAATTGAAATTTGAAGTGATTGTCAGCGTGTTTCAGTAATGATGGATGACTATTAGCCGTCAAAGTCTATTCCATTTCCTTGATCGGTGAAAACTCTGATGGACTAGTTTATATACCACAAGAACTTCAAAGTACATCAAAGCACAGAGTATAAGTTTTATGCTGTTACCCCGTACCAATGATAAGTTTTTTGAAATAATATTGTGGGTTATTCAGGGAAGTTTGTCTACATGACCTCTCGCGATCATTTGGTTGAGCCAGCGGATGGATGGGTACTGTTGGAGGCAGAGTTTTATACTTTGGGTAAGTACAGTTTAGTATATGGTGTTCAGGTTCACAATGATCTGTAATGCATTGACAGCGCTGCTTGTTGCCTACATTAGAACTGTAGTATATTAATAAACACTTTGGTGAAGCTCTTTGACAGTTCGCCAATAGTTTCAGTTCCATACTCACTTAGTCGGCATTCGAGATTATTACATAACTTAGTTACATAGAACGCAAACTATTTTCGCAAACTGTTCTCATTATTTAAAAAGCAATCAGCATTGTGTGTTTGTTAGTTCGCACAAACAGAGGCGTTTGATGAAAATAAGAGTTAGGGAATAGGTTCTCATATTTCGAACTCCTAAGAAATGTGCAGCTGTAGTGGCTTTTACTAGTTACTGTAAGTGACCATTACTTTATAAGGTCCCCCTGATAGCCCGTAAGCAATCAGGCATTCCTCCTGAGAGCAATTAACAAGACTGGCATTGATTGCACTTAACCTATTTGCTAATATAAGCAGTAGAATTATTATTTAGCCATACTGGCACAGGTTAGTTACTACCCCGGCGCTGGGTAGCTATCCCAGGCCAGCATCAAGATGGCTGCCACAGCCTGAGAAAGAAAACATAGCCTAAGGACCTCTTTGACTCGTATCCAGGTGATTACCATCCTCAGAAATCAAGATACCAAGATCCAAGGCCGTAAAAGACTGGTAACTCTAGGAGAAAGGAATACACAGATACTATTGGCTGAGATGCCCGTAGACTCCGCCCTTTACCTCTGGGCATCAATTTTTTTTAATATATTCATTCATGTATCATTAGCTGGTATTTTTAACTGTTACGTTATTGGTGCGATTCTATATTTCTTACGTGTGATTGGAGTGTTTGGCAAACTAGGCCAAACACTTTCTTTTCAGGTTTAATGGAAGGAAACAGTTTTGCTATCATCCAGTTATTATACAATTCAGCAAGTTAAATACAGCGAATAACCAATGACAGTCAGCGTAGTTTGTTAGTAAACAAAAAAGCATTGCTTGTGCATGTGACTTCTATTAATGGTAACCAATCAGGTCCACTAATCTCTCCTCCTCTAGCCTGTTGCATCATCTGCAGCCCTTATGCTGTAACTTTTCGGTTTTTTCTTAATAGTTAAAATCTAGATTGCTCATTTAAAAGCATACAAGGCCATTTTTAAGATGGTGGCATTATTTTATTATAAATTGCAAGGTTGGAATCTGACTAATGGTGCTTTGTTGTGTTGGTGTAGGTAGCCTACTAACATGCACAACCCCGCATAATTGTAAGTTGATTATTTTGATCATGCGGTTCTTTTTGGCTGCATGGTAAATGTATGTTATTGCAATGAATGTGCATAGCTGGCAGCCGTCACAACCTACCACAATATAAAACTTAATTTTTCTACAAGTTGAGACCGAGTGGTTTGGAAAGTAGGTGTGTATTTCTTTTCAAAACTGTTTGATAGCTAAAGTGGCTGCTGAAGTCTTCAGTTCTGAAGATTTTACTGTAAAACATTCTGCATAATATTGTAGTAGTTTTTACACTGGCTACTAGACACAACGGGGTCACTCCATCAACTTCTGAATATTACTTCGGAATCACTCCGAATCAATGCTACTGACTGACGGGGTCCTAGACCCAAACACGCAACGACAAGGGTTTAATTAACAATACTTTATTTATGCACAATCCATTTAGCAAGATATAATGGTATCTAGCAACTCCACAAGACTTCTGGCTCAAATCACACAAGAAAGCTCCTTTTATAGGAGAAGGGGAGGAAAACTCACCCCCTTATTTGGGTGAGCCAATCATATAACACAATAGTAAATACAAACAAATCACAATATAGTATACAAGATTATTTATAAAGTTATCCAATCAAAGTCTTGAGTACATGGTGCTTTGCTCTGGGTACTTGTTGCCGCTCTTTTTCTGTAGCTGGTAATCTTCCAGTCCTTCTTAGGGCATGCTGGTATTTTTCCATTCCTTAGTAGGACATGCTGGTACTTAGCTTGCTCTCCTGGGCTTCGTAGTTGTCCGATTTGAATCCTGATTGGGGCATTAGGTAGCTTAGATCCCAGGCTACCTCTTTCACCTTCTTTCTATCCAGGCCCAGGGTAGCTGACCCAGGGTAGACCTTGGGTAACCCGGGGTAGTTTTTAGGTGTGGCATAGTGTCTACACAGGGTCTAGGTCTTTGGGGCTTGATTTAGTGGGGGTAGTTTGCGTGTAGGGGAAAGGAGAAGGGGTTGTAGGTTATGTTTAGGGGTATAGACAGCAAGGGTTGGGGGGGTATGGGGTGGGGGGTATGGGGTGGGTGGGTACTTCATACAAATCTCTCACATACCCCGCTTCATTAGCGACGTAGTCTCTAATTTGCATTCATTACTTGTACTCTGTTCGTCACTAGCGTGGGTGGCCTTGGGGAAAGGGGGTGGGGAAGAGGAAAGGTGCTCTTTTAGGGGTATCAGCTTATGCCCAGTGGGGGCAGTGGCGCTCGCCATTCCGGTTTGCTGGTGGTCCATTCTGGGGGGCAGGGGTACTGTAGGTGTGCTTCTCAGACAGTGGCTGTAGCTGGCGTGTTTGAAAGGGGGTGGGAGAATGGTGGAGGATTTCTGTGTCTGCTCTGGTTGGTGACGTTTAGACGGGGAAAGGTCTGGAAACTCGCTAAAGCTGTTCCAGGAGGGGGCTGACTCTCGAAGGGCTGGCTGTGCCGGTTCTTCATAAAAATTATCCGGTAGTATCCACTTGCAATCAGTCAGGTTAGTTACTGGTGAACTAAGGCATGAAGTCGGCTCTGTGGGGGGTATTTCCGCTAACTGGTCTCTTTGGGCACTGCAAAGGGGGTGGTATTCGGCCAGGTTTGCTTCCAGTAGGTGCTCATCTTCATCCTTCTCCAGTTGTAGACCAGAGTGGTCACTTTCTGCCTTCAGTTGAGCTAGATAAGTAGTTATCAGCTGTAACAAAGCGGACTGTTCGGCGCAAGTTGTTGACAAAGAAGGGACTGAGGTGTTTGTGTTATTGGGCAGCAAACTGGTTGGAACTGATTTGTTGGTGGCATTAGTTCTAGCGGGGGAAAGTGGAGGCGTCTTGGGCGGCTCCTGTGGTAGCGGGGGGTTAAGGAGGGGAGCTGTGTTTTGGCATGGGGGTAGGGGACTTTCGGGCAATCGATTTGAGACTAGGCATGGGGGTGTAGGTTCTTCAGACTTGGTGGTGAACGCCTTTACTTCGGCCAATAACCGTAATTTCTCGCCGTACTGCTCTTTCCATATGGAGTCATGATTCGCAGCCACCTGGTGGCACCAGGGTTCACCATATCGCTGGGGGGTCCCACATTTCGCCTAGGGCGTCCCCTAGGTGCTGGGGCTATGGTGGGGGAAGGGGTGACTAACGGGGGACAACTTCTGTAGTTGTTGGGCGGCCTCTGGAGGCATTAAGGGGGGACTCTTCTCTAAGTTGCTGTGGACTACGTTCTGCTCCTCTTTCGACTAATGGTATTGGGGGGGAGGGGAAGGACAAGGGAAGGTCTTGGGGGAAGGGTAGCTCTAAGAGGGGGAGGGGAGCGTCTGGGAGGGGTGGTGGGGGACTTCTTCGTCTCCGGGGGGCCGCGCCTCGCATATTGGGGCGGCGGACTGGTTCTAGGGCTGCGGGAGCTTGTCCGTATGACTTCAGGCAGGCTCTATAGGGCTTGAGACGGCTGCCATTCTGTATGGAATACTGTCCGTGCCTATTGATCAGGTAAGTATGATTGCTATAAGTTACTTCCACCAAGTAGGGCCCGACGAACTTTGGCTGAAGTTTTGGATTTTCGCCTTTCCGTCTCCTCCTATTCTCTAGCCACACTTCATCGCCCGTTTTGAACAGGGAGGGCTCCTCACCAGCATCGTCCCGTATCTGTCTCTGTTCTGTCCTGAGGGTCTCGTGTACCTCTTCTAGCCTCTGCTGCAGTGCCTGGGAGTACTCATGTACTGGCACGCACTCGACGAGGGGGGGATGGTAAGTCAACTGGTCAGGGAGGCGTAGTTCTCTACCAAGCATGAGAAAGTTAGGAGTTTCTCCGGTAGTAGAGTGGGGGTAGCACGGAACGCTCTCATTAGCAGGGGAAGGATCATGTCCCACTCTTCTGGCCGCCTCTTTAGCAGGAGGGAACGTCGTGCATCTCCTAGCACGCGGTTGTTACGCTCCACGACTCCATTGGCTTGGGGGTGGTAGGGGGTAGTCCGGGTCTTTTTGACTCGCCAGAGGGTGCACAGCTCGCGCATGAGACTGGATTCGAACTGAGCACCCTGATCAGTATGCATTTGTTCAGGCAGTCCAAAGTAGCAGAATACATGTTCGTCTAAGGCGGTGGCAACTACTGGGGCTGTAGCGTCAGGGAGGGGGAGGGAATCTTGCTAGCGAGTGAAGTGGTCCGTTAAAACAAGAATCCACTTGTTGCCACGGTCTGTCTCTGGAAGGGGGCCGACTAAATCTACGGCCAATTTTTGCCACGGCCGGCCGGCGTACATTCTCTGCCTAGTAGGGTTGGGTCTGGTCCCACCATGTTTAGCTCGCTGACACGTCTCACAGCTGTTTATTGCTCGACGTACATCAGCAGTCATTCCCGGCCAGTACCAAGTAAGGTTGAGCCTCTTCAGAGTGCGTTGAATGCCTTGGTGCGCCATGACGTGGGTTTCCCAGACTACTTTGCCTCTGAGACTGGGGGGGCATATAGCACACCAGTGTGACCTGCGTTGTCCGGATTGGTGTATCTCTAGGACGCCATCGGGTCAGAGTTGCATGGAGTGTAGCCTTTTTTCAAGCTGCCGTAACTCGTTACTGCCTAGCTCTAATTGGGAAGGGTCAATGGGGGAGTGAGTCTTGATAGCCTCGTATACAACAGCTATGGGGTGACGGCCGGTTCTCTGGGCTTCAACTAAGTCTGTGTCAGGGGGTAGGGGGCAGGAGCGAGCGACAGCATCGACTTGGGGAGTGGGCACGGTAGGGTGTACCTGTGGAGGTTGGAAAGGGGGGGTAGGAGAAAGAGGGGGAAGAGTACGAACTATTTCTTCTTTGGTGGGGCCTCCATCTCTAGCCTCTATGTGTCCACATTGCTTGCAGTCTGGGGGGCAACGCCTGCTGAGTCCGTCAGCATTTCCGTGTAGGTGCCCACTGCGATGTTCAATCGTGAATTGGAATTCGGACAATGTCTCGAGCCATCGATCTACTTGGCTGGACGGCTCCTTCCTTTTGCATAGCCACATGAGGGAGGCATGAGCAGTCCTAATCCGGAAGGTTTGTCCGTAGAGGTAGGGTCGGAAATGTTTGGTGGATTTAATCACTGCCAATAACTCTTTCCGAGTGACGCAATAATTGCATTCAGGGGGACTCAGGGTTTTGCTATAATAAGCGATAACTCGTTCTTCTCCGTTTGTATCTGAGAGAGGACAGCTCCGACGCCATCGTCACTGGCATCGGTATCCAAGATGTATGGACTGTGGGCATCGGGGTAGCGGAGAATAAGGGCGAAGAGCATTCCTGCTTTAAGCTGTACAAAAGCTTCTCTCTGAGGGGGGTTCCACTCCCAGGGGACGTCTTTGCAGGTGAGTTTAGTCAGCGGCTTGGCTACGGTGGAGAACCGGGGTAGGTACTGCCGGTAATATCCGACCGTACCGAGGAAAGCCTGTAACTCCTTTAGACAGGTGGGGGGTCGGCCAGTCTCGGACGGCTGCGATCTTCTCGGGGTCTGTAGATACACCACGTTCACTAACCACGTGGCCCAGGTATCTGACTTGTGATTACAAGAGTTCGCACTTGCTGGGCTTCAGCTTGAGATTGGCTGCTTTTAGCCGTTGTAGTACTTCGGCCAGTCGGTGGAGATGGGTGTCGAAATCAGGGCCGGTGACCATGATGTCATCCAGGTACAAGAAGAGTGATTTCCAATGGAGACCATGGAGTACCCGTTCCATGAGCCTCTGGAAGGTGGCGGGGGCAGAAGTCAAACCAAACGGAAGGACGTTCCATTTGTACAGGCCAGACCTGGTAGAGAAAGCGGACTTGTTGCTGGCATCAGCGTCCAGTGGCACTTGCCAATAGCCACTGATCAAGTCGAGGGTGCTGAAGTAGCGGCTACCTGACAGGGCATCCAAGCTCTCGTCTATTCGGGGAAGGGGATAAGCGTCTTGCTGTGTCACTGCGTTCAAATGCCGGTAATCAATGCAAAAGCGCCAGGTGCCGTCCTTCTTTTTCACCAACACCACGGGGGAACTCCAGGCACCAGTACTGGGTTCGATCAACCCCTTTTCAAGTAGTTTGGTGACTTGCTCTTCCGCTTCCTTCTCCTTGTGGGGGCCTAGTCGGTGAGGGTGCTGCCTGATAGGCTGAGTTCCAGGTTTCAGTGGGATACTATGGGCTACGAGGTCTGTGCGTCCCATGTCGTGGTCTCCTTTGCTAAATACTGACTCGTAGGAGTGTAGGAGTTGGGCTAGCTGGAACGCTTCTTGTGGGGTGTGACAGCTGTCTAGAGCTTGCAGATATAACTTTTCCAAGTGTTCTGGCACAGTGGAGGGGAGGGGGGAAGGGGATAGGGGGGTAGGTTCACATTCTCTTGTGGGTAGTTCAATGTCGCTGGGGAGCACACCAGTGTACTTTCCGATAGTCTTTCCAGCTTTGAGGTCAAGTGGTTGATTAGTGGGGTTGAGGCAACGCACCAATAGGTGGTGTTTGGCGTTTGGGGTGTTGAGGCTGGCGGCCAAGGGCGGGGAGTCCGGGGTACCTTCTACGATTCCAAAGGGAAGGTGATCGGGGTGTATGACTTTGCACAGTACTGTCATCTCTGTGCGTGGGGGGAGGTGGGTGTCTCGAATCACTTGCACACCGGTAGTGAGCATTCTGCCTTGTTGATCAGTGCATGCAAGTTCCCGACCGTTAATCACAACGGTAGATTGGTCGAACTTCATGTGGCACTGGTGAGAGGTGAGGAAAGGCATCCCCAGTATGGCATCTTCATTTATCTGCCCTACCACAAAGGTGGCCTCAGTCTTGATATCACGAAGACGAATGGGCAAGTGGATTGTGCCAAGGAAGGGAATATGCGATCCGTCAGCTAGGATGCCATGGGAGTCTCCTTCTTGTAGGGAGTTTCTGGTGGCAGGAGACAACCGGTTGAATAGATGTTGTGATAACAGATTAGTGGTACACCCGGTGTCGATGAGCACTGAAGCTGGCTTTCCTTCTATTTGCCCTGGGAGAAAATAACTAGCTTGGTAAGGGCGCTCTGGTGGGGGGTATAAGAAGGTGGCTGGCTTGACAGCTGAGGGCCTGGGGGCAGGGGGGCGGCGTTCTCGAGGGCGAGACGGCCGTGTATCCGTTGGCAGAGTCGAGTGTCTACAGGGTATACTGTGCGCAGCTTCTTCCATGGTGTGGTGACCATGACTGGCTTGGACAGCAGTTTGTTGCCTACGGGGATGGGGGGGAGTATGTGGTGTGCAGTGGCATAGGACGACGAGCTGGCGAAGTCTGACTGCCGGGGTTGAGTGTAGCTGGGCAAAACTCGAAGTCTTCCAACTCTTGCAAGGGTGTGTATCTGTTGGTGGTAGTTAGCTGGCAGGGCTCTGGCATCTGGGTAGCTGGTTTTCCCTCTCTTCTTGGAGGCACGATTGGTTCTACGGGGTTATACCGTTCCAACTCTGCTATCCTTTTCCTATAGTTCCGGGGTGCCCGGGGGCAGTTAGGGACCGGTCTCCCTACTGCGGGCGGCGCCCTTTTTTTGACTGATGGTTGAGAGGAGCCGGGGTAGATGGCCAGGGGTTAGTGGGACAGCTCCTTTGAGGGTGGCCAATGGCACCGCAACCCCAGCACTGGAGGGGAGGTGTGGGGGTATGGGGGAGTGGCAGTAAGGGGGGGTTTCGGTGGTTGGTGCAACCTCTGCAGCTCTTCGGACTGGAGTTTGACAGCCTCTGTAAGCATCTGCATGTTTTTCAACAGCAGGGAGAGAGTATCTTCTTGGTAGCTGCCTGATGGATCTGGTTTGGGGGGTGGTGAGTGTGGGTCCACCTTTGGGGGGGAACGACTCCTCTTCTTCTTCTTCTATCAACCTCACTCTGGAAGGTTTCTCCTCGAATCCAGTTTTTATCTGTAGATACTCATTCCCAGCTCGGATGGCTGCTTCTAGGTCGTGGGGTTGGACCGCCAGCAAGTGCCGTTGTAGATAAGCGTGGCCTATTGTACTGGCAAAAGTTTCCAGAACCATCCTGTCGACTCTTCTGGGGGGGAGGTCGTCATACGCAACACGTACCAACTTCTCTACCTGGTTAGCGTGCTGCTGGAGTGAGGTCTTGGGGTGCGTCGTAGCGTAATCAAGTTTGCTTGTGCTTCCTTCGGGGTGAGTCCAAATCGGGCACGTAAGGTGGAGAAGATGCCTTCTACGTGAGGGGGGCGACCACATTCAAGGGCATCATCTCTCAAGGCTTCTCGGAGATGCATTAATGCAGTGGCTTGGCCCCAATCATTGGCATCTGCTACCTCAATGAATCGAGTAATAAAGTACTCGACGTCGCCGGTGCCGTCGTATTTGGGGGCTTTAAAAGGTGTCTGTGTTGGCCTTTGTGGTGGTTGCATCAAACTCTGCAGGGCCTCTGTCAGCTGCTCTAGTGCTATGGTGGGTTGGGCTCCTACGGGGTTCCTGCCAGCGCTCCTAGCTCTTTGGGTGGCCATTCTTGGTCAATGGCAAGCTATGGGGGTATGGAGTGGTTGATCTGGCAAAGAATAAGTGGTGTATGGGGTTATCCCGGGCCGGGATAGCTGCTGGGAGGGGGAGGGGGTATTGTATAGGGTGCTAGTGGCACCAACGAAGTCCTTTAGTAAAGTAAAAACAATAGACGGGGTTATACCGGCACGGTATAACTTCGGGGTAGGGGGAAGGGGAGTGGATACAGGGTCTGTATAGATATGGAGTGAGACAGGGTCTGTATAACTTCGGGGTAGGGAGGAGGGGAGTGATACAGGGTCTGTACAACTTCGGAGTAGGGGGAAGGGGAGTGATACAGGGTCTGTATAACTTCGGGGTAGGGGGAAGGGGAGTGATACAGGGTCTGTATAGCTTCGGGGTAGATACAGTGTAGATACAGGGCCTGTATAGCTGCGGGGTGATACAGGGTAGATACAGGGCCTGTATAGCTTCGGGGTGATACAGGGTAGAATGGCTTCGACTTCTCTCTCCTCTCTCTGTTGTGTCTTCTTGTTCGCTTCTGATCCCACCGCTGCCACCAATGTAGTAGTTTTTACACTGGCTACTAGACACAACGGGGTCACTCCATCAACTTCTGAATATTACTTCGGAATCACTCCAAATCAATGCTACTAACTGACGGGGTCCTAGACCCAAACACACAACGACAAAGGTTTAATTAACAATACTTTATTATGCACAATCCATTTAGCAAGATATAATGGTATCTAGCAACTCCACAAGACTTCTGCCTCAAATCACACAAGAAAGCTCCTTTTATAGGAGAAGGGGAGGAAAACTCACCCCCTTATTTGGGTGAGCCAACCATATAACACAATAGTAAATACAAACAAATCACAATATAGTATACAAGATTATTTATAAAGTTATCCAATCAAAGTCTTGAGCACATGGTGCTTTGCTCTGGTTACTTGTTGCCGCTCTTTTTCTGTAGCTGGTAATCTTCCAGTCCTTATTAGGGCATGCTGGTATTTTTTCATTCCTTATTAGGACATGCTGGTACTTAGCTTGTTCTCCTGGGCTTCGTAGTTGTTCGATTTGAATCCTGATTGGGGCATTAGGTAGCTTAGATCCCAGGCTACCTCTTCCACCCTCTTTCTATCCAGGTCCGGGGTAGCTGACCCGGGGTAGACCCCGGGTAACCCGGGGTAGTTTTTAGGTGTGGCATAGTGTCTACACAGGGTCTAGGTCTTTGGGGCTTGATTTCGTGGGGGTAGTTTGCGTGTAGGGGAAAGGAGAAGGGGTTGTAGGTTATGTTTAGGGGTATTATACCCCTAAACATAACCTAGACATAGACCTAGACCTAACATAGACAGCAAGGGTTGGGGGGGTATGGAGTGGGGGGGTATGGGGTGGGGGTGGGGGTGAGGGTGAGTACTCCATACAAATCTCTCACAATATATTGAAAAGAAATTAAGTCATTTCTTTGTTTATCAAGTTTAAACCTTTTTACAGGAATCTCTGAGTTTTTGCTGAGTAGTCGTAATAAATAACTCATTGGTGGTGTCTTATCCATGTCAGCACAGTACTGCAGGTGGGCTACACAGACTAATGTTTGCCATCGGAAGGCCTTACGATAGATGTGTTCGATGTTGGTAATGATGGTATACTTTGGTAGACTTTTATGCACCAAACCTGTGAATACTGACCTTCACAGGCCTTTACCTGCTAGAGGCTGTCTCTGTGGGACAGAGACACCCTTCAGCATCGCATTGAAACAAGCAACAGGCGACTGGTTGTCCCTGTTGCCAGCAGTAGAGCTAGCAATGCTGCCTTGCCTGTATTACAGATGTGACAGAACCGGTAGTAATTTTGACTGGGCCGGTGGTGTCCTTTACTGGGTTGGTAGTACTGTAAAAGAAGAGAGTGCCGCGAGGCCATAACTCCCGCGATTTGCGCGGGTGAAAAATAACGCTTGCATTTCCTTGATTGACCCTTGCAATCCCTTTATAAAAGTACAGTGTGCCGAGTCTTATAGCAGAATTTATGTTCGGGTGGGAATGCAGACGCCCGACTTTTGTTCGCGTGAATAGAGGTTACACATTTAGTCTCGCTTTAGCAACTGCACACCAATTTGGTCCAATGAAGAAACACTGCCAGCAACCCTGCATGCATAGGAGTATTGTAACTAAGTACATGTGGTTTGGCAAGTGTGTGATAAAAAAAGTAGGCAAAGTCAAGATGGACCGCTATGTATTACCATTGCCAACCTCTGCATCTTCTAGTAGTAGTAGTAGTAGTAGTAGTAGTACTAAGTCAGCAGAAACTGAGAAGGTGGAAATACTATACTAAAATTAATGTCTACTAAAAATTTATGTCAATACTATGAGGATGACATGCAACAGTGAATTTTCATAATAATAATTTATTATATAATACTAATAATAGAACAAATAAAAAGGAATAATAATTTTTAATAATTAATAAATAATAAATAAATGTTATTACTGATTATAATATTAAATAACTATTATGATATAAATATTAATTAAATAAATTGATGTTTCATGCATTTTATGTTACCAGTTATGAAATATAATAAATACTACATAATAATGATTTTATAATGTTAATGGAGAATCGTACTGCTTTAATCCGCCTAGATTTAAAGGTCGTTTGATTTATTTCCGCCCCCTTTAGGTGTCGCTTAATTACTGTTGATGAGTCTACTGAGACGCTTAAATTTATTACGTTTTGCAGACTTTTCAACAAAATTGCCTGATTTTATGCCCGCTAGTATTTCTTCTTTTACAGTATTCTTATGTAGTGGATTTTGGCCTCCTGGTACTCCTCCACTAATCACTGTAGTTGTAGGGGCAAGGGGGTTTCAGCCGGATTTCTACCTTAAAATTCACCGATGCAGCAGGTTTTTTGGCGTCCTGCTACTTCTCCACTAGTCATTGTCACCGGGCAAACTGCTGTTTGCCGGCACAACAAGACAGTCAGCCTCTTAAGGCCTGACAATGAGCAGTCAACCTCTCACCAGAGGTGACTGCTTGCCGGTATGGCACAAACAACTGGTTATAAAGGAAAATCCTCAACTTTAGCAACTGTGGTGAGCTCTCGGCTCAGACATATACTCAGTGCTTTCCAGTGATATGAACATTTATTCTTCCTCTGAATAAAAAGATGGCAATCCAAATAGCAAGTACAACCTTCTGTAGGGCAATGCAATGATCTGAACAAAAGCTTTGCTTTTTATAGGCAGAGTTACAGGAAATGACAGGAAATGTTTGGCCTAGTTTGCCAAACGCTACAATCACACATACGAATATACAAACACACCAATAGAATGATACATAAAAATAGTAACCAATATAATGCCAGTAAATAAGTTAAAGGTAGCTGGTGCTCAAAAGTGAGGGGCAGTGTCTATAGGCATTCCAGCCAGTAATAGTTAGGTTTCTCTCTCTCCATAGGTTCTTGTCTTTTTTGACCTTGCATTCTACTTTCTCAACTTCTGAGGGTGGTTAGCTCCTGGATACTGGTCATAGACGATCTGAAGCTAGTTTTCATCTCTCAGGCTATGTCAGCCATATTGCTGCCGGTCCAGAATAGCCACCCAGGGCTGGGGTAGTAGATATCCTGGGCCGGTATAGTATGATAATGGTTCCATTGAGTGTAATTTAGCAGCTAGGTTAACCGCAATTAATACCGGGCTTTGTTAATTGCTTTCTTAGGTTTGCCTGATGTCTACAGACTATCAGGGGGACCTTTCATAAGTAGTGGTCACAGTTAGCGACTAGTAAAATCCACTACACATACTGGGCCAGGGTCAAAAGAAGGACATAGCCTGAGAACCTAAGAGCAGCCATGGGGCAACAGAAGGTCACATCAGTACGATATCTACCTCTAAAGGACAGGAAGGAAGGACGAAAGTCTATAATTCAATCCTAGGACATATCAGGAGATTGGATCGTACATTAACAGACATTCACCCATTAACTTCGCCCCTTTATCGTTGGGCGTTAGTTCTATTTAATCATTTCCGATCATTATTCATTTGCTTCTACATTTAGCCTTAGATTGTCATTCGCTCAAATCACTTCCTGTGCATCTAATTGGTTATTGTTTGTATTCTTAGCACATGGTTGGCTCATGACTAGCTTCTTGTGCTTCAGCCAATATGAGGCTGGAGCTTGCCTGTATTCTTTGCCCTTGTATGTTATATCTACTCTTGCCACTTCACTCTAGAGGATTACCTCCCTAGAGCAATATTGATACAATGTATTCATACCACAGCAACCGGACTAGTTTGCTTGAGCCGCAGGCTCTCCTTACTAGTTGCTAGAGTCATTTGAACAAGTGGCGCCAGCCATACTGGTGGTGTCCCCTCTGGACCTCTGGAGAGAGGGAGAGTACTTTAGATTAGTGTGATTCCGTGGCACCACGCCAGCATCCACTACAACATGCCTGATGCTGAAAGCACATCGGTGCCTCCTGATTGGTTAAATCCAAAATATGTTTACAAGATCATCAAGTTCAACCATTTACAGCACACTTTCACTGAAATTCATTTTTATCAACAACGATTATACAAAATTTTTTTTGTTATCTACTTCAAATAAAGAGTTTGATCTCAAAAAACTTGTACATTCATTCCTTTGCTCCAAAATAATTTCGATGCAATGCAGCTGTTGCCAAAAACAGTTTAGCCAAGTAAATTTTTTTACATGGCTCACAAAATAGTGATCATTGGTCATAACATTTAACAATAATGATAATAGAAAATAATAATAATAATCACAACAATAAATGATGATTTATAACAATGTTTCTACGATTTAATAATAAGGAAATCCCAAATGATAAATAAAAATCACGGGTTTCTTATTGTGAAAGCATTACAATAGATGTGTTTTTCAATTTTTAATGTTAGTATATAAAAGAAAAAAGCTCATGGCCTAAAATAAAATGAGCATAAAGCCTCGATTTGTGCCATATTGTAGTGGATTTTCATGCCCACCAAGTATGCGCTAAGGTCCCCCTGACAACTGCAGAGTGTCAGGCATGCCTTTCTTGAGCCTGGCACTGCCAGAAACCTTACGAAAAGCAGGTATTATTTCTACCGGCCCTGCAGCTATCACTCTCAGCTCTGCAGCCAATTTATACCGTGTCGGTGAGGGGAGAAGGAACGTAGCCTGAGAGACTAGACTAGCTTCAAAAGATGCAGAAGCCCGAGTTTATAACTTAACCATTGTAAGATTCACCAGAAGTAATGGATCCCTAGTTAAACAGCCCAGAAACTCTGACTATATTGCACAATCATTTTCCGGTCTGTGACTCAGCAGTATTGCTCTTGAAGCTCCGCCCTCCATTTCTGGGCGCCTTATTTATTTAACCATATTTTAGATTATCTAATGCCTAGCTAATTATAAATGGTTAGTTGATTCGTGTATTTATTTCCTGTTTATTGCCATCTGTTATCTCTTTAACTAGGTCAATGACTTCCTGGACCTCTGTCTATAAAAGGCAGAGTTTTGCTTTCACTCCTTGCACTTGTATCAGGATACTGCTTGTGATTGCCTCCAAGTAGCAAGATACTTTATTTCACACTGGTTTGTTGTGGAATAATCAAAATGTTTATTACTCTGAAGCATTGAGTAGTGAGTCTGAGCAGTGGGCTCTGTTACAGTTGTGGAGTTGAGATACTCCGCTGTTGAGGTTGATTGATAGATAAACTCTGTGGAAGAGAGGTTTTGTTGGTGGCATTTTGGCAGGCACCCTGAAATCGACTACAATGTGATGGTCTAGTTCAAAAGCAGCTCATCAATGAGCTCTAGTATATCAGTACACTACATCGATCTGTGTAGCCACCAACACACCACCATAACTCCTTGTATAACATCAGTGCAGTGTAGCCATTCCTTTAGTATGAGCTTATGTGTAGCCGTGTGCCTGTTATTAGCTGTAAGTGCTTGTCTGCTCAGATTACACTTGGCTTTTAAACATTGCTGACACAAGCTCTTGTAAAAGAGTGGAAGCTCAAAGATCCGTGTTGAGAGAATATAATAGAGAGATGATCAAGGGCAGAAAAATGTTTTTCATCGTTTATTTGAGATTTCCGTTAAACTTACAAAAAAATTTAAGATGTGGCATGGCCGTGAAAGTAGTTCTAACATAAGGTTTGGGAGGTTCCGCAAAACTGACAAGCATGGTAGGTACAAAAAATGAAATTCTGTGGGAGATTTTTTGTGATAAAAGGCAATCCAGATCTCCCCTTGCTTTAGACCCCTGTCCCTATTTTCTCCTTACCTTATATTCTCTCTACACCCCTTCACCTATCTCTCGCACCAGTTTTAAGTGGACCCGGGGTTCTTCTTTTATAACAAATAAGAGCTATCCTGGGTTAAGGATACCAGCTATCCCGGAGCTACGACAACCCTGTGATTACCCTGTGTTTTATATATATAACTTAGAGAGCCTACTCCGGGGTTACCCCGGGCCAGTGTACCAGGCCAGCTAACAAGTATGGCTGAAAAGTATAACCCAGTATCCAGGAGGATGATTGCCTACCATTAAAGGATGGAAGCAAGAGGACAAGTATTATGGAGCTGAGACCCAGGATGCAAGGGCGTCAAATAAGGGGTGGAAAATTTCCACTACTCTGAAAGGAGAGGAAATTCAGACCAGAGCTATTTTGCCATGTGTTTACCCTTTTTATTGGCTTACCTTGTTTACATGAATTGTATTGAATACTTTCATTTGTTGTATGTTTGTATTGCTATGTGCCATTGTAGGGGTGAGTGTATAGTGGATTTTACCAGTCTCCACATGTGACCACTACTTAACAAAGGTCCCCCTGATAGTCTACAGGCATCAGGCCAGCCTAATTGAGCAATTAAACAAGTCGGAATTGGTTGCAGTTACATTAATAGACAAAATAGGAGATGGAATAGGCATTTATTGCTATACCGGCCCCGCAAAATTCCATACCGGCACAGGGTAGTTACTACCCCGGCCCTAGGTAGCTATCTCGAGTCAACAGCAAGATGGCTGACGTAGCCTGAGAGATGAAAACTAGCCTTATACCTTCTATGACCAGTATCCAGGGGTTAACTACCCTCAGAAGTCGAGAAAGTAGAATCCAAGGCCAAAAAAGACTAAGAACCTATGGAGAGAGAGATACCAAACTATTACTGGCTAGAATGCCTATAAGCTCCACCCCTCACTTCCGGGCACCAGTTACATTTAACTTATTTACTCACATTACATTGGCTGCAATGTTTATGTATCATTCTATTGGTGTATTCCTTTTATTATTATGTGTGATTGGAGCATGGATGAAATACACCAGGATTGCCAGCTGTGGCAACGGGGTGTAGCCAATTATCGCAAATGGGATGGCATCCATGGCGCCCATATTGAATTGGTTGTTCGGAGCGGAAACATAAACTACAATAGCAGCTCGCAAAATAGTCGTAACTATTTCTATTAAGGCAATGTTCTGATTTTCGCCGCTTGACAAGAGCGTTTTTGCTTCGGAGCGGAAGCTGCATAAAATCAATAAATTTTGAAACCGAGTTCGCCACATACCAAAGATTACATATACATGTATGTTAACGTTGCCATATTCAATTTTGTTCTCGGAGCAGATATGGTATTGTAAGTAACAATATTTGAATCGTCAAAACTAACGAACTATGCCCACGGTGTGGGTGAATCGCATAAAAATCAATAACAAAACGCTATTGATTACAAGATCAAAGTGGTCTTGAAAATTTCGGAGCAGTATGGCGGCACCAACAAACGGCTACATTTGGCTCGTGACAAAAGTTATATTACGCAGCCGCAGTTGGCAATCCTGGTATATTTCATCCATGGATTGAGTGTTTGCAAACTATGCCAAACACTTCCTGTCACTTCCTGTGACTCTGCCCATCAAAAGCAGAGCTTTGTGCAGGTCATTGCATTACCTTACAGCACTGTTTTACAGCATTGCTCTACAGCAGATTGTAATTGCTACTTGGTTTGCCACCTTTGTGTTCTGGAAGGAATAAATGTTTATCTCACTCGAAAACACTGAGTATATATCTGAGCTACGGGGCTCACCACAGTTGCTAAAGTAGAAAATTCTTCTTTACAACCAGCTGTTTGTGCCATACCGGCACAGGGTAACCTCTGGGGAGAGACTGACTGCTTCTAGTAAAGCCTAGAGAGGTTGACTGTCTTGTTGTGCCGGCAAACAGTAGTTTGCGCAGTGGCAACACCAGTAGTAATATATGAGCAGATCTCCCTACCAAGTGTTTTTTTGTGGATTAGTTCTTGAGGGTTATGCAATGAGTTACGACGTTGGATGAATTCGCCGAGTTTATATTGTATTTTATTTGAGGGGTACTTGAGTGGCATTTGAGTGGCATTTAAGTGGCATTTGAGTTTTGATTATTTTTTTACTTAATTTGAACTTATAGATTTTGAATGTATGGCATTCAAGTTTTGATAATTTTTTACATAATTATATACATAACTTTAACTCATAGAGCATCTAGATTATGAATGTATGGCATTTAAGTTTTGATAATTTTTTGTAATTCGACTCATATGATATCTTGAGAGAGGAGAGAGAGGAGATATATCTACATTGAATAAATACAGTGATTAAAAATGAAACAATGTGAATATATACATTTATTGTGTAATAAGTAGGGAAAATTTCATATAATATAGCTAGAGTCAGTAAATATTAAATAATTCCAAACACTACAACTTGTAATGACAATCAATGCATAAGCTTTTACTAAAACTATCCTGAAAACCTTCAAAACATGACCCCAAATGGAAAAAAATGGATAAAGTTAGATATTCATCTATTTGTTTACATCTACAAAAAAGAGGTATTTTGGTGAAATATTTTTTCATTTTATTCAATTTTCATTAATTTTTTACAAAAACAAATCATCCTATAAATGGTTAAATTTCATCTAATTGTACAAATTTACAAAAAAAACAAGGTATTTGGTAAAATATTCTTTCATTTCATTAAATCTTCATTATTTTTTTTGCAAAAAAGAAATCATCCTTTAAACGGTTAAATTTTATCTGTTTGTATATCTTTACAAAAAAACAGGCTATTTGGTAAAATATTTCCTTTATTCTATTCAATTTTCATTAATTTTTTCAATAATTGCTTAAATATAAGTTATTCATTATTTTCTTATTATTAGGTAAGCAACCTATCATACAAAATTAGTTTCTTGAGTGAGGGTTTTATCCTGCATTTTTCTTTTGAATTTTTTTAAAAATTTACCATTTTTTCAAAACAATCATTTATATATACAATTTTCCATTATTTTTTTAAACAGAACAATCTCTATCTCTGAGAGGTTGGAGATATTGGGGTAGAAAACTTAGACGTGATGATGAGAAGGCTATGGATTTTCCCATTCAAGAACAAACCATTTTCGATGGCAATTTCAATTCTGAAAACTTAATCAATGTAATTTGTTTTTCAAAATGCAATCATCAGAAAGTTTCTGTCATGATGAGGAGGAGGCTATGGATTTACCCATTCAAGAACAAACCATTTTCGATGGCGACTTCAATTCTAAAAACGAATTAGAACTGAAGTATGTGGTATTATGTAATCATTTTTTCAAAAGAAAAAAAATTGTTTTTTCAAAATGCAATCATCAGAAAACTTCTGTCATGATGATGAGGAGGTTATGGATTTACTCATTCAAGAACAAACCATTTTCGATAGCAACTTTAATTCTAAAAACTAAATCAATATAACTTTTTTATTCTTTGTCTCCCATGAAATTGTTCAAAACGAATTAGAACTGAAGTATGTAGTATTACATGATAATTTTTTAAAAGAAAAAAACACATCAAAATCGACAAATTACTCCTCTAGATAGTTCAAATTTACAATATTTGAGAATTAATCACAATAGAAACATTAAGCCTACTTGATAAAAAAAGAATTTGACTGTTAAATTTAACTAATTGATTCGATGTTATTATATGGATCTTTTGAAAATAAACATTTCAATGAAAACATCAGATTTAGTCTTTGACACACTTGAAACCATTTTCCAGTAAATTTCACCAACAATATTTTAGAAATGTTTACTATATATTTACAAGAAAAATGTGGTATTTTGGTAAAATATTCTTTTATTCCATTCAATTTTCAATATATTTACAAGAAAAATGCAGTATTTGGTAAAATATTCTTTCATTCCATTCAATTTTCATTAATTTTTTGAGCGAAGGTTTTATCCTACAGCATCCTTTTTAATTTTTTATGTTTTAAAACAGGATTTTATTACAAAGTTTTTTGTTTTTCAACTTTTTAAAAAAAATAATCATTATAATATATAGTTTTCGATATTTTTTTAAAAAAAATAAATATGTTGTGGAGGACCGACGGCGCCATCTTCTATGTACGTTCTATGTAACCGTTCTATGTTGACACTCTACCTTATATAACTCTATGTACATTTTATACATTTTATTCTCTTACCTTACCATACAAACTTATACGTGCACCATGTGCTAATCAGCCAGCCATATCCTTAAGCCATACCTACTTAATTCTTATTAGTCTAATTGCATATTCCAGGCGTGTCTTAGAGTCTAGTTGTTATTGTCTTTTGTCTTGTCTCATACCATTATGTAATCGTTTGCATAAATACGAATGTCTCAGTCAATAAAGTCAGAGTTAAGCCTAGCACACTCTCAGAAGTTCTTTGTTCGCTAACAATAATAACTTCACTGCGCACTGGTACATGCACGTACAATCAAGACACTACATCAGCGAGTAGTAATACATGAGCAGTACACCGAACCTCTGTTGGTCCGAATTAGCTTTGCTACTTCTACCCATCAATGTTCGACCGTAGCTGCTGTCAGCACAGTCAATACAACTAGTCAGCTCGACCCTGTCATCAATTGCCATGCAGCACTGTTAAAGGGCAAGTCGACCTGCAGTCAGTAGTCATTGTCAGTGTACACACAAACAGAGCCATCGCCGACCTGGAGAGGTTGTGCAGGTTAGCCAAGCTACCACAGACACATACACACAGAGTGAAATCCTGCACATTGGTGGCAGCAGTGGGATCTGGAACACCCACAAAACAGACCTCCCCACAAGATGGCACAGAGAAGAAGAGCGCTGAGTTCAGAGCGAGATCCCTCCAGCTTACAGATGATGGGCACACTTACGCACATCTTGGATCGGATGACGATAGCCACGACCAGAGACAGGTTCAGAGTACCGCAGTTTGACGGTACTGGTGACGTGGACTATTTCCTCACAAGATTCCAAGAAGTAGCCGAAGCAAATTGCTGGCAGCCAGAAGACACCGTAATTCACCTGCGCCAATCCCTCACTGGAAAGGCTGAGCAGTGTGGACGCGGAGACACCCTAGAGGAGGTGACGAGAACTTTGCAAGCCACCTTTGGACTGACAAGGTCAGAGGCACAAGCAAAGCTACTTTGCTACCGCCGGACACCGAAAGACAGCCTCAGAGACCACGCGCTGACAGTCGAGCGTCTTATCAAGGCTGCTCACGGCAACCTTCCAAGACAGAACAGAGAGGAGCTGATACTCCAAACATTCCATAGCACACTGGGGCATACCTACCTGCAGCGCCACCTGTTGGCCGTACGACCCCAGAACCTGGAGGACGCTATACTGGCCGGGAATGAATTCCTGCAGGTGCCCCACCAACCACTAGGAGGACCACACGTCCGGACAGTGGAGACAGACCCTATGGACATGGAGACAGATCAGCAACCAGCGCCCGCCCGACACCGCGAGGTGCAAGACCCACTGGCAAAGCTCCTGCGCACTGTGGAAGGGCTAAGTAAGGAACTAGCCAGCCTTAAAGCCGGACAGAAAGGAGACCCCCCCAAGAGATGTTGGGGCTGCCAACAGATAGGGCACACCAGAAAGGCATGTAAGACTGCCCCCTGGCCTAGTCGTCAGGGAAACGACTACCGCCCGCACCAGTAGGGCAACCTGCTGGCTGCACACGGGCAACTTCGAGTCAGAAAGAAAGGACGCGGACTCCCCCCAGCTACCGGAAGGCAGTTCATCGAGCAGCTCCCCCTCTGGACCTCCTGACCAGTCCCCCCATCGCCCTGTACAACCGTTTCTCCAGCCTGTCAGTACCCGACAGCCCAGCCACGCTGGAAACGGACGGCGAAGGGACTCAAGAGCAGCAGGAACAACCAGGCCCAGAAAGAGGGATAAGCAGACTCAGACGCCCCTGCTGGAGAAGGAGAGGTTTACCCCAAAACCTGTGACCATCCAGATGAACCAGATTGAGCGGCCTTACTGCTCAAGCTATTACCTACCAGGAAGAGTAGAGGGAGAA
The DNA here is from genome assembly GCA_945261195.1 of Cryptosula pallasiana. Classification (NCBI taxonomy): domain Eukaryota; kingdom Metazoa; phylum Bryozoa; class Gymnolaemata; order Cheilostomatida; family Cryptosulidae; genus Cryptosula; species Cryptosula pallasiana. Next base: position 22,327,201 of record OX183133.1, on the reverse strand, counting down.
ACAGTGACACACCTCATCGACACTGGCTGCAATACTAACTTGCTAGCCAAACGTGTCTTCGATCGATTACCTTCCCATGTACAGCAGGACCTCCAACCCTATGACTCCCATGGACTCATGGCCGACGGCACTAGGCTTCCGTTCTACGGACTGATCTCTCTGAAAGGGCGGATACGCCACATCAGATTCAACGAAACCTTCGTTGTAAGCCAGATCAATGAAGACGTCATCTTAGGGATGCCGTTCCTCACAAGCCAAGAGTGTCAGTTGGGTTTTGATCGACCAGTACTGGTCATTCAAGGAAAGGAGCTAGCCTGCACAGATCGACATGGAAGGAGTTTGGTCTGCAAGGTACAGGTCCGCCAGGACACCGAGCTACCACCCCAGACAGAGGTAACCATCTCGTGTCACCTCAACTCAAGAGAGACCTACCCACAAGGGGTGATCGAAAGCCTACGTGGTGGAATACCAATTGCCACCAGCGTCAACAAGCCAGATGCCCGGGGGCGAAGACTAGTGAGATGCTTGAATCCGACCCAGGACACCCTAAAGCTGCTGGCAGAAGAGGTCATTGGCACCTTCACGGGAGTAGAAGAGGGTGGCATCCAGACACTCGCAGAACCCAGAGGGCTGGAAGGACAAGAAGGAGCCAGAGGAGAGGTACCCCCTCACCTACGAGAGCTCTTCGGACAGGCAAAAAGGGAATGTCAGAACCCAAGACAAGAGGCGCAGCTGAGAGAGCTGCTGATCCAGTATCAGGCCGTGTTCAGTCGCCATAGTGGAGACATAGGTCGGACGAGCCTCGCTGAACACTCCATCCCGACTCTGGAAGGAGCCCGGCCGGTCAGGTGTCCACCCCACCGCCTAGGTCCTGAGAAAGAGGTGGAGGCCGAACGCCAGATCAAGGACCTGCTGGACAAGGACCTCATCACACCAGCCGACGGAGCCTGGAGCTCCCACGTCGTGTTGGTCAAGAAAAAGGATGACTCATGGCGGTTCTGCGTGGATTACAGGCGGCTCAACGACATCACTAAGCAGGACGCTTACCCGATCCCCCGTATCGATGAGTCACTGGATGCGTTGGCCGGTAGCAAGTACTTCACCACCCTGGATCTCACTAGCAGGTACTGGCAGGTTCCCCTGGACGCTGATGCCCAAGACAAGTTGGCCTTCACCACCCGAAGCGGCTTGTGGAAGTGGAAGGTGTTACCCTTCGGGCTGACGTCAGCACCAGCCACCTTCCAGAGACTAATGGAAAAAGTCCTCAAGGGCCTCCACTGGAAGACCCTGCTCCTATACCTAGATGATGTCATCATCATAGCTCCAGACTTTGAAACGCACCTACAACGGTTAGGCGAAGTACTAGGACGTCTCCAACAGGCCGATCTGAAAGTAAAACCTTCCAAGTGCGAGTTATTGCAAAGAGAAGTGAAGTACCTTGGGCACATGGTCAGTGCCGAAGGAGTTGCCACAGATCCTGCCAAGGTAGAGGCGGTTAGAAGATGGGAGGCGCCCAAAGATGTCAAGGGACTACAGGCCTTTCTCGGGACCGCCGGGTATTATCGGCAGTACATCCCCGAGTACGCCACCATAGCCAAGCCCCTTACTGTGCTCACAGGGAAAGAAATGACATGGAAGTGGAGAGCCGAGGAACAGACGGCATTCGAGCAGCTCAAGGACAGGCTTACTCAAGCACCGGTACTAGGGTACCCGGACCCAACCCTGTCATACACCCTGGACACGGACGCCAGTGCAGTGGGCGTCGGCGCGGTGCTATCCCAGGTGCAGGAGGGAAAGGAGAGAGTGATAGCCTACTACAGCAAGACGCTGGCCCCGGCCGAAAAGAACTACTGTGTCACTCGGAAGGAACTCTTAGCTGTTGTCAAGGCAGTAAAACACTTCCGCCCCTACCTGTACGGCCGCGAGTTTAGACTCCGGACAGACCACGCATCCCTGCGCTGGCTCTGCCGAAGAAAGGAACCATCAAATCAGATAGCCCGATGGTTGGAAACCCTCGCAGAGTTTCGGTACAAACTCGAGCACTGGGCAGGAATTCAGCACGGCAACGCTGATGGGCTCAGCAGACAAGGACCCTGCGCGGACTGCAGGCAGTGTAGCTCCATTGAACGAAGGGACGGTGGACCGACGCATGAAGAGCTCAGTCAGGAGGCTGAACAAGCACCCCAGACAGAGGGGCAAGGCTATCTCACTATGTCGAACCCGGTACATCCCACCCCAAGCCTGGCGCAAGAGCGACCAGGAGGGCAGGATGCGGTAGGCCGGATTCATGCCGTGCCGAGACGACCGGGGGAGACATCAGGGAGATTGGCAGAAGGGGAGAAGAGAAGGGAGCAAGTCAACTTCGCAGTGACAAACCCGGTACAATCCACCCAGACCCTTGCTCAAGAGCAGCGGGAAGGGCAGGATGCGGTAGGCTGGATTTATGCCGAGCTGAGACGACCGGGAAGCGTCACGGAGAGAGAGTTGGCCGAAGGAGACGCAGAGTTGAAGACACTGTATGAGAGGCGTGGGGCCATGAGTATCCGGCCAGATGGTGTGCTCATCATCACGCTTCCTCACCCTTCCAGAACCAAACACTGTGTGATCTGCCCTTCCAGTAGAAGAACCCAGGTCGTCTGGGAGACCCACCAGATGATACACGCAGGAGTGCACCGGACCCGGCAACGCATACTGCTAGACTGGTACTGGCCAGGCATCTCGTCCTTGGTAAGGAGACTCCTCAAGGACTGCGAGGTATGCCAGGTGGCCAAGAATGGGAGGAAGACGGAGAACCCCCACCGGCAACGGATGTTTGCCGGCCGCCCCTTCCAGAAGCTGGCGGTCGACCTCGTTGGCCCCTTACCGCTGACGAAGAGGAAAAACCGCTGGGCCTTGGTTCTTACGGACCATTTCACACGATGGCAGGACGCCATCGCCTTGCCTGACGCGACAGCCCCCACCGTCGCCACAGCATTGGATGAGCGAGTCTTTGCATACTGGGGTCTCCCCGAGCAGTTGCACTCGGATCAAGGCGCTCAATTTGAGTCGGTACTGTTAGAGGAGCTGTGCAGCCTCTGGGGTATAAAGAAGACACGGACCACCCCATATCACCCGCAAGGAAATGGTATGGTAGAGCGCCAGAACCGCACACTGGGAGACGCGCTGCGTACGCTGATATTAACCAAAGGACAAGATGAGTGGGACGGGTTGCTGCCCCAGATAATGCGGGCCTGCCGTGGCACACCCCACTCTGCCACCGGGGAAACCCCTAACCTGTTGATGATGGGCCGGGAGGTCCGCCTCCCCGACCAGCTGACAGGGACACCTCCGACCCTGGACCCACAAAACATCACCGAGTATGCAGCGGAAGTGCAGGACAACCTCCAGAAGGCACACAGCTATCTCAGAGAGAGACAGCAAGAAATTAGGAGCCAGGACAGCGAAGAACCTCCTGTGTTCCAACAAGGAGAGCTCGTGGTATTGGAAAACAAAAGACGGGTAAAAGGGAGCAACCCTAAGCTCCAGCCCCGGTTCGTGGGCCCTTACCAAATTACAGAGGTTTTTCCAAACCACACATACAAAGTGGAGAAGAATGGGCAGTGGTCCATCCAAAGTGGACAACGGCTGCGCCAGTACCGGACATGCCAGGAGCCAATAGGGCGGGCACCCCCCTGTCGAGAGCCGGCATTAATGCCTAACATGAAGGGGAACCGGAGGGGCCGGCCGCCCAAAAGAAGTCAACAACCAACAGAACTCATAGAACACATGCCACCCCTACCACTCCCCCTCAACCAAACAGACGGGCAACCAGGCCCACGAGAGATTTCGCCACCACCCCTTCCAACACCAAGCCAACTCGCTCCACCCCCCAGGAGAGAGGAACATGCATTGACAACTCCAGAACTGGAAACGGTGGCCGAAGATCATATAGAAAGCCAAGCAGAAGAAATCGCCAGAGAAGAGAACCCCCCCTCACCAGCAGAGGTCAACCAGAGGCCACCTAGCCCCCAAGAGGCACCCCCTCTTGACGAAGAAGAATGGCCACCCCTAAACAGCCGACCAACGGCGACATCACCACTACAAAGGCCTCAGAGAGAGAGACAACAACCTAAAAAACTGGCAGACTACCACTGCTATGTAACAGAGGGGGGAGATAACCCCAAACCCATCACCATACCCACAGAAGCAAGACAAGAAGCCAGAGGACCCCTCGTAACAGCAACCCACTTACAACATCTCCCATCAGAAGAAAATCCGGTAAAAAACGGATGGAAATTAGCCAAACTAGACGAAAAAAAGTTTAAACAACCGAAAGAAGGGACGAGGAAGCTGAAATGGGGGCGAGATCGCGAAAATTCGCAAGAGAGAACAACTCCCATGAACACACACCAACTCCCTGAAGGCGGACCATTGAAAAATACCGCCGTGCTACGTCACGCATGGGAGGCGGAGCCAAGTAGACACGTGGGCACACACGTGAACTACCCAACCAATAGTAATAAAGATCGAGGACGCAACCGCCAAAGATCACTTGTACACAAACAGCGTGGGAGCTCTCTACCGATATTGGGGTAGAAAACTTAGACGTGATGATGAGAAGGCTATGGATTTTCCCATTCAAGAACAAACCATTTTCGATGGCAATTTCAATTCTGAAAACTTAATCAATGTAATTTGTTTTTCAAAATGCAATCATCAGAAAGTTTCTGTCATGATGAGGAGGAGGCTATGGATTTACCCATTCAAGAACAAACCATTTTCGATGGCGACTTCAATTCTAAAAACGAATTAGAACTGAAGTATGTGGTATTACGTAATCATTTTTTCAAAAGAAAAAAAATTGTTTTTTCAAAATGCAATCATCAGAAAACTTCTGTCATGATGATGAGGAGGTTATGGATTTACTCATTCAAGAACAAACCATTTTCGATAGCAACTTTAATTCTAAAAACTAAATCAATATAACTTTTTTATTCTTTGTCTCCCATGAAATTGTTCAAAACGAATTAGAACTGAAGTATGTAGTATTACATGATAATTTTTTAAAAGAAAAAAACACATCAAAATCGACAAATTACTCCTCTAGATAGTTCAAGTTTACAATATTTGAGAATTAATCACAATAGAAACATTAAGCCTACTTGATAAAAAAAGAATTTGACTGTTAAATTTAACTAATTGATTCGATGTTATTATATGGATCTTTTGAAAATAAACATTTCAATGAAAACATCAGATTTAGTCTTTGACACACTTGAAACCATTTTCCAGTAAATTTCACCAACAATATTTTAGAAATGTTTACTATATATTTACAAGAAAAATGTGGTATTTTGGTAAAATATTCTTTTATTCCATTCAATTTTCAATATATTTACAAGAAAAATGCAGTATTTGGTAAAATATTCTTTCATTCCATTCAATTTTCATTAATTTTTTGAGCGAAGGTTTTATCCTACAGCATCCTTTTTAATTTTTTATGTTTTAAAACAGGATTTTATTACAAAGTTTTTTGTTTTTCAACTTTTTAAAAAAAATAATCATTATAATATATAGTTTTCGATATTTTTTTAAAAAAAATAAATATGTTGTGGAGGACCGACGGCGCCATCTTCTATGTACGTTCTATGTAACCGTTCTATGTTGACACTCTACCTTATATAACTCTATGTACATTTTATACATTTTATTCTCTTACCTTACCATACAAACTTATACGTGCACCATGTGCTAATCAGCCAGCCATATCCTTAAGCCATACCTACTTAATTCTTATTAGTCTAATTGCATATTCCAGGCGTGTCTTAGAGTCTAGTTGTTATTGTCTTTTGTCTTGTCTCATACCATTATGTAATCGTTTGCATAAATACGAATGTCTCAGTCAATAAAGTCAGAGTTAAGCCTAGCACACTCTCAGAAGTTCTTTGTTCGCTAACAATAATAACTTCACTGCGCACTGGTACATGCACGTACAATCAAGACACTACATCAGCGAGTAGTAATACATGAGCAGTACACCGAACCTCTGTTGGTCCGAATTAGCTTTGCTACTTCTACCCATCAATGTTCGACCGTAGCTGCTGTCAGCACAGTCAATACAACTAGTCAGCTCGACCCTGTCAACAATTGCCATGCAGCACTGTTAAAGGGCAAGTCGACCTGCAGTCAGTAGTCATTGTCAGTGTACACACAAACAGAGCCATCGCCGACCTGGAGAGGTTGTGCAGGTTAGCCAAGCTACCACAGACACATACACACAGAGTGAAATCCTGCACAATATATATATATATAGAGATTTTCACTTTATATTCTTTTATTCCATTCAATTTTCAATAATTTTTGAGTGAGGATTTTATCCTACACCTTCCTTTTAAATTTTTTATGTTTCACAACAAGGTTTTATTATATGACTTTTTTTCTTTTTTTTATTTTTTTAAAAAATAATCATTGAAATATATAGTTTTCGATATTATTTTAAAAACAATATATATATATAGAGATTTTCACTTTATATTTACAAAACTTTGGTATTTGGGAAAATATTCTTTTATTTCATTCAATTTTCAATAATTTTTTGAGTGAGAATTTTATCCTACACAATCCTTTCAAATTTTTTATGTTTCAAAACAGAGCTTTATTACATGTTTTTTTTTGTTTTTTTTTGAACTTTTTAAAAAATAATCATTGAAATATATAGTTTTCAATATTTTTTAATTTTTTCGTACTTTTAACTTTTTTAAAAACTGTCAAAAAATCACCAAATTACCTCTCTAGATGAATAAAATTTACAAGTAAATAATTGTAATAGAAAATACCATATCTAGTTTTTACATTCATAAAACTGTTTTATAGTAAATTTTCTGTAATACAAACTACTATGGCTTACGATATCAATGGTTACAAAGCGCTTTTCTTGAACAATATCTTCTTTGATGTTCTTCTGACATATTATTAGACCCAGAGAGGAATTCTTGTATTCCGTATTCTTTGTGATCCAATAATTGACTAAAATACAAAAGTTATTCATTATATAAATAAATTTTACCAAATTTAAATTTTACTCTTAGCTACATTAGTTAGTTTACATTATATATAACAGGAAAATAACTCACTGAGTTACATCATTCAGCTCATTATTTTTTAGGGAAAGTTCTTTACTCTGTTTTCTTTTTACGATATAATGGACTAAAATAAAAAGTGATGTATTAGTATAGCATGATTAAAATTAATGTAAAATAATTATAAACTTTTGTTATTTTTTCAACTTCTATGTAAAAGAAATACACTGATTACACACAAAAAAGCCCTTTTTTTCATCTGGATTCGGAATGTATAAATATAAATATATATATATATATATAATTTTAAAAATGTTTTACAACAAACACTCATGAATAATCCATTTATGTGATAAAACGTGTTATTTACGTGAGAAATTAAGCATTTTTGTAAAATAATTATAACCTTTTGTGGTTTTTTTTCAACTTCTAGCTAAATAAATACACTGATTACACAAAAAACCCATTTTTTAATCCGAAATATATGTAATTTAAAAATGTTTTACAAAAAATGTTTATCAATTGATCATTTATGTGAAAAACTAAACATTTTTGCAAAATAATTATAACCTTTTGTTATTTTTTAAACTTTTTGGTAAAAAAAATACACTGATTACACAAAAAAGTCCTTTTTTTAATCCGAAATATATATAATTTAAAAATGTTTTACAAAAAATGTTTATGGATTGATCATTTATGTGAAAAACTCAACATTTTTGTAAAATAATTATAACCTTTTGTTATTTTTTAAACTTTTATGTAAAAAAAATACACTGATTGCACAAAAAAGTCCTTTTTTTAATCCGAAATGGATATAATTTAAAAATGTTTTACAAAAAATGTTTATGAATTGATCATTTATGTGAAAAACTAAACATTTTTGCAAAATAATTATAACATTTTGTTATTTTTTAAACTTTTATGTAAAAAAGTACACTAATTACACAAAAAAGTCCTTTTTTTAATCCGAAATATATATATATAATTTAAAAATGTTTTACTAAAATTATGGTAAAAATTAATAAAACTCACCTATAGTGATATGAATCCCTTGAGTTATAGATTAGCTTCTCGAGAGTTTGTTCTCCACAGTTTTCTTTTTCAGCATCATCGAAGTGGTTGAGAAAATCCTCAGATTTTGGATTATCAGCCAGTTCCGAGGCTTGGACGAAGGCTTGATGAGCTGCGAGTACACTGATGTTGTAGAAAATTGAATTGTCTTCGTTTCGACTCAGACCCTTAAACAGAATAACTCCAAATCTTTCCGATGTCACAGCAGAAGCTATTTGATGAGGAATGCGCATATCTCCGATCAGTAATTCTTCATCTACAACACTTCTGTATTGAACTAGAAGAGTCTCTTCATTTCCATTCCATCGCCTGTCAGATTTTGTTATAACTTCAGGGTTTTGGAAACATATGACACTATCTGTTGGGAAATCCTGAAGATTAGCTACCTCGAAATAAGCATTGGTTTGTCGCATACTTTTTTCTGGTAATACATCAAACGCATTCTTACACCTCAAAGTAGTTCCTGTTTCTGTAGCAGCACGAAAAATTGCTTTTCCAGTCTTTTCAACACCCATGTAGATCAAAACCAGTGGTCTTATTTGCGAAGCTTCATTGACAAGTAATCCTGCTGCTAATGGAATAGTGCTCTTCACTCTAACTACCTTTCCATCCTTTTTATAGTTGTAGATGATGATGCAGTTCGTTTCATCATGGAGCTCAACGGTTAACACCTGCATAACTGTAGGTATTGGTAAATCTTCAATTTTGACTATGTTTTCAATGTTTCTTCTGGAAGCTGGAGATAGAGTACTTAACAGAGAGGCGCTTTTGATGATGAGAGTTGCCAGAGTATTCAGACTGGCGCTTTGAAAGGGAATCGTAGTGCGTTGAAGAAGTACATTGTCATCAATCACCTTCTTATCTTGTGAAGGTTTTGGTTCTTTATTCTTCAGTTGTTTTGTATTGACTTGTGTCGACATTCTAAAAGATAAAGTAAAAATCTATGTTATGATTTTTTGATTTCTTTTTCAAACCAATTTGAAGATATATATACATATATATATATTTACTCAATATCATACCGCTGTTAGTATCTAAATCGATAAAAATTAAATTTATACTCAATCAAGTTGACTTACCTCCAAACAGAAAAGTCCTTCTAGCAGTTGTAGTAGATGATGTTGTAGTAGATCTTGCTCCTTCAGTTGCTAATGTCGAAGTGACTGCTTTCTGTGTAAAAACAGTGCTTCTTATATAGCTGAAATCATGCCATTTATCATAAGGTTAAATTAATGAAACATTGTTTTTACGGAAGAACACCAATGCTTTCGCAGGAATAAATAATTTATTTTCACGCGAATGGAACCCACTGCTTTCGCGGGAATAAACATTTTATTTTCACGCGTATACAAACCGTTGCTTTCGCGGGAATAAATAATTTATTTGCACACGAATACAAACCATTGCTTTCGCGGGAATAAACTTTTTATTTTCACGCGAATGGAAACTGTTGCTTTCGCGGGAATAAACATTTTATTTTCACGCGAATGGAAACTGTTGCTTTCGCGAGAATAAAAAATTTATTTTCACGCGAATGGAAACGATTGCTTTCGCGGGAATGAATAATTTATTTTCACGCGAATACAAACCAATGTTTTCGCGGGAATAAACATTTTATTTTCACGCGAATACCAACCAATGCTTTCGCGGGAATAAACATTTTATTTTCATGCGTATACAAACCGTTGCTTTCGCGGGAATAAATAATTTATTTTCACGCGAATACAAACCATTGCTTTCGCGGGAATAAACTTTTTATTTTCACGCGAATGGAAACTGTTGCTTTCGCGGGAATGAATAATTTATTTTCACGCAAATACAACTCAATGCTTTTGCGGGAATAAACATTTTATTTTCACGCGAATGGAAACTGATGCTTTCGCGGGAATAAAAAATTTATTTTCACGCGAATGGAAACCATTGTTTTCGCGGGAATGAATAGTTTATTTTCACACGAATACCATTCAATGCTTTTGCGGGAATAAACATTTTATTTTCACGCGAATGGAAACTGATGCTTTCGCGGGAATAAAAAATTTATTTTCACGCGAATGGAAACCATTGTTTTCGCGGGAATGAATAGTTTATTTTCACGCGAATACAAATCAATGCTTTCGCGGGAATAAACATTTTATTTTCACGCGAATGGAAACTGTTGCTTTCGCGGGAATGAATAATTTATTTTCACGCGAATACAAACCAATGCTTTCGCGGGAATAAACATTTTATTTTCACGCGAATACAAACCAATGCTTTCGCGGGAATAAATAATTTATTTTCACGCGAATACAAACCAATGCTTTCGCGGGAATAAAAAAGTTATTTTCACGCGAATAGAAACCAATGCTTTCACGGGAATAAAACATTTATTTTCACACATTTACCTATATAAGAGACAACGGTTTCAGACAGAGAGCATCCAGTTCAACAACAGTGAGCAAAGGAGCAACATCTATCTACTACATCTTCTATTGCAACTACTAAGAGTTCTCTCTTCATAAAGGTAAAACTTAAATTCAATTATTTTCGCTAGCTAACACAACTATCTGAAGGCTTTATGACATATCTATCTTTAAATTGATTATAAAGAATTGAACCAATTTTTTCTGTTTTTCAGAATGAATACTCAAGACGTAGGAAGTCAACCATTGTATCTAAAGTCGAAATCTCAGCCTGATGAAAAGGTAAGAATTAATAAAAAATTTTATTTAACACCTGTTGAAAACCTTTAATTATTTTAGTTATCTAATTATCGCTTGTATTTTAGAACAATACAACAACAAATCCAATCTACTTAAAGGACTTTCTTCCAGAAATGTATCATAACTATGTGATAAATAATGATGTTGTTGAAGAAAAAGCTGTAGAACGTTTGACATTTCAAGTTATAATATTCTGTATAACTCAACACATGATGAGTATGGGGATGTGTTGTAAGAAACATGATATATCTACAGAACGTTTTGATGGCATTATAAAAAACGGTTTCGAAATCGTTTTGTCAATGGTGGAAGTCGTTAATATTAATAATTTTTTAAAAGAAATTGAAAGAAGTGCTTGGAATCAAATAGTTTTCAAAAAATTATATAACATGACATGGAACAAAAAAACTTTTTATAAATTCAGAAAGCATATTTATAATTATGTCCAAATAGATAAAGCTCTATCCTCTTCTGTAGGTATTTTAGAACTAATGTTAGAAGCGTTTCATACATATTTATGAACAATTTTTAGTTGTTTTTTATTATTTTACAATATTTTGTTCAAAACTATTATATTTTATTTCTTACCAATTGAGATGTTAAAAGCAGTATGATATTAAGTAAATACATATATATATATATATATTTGAATGCATCCTTTGTTGTATGTCTCCACATCCCAATAGTTTAATAAGCACATTCTCAATCTACCATAACTCTATGATCTTAACTGCTTTTGGCATAAATACATATATATATATATAAGACACTCTAAGTAATAAATACACTCTTAGCCACTCATGCAAATATTACCCTTTTATTTTTAGAATGTTATGGATGCTCTTTCTGAAGAGCTCCTTAGTACAGATCCATATCCAACAGAAAATAAAATGAAAAACAGCAAAACAACTCCTAAGAGAAGGAAAACTGCTCCAAAAAAGCGAATAGTAAGGAAACGAAAACAAATAGTGAGAAAACAAACTACTTCCGTTGATAAGCAAACAATGTAGAGTGCAGCTATAACTCATTTAACAGTTGAATGTCTCAACCAAATGAGATCTAGGGAATTAGAAAAGTCTACAGGTTCTCAAGTGATTGACTCACCAAAAGTTCCGATTTGCAAAACATTTGAAGATCTTCCTATCCCAAGCATTATGCGAGTGACCGGTGTGATACATCCATCAAGTAAGGAGAAGTGTAGATATTCTCAAGTACACTACCATGATCCTTCAGATATAAATGAACTCGAACCCAAAATACTCCTCTGTCCAGTTGAAATAGCTAAAAACTTCAACTGTGATAATTACCCCCCACCGTTTAACGTTGCATATTTGGGTAGAAAGGGAAAACCAAAAAATAAAAGCGTTCTTTGGTATGATGTCCGCCGTGTTACCAGACATCCTCTAAGCAAAAAGAAAGCTGAAGAGGAATCACTATATTTGAGTACATTGACTAAAGGTCAGCTCAAACGCTTCTTGAACATCAAGACCCTCAATAGTTTTCAACCCGGCGCTCTTTTTCCTTACCAAGATGTTGTTGATAGATTCGTTCCTCATCGATTTAAAGGAGGGCAGTCGAATGTAATTTGTATCCGTTATAGCATTGAACAATGTTGAGAAACGCTGTTGAAGACGCTTGCCATACCAGACAAATATGCTTCAGAAGCTAACCGATATACTCCAGGTGTGATGATCTACAGAGGAAAAACAACCCACGGAAAATTTAAGACAGAATACGATCTTTCATTTTGCTCTCCATACAGTCTCAGTCGAATGTATTGGAAACAATATTGTGATCAAGCAAAGCACAACAAAACAATATTAGAAATTGATGATGATGATGAACTTGAAGATTTTCTACGTGGAGATTTTGATGATTTTGAGACAGGATATGTTGCTGAAAAAAAATGATGAGATACATGATAAAACTCGGTGAGAGTTTTTCTCTAATCATTGTAAATAATACTTCAACTCAATTTAGATGTAGTTGTAGTTATTTTTACCTCGAATAATTTTTTGTTTTAGCAATGAATAGTCTCTAATTATTATGTAATAAATGTATATAATCATATATTGGTTTAATGTAGTTATATCTCCTTGTTCTTCTCTCCTCTCTCTCCAAATATCATATGAGTTCGAGTTATGTAAAACAATTATCAAAACTTAAATGCCATACATTCAAAATCTAGCTGCCATATGAGTTCAAATTAAGTAAAAAAATAATCAAAACTCAAATGCCACTTAAATGCCACTCAAATGCCACTCAAGTACCCCTCAAATGAAATACACTATAAACTCGGCGAATTCATCCAACGCCGTAACTCATTGCCTCAACTCCAAGGTCTAATCCACAAAAAAACACTTGGTAGGGAGATCTGCTCATATATTACTACTAACACCTAGCGGACTAGTAATAGGACGTAAAAATCCGCTACAAGTGTTCCTCTGCTTCTCCTATAAAAGGAGCTCCTGTATCACCTTAAAGCAGAAGTCTGGTGGATTTTGTGTAAGAACTACATTATATTGCTAAACAGATTTGAGTAACAAATTATTTGTTTAAACTCTGGTGTAATGTGTCTGGGTCGTAGACCCTGTAGAGGTTGTTACTGTCCATTCGGAGTGGACCCTGAGTGTTTGAAGTGAAGAAGAGGTGTGCAAGGAGTGCACTCAGAGCGGATGTCATTGTGTCAGTAGTAGAGGACAGAAATATACTACAATACTGTCATAGTAGATTCTAGTGCTCCCACTACTTGTCTACCAAGCAGCTGAACCAGGCAGACAACTCCATCTGCCTCTACAAGCTTTACTACCAACCATCTCCTCTCACCAGCGAGGACACGAGCAGGCATGGCTCTACAAACTTCTACAAAGCAGTTACCTCAACTGGTCAACAATGGCAAGCAAAAGCAAGTGGCACACAGTTGCAATGGCATTGATGGGGCAATGATACAGCAAAAGTTTGACTTTTTATAAGCCAAGTGACAGGAAACTATCGGCCTACTTAATAAGTGCATTAATCTATTTATTAAGCAGATTAATCTATTTAAGAAGTAGATTAATCAGTGCTGAAATGATATCTATCAGCCTTGAAGTCTTGATAAATCCTTAACATGTCTTAATTATCGTTAATTACCTCTCACATAAACCAGATTAAATTATATTGTTTAATAATAACAAGAATTTTTTTATCTAATAGTCAAATATACAAAACATTTCAATTGTTTAAAACAACTTTAAAATGAATATGGTAAGTCATAACACTACCTCCAAAAAGGAAATCTTCTGTTTTTGTCTTTAAGATTGTCAAAAAACTTCAGGACCAATAGATGTCATCCCAACACCGGCCATAATGATACATAATAATTATACAACATACATAATACAACTATACGATAAGAAATACACAAATAGGTTATAAATATATCAAATGAAATAACCTGCATGTAGTTAAATCGAGCTGGTACCTAAAAGTAGCGAACAGCGTTAGTAATTCTCTAGCCAATGCTTTCTTATATAACTACAGTATATGATAGTTAAAAAATTCTTCAAGTTTATAGTCTGCTGGAGTTCAATTTGACAACTCTGTGAAACTGTGGTGGTTTGTCAGTCGCCGGTGCTACATAAGTCATTGTATCATCATGTTTCAGATCTCAACCAAACTGATGTAACAATAACTATCAGTAATGTGGAGCCAGGAGTAGACTTTCTGGTTGATACACTATCTATAGTCGAGGTCAGGGAAGCTTCACCTGAAGATGGAATTCTATACAACCCTGGATTTGAGAATCCTCTTGGTGGAAGCGGATGGGTTTGCTTTGGCTATTGCTTGGGAACTAGAGTGAATGACTCTCACTCGGGTAGCTGGGCATACAAGGCCTCCAACAGGTAAGTTTATCATTAACTAAGTAAGTTGTTTCAACTGCAAACATTTATTTGTGATTTTCAAATAAGGTCAATCATATAGCTGCGTTACTCAATGACCAAATCGCTAAATAATTTATCTGTAACAACCCTGTCACATTTGTCGGAGTAATCGGTGAGATTGTCAACACTGGCCAGTGAAACACTAGCTTGAATGTTGGTGTATAGAAAAAGAGTTGTCATCATGTATGAATTACAACAGGTTTGACCATAAATGGACAATGCGCAACCAAATAAATTGGATGATGTATACATGAGGCAAAGCTTGATTCAACTACAACAATTAATGTTGTATTTTTTTACCGAGGGTATAATATTGTAATGGATTCCGGTCTGTTACCACGGACATCCACTATTCTCGAGTATTCTACCTCTCTCCAGAGGGGACACTGTACTGACCGACAGTGACAACTGTGCAGGGTAATCGAATTACCCGGTAAGGCAAGAGCCATGGCTCAGACAAACAGTACAGCGTAGTGCTTGTATAAGTGGCTTTATTCTCAAAGGCAAGGTGCTAGAGGGTAATTATTCTTCTAGGTTGGCAACATGAGAAAGAATGCAAAGAATAAGACAGTGTGCTCTCCTTTTATAAGAGAGCTAACAGGTACAAAACATATAACAATCGTAGCACAGGAAACAAACTAACCAATACAATCAATTATATAAATAAGTCGCCAATCAACAATGCAATACGGTTAAATAAATGAGGTGCCAAGTGGCTAAGGGCGGATTCCTATCTCCTAATGTCCAATCAGTAGTCCTGCAAGGCTCCCAGTATGTATATAGAGTAGGGTCCATGAAGTTGGTAATTTAGGGGTAGGTACTTCCTGTTCCTGACCTTGACTGAGCTCCTACATACTTTTGAAGATCCTCATCTATGTCGGCCATCTTGTGCCGGCCCGGTACAGCTATACCGGGTCGGTAGGGGGTCAATACCGGCCCTGCAGGGGTCACTACCGGCCATGTACACTATGCTACCGGCACAGTAGGACTTTCCACCCAAAAAGCTGTTAACCGAACGATGTGGGTTGAAGTCTAGCGCATTGTCTCGCAAGGTTCTAGAGTAAACGACCTGTTCACTACTAGTGTGCATCAAAATCTACCACAATATCTCTGGAGTTGATAACAAGCAACAATCATCAATGCAAGGCCGTTAGCAGAATTTAAAAATAGCGTAATTAGTAGCATCAACTAGTATAATTAGTATTGTTTAAGATGTGAAATACCTCTGTGTTATAGTATCAATTATATTACAGATGCCCAAAGTAAGTGTGTGTTTGATTGCATTGCTTTATCAAAAATGATCATTTACTGTAATAATAAACATGATTTATTATTATTAATTTTTTTTTTATTTAGCCTGTATAACATATAATTGATGTGAGAGAAGACACTCACTAAATTTATTTTTCGGTGTCATGCCATGTTTTGCTATATGCCCATTACCACAAACTATGCCCAGCTTTGATAATGTTTAAAAATTAACGAGTTTCCTTGCATTAGCTTGACCAAAAGGACCTACTAGTATTGTGGTAGATTTTGATAGAAGTAACTAGTAAACAGGCAGTTTAGTATCCACCCTTGCGAGACAATGCGCTAGACTTTAGCCTACAGCATTCGGTTAACCGCTGTTCAGGTAAAAACTCCTACCGTGTCGGTGGCATAGTATGCAGGGCCGGTTGTGACCTCTGCAGGGCTCGTATTGATTCCTTACCAGCCCGGGATAGCTATACTGGGTCGGCACAAGATGGCCGACATAACAGAGCAACCTCAAAATCATCCAGGAACTCAGTCAAGCCCAGGAACCGCAACTACTCTTCCTCGGATTACAGATCGAGTTGACCGTATTCTAACTTTAGCCTGGGAGCCCTGTAGGACCTCTGATTGAACTAGGGAGATAAGACTCCTCCTTTAGCCACTTGGAGCCTTTATCATTTAACTTGTTTACATTACATGATTGGATCACTATTTATATAATTGATTGCATTGGCTAAATCACTTCCTGCACTGTTTGTCTTATATGATTTATGCTAACGATTTCCTGTGAGTCTCCCTATAAAAAAAAAAGGTTTTCATATACTCTTTGCATTCATTCTCATGTCTTGTCACAAACACCCCAGAGAAATAATTACCTTTTAAGACTTTGTCTTGAGAATATAGCCATTATACAAGCACTACACTGTATTGTTTGTTTGAGCCATGAGCTCTTGTCATACCGGGTATTTCGGTTGCCTGATACACAGTTGTCACTGTCGAGCAGCACAGTGTCCCCTCTGGAGAGAGGTATAATACTTGAGCATAGTGGATGTCCGTGGTAACCAGACCGGAATCCAATACATTGGTGGCAGTGGTGGGATAAATGGTACCTTCCCATGCTGTGCTCTTTCACACTACCCTTTGGCCCTTCGAATGCATTGCTGGCCAGCTACTACTGAGAAGAGGAAGATTGATCTACAGGGTGTAGATCTGAAGAAAGAGAAGAGGAAGATTGATTTATGGAGAGTAGATCTGAAGAAGCTATTGGCACATTATACTACCGGATTTCTCTGCAGGCTCGTTGAGTTCACTCCGCCCTGCAGTAGCTATCCCGGCACAGTATCACCTACTAAAGGCTGTCTGCATCAATCGTACAGCTTGCTCGGTTTGCAGCAGCCCAGTACAGGCGCTTACCATATTCCCTACAAGCTCGTTGAGTTTGCTCCGCCCTGGACATAGAGATATCGGTACTGTACAAGAGAGAGAGGGAGTCGTGTATCAGCTATATAGGCTCAACTACTGAAGTTACTTCAGCTTGGAGTGCTACTCAGCTGGTAACACTGACCCCGGCACTGTATCCATTTACAGTGTCCTATGCAACTGTCTGTAGGCTCGTAGAGCTTACTCCGCCCTGCAGCAGTACAAGAAAGTTTCGTAACGGTTGTACAAGCTAAGGAGTGCCAGATACTGTCACAGTATTCCCTACACTGATCTTTAGATCTGCTAGAGCCACTGGAAACACTGATCCCGGCCCGAGATCCAGTTGCATTGATCATTGCTTAGATTTGAGTCGAGTTACTCTTCTATTTGCAAAGGATGGCCAACCAGAGAGCACGCAGCGCCGGTAGAGAACCCGCTGGCAACCCAGAAGCTACAGCAATTGACAGATTGACCAAAGCATTGACAGCCATGATGAGACCCAACCAAGGCAATGCACCAGCTACTTTCAAAGCTCTGAAGTTCGACGATGAAGGAGACGTTGAGTATTTTATCAACAGATTCATGGAAGTGGCAGAGATGAATGAGTGGCCGGAGAACACGGCCATGTTACACTTGAGAGATGCACTATGGGGTAGAGCACTGGACTGTGGAAAGCCTGCGCATCTGCAGGGTATCTTTACTGCACTACAAGCACGCTTTGGGCTAACACCAAGGGAAGCTGTGTCACGGCTGTCCAGCCTTCGCCGACAACACAAGACGCCGCTCTAGGAGCACGCTAGTGAAGTAGAGCACCTAGTGCGCATTGGTTATGCTGATCTACCTTACAGACCCATGCAGAGGAAACAGTTGGAAACGCCTACCTGCAGAGACACTGTTAGGACCTGACAATTACTACACATGTATACATTATTTGTTATGTGCTATTAACATATTATCACATGGCTATGCTTTATGGAAAAGTTACATATTGCTTATTGTGATAGCTATGGATTATACTTTGGCTATACCAGCTCTCTGCATATATATAAGTGGGATATCTTTGATCATTTCATTGTATTGTAAACTCAGGATAGAAAATACACATTCTATGAGAACACAACAATTGGTGACGAGGATAGGATATTCAGCTGGAGATTTCTTTACTTCTGACATCTGTTTACTTAGAGTTATTGTTCAATCAACATGTCTACTCCTACTGACCAGCTTATTCAACTACTCACTCAGCAGATGGCGCTTCAAAAGGAACAGATGGAGCAGCAGAGAGAGCAGCAGAAGGAGCAGATGGAGCAGCAGATGGAGCAGCAGAGAGAGCAGCAGAAGGAGCAGATGGAACAACAGAAGAGAGAAAATCAACAGCTGATGGAACTACCTACACAGAAAACACAAGCTCAAGCAGGAGGAACAACTCCAAATTTTACTGCTTTTGATCCCAACGTAGAGCTGTGGACAGACTACTTGCTACGCTTTAGGACATTCGTAGGAGCTAATTCTATTACTCAAGAAAGAATACCGCAGATTTTTCTAACCAATCAATCGAAAGTTATCTACAAACAGTTAACAGATTGGTCAGATCAGCAAACTCCTAAGAAAGAAGTCAACAAGCTAACAATGGAGGAAATTGAAGATTACATGATGACTCAATATAACCCAAGAACTTTCATCATCAGAGAAAGATATCGTTACTGGAGCAATATGAAAAGAAATCCAGGAGAAACAATTCAAGAGTTGGCAGCAAGAATCAGGCATGATGCTACAACTTGTGACTTTGCATCTATTACCGACGCCCAGGATGAAGCTTTACGCACTAGATTTATCTGCTCGGTCGGGAATGAAGCAATTTTGAAAACACTCTTCAAAATTAAAGATGAAGAACTCACTTTTGCCAGAACTATTGACATCGCCATAGAGATGGAAGAAGCGGCAAAGGTAGCAAAAGAAACTGTACATGGGGCAGCAAATCCTGTACAAATAGTAAACAAAAAGAAGACAAATCCAAAGCCTGCAACTAATTCTACTCGGCAGAGCTGCTACAGATGTGGGAAAGATAACCACCAAGCTGTCGAATGTAGGTACAGGAATTCGGTTTGCAATTACTGTAAACTTACAGGACACCTGGAAGTCGTCTGCCGAAAAAAGCAGAAAGGTGCTAAAACTTTGAAGTTGGTCAAGGCAGTCCAAACAGTCGGCACAAATCCACAACTTCAAGTTGATGTCAATTTACAAGGTCATCCACTTACCTTGGAAGTAGACACAGGAGCAGGAGACAACTTCCTATCTATGGACAACTGGAAGAAAATTGGCAGTCCAGCACTAACAACAACACAAGTATGCTATGAATCAGCAACCAAAGATCGGATTAACATCCTAGGAGTTTGTTTTATCAACACACATCAGGATTCACGTCAACATAAGCAACAATTACAATTTGTCGTGAGCAAAGTACCTAATCTTAACCTTCTTGGAAGGGAGGGTATACGGCAACTTGGCATATCTGTTGACGGATTAGTACATGGAAAACAAATGCAACCGATCAATCAAATTAAACTTGATAGGAATCTACAAGCAGCATGTAAAAGACTTACTTCAGAATTTCCTGATCTCTTTAAACCAGAATTAGGATGTCTGAAGGATTTTGAGCTGGAAATACGCTTCAAAGACGAGGCCACACCTGTATTCTGCAAAGCCAGACCGGTACCTTTTGCCATTCAAGAGGATCTAGCACAAGCATATGATGCTGGAATTGCAAAAGGAATATGGGAACCAGTTCAGTTCAACACCTATGGGACACCAGTTGTACCTATTCGAAAAGCACTGCTGCCAGGACAAACGAAAAGGAAACTTCGTGTATGTGGAGATTACTTTGTAACAGTCAACCCTCAACTGGAAACACACAGACAACCTATTCCATTACCAGAAGATTTGATGAGGAAATTGGGAGGAGGACATGGCTTCACCAAAATTGACTTAGCAGATGCATATAATCAGATTACTTTGGCTCCAGAAAGTCAGAGGAGATTAGCTCTCAGCACACACAGAGGAGTTCTACTGCAGAAAAGATTACCATTTGGGATTAGCTCTGCACCAGGACATTTCCAACAAATTATGGAACAACTTACTCAGGATCTTCCAGGAGTAGCTGTTTATCTTGATGATATTCTTGTAAGCGGAGACACAGCTGAAGATCACCTGAGGAATCTTCGTGGAATTCTACAACGACTTCAAGAAAAAGGACTACGATGTAGACTGGAAAAATGTTCATTTGCTCAAGAAACTGTGGATTACTTGGGACATCGATTATCTAACCAAGGAATAGCGAAAGGAGCTGGAGTAGAAGCATTAAAGAAAATGCCAGCACCGACAAATGTAGCTACACTCAAATCATTTCTGGGATCCATACAGTTTTATCACAAATTTCTTCCAGATCTTTCTACAATAACAGTGCCACTACAACAATTGCTGAAGAAAGGAGAATTGTGGCACTGGAAAAAGGAACAACAAACATCATATTCAAAGCTAAAGGAAATGCTATGTGAGGAGACAGTATTGGCGCACTTCGACCCTTCTTTGGAGATTGGGATTTCTTGTGATGCATCGGAGGTGGGTCTTGGAGCTGTTCTGTTTCACAGATACAAGGATGGAAGTGAAAGACCTGTCTCTCATGCTAGCAAGACACTGACCAGTGCTCAGGGAAGATACAGTCAAATACAGAAAGAAGCTCTAGCAATTATATATGCACTCAACAAGTTTCATCAATTTATCTATGGGAGGAAGTTCATCTTGGTAACGGATCACAAACCACTACTAGCACTGTTTGGACCTAATAGAGCTACTCCAGCACTAGCAGCAAACAGACTAGCAAGATGGGCACTTACTCTAAATCAATATGACTATACCATTGAGTATAGGAAAACATCTAATCATGGAAATGCAGACGCACTCAGCCGCTTACCCATTGGATCTGATGACAAGTTTGATGGGGAGGAAGAAGGTGAAGATGTTGATACCGTCTGTACAATCAAACACATTGGAAGTCAACTGAAACCAACAGATCCTGGGATTCTAAAGAAAGAAACGTCAAAGGATCCTGTACTTAGTACCGTGATGAGATACCTGAAGGATGGATGGCCAAAAGGAAATGACAGCAACGAAGCTGGAACTGTGACTGATGGCTATTCAATACAAGATTTTAGGAAACTGGAGATGTCATTGTCAGCAGAAAGCGGATGTCTACTTTATGGAACGAGAGTAGTCATTCCTCTCTCTCTTCAGAGACAAGTTCTTCAACTTTTACATCTTGGACATTTTGGCACGCAGAGAATGAAGCAACTCGCAAGAACTGCAGTCTACTGGCCCAGGATGGATCAAGACATCACGGACACTGCTCACAAGTGTACTTCCTGCAATGAGCATCAAAACAAGCCGGATCGGTTACCAAATCACCCTTGGATGATGCCCGAGAAGCCGTGGAGCAGAGTACACATTGACCATGCGATTAACTTCATGGGAACCAATTGGTTGGTGTTAGTAGATGCATACACAAAGTACCCTTGTATACATCCTACCACTTTTATATCAACCAAAGTAACAACCGAATTACTCGAGGAGGATTTTGCTCATTTTGGATACCCTCATACTATAGTTTCAGATAACGGAGCAACTTTTACTTCCGAGGAATTTCAGGATTGGTGCAGAAACCGAGGAATCATTCATCTTACTGGTGCACCATACCATCCAGCCACAAACGGAGCTGCAGAAAGGCTGGTTCAATCATTCAAACAAGCTCTCAAGAAGTCTACTCATTCAGCCAAACCGGCATTACAAGAGTTCTTGATTCAGTATCGAAGGACACCACTGTCTTATGGCTACTCACCTAGTGAACTGTTGAATGGAAGACAGATCAGAACAAAGATCGACACATTACTGCCATCACTTGCTCAATTAGCTCAAGGTAAACAGATGCAGGAGAATCGATCTACCAAGACAGTACATCATTACACAGTAGGAACACCATGCTATGCTCTATACTGTGGACCAAGAAGAGAGAAACAGCCTAAATGGGTGGCAGCTGTTGTAGTGAAGGTGTTCGGAAGCAGAAGTGTTAACGTCAGAGTACAGCCCAGAGGACCAACCTGGAAGAGACACTTGGATCAACTCTGTCCTAGGCATACTTCTCCTGAAGATGACGAACCACCGGATGAAATATCCACTACATCACAAAACCCACAACCACAACTATCCACTACATCACAAAACCCACAACCACAACTATTACCTACAGCACATGAACCACGACCACCAACAAAACGTCGAAATCCTAGATTACCTGATGGCAATGAATACAACAGGGATAATCCCAGACGCTCAAAGAGGAATACTAATCGCTGAAGTAATAAGGATAACTTCAAGCTAGCAGGGAGGTGTTAGGACCTGACAATTACTACACATGTATACATTATTTGTTATGTGCTATTAACATATTATCACATGGCTATGCTTTATGGAAAAGTTACATATTGCTTATTGTGATAGCTATGGATTATACTTTGGCTATACCAGCTCTCTGCATATATATAAGTGGGATATCTTTGATCATTTCATTGTATTGTAAACTCAGGATAGAAAATACACATTCTATGAGAACACAACAGACACTTGTTGGCCATGGAGCCCACTGACTTAGCTGAAGCAGTCAGGACCGGTAATGAGTGCCTGCAAATAAAAACACCATTTGAAGAGCGCCAGGCTCATGTACGAATGGTAGAAGAGGATACGGATGAAAAGGAAGAAGAATGGATGAGGATGGCCGCCAGGGGTCCTTCCCAACGTGTCTCCACCACCACTCCAGTGCAGCAGACACACGACATTCCTTTACCTGCTATCCCGAATCCAATGGCAGCAGTTATGGACATCCTGAAGCTTTTGGCTGGAGAGATACGGTCGCTGACAGCAACCAGACAACTGCTCCCCCTCCGTTGTTGGAGACAGCACCTACACTATGCTGCTGGGGCTGTGGACAGCTAGGTCTCTTGATAGGTACCTGCCCCCGAACTCAGCCCACAGCTTGATTTTCAGACACCTTCAGACAGACGGGAAACGGCCTACGCCCGCAGTAGTGCCATCGGCAGCTGACTGCAGTTGGGCAAGCCGGATAACTCCCGGACCCCTTTCTAGTCCTGTAACTCCAAAGATGAGTGTAGAACCCCCAAGAGAGTGCAGACGGCAGCAGACTGCAGCTGGACAACTCCCAAATCCCATTCTAGTCCTGTAACTCTGAGGATGAGTGGACTGCCCCCCAAGAGAGCGCAGGTGGCAGCAGACTGCAGCTGGGCAAGCCAGACAGCTCCCAAACCCCTTTCTAGTTCTGTCACTCTGGAGATAAGTGGACAAATTCCCAAAAGAGTACAGACGGCAGCACCACTGTAGGAGTGACCCTACCAGGCCAGCTATTTCCTGGCTGGAAGATTAGCCGGTAGACCAGCAGCCCTGTTGATCAACACAGGATGCACGAACCAACTTGCTGTCGAAGCACAAGTACCAGCAAATTCCACAGTCAGTGAAGGACACGCTACAACGTAGCGAGAGGCATGGACTTATGGCTGAAGGATCTAGGATCCCCTTCTACGGCACACTGCGAGCTAACATGCTACTTTGTGGGCTTAGGACAAGCGTCAACTTCATCATCAGTGACATCAATGAAGATGCCATTATTGGAATGCCGTTCCTTACCATACAAGAGTGCTCCCTACAATTTTCAGACTCCAAAGTCATCATTGATGGACATGCACTACCATGCACGGATAAGCACGGGCAGCCACTTAACGACAGTGTTCGTCTAGCACAAGCAGAGCTGATAGAGAAACTCCCTTACACCCCTGAAGAAGAGGTACGCCTCTTTACCCAAGAAGAAGTCCCCATACAAATACCCACCATAGAGGGAACTTCATGGGAAACCTACCAGGCTGTGAAGAGCCCCCCTTCACAAGCCTGTGGTAAAAGATTTGAGCCAGATTGGACAAAAACTGTGGAAGCTAGAAGCGAAACAGTGTTTTCCCCCCGCTGTCTACATCACGGCAATGGGGAGAGGGAGCCCCACTGCTGGAGAGAGGCATCTGCCCTTCAACTACAAACTCGCTGCTAAAAGATGCTGAGATGAAACAAGCATGCACAGTACAGAGGTATGCTATGAGAGCACTCAACGGTGTCCAGATGGGAATTCCCACCACCCGCCTCGTGGAAAGGCAAGAAAAGCAGTAAAAGTAATCAAAAAATCTGCAAGGAAGGTGCAAACCGCGTCATGCTTGGTTTCTAAAGAACCCCCAGGAACTCCCCGACAACCTCCAGTTAACAAAATAACTGTAGCTGTCGGCAGAAAAAAGTTAGAGAAGTGGCCAACAGCCCCAGTACCCAAACACTTCCTGTGAAGCCAGACAGAGCGAGTCAGGGTTGTGAACAACCTTGCAGCTTGAAAACGCCACTCATACCCACAAAAGACACAGAAGGAGAAAGAACTACTGCTAAGATGTTTGATCACTGCCTAGAGCTTAACGATACCAAGGATCTGTAGCTGGATCTTGAGAGCTACCTGCCTGAACAAATGGAGACAGAGTTACAGGCAATGCCGACAGCAGAGCTGTACAAGGAGCCTGTAGCAGAGAAGAAGAATAAGCTGGTTGAGAAAGAGAAGGAGGGTGAGCGTTTAAATGCAGCATTTTCAAAATGACTGTTTGAGAATTGAACACCACAAGATCCGTTGGCACAATGTGGTGGTAGCCCACCTAGCCACTCTGGTGACAGTAGATTGTGCGCTTTTCCACAAGTTGGGACTGCTGACACCCTTATAAGGGCAGTAGACAAAAAAGAGCAGGAATTAAGTGCTTACCACTTAATGCTGCTTGCCGGCCCAGGATGACTCCCTACTGGCCCGGAGCACCTCCACACCAGCCCGGGGTAACCCTATACCCACCCGGGGTCCTCCAGAGATTCAGTCAGGAAAGACTGAAAAAATACAAGGCACTAGTTACCCTTGTAGGTCTTACCAGCAGAGAAAGCCTGTGGTGGCAACTAAAGGTGAATGTCCAATGACCTCTTCACCACCAACCTTAGTGCCACACAACACAGTGCACTACACCCCGGCTCGGGATATTGCTAACTCGCCCACAGTACAGTGGGAAGAGGAAAAAAGGCGCTGGCTTTCCTTAAAAAAAGAACGCAGTTCTCCTAAAGCTGAATTACAGAATTTTCTGTCAGCACTAGAGCTTCCAGGGCCACTGTTCTCACCCATACATGACACTATGGTACAGCAAGCCCCGCTGCAATATAGGCAGCCCATTAACATGTTGCATAAAACTCATAATGCACCTGTTGTCGCAGACTCACGCTCACAAGTGAACATGACGCCCAAACTTACCATACGGTTGGTACAAACACCAAGCCCTCCAGTAGAGGAGGAGGTAGAGGAGAAGGTTCCAGTTCCTGCGTCACCTACAGTAGATGACAAGCCTACCACCTCGTGGAAAGACGATGCTCCAAGAAACCCCACCAGGTGGCGAATGCAGCGGTGGATTACGGCTGAAACTGAAGAATGACTGGAACACTTGTTACAGATAGCTGAAGGGTACACTTTCACTAAGTGCAATTACCAAGCTCGGAACATCCGGCAGTTAAGAGTGCACACCTTGCAGCGCTACCTGAGGCACTACTGCCAATGTGACTATGCGAGTGAGAGCCGCAACGCGGTCTACTCACACCAGAGTAAATTTGACTCTCCAGGTGATTCTATCCACCACCATAAGACGGGGATAATTTATACAGTAGATAGACCAAGCTACTCACACTTCTGCCAGTTCATCAGATAGGACAACGCACCTAAGTTCAAACGGTGTCCACCCACACACCAAGGGGAACCAACTCCAAGGATACCAATAAAGAAGAGACTGGGATCCCCAGTGCACAGAGAGGCACCTGAGAAAAAGGCGGAAGGCAAGGGCAAACAAGTGCCAGCTCTATCGAGATGTAAAATACCAAAACTGGCTGCCAGTACGCCCAGCCCAACCTGCATGCCAGTACCAGTGGTTGTCAACCCAAAAACAGGAGAAATGGTAGTGCTTAGGCCTTCACGCAGCATCCTGCACCACAGTGACCCCTTGGCCACTGAGATAGAGGAGCATGTTACTGCCCTGGAGCAGCAGCTAGGAGAGTCAAGTTCTGTCTGATGAGCAGACAGCGGTGGCAAAGACTTATTGACTCGACTTATTACCGCAGAAGCAGAATGCCTGCGTCTACAAGCCACCAGCCTGAGGGTCACTCTTTTTTAGTGAAACGCCGAACTATATGTATATATTCCATATATACTCCAATTACTATGCTTATATATATCTGTGCATATTTACACAAATATATTTAAGCCGGATACGGAGTCATCCACCGACATAATTGCTCTTGATATTCTGTTATTAAAGCCAAGGTATGACTTTAATGGAAAGAGGTCTGTGGTAGATTTTGGTGGAGGTTACTAGTAAACAGGCAGCTTATTATCCACCCTTGCGAGACAATACGCTAGACTTTAGCTTACAACGTTCGGTTAACCGCTGTCCAGGTAAAAACTCTCACTGCATCGGTGGCATAGTGTGCAGGGCCGGTAGTGACCCCTGCAGGGCCAGTATTGACCCCTTATTGACCCGGGATAGCTATACTGGGCCGGCACAAGATGGCTGACATAACAGAGCAACCTCAAAACCATCTAGAAACTCAGTCAAGGCCAGGAACCGGAATTTCTCTTCCTCGGATTACCGATCGAGTGGACCGTATTCTAACTATAGCCTGGGAGCCCTGTAGGACCTTTGATTGGACTAAGGAGATAAGACACCGCCCTTAGCCACTTGGCGCCTTTATCATTTAACTATATTTACATTACATGATTGGATCACTATTTATATAATTGATTGCATTGGCTAAATCAATTCCTGTACTGTTTGTCTTATATGATTTATGCTAACGATTTCCTGTGAGTCTCCCTGTAAAAGAAAAAGGTTTTCATGTACTCTTTGCATTCATTCTCATGTCTTGCCACAAACACCCCAGAGGAATAATTACCTTATAAGACTTTGTCTTGAGAGTATAGCCACTTATACAAGCACTACGCTGTATTGTTTGTTTGAGCCATGGGCTCTTGTCATACCGGGTAATTCGCTTGCCGGATAAACAGTTGTCACTGTCAAGCAGCACAGTGTCCGCTCTGGAGAGAGGGAGAATACTTGAGCATAGTGGATGTCCTCGTTAACCAGACTGGAGTCCATTACAGTATCTACACTGAGGTTAAAGCTCATTTATTTGAGGCATCATATTTCAAAGTCGATAAAAGTTCTCACTTTATTTATGTTTTAAGCCAATAAATGAAATAACTAAAATTTGTGCAACTCCCTGTGGCTGTATTCTCATTAGCGCAATCCCATTGAGCATGGCTACTTCTCGACACAAAAGTTTCATAATTTTGTCAACAAGTTATCACTTTATTTTGTTAATCAAACAAACTGTCATTATTGACTTTTGCCAAACTGTGTATTTTTAATTGCTCGTTAGTAATGGAAATGAATTTTTTTTTAATTTTCTACCCAGAAACGCCTTCAGTCAAGGACCTGGAATACTTCTACGATTAGGTAAAAATTTATTTAGAAGACATGTTTACAAGTTCAGAGGATACGTGAAGGTCTTGTCTTCTTTTTCTGGACAAAGATCACAGAGACCAGCTGTAGTATTGAGTTACCTAAACCTAAGTGAGTATTATTTCTCTTTCTATGATCACCGACACTGCTAAGGTCACATATTGTGTGAAGAATTTGCATGCCACCTCCACCATGATACAAAACTTTTGATAACTTCAGATTGGAATGTTCAGACTGGAATCATTCTTGGCTAGAGTATTAGACTTCAAATAACTCCGCATTGGAGTGGTAACAACTGTTTGGTATGATGTTGCAGAACCCGAGTGGCGATATGTGATCACCTACTCAGATGACTTCATTGATGCAACTGATGGATGGGTGCTGATGGAGGCAGAGTTTTATACTTTCGGTAAGTAGTCACTAAATTGTTAGGAATATTTATCTACTCTTCAGGAATGTAGTGCAGCAGTCAATAATATTACAGAGTGACCAACAGCCATTCAGCCAATTAAAGACTGAAGCCACACAATTTTAATTGGCTTGTTCAATTTTATCTTAACTTGATCGGTTTTTGAGATGTTCCATAACTGGCAATCCCATATTCAAGTAAGATTACATATCATGGTAACCATCCTTTTTTCAATATTAAATCAACATTCTGATAGCATTTGCAATTTTGCCAAGACCAGGGACGAAAAACCTGGGAACAGTTTTCTATGTCCAAGTTTTTTTTGTGAATCACCAAAATTTAAAGAATTGCTAGGAGAATGCGTTGGTTTTTTGTTACTGTTACGACACAACATTAAATGCTTTT
The DNA here is from genome assembly GCA_945261195.1 of Cryptosula pallasiana. Lineage (NCBI taxonomy): Eukaryota > Metazoa > Bryozoa > Gymnolaemata > Cheilostomatida > Cryptosulidae > Cryptosula > Cryptosula pallasiana. The sequence goes on along the minus strand of OX183133.1, from coordinate 22,298,278 downwards.
TCAACAAAACTTTGACCTATTAATAATCAGACAAATGCTTGCAGTTTAGAAATATCTGCATGCCAGCACTGAACACTCTTTTGTTGAGTTTCTGAATGTTCAAGTCTTAAGCAGCAGATTAATGTATTGAATAACTCTCTAGGCCTACTCAGTCCTGATTTACAAGCCTGCCAAAAAGCCATTGGCCTCAAATGCTTGTCGCATCAGCTGAAATTCAACTTGCTATAACTTCCATTGATTACTGAGTACGTCATCTTTGGATTGTGGGCGTGGTTAGTTATAATAAATAATGGTAAAGTTATGTAAATGAAGTTTCATCGTCTGCTTATGAAATGAGCAATTCACTTAGTCCTAGGTCTACTGAGGGTCAATGCAACAGGAATAAATAATCCTTATGAAGACACCTCATCAAAAATTGGTTCTAGGATGTAATGTTGGGCTTTTACCATTAAGCGCCAATTTCCATCTGGGTTGAATTTACACGCTGCACACATAAAACCGGAACTAGTGGTTTCTCTCAATAATGGCGCAATTAGTGTACGAGCATCGTAAACAAAATCAATGCTTGTTTATTACGCAAACTTCATACTTAATGGTGTACAGGATTTGAGTGTGTGTATGGTAGCTGGCACCTGTACAGCCTCTTTCGAGTGTAAGAATTACTTGGAGCAGTTTATTGATTGGTAATTATTAATTAGTGCGCAACAGGGTCGACATTAATAGCTGGACAAGAATGAAATGTTCAGTGTTGTATACCTGCGGTAATACACAGTGAGGGTCGAGGCGACTGTTTTACTTTCCACTGGATTTCGGCTGTTTGGACGAACTGTCTGTAGCGGAACTATCGGTGGTGAGCGGTCCAGTATGTCACTGCGGGGCCGGTAAAGGTCACTCCTGGGTCGGTAGAGGTTACTGCAGGACCAATAAGTAAAGCTGCAGGACCGGTATAATGTCTGCAGGGCCGGTATAGTACTTCCTTTTTCTACTGAGGTGATAGCTCTCTGAGTCATCACTTTGGGAGGTCTGCCTGGCTGATTGCTTCAGCCAGAATCACCTCCAGATTAATATGAGTGTGCAGAGCATGTGCTATTAAACTCCACCACATACCTCTCTCCATTAAAGACATTAATGCCGAATGTCTTTAACCAATACTAAGCACATGCGATATTGTGTCTGTACAACGGGATGCGCTATACTTGAACCACAGATATAGCAGCATTGGAGCTAAGATACTCAATGATAGAGTTTTCACAGCGGTGACTCCACTTGGGCGCTGGACTGATCGGTCTACAGCAGCTCTCAAGAACTTCATAGGTGATTTCTTCTGATAAACCACTTCCTGCATCATAGGAGAAACTTGGTATACCCCTAATTGTGCCGATTGCAGGTTCAGCAACTGCCACGTAGAAGTAACTAGGGTCAACAGCATAAGGCCAGTAAGTTTTCCTGGTGGCAAAACTGGCTGTGGTTAGACCAGTGGCATCAATCAAGTTTACGGTCAGCTCTGGTTTCACGTCTCTGTTAAATGGCGAACACTCGGCAACCGCAGTGGTGGATAGGGTGAATGCTGTATCCACAGCTGACTCTACATGAGTCTTGAGCAGCTCTGAAGTGGACAGGTCTGGGAGCACTTCTTCAGATAGCTGAGTGAGAGGATGATACTCAGCTAGGTTGGCCTCTGGCAAAGGCTACTTTTTGCTGTCTTTGAGCTCCAGGCAGCAGGCAGCATCCATGCTGCCTACAGATAGACAGTCTGCAAGCTGTTAACCAACAGAAATGAACTGCATTTCTTTGCCATTAGTTTTCTCACACTTCTCAGTCATTCTCTCTGTAGTCGCAGGAAGTGCAGGAAGTGTTGTAGTACTAGGGTCATTTTTCTTGGGTCTCTGCTTGCAGTTTACAGCATAACTCAAGGACAGCTCACAGGGAGCTGGTAGAGCAGCTTCTTGTAGTCCTTCTGAAACCAACTTTGATATGGCTAGGTCAATTTGTTCAGGAGTTATGACCGCTTTCAGCGTTCTTTTTCTTTCTCAACTTCCGCATACCGGTAATTCTCATTCCTGGATGCTTTTGCATGCTTGTGCAGTGGTTGCTCACTGTGCATGCTTGGTTCTGGTTGGCCTAAGGTCATTGCCCTTTCTCTCTGGCTAGGTGAATGCCCTCTCTCTGACAGAGGCATATCCAACAGGGGCGTAGCGGTGACTGAGACGCTTTCTCTTCTAGCGGCTACAGTTTTAGTCCGATCTGAACAAAACTTCTTGCAGGCATGTAAGTTGACACCATCTTTCTCTTGAGCAGCTTGATTTATTCTGGGACTCTTTACAGACAAATGTCCGTGTTGGTCTAGGGAGTAAGCCTTGGTTCTTGGTACAAGTTAACACTTTCCCACTGGTTTTCCTTGCACCAGTCTAGCGCTGTCTTGCCGTAGTCTCCCAAGCTTATCTGTGCATCGCAATGTTTGACCATCAATGATGACTGTGGAGTCCTGGAACTTCAAAGCGCACTCGTGCGATGACTTAAACGGCATGCTAATGATGGCATCTTTGTTAATTTCACTTATAACGAAGTTTTTGCTTGTTTGGAAACCACGAAGCTGCAATGACATTTGCATTTTTCCATAAAATTGTATCTTGGATCTGTCAGCCATTAGGCTATGAGACTCGCTGTTTTGCAGGGTGTTCTTGACTGATTGTGACAATCTCTGGTAGGTGTGTTGCAACAGCAACTTTGTCGCACAGCCAGTGTCCACTAGTATTAACGCTGGTCTGCCTTCCATCTTCCCAGACAAAAAGTAGCTTGCGTGATAGGGACGTGCTGGGAAGGAGTTGGTTGTACCAGCTGTCTGTACCTTCACTGGGGGTTGTCTTCTCTCTTTAGTAGTTGGCCGGTCCGCCCGACTGCAGTTAGATGCCGATGGGCCTACTGCGGGCGCTGGTCATTTCCAATCTGTTCATTGAGAAGAGGTTTGGCAGTTCATTGGATGTGTGGGCAAGTACCCAAAATACGCCAGAGCCCACCATAGCCCCAACACTGAGAAGTTGTTGTGGTTCCGTTAAGAGTGGTGGTGCAGGGTTCCTTCGCTGGTGGATTGCATCTATCTTCTCTGTCAGAGCTTGTACCGCTGCCATGGCTGCGGCAATGGGGTCTTCAGCAGGGGTCTGTGGTGCACTGAACACTTGCTGGACAGGGGTGTTTTAGGGAGCTGTTTGAGGTGGGCTTCTAATGCTAGGTCCTCTCCACTCTTTCTCATCATCTGAGTCATTAACTATGGCTCTCATGGGGGCAGAGTGTTCCTCGTGGGTTGTTTGATTTGAACATATTCATTGCCGGCTTTTCCAGCATCTGCTAGATCAGCAGGTTGCATGGCCAGGAGATACCTTAGTAAATAGGCATTGCCAATAGTAGTGCAGAATGTGTCTAGCATCATTCGAGGTAATGGTCTTTGGGGGAGGTCTGCATATGCTACATGCACCAAGCGCTCAACCTCGCCTGTGTGCTCTTGAAGGGTCATTTGTATTGTTTGCACAGACTAGTCAGTCGGAACATAGCTTCCCATGGCGACAGACAGAAACGAGCTCTCAAGGCAGCAAAGATTCCTTGGAGTTGTGGCGGCTTCCCACTCTCTAGCTCACTGCCACGCAGTGTGTAGGTGTGGAATGGCTATATGTTCAGGCCGCTCATTGGCCTCTGCCTTTTACACAAACCGTGAAATAAGAAATTCCACATCACCTGTGCCCTCATACTTGGGAGCTTTAAACGGTGTTTGTGCATTGCCAGGAGCTGGCCCCGTGACAGCTTGCAGTGCTTCTATCAGACGGTCCATCATAGTAGTCTCTGGATTAGGAACAGGAGTTCTATCAGCACTACGAGCTCTCAAATTTACCATAGTCCACTCTATAGAGTAACCCAACTCTATTCTAGTTAGTGGAGAGATAAACCGCACCCCTTGGCTGGGTCAGTGTTTCTAGCAGTTCTACCAGCAGTAGAAGCTGTTGAGTTATCACACCTGCATTACATACAGATGGGTCATAGTGGGTCAGTATCTTTGACTGCAGCATTGTAACAACCTTCACAGGGCTGTAGTGAGTGGGTGAGTGCAGTGAGTGAGTGAGTGAGTGAGTGAGTGAGTGAGTGAGTGAGTGAGTGAGTGAGTGAGTGAGTGAGTGAGTGAGTGAGTGAGTGAGTGAGTGAGTGAGTGAGTGAGTGAGTGAGTGAGTGAGTGAGTGAGTGAGTGAGTGAGTGAGTGAGTGAGTGAGTGAGTGCAGTGAGTGCAGTGAGCGCAGTGAGCGCAATGAGCGCAATGAGCGCAGTGAGCGCAGTGAGTGCAGTGAGTGCAGTGAGTGCAGTGAGTGCACTGAGTGCACTCAGTGCAGTGAGTGCAGTGAGTGCAGTGAGTGCAGTGAGTGCACTGAGTGCAGTGAGTGCACTGAGTGCAGTGAGTGCAGTGAGTGCAGTGAGTGCACTGAGTGCGGTGAGTGCGGTGAGTGCGGTGAGTGCGGTGAGTGCGGTGAGTGCGGTGAGTGCGGTGAGTGCGGTGAGTGCGGTGAGTGCACTGAGTGCACTGAGTGCAGTGAGTGCACTGAGTGCACTGAGTGCAGTGAGTGCACTGAGTGAGCGAGTGAGAGAGTGAGAGAGTGAGCGAGTGAGTGAGTAGACAGGGCTTGCGGTGCACTTGCAGGGTCAATGTCTCTTGGCAGTTGGCCTGCACAGTATTAACAGTGCCGGTATCACAGTGTCTTGATCCTGATCGAACAGATCCAGGGTCGGTATGTAGTAGGGTCTGCGAATGGTAGGGCTGGAATCAATGCTACAGACTGAGTGAGACATAAGTTTAAATAGAAAAGGAGAACAAAGATATGGTAAGCCACACCTTACTGCTACTGAATATAATTTGTGCATCTTTGTGGAAAGCCTTTGCAATATAAATAATAATTATAATGAATATAATTAGTCTCTTAGAATAACGTAGCAAGTGTTGGTATTGATAAAGTATATAAATATATATACAAGGTTGTCATGGAAATGATTGTTGAAAATGATGGCGTCCCTCACACTGTGGAAAACCCACTGAATGGCTCATGCCGACATACACAGAGCTCGGACCTGACTGACGTTGAATTGGTACTAGCCAGGCATGTCTGCTATGACACGCCTATTAGTAAAGAGCTGCGAAGTTTGCCAAGTGGCAAAGAAGGGGCAGAAGCCTGACTCCCCAGAAGGACAGAAGTTATTTGCTGGACATCCCTTCCAAAAATTGGCGGTGGACTTTGTGGGCCCCCTACCACTCACAAAGTGGCAGAACAGGTGAATATTGGTCTTCATGGACCACTTCATACACTGGCAAGACGCTATTGCTCTACCTGATGCAACCACACCCACAGTGGCCACAGTCCTGGATGAACGCGTTTTCAGTTACTTAGGATTGCCAGAGCAGCTGCATATGGACCAGCAAGACCATTCCAAGTCGACGCTGCTGAAGGAATTGTTCACTCTATGGGGCATACACAACACCCACATGACACCGTACCACCCACAAGGTAACCGCATAGTAGAGAAACAGAACAGGACCCTGGGTGACGCCCTACAGACTCTGATATGCACCAAAGGCCAGGACGAGTGGGGCAGGCTGCTTCCAGATCATGCGGGCCTGCCAGGCAACCCCAAACTCTACTACTGGAGAGACACCAACTCTGCTCATGCCTGAGAGAGAGGTTTGACTTCCCAACCAACTATCTGGCACCACCCTACCCTTGATGTGTATGACATGACAGAGTACACCCTCAGAACACAAGAAAACCTAAACATAGCCCATGAGCATGTCTGGAAACAGCAGCAGCAAGTCCGCCAAGATGAGACAGGAGAGTCACCCCGAGTTAATGAGGGAAATCTGGAGGTGATGGAAAATAAACGTACAAAGGGCAGCAACCCTAAACTACAACCCAGGCACGTCGGCACCTACATTATCACCAAAGCACACCTCAACCACACATACCGACTAGGAAAAGATAGACAATGTTTTGTCCATAATCGCCGCCGACTCATACACTATCGGACATGCCAGCAGACCATAGGGTGAGCCCCAGTGAGCAGAAAACAGGCAGTCCAGTCAAACATGCGGGGCACTTACCAAAATAGAGCACAGATTCGGAGGGAGAGGGAGCCACCCCACCTGGAACTTCCATCATACAGCCTCCTGGGGAAGATGAGGCCTCCAGAATTCCGCCAGAAATCCAGCTTGAAAGAAGATTTTTGAACCCACCAGTAACAGTATAGCCAGAAGAGGACCTTTGTACTCCAGACACCGTGATACCTTCAAATGAAAAGCCTCTCACAGGCCCACACTCAGAGGAAAGAAGCCCTCTAAATGAAGCAGCGTGACCACCTTTGCCCAACAGACCAGAGGCAGCAGAGAATAGTGGCAGGCCTCAGAGGCCTAGGAGACAGCCAGTCAAATTCATGGGTTACCACTGCTACAGCACCCAGGAAGAAGGGATCAATCCCTTGGAAAAGAGCAAAGGATGCAGCAAAGGAGCCACAGCAATGGAAAGAGCAGAAAAATGGCATATGTACCTTAGACTAACCCAAAAGATACTCAGAACCGACTGGGATTACAAACTAGTGCAAGAAAGCAAACTGATATCAGTGAGGGTAACCCAACGGGAGGGCCAGCACAAGCAAGAAGGGTAGCACTGGACGAGCAGACAACTCCGCAACAACCATCCATAGAATTACCAAAACACTACAAAAATATCAGTGGTAACCAGGGCGACACCCACCATATCGCACTTCACTTCTTGGATGTCACGTGGTCTGAAGAAACGAAAGAAAAAAAAATACACCAACCAATGAAGTTGCGGTCCATAGGAGCCATTGCGAGAATACAATTGTATGATCTTTTGACAGAAGTGGATATTCACAGCTTGCGAGAGATAATTAATTTATTTAAAGAAGAGATGATGGACAACAATGATGGGCATCTATCAGTAGAAGAGGACCCGACCATAGCTGGTGCACTTGTAGGAGATCAGGACAATTCCACCACCGAACAGACAGCCAGAAAGAAAGAGCGACCAAGCCGTAGCCGGATCCCACAGAAGGACATGAAGCTGGGATGAACTGTCTCCCCCTACACATAAGCAATATCTCCATTGCAGAAAATGGAAGGGTTTTTGATATGAAACTCTTCTAACACAAAAGCTTTTAAAGAATGATACCACAACCGAGATTCAAAAAATACGTCCTCAATTACTATAACACAGTCAACAAAATCTGCTAAATGTTCCTGTTTCTATCAGCAACACTTGTATAAGAAAGAAAGCTCGAAAAGTATCAAATCATCAATGGACGCGAAAGTCAACAAGATAAAAAAGACAAACTATAAACTCAGTTTATACTCAGTTTTTGTCTGATCTATTTTATATCTTTGTGAGGTCAATACTTATGTATGGTCTTTCGAAATAATGGTAGAACTATTCAGTTCATATCTATGATCGTTTTTTTTTCTTACATAGTAAAGTTATACAATAATACAACACTTCATTTTTATAGAATACTCAAACCCCCCACTCTAAATCATCATACAAACCCTAATAAAAACAACCCCTGTACAATAAATACTTAAGGCAGAAACAGACTAGCGATTTTCAGAGCGATTATGCCCTCTGGCGCTGTGGCGCCTAGGGCGTTGAGCGATTTGGGGCCAAACGCCCAGTATCCAGCCAGCTAGATTTTTGCGGCGCTCAGCCATAACGCTGTGCTCTGATTGGCCAGACTTCCTACAGCTGCCCAACTACTTTGATTTCTTTATCAACTTGAGCAGATTCTTTCACTTTTATCTGTGATTTTGATTAATTTAATCACTGATTTTAATTAAACCTTAATTAATTATTAATATCATTTACAATAATTGTTGTTATTTAGTTTTTACTGTTGTTGTAATATATATAGATTATGAATTATAGTTCAATAATAATAAAAGCTTAAATAATAATTTATGATTGTTTGTTTATAAATAATAATTATAATAATTTATATAAGCTTGTGTTAATTATTAACCAGATTGCCAGTGGTAGTATTTTTTTTATCTTCGTTCAGTTAACAATTATTAATTAATAATAGTAATGGTTCGTTTTCCTAATAAAATTAAAAAAAAATAAAGAAAAAATTTGATTTTTATCGAATTGACATGACAACGTCATTGTCCTGTGTGCTTTGGCCAGCGCCGCGATAAGCCAATTCGCGACGCTACCCCCTTGGAAATCGCCCTCAAATATCGCTAGTCTGTTTCTGCCTTTAGTTAATTGTACAGTTACAAACTAAACTAGATATTGATTTGTGTTTGCGAGCAAAAACAGGAGTTTTTTTAGAGAATAGTAACCAAAAGCTTGCCAATAGGGAGATTTGAACCACGGATCATGATCAGTCGAACCACACGCTTCACCAACTACAATACCATATTTCTATTGGGTCAAGGCAATGAAAACCACTTAAATGTTGCTGCTTATGAAATTGAGCAGTAGGTAATTGTTCAAAAATAATTTCATGTCAAAAAAAATTCAAACACTGTGAATTGCACCTGGAACTTGGTAACAGCAGTTCACAACCTTAGACATCAAGCTACAAGGGTATGGTGCTAAGACGCAATCTAATTTAATACATGCTGACAACTGCTTTGCGATAGCTTTACTTTTTGCAAAAAGCAGCTTTTTCAAGTGCCTATATGCTTTTTTTGTGCTGGGGCCACACAAGCACATGCTTCACAACTGCCAATACATTTTGATACTACTTATACTCATGCTGACTTGGCTCCTTGCTTCTAACAATAATTATTTTTATTTAACCTTATGTTTTGTCAAAATAAAATCAGAGGTAACCTAGCGCTCAGACGATTCTCACACAACACTGATCAAGAAGAATAGACACAAGCAGAAGCTATTGAAAACAACAACTTGGTTTAGCCAACAACCCTTGCAGGTGAAGCTCAGAGGAAAATGTTCGGTGATTTTGTCCATTGCTGCATACAACCGCAGGCATACGGCTCTTACTGTTGACCCTGTTGTCAAGAAGTATACAAATAACATACAGAATAACCAATACACCGCTCTTCAAAGTAATTCCGCGAGCTGTGGGAGACTGTGCAGGTACTCAGCTACCACCCAGACACAAATCCTGCACAATCTGCTCAAGAGATGATAAAGGGCAGTAAAAATGTTCAGCATCGCTTATTTGAGATTTCCATTTAACTTATAAGAAAATTTAGGATGTAGCATGGCCATGAAAGTTATTCTAACATAAGGTCTGGTAGGTTTCAGCGAAACTCACAAGCATGGTAGGTGCAAAAAATGGAATACTGTCGGAAATTTTGGTCATAAAAGGCACTCCAGACCTCCCTTGCTTTAGACCTTGCTTTAGACCCCTGTCCCCGCCTTCCCTTTACCTTAAATTTTTGCTACACCCCTTCAACTATCTCTTTACACCAGCTTTAAGTGGACCCTGGATTCTTCCTTTGTAATAATTAAGAGCTATCTTGGGTTAACGATACCAGCTATCCCAGGTTTATTACAAGCCTGTGATTACCCTGTATCATATATATATAACATTGAGAGCTTACCCCGAGTCACCTCGGGCCAGTGTACCAGCCCAGCCAACAAATATGGCTGAAAAGTATAGCCCAGGATCCAGGAGGTTGATTGCCCACCATTAAAAGATGAAAGCGAGAGGACAAGTGGCATTGTGGAGCTGAGACCCAGGATGCGAGGACACCCAATAAGGGATGGAAGTTTTCCACTACTGTAAAAGGAGAGGGAAAGCAGCCCAGAGCTATTTTGCCATGTGTTTACCTTTTTTATTGGCTTACCTTGTTTACATGAACTTTATTACATATTTTCATTTCTATATGTTTTTATTGCTATGTGCCATTGGCTCACCCCTACTAAGGGGGTGAGTGGTTCTCTGCTTCTTTTTTAAAAGGAGCTTCTGTATCACCTCAGAGGATAAATTTAATAGATTTTGTGTAAGAACTACATTATATTGCTAAACAGATTTGAGTAACAAATTATTTGTTTAAACTCTGGTGTAATGTGTCTGGGTCGTAGACCCTGTAGAGGTTGTTACTGTCCATTCGGAGTGGACCCTGAGTGTTTGAAGTGAAGAAGAGGTGTGCAAGGAGTGCACTCAGAGCGGATGTCATTGTGTCGGTAGTAGAGGACAGAAATATACTACAATACTGTCATAGTAGATTCTAGTGCTCCCACTACTTGTCTACCAAGCAGCTGAACCAGGCAGACAACTCCATCTGCTTCTACAAGCTTTACTACCAACCATCTCCTCTCACCAGCAAGGACACGGGGCAGGCACGGCTCTACAAACTTCTACAAAGCAGTTACCTCAACTGGCCAACAATGGCAAGCAAAAGCAAAAGCAAGTGGCACACAGTAGCAATGGCATTGATGGGGCAATGATACAGCAAAAGCTTGGCTTTTTATAAGCCAAGTGACAGGAAACTATTGGCCTGCTTAATAAGTACATTAATCTACTTATTAAGCAGATTAATCTATTTATTAAGTAGATTAATCAGTGCGGAAATGATATTTATCAGCCTTGCAGTCTTGATAAATGCTTAACATGTCTTAATTATCGTTAATTACCTCTCACATAAACCAGATTAAATTAAATTGTTTAATAATAACAACAAATTTTTTACCTAATAGTCAAATAAACAAAACATTTCAATGATGTAAAACAACTTTGACATGAATATGGTAAGTCATAACACAAACTCCAAAAATGAAATCTTCTGTTTTTGCTTTTAAGATTGACAAAAAACTTCAGGACCAATTGATGTCATCCCAACACCCGCCAATCCATACATAATACAACTATATAATAAAAAATGTACTAATGGTTATAAATATTGTAACGGATTCCAGTCTGGTTCCACGAAGATCCGCTATGCTCAAGTATTCTGCCTCTCTCCAGAGGGGACACTGTGCTGCTCGACAGTGACAACTGTGCAATCAGGCAACCAAATTACCTGGTATAGCTAGAGCCCATGGCTCACACAAACAAACAGAGTGAGGTTTGAATAGTGGCTGTATTCTCACAAGACAAACTCCTCCTTATTCCTTTAGGGTATTTGTGGTAAGACATGAAAATGAATGCAATGATTGTGGCATAAGTCTCTCCTTTTATAGGAAAACTCACAGGAAGTAATTAGCATAATTTGTATAACAGTAAGAGTACTGGAAGTGATTGAACCAATACAATTGCACATATAAATAGTTAGTCAGTTATGCGATAAATATGGATTAAGTAGAATAGGCGCCAAGTGGCTAGAGGCAGAGTACTGTCTCCCATTGTCCAATAAGAGTACCCTACAGGGTCCCAAGGCTCTGGATAGCTTACGGTCCTGGTTACTGTGGATGTTAGGAAGAGTAGCTCCTGTTTCTGGCTTAGTGTGAGATCTTAGCTGGTTCTGGAAGCTCTCTACTATGGCAGCCATCTTTGACCGGCCATGAGTCACCATACCGGCCCTGTAGAGGTCACTACCAGCCCTTCAGAGGTCACTATCAGCCCTGCACACTGTGCTACCAGCACAGTATAGCTTTGCCCCCGGCACAGCATCTTACAGATGGCTGTAGGTGAAATGCTAGCGCATTGAGTGGGGATATGGTGTAGTAAACTCCCAGTTTACCATGATTGTTCACCAAAATCTACCACAATATCTCAAATGAAATAATTTGCATGTGGTTAAATCGAGCTGGTGCCTAGAAGTAGCGAACAGCGTTAGTAAGTCTATAGCCAATGCTTTCTAATATAACTACAGTATATGATAGTTAAAAAATTCTTCAAGTTTATAGTCTGCTGGAGTTCAATCTGACAACTCTGTGAAACTGTGTTGGTTTGTCAGTTGCCGGTGTAACATAAGTTGTATTATCATGTTTCAGATCTCAACCAAACTAGTGTAGCAATATCTATCGGTAATGTGGAGCCAGGAGTAGACTTTCTGGTTGATACACTATCTATAGTCGAGGTCAGGGAAGCTTCACCTGAAGATGGAATTCTATACAACCCTGGATTTGAGAATCCTCTTGGTGGAAGCGGATGGGGTTGCATTGGCTATTGCTCAGGAACTAGAGTGAATGACTCTCACTCGGGTAGCTGGGCATACAAGGCCTCCAACAGGTAAGTTTATCATCAACTAAATAAGTTGTTTCAACTGCAAACATTTATTCGCGATTTTCAAATCAAATCAATCATATAGCTGCGTTACTCAACAACGAAATGTCTAAATAATTTATCCGTAACAACCCTGTCACATTTGTTGGATTTATTGGTGAGATTGGCAACACTGGCTTGAATATTGGTGTATAGAAAAAGAGTTGTCATCGTGTTTGAATTACAACAGGTTTGACCATAAATGGACAATGCGCAACCAAATATATTGGATGATGTATACATGAGGCAAAGCTTGAACCAGCAACAATAATTAATGTTGTTTTTTTACCGAGGGTATTATATCTCTGGAGTTGATAACAAGCAACAATGATCAATGCAAGGCCGTTAGCAGTATTTTAATATAGCATAGTTTGTAGCATCAACTAGTATAATTAGTATTGTTTATGATGTGAAATACCTCTGTGCGATAGTATCAATTATATTAGTGATGCCCAAAGTAAAGGGGTTGGTACACACACCTACGTGTTGTCGATATGCGGTAAAAACGCGTCTTTTTTTCGCAAGCGACGTTTTTTTTACAAAAAGATGCTCAATTTCGTAGACCAACATGCCTGACGCTTAGGTGATTGGACAATTATTATTAAGTAACCACTCTCGATTGGATAAAATATAAGGACAAAATTTGACGATTGCAATGAGTTTTTTTATAATTCAACCTTGACCTGGTCATTACTGATTGGCAAACAGACCATCTGTTACTTTGAGCAAAGACGGTTATTTTTAATTTATAAACAACTAATTATTATTAATAAGTGTTAATTATTTATTACAGATAATAAATTATTTATTTAGTATTATACAAAAACATCCTAATGAATTAGTTATTATAATTTATATTGAAAATACTTATTATAATGACTATTTTCAATAATTATGTCCTCTTTGGCCTCACTGAACACTCCGTAGTGTTGTGGTAATCAATCATCTGCGTGTGTAGCCACCAGAGCGACGCTAAGGAACGTGTTTTTTTTCATATTGTACAGGATTTTATAGTCGGTTGGCAACGACTGGTAGCATACACCTGTACACGACCCCAGGTTACTTGTAGTTACTGTGTACGACCACTGCTACAGCCACGACTGACTGTCAGTCCCTACCACTGCCTGCCCAGCATAGTCGGACTAGCTGGGTAGGAGACTAGAGAGAGTATAGGGCTTTTACAAGCCGGCACTCCTTAGTCGTACGACAGTGTAGTAATGTAGTTGTTCTTGTAGGCGAATGAATAAGGCTTTGTGTTGAAGAGAGAGAGTAGGTTTGTATTGTGTACTTGCCTAGCTGAGCTCTTGTCCTGCTCTGTTTGACAAGCAGCTTCAGCTGGCTTATAAATAAAAAGTTACATAATAGCTAGCCTCAGTGGCTAGTTAATGAATGTCAATTGCGTAATGTGATAAATATGAGTATGCATAGAATAAATACGCTGCCTAGAATAGTGGCTTAGTCACATGAGTGTTTCTTTGTGCTCACGTGCTTTCATAGAGCAATTGTATCTAGAGCGCATGTTCCTTGTTGTAGATGAAGCTTAGTAATTCTACCACAATATTCCTACAAAACGTAGGTGTGTGTAACCACGACTTAACGGTGTGTTTGATTGCATTTCTTTATCAAAAAATGATCATTTACTGTAATAATAAACATGATTTGTTATTATTAAATTTTGTTTTTCTTAGCCTGTATAACATATAATTGATGTGAGAGAAGACACTCAATAAATTTATTTTTCGCCGTCACGCTATGTTTTGCTATGTGCCCATTACCACAAACTATGCCCAGCTTTGAGAATGTTTAAAAATTAACAAATTTCCTTGCATTAACTCGACCGAAAGCACGTAATAGTATCTACCCTGAGGTTAAAGCTCATTTGTTTGAGGCATCATATTTCAAAACCGATAAAAATTATCAATTTATTTATATTTCCAGCCAATAAATGAAATAACTGAAATTTGTGCAACTCCCTGTGGCTGTATTCTCATTAGCACTATCCTATTGAGCATGGCTACTTCTCGACACAAAGTTTCATAATCTTGTCAACAAGTTATCACTTTATTTTGTTAATCAAACAAACTGTCATTATTGATTTTTGCTAAACTGTGTATTTTTAATTGCTCGTTAGTAATGGAAATGAATGCTTTTTTAATTTTCTACCCAGAAACGCCTTCAGTCAAGGACCTGATATACTTCTACTATTGGGTAAAGATTTACTTAGAAGACATATTTACAAGTTCAGTGGATACGTAAAGGTGTTGTCTTCTTTTTCCGGACAAAGATCACAGAGACCAGCTGTAGTATTGAATTACCCAGAACTAAGTGAGTATTATTTCTCTTCCTATGATCACCGACACTGCTAGGATCACATATTGTGAAGGTTTTGCATGCCACCACCACCATGATACACACCTTTTGATAACTTCAGATTGGAATGTTCAGACTGGAATCATTCTTGGCTAGAGTATTAGATTTCAAATAACTCCGGATTGGAGTTGTAGCAACTGTTTGGTATGATGTTGTAGGACACCAGAGGCGATACTTGATCACTTACACAGATGACTTTATTGATGCAACTGATGGATGGGTGCTGATGGAGGCAGAGTTTTATACTTTGGGTAAGTACGTAGTAACTAAATTGTCAGGAATATTTATCTACTCTTCAGGGATGTAATGCAGCAGTTAATAACATTACAGAGTGACCAACAGCCATTCAGCCAAGTATAGACTGAGGTCACACAATTTTAATTGGCTTGTTCAATTTTACCTTAACTTGATCGGTTTTTGAGTTATGTTCTATAACTGAGAATCCCATATTCGAGTAAGATTACATATCATGGTAACAACCCTCATTTTTTCAATATTGAATCAACATTCTGACAGGATTGGCAATTTTTCCAAGACTAGGGGCAAAAAGGCTGGGAACAGTTTTCTATGACCAAGTTTTTTCTTGTAAATCACCAAAATTTAATGAATCGCTCCGAGAATGCCTTGGTTTTTTGTTACTGTTATGACTCAACATTAATTGCTTCTTTCAGCAAAAATTTAACCTATTAATAATCAGACAAACGCTTAGCTTATCACTTGCAGTTCAGAAATGACTGCTGAGCAGATAACAACCAAACTTGACATCAATAAAATAGTTAGCGATCAAAATACCCCAAAGAAAGTTTTTGGAATAGTGGACTCCTCTCTCTTCTTACTAGTGTAAAGAATTTGGTCTGCACCTTTACCGTACACTTACTAGAGAAAGTACCAAAGACAAAAGGTCAAGACTATTGCCTGTCCGAGACTGTCCCACAGTGTTGCAATTCAAAATTTGAGCTATACCAAGCAATATCCAGCTGTACCAAGCTATACCAAGCTGTATCAAGCTGTGCCGAGCTGTACCAGGCTGGATTCTACCAGGGAAACACTACTGAAGGTGGTGCCCACTTTCCTATCAACTACAATGTACTACTGAGTAGCACCGAGCTGTACGGAGTTTAATAGAGCACTGAAACCCTGAGCAAGACAACCTACCAAACTAATAAGGTGTAAGGTTACAAAGATAGAGGTGTATTTGCGTATAGAACACTAGGTCACAGTGAAGTGAAACAACACAATAGATTGCTAATTCAACTTCAAATATGAGAGCACAACCAGTTCTGCATCAGCTAGGCAAATGTCAACAAACATATAGAGTATAAATGCAAATAAGGCAAGAGAAAAACAGACATATATGATTGGCTACACACAGTGTGACATCATGGAAAAATATTGCATAAGAATTTGCACAAGCATCAGCAATAACAACAACCAATTTAAAATATACAGATTATCCAATCAGAAAAGATCAATATTCTCTAAGGGAGGGTAAGTCACTACCATTTGCTTCAGTGCGCTGCCGCACACAATTAGTAGAGCTACCAACAAGCGTGAGCCCAAGCTTTGTATGGATCGTGCCGGAAGGGCTCCCACTACCTTCCACTAACAAACAGCCATCCACAGTTCACAGCTTGTAGAACAGCCAATCAACACCTCTCTCCAAGAGGTAATGCAGGGTCAGTCAGACCTGCAGGATGCAACAGAGAATGTGATAGCAACTTCACTACTGGTGAGCCATCAACTCAGACAAACTAGATATAGTTTAAGTAATAAATACATGTATTTGTCCACATATCATGCTCTAGGGAGGCAATCGTCTAGAGTAGTCAACAACAGCAGCAGTGAGTGGTAAGTGGGAATGAACACAAAAGAATCCAGCCTTTCATAGGCTGGTGGCAAGAAGTGCATTGCATCACGCTAAGTCTAACCAGTCAAATATAACAGGAAGTAAATTGACCAATCAAGATAACAATACATACAATAGCACAGAACAGTAACGGTATAAGGTGCCTAGTGGCAAGGAATAATACCACAATACCAAATCCTCAGTTTTTATTAGCCTTAGATTCCAAATGGATAGGATGTAGAGGTGGATTGGTCCTGGATTTGTCCTCGAGCATCGATTTGGGATACTTTTGGATCTCTGGCTATAGGGACTATCTTGTTGACAGCCCAGTATGTCACTGCAGGGCCGGTAGAAGCCACTGCAGGGCCGGTTAGTAAAGCTGCAGGGCCAGTATAATGTCTGTAGGACCGATATTGTACTTCCTTTTTCTTCTGAGGTGATGGCTCGCTGAGTTATCACTTTGGGAGGTCTGTCTGATTGATTGCTTCAGCCAGAACCACCTCCAGATTAATATGAGTGTGCAGGGCATGTGCTACTAAACTCCACCACATACCTCTCTCCATTAAAGACATTAATGCCGAATGTCTTTAACACCAATACTAAGCACATGCGATGGTGTGTCTGTACAACGAGATGCGCTATACTTGAACCACAAATATAGCAGCATTGGAGCTAAGATACTCAATGATAGAGTTTTCACAATGGTGTCTACCCTGGGGTGCTGGGCTGATTGGTTTACAGAAGCTCTCAATATCTTGATAGGTGATTTTTCCTGATAAACCACCTCCTGGGTCATAGGGGTAACTTCGTAAAAGCCCAGTTGGGCAGAGTGCAGCTTGAGCATCTGCCACGTAGAGGAAACTAGGGACAGCGGCACAAAGTCAGTAACTTTTCCTGGTAGCGACACTGGCTGTGGTTAGAACAGTGGTATCAATTAAGTTTACGAGCAGCTCTAGCTTCACATCTACATTGGATGGAGAAGCCTCGGCAACCGTAGTGGTAGGTAGGGTGGGTGCTGTATCCACAGCTGACTCTACATGCAGCTTGAGCAGTTCTGAAGTGGACAGGTGTGGCAGCACTTCTTCAGATAGCTGCGTGAGAGGATGATACTCAGCTAGGTTGGCATCCATGCTGCTCACGAGTACACAGTCTGCAAGCTGTTCACTAACAGAAATGACCTGCATCGCCGCTGGTTTTCTCACACTTCTTAGCCATCTTGTCTGTAGTCGCAGGAAATGTTGTGGTACGAGAGTCCTTTTCTTGGGTCTTTGCTTGCAGATTACAGCATAACTCAAAGGCAGCTCACAGGAAGCTGGTAGAGGTGCTTTTTTGGTCTTTCTAAAACCAAATCTAATATGGCTAGGTCAATTTGTTCTGGAGTTATGACCACTTCTTCTCTCCCAACTTCCACATACCGGGAATTTCCATTCCTGGATGTTTTGGCATGCTTGTGCATTGGTTGCTCACTATCCACACTTGGCTCTGGCTGGCCTAAGGGCATTGCCCTTTCTCTCTGGCTTGGTGAATGCCCTTTCTCTGGCAGGGGCGTAGCCAACAGTGGTGAAGGAGTAACTGAGACACGTTCTCTTCTAGCAGCTACAGTTTTGGCCCAATCTGGACGAAACTTCTGGAAGGCATTTAGTCTGACACCCTCTTTCTCTTGTTGTAAGCAGCTTGTTCTGTTTTGGGAGTTGTTGCAGACAAAAATTCGTGTTGGTCAAGGGGGTAAGCTTTGGTTTTTGGTACAAGTGAACAGTTTCCCACTGGTTTTGCTTGCACTAGTCTAGCGCTGTCTTGCCGTAGTCTCCCATGCTTATCATGCATGGCAATACGTGACCGTCGATGATGACTGTGGAGTCCTGGAAACTCATAGTGCACTTGAGCAATGTCAGGAACGGCATGCAAATGATGGCATCTTTGTTAATTTCGCTTATAACAAAGTTTTTGCTCGCCTGGAAACTACGTGATTGCAATGGCACTTGTATCGTGCCATAAAATGGTATCTTGGGCCCGTCAGCCATCAGGCCTCTACCTGCAGGGCAGGTAGAAGACATTCCTGGGTTAGTAGAGGTCACTGCAGGGCCGGTAAGTAACGCTGCAGGGCCAGTATAATGTCTGCAAGGCCTGCAAAGTACTTCTTATTTCTTCTGAGGTGAGGGCTTCTCTGATTCATCACTTTGGGAGGTCTGTCTGACTGATCGCTTCAGTCAGAATCACCTCTAGATTAATATGAGTGTACAGGGCATTTGCTACTAAAATCCACCACAGCTTGCTAGTGAATTCAAATGACTCACTCATTTAGTAGTCAACAATGATTTGTATCAAAATAGAATCAACTAGTAATAGCAGTGTGCACCTACCAAAATGCCACTTGCTCCTGTTACAATAGAGGCTACGCTATGCAATTCTATCGCACTAAAGCTGAGTTTACATTAGGCGTTTTGTCTGCTAGTTTATCGACACTGTCTGCCTGCAGCAATACGAAAGTTTTCAACTAAAACTTTACACTCATTACTTTACTGTAGTCACTGGCATATGCGTCAGCCAATGTGAGTTGATGTCATTTACACTGAGGGTCAATCAAGCGTAGTCGGCAAAAGCGCAGAAAAATAACTCCCAGTGTAAATGCACCTTGACACTTACAACCTTCAGCTCTGCAAAAACAAACTTCTGATTTTATAATTCAATTGCATAGCGCAATATTTTAATGGAAACAATTCATACATTATTTAGCATTACTGCAAAGTCGTAGAAGAAAAAGTAGAACAAAGTTTACGTAAAAGTTACAGAAAGTATAGCACCAAATAGTGTAGTGGATTCTGACGCGGTACCGCAGAACCTCGCTAATCTCAAACGCTCTTCCTCTCCCCAGAGGGGACACCACCAGTATGGCTGGTGCCACTTGTCCAAATGACTCTAGCAACTAGTAAGGAGAGCCTGCGGCTCAAGCAAACTAGTCTGGTTGCTGTAGTATAAATACATTTATTGTATTGATACAGCTCTAGTACACTGCCTCTCTCTCCACTGCCAGCATGACCAGTGCTACCTGTCCAAGTGACTTTACCAACTAGAAAGGGGAGCCCGTAGCTCAGACAGACTAGTCTGGTTGCTGTGGTATAAATACATTTATTGTATTCTATACTGTTCTAGGGAGGTAATCCGTTAGAGTGAAGTGGCAAGAGTAGATATAACATACAAGGGCAAAGAATGTAGGCAAGCTCCAGCTATTTATAGGTTGGAGAACAGAAAGCTAGCATCGCCACAAGCCAATCATGTGTTAAGAATACAAAAAGTAGGAATATAAGGTTAAAAATATTAGCAAATGAAACAGTAATAGCAAATGATTAAATAGAACGAGCGTCCAGAGATAAAGGGGCGGAGTTAATGGTTGAATGTGTGCTGATGTACGCTCCCATCTGTTAATAAGTCCTAGGGCTAAATTATATCCTGGCGTCCTTCCTGACCTTCCTGTCTTTTGGAGGTAGATATGGTACAGACTCGACCTTCTGATACTCCATGGCTATTCTTAGGTTCTGAGGCTATGTTCTTCTTTTGACCCCAGCCAGTAAGGTCACTACCGGCCCAGTAAAGGTCACTACCGGCTCAGTAAAGGTCACCACCGGTCCAGTCAAGATTACTACCGGTCCTGTCACATCTGTAGTACAGTCAAGGCAGCATTGCTTGCTCTACTGCTGACAACAGGGACAATCAGTTGCCTGTTGCTTGTATCAACGCAATGCTAGAGGGTGTCTCTGGCCCACAAAGACAGCCTCTAGGAGGTAAAGGCCTGTGAAGGCCAGTGTTCGCAGGTTTGGTGCATAAAAGTCTATAGTCGATAGCTTGATTAAGTTTTGTAATGGATTTTGGTCTGGTTTCCAGGAAACTACACTACTCTGTAGTATTATACCTCTCTCCAAAGGGGATACTCTGCCAGTATGACAGTGACAATCAGCGATCAGTTACTGTTGGATCAGTTGGCAAGCACGGAGCCCACAACTCAGACAAGCTACACAGAGTGTTACCTTGAATAGTGCCTTTATTCATAAGTACCAAGTTCTAGGGTGGCAATCCTCTAGGCTGGTTGGCAGTACATGAATGAATGCAATGAAATACAAGAGCTCCAGGGTTAGTGTAGGCTCCTAGAGAGCTTTGGAGATCCCCAGCTACGGCTATCTTGTGACCGCCCAATATCACCAATATCACCAGTATCAGTTCTACCGGCACAGCATCTTTACAAAGGTTGGGGGTAGAATTCTAGCACATCTTTGGTTGGTGTTTGATAGCAAACAAACTTTTCACTGTTGGTATGCACCACTATTTACCACAGTTCTTCTCAGGTTTACCAAATCCGGCAGAATCCTGTGTCACCCAGTAACACATGCAGTTAACAGTGACACTTCTAGTAGTGCTCTCTAGACAAATAGTTGTTTGGTTATAGAACAAGCTTGACATTTTCTTCTCGTTGCAACCTGGTGGTTTCTCTAGTACTCGCTCGGTAAAGAACACAGCAAAATCCTTTACACTACAAGCAATAAGTTTCCAGTCAAGAAATTGAGGAAAAGTCAGGAAGCAAGCAAAAAATATGGATCCGGAATGTGCTCTGGGGGGGAGGGTAAATAATTTTTCGCATTGTCCGCACGGCACCTTCATTTCAGCTATGATTGAGTTGATAGTTTTCAGATATATTGTTTTTATTAGAGAGGGCGGCAATGTTCCTGATGGAACTCAATAAGGTACGGGGTAGGAAGAGTGATGGAGGTTGTACTCTTGTACAGCCAAAGACAGTATGCTATGGAAAGTTGCAGGTCTCGTATGGAATGCTGCAGGGCTGGTATGGAAAGCTGCAGGTCTCGTATGGAATGCTGCAGGTCTCGTACGGAATGCTGCAAGGCCGGTACAGCATCTCAATAGCGAGCAGGGTTTTTTCTTCTTCATCTGTAGAGGTGGAATTTTGTGCCATCGTTTTGGGAGGTCTACAAGACTTAATACCTCAGTCAGAATCACCTCTAGGATAACACATGTGAGCAGGGCATGTATGCTGCTAAAATCCACCACGATAATTAGTTGTATCATCATGTTTCAGATCTCAACATAACTTATGTAGCACTAACTATCGGTGATGTTGAACCAGGAGTAGACTTCCAAGTTGACACACTGTCTATAGTAAAAGTTGGAGAAGCTTTACCTGAAGACGGAATTCTAAGAAATCCTGGATTTGAGAATCCGATTGGTGGAAGTGGATGGGCTTGCATTGGCAACTGCACAGGAATCAGAGTGAATGACTCTCACACTGGTAACTGGGCATACAAAGTCTCCCACAGGTAAAATTATTACTAAAATACTTTTTATTAATCATTATTTTTTATTATTAGTTTGATATTACAATTATAAGCATAATGTAATTATTTACATTATTAAATTTTTGATAACTTTTTATTAATGGGAGAAGAAAATTTTGTTTGCCGTATCTTGCTGTCACCCTCTTGGTTTTGTTTAAAAACTAGCTGAAACCTGCTTTAAGATTTCAGTTACCATTGGATAGGTTTGCTTCTGTGATAAATCTCAATGGAATGCTTTAGTACAAGTTTTTGCTTTTGGAATTTTCCAACAATTTGTTTCAAAAGCATCACATGCTGTTTGTCGTATGTATCATTTGTAAATCTAATCTTATTTTATTATATTCGTCCATCATTAAGTTTAAGCCAACAATGGTGACAAATTGAATGTTAAGCCAACAGCTTACAGGATAACTTCTGATTTCTAGGAGTGAAGCATTTTCAGGTCCAGCACAGCTGCTGGACTTACAAAAAACTGTTGGACGTTATATCTATCGCATCACTGGATATGTAAAAGTCTTGCAGTCGATTCCAAATCAGGGACCTCAGTATTTCACTCCAATGCTGCAATACCGATGGCCAGGTTTGATGGATCACGCATTTGTTTGAAATTGTTGAATTACTACAACAACAAAAACTTTCCATATTGATCTCTACAATTTTCATCTTATAAGATCTCAGCAGCATTGATATATTCATTACACTAAACCGTCAATCATGCTGTGAAGGTTCATGTATCACAGTTTTATTAAATAATGATGAGTTTTTTATTTTTGTTTTAGATGACTTAATAATCATTGGTTCTTTGAATAATGTAACTGTAGAAGATGGCTGGGTAAGGATCGACATGGAATTTTATACCAAAAGTGAGTAATGTAAAATGTTTCCGCAACTCCAAATAGTTTTGTCTGTGTCTTTCCATTGTAATTCTCTCCCTTTCCAAACATTGCACTTGTTTAACCTTTTGGCGGATAACTAACTACATCTGACTTTGTCAGTGGTTTGTATTGAGTTAGGGCTTTCCTCCATCAACCAACTCCCCCACTCTCCCGCCCCCGACTTCAACAGTTTCTAACTAAGTAAATTATTATTACTATGGAGATAGTAAAAGCATTTACATTTGTACATTGTCTGCTGCAGCTTTTCTGCGCCTGGCCACTTCTGGCTCTCTTACTTTTCAAGCAAAACAGGAATACACATAGCCACACAAAATATTGTTAAGGTTTTGCTCACTGACCTCTATGAGAAACAACTGAGAAGTACTTCTACATAAAATGGCTACACTTTTCTCAAATATAAGCGATAGTTGCAATGTTTGGAAAGAACCCCTGAGTATTTAATTTTAGAATGGCCAGTCTAACCACAAAGTAGTTAGGTCTGTCCATAACACTCTGTAGTGTTTGGGTGGCCTAAGGGTTTCTGTCTTCAATGGAGATCTCCTCCCTCCATTGCTGGGGCATCACCGAAGAGAACATTTTTCTGCTCCTAGCAATCACAGTTTTCACCCAATTTGGTCGACATATACTGTAGGCCTACGTTTAAACACTCTCCACGACCTGGTGGATCTCCTATAGATGTCTGTATAGAGACTTTCTCCAATTAACAGGGGTGTATCTCGCTCTATGGGGTAATGAGGTAGTTTTCTATCAGCTCTGCATACATCAATTTGATGCTATCCTGTTGCAGTATCTCCATGCTTGTCCGTGCCATGAAGCTCATTCCCATCTATGATGGCCTTTAAGTACTGAAAACTCATAGCACACTCGTGTATGGAAAGAAATGGCATACAAATTGTGGCATATTCATTGATATCTCTTCTATCACATAATACATGCTCATTCTGTAGCAAGATGTTTACCTGCACCGCTCCTAAGAAGAGTATTCTAAACTAATCAACCGTCAGACCATGAGAGTCGCTATGCTGTATTGTGTCCTTTCACAGGCTGTGGTAGTTGCTGGTAGGTGGCAGGCAGCAGACTAGTTGTACAGCTGGTATCAATCAGTAATGCTACTGGTCTACCTGCTAACCACCCAACCAGAAAGTAACTAGCTTTGGTAGGATCTCTTTAGCTGTGCTTTTGCTGCCAGCACCTTTGTGAGAAGTTGTACAATCAAGGAAGGTGCAGAGGGACTGGATATTGGTCTGGAGTCTCTGGCTTGCTTGACTGCATTCAGTTGCCAGTGGCACTACTGTGGGGGTTGGCCATTTCTTGTTTGCTTAGGAGGGTGAGGGAACCTAACTGTTTGTTGGGTTGGTGACCAAGCTGACCATAGCCTCTACCGGCATGATGTGGGTGCTGTCTCCATGAGCATTGGAGACTCAGGCTCACTATATTGTGTTAACAACCACATCTCTTTTGCTTAGGTCTTCAGGGTGTCCATGATAGCTGCAAGGGGATCCTGGGTGGCAGATGTTGGTGCACTGTGCACTTGCTGTACTGGGAGTTTGGGATAAACACATAACAATGGACTGCTAATAGCAGCATCTGCTCAATCATCATCTTCATTGTCCTCCTCAACGATTCTTACTTGAGCGTCAAGCTACTTACTCTTCAAGTGGTGCCTTTATCTGTAGGCATTCGTTGCCATTCATGACATCATCTACCAAGTCTGTGAGCTGCATGGCCAACAAATGCCACAGCAGATAAACGTGACCAGTAGTGTATAATGAGCAGATTATTCTCCCTGGGTTTATTTGGGATGTTATCAGAGCTGTTCACTGGCAACAGAATTCCCGTGTTGCTTAAGTCTTGGCTACACGGGTCGATCGTTGGGCCTGTTCATGGGCATAACCAACATGTTGGTCTATGCCCGATGCCGAAGGCACATCGGCGTCCTCTGATTGGTTAAAACAAAATATTTTCCCAAGCTCATCATGTTTAACCATTTACAACACATTTCTGCTAGAATTTGTTTTTATCAATAACGAGAATCTACTTCAAATTCCGAAGTAATGTTAGTGTTATAGAATTTTAACATCAATCACTTTGTACCAAAATAATTTTGATGTAATGCAGTAGTTGCAAAAAACAATTTAACCCAGTGAATTTATTTTACATGGCTCATAAAATAGTGCTTATTGATAATTTCAACATTACTATTGATTATAATAACTGTAATAATAATTACTAAGTACAGTAATAAGTACAGTAATAAATGATGAATAGTTACAATATCCTGATGATTTATTAAAATATGAATAAAACCAAAAAAATTACAAGAAGTAATGATTTTTTTGGTGAACAAAAAACAACCACATCTCACAATGAATTTTTTTTTTCAATTATTGTTATTATCGTAACTATCTCAGGGAAACAAATAATTCGTTGTCGAAAATGAAACATGCAAAAACCTGCACGATGCGCCGTTTGATTGGCTAGTTCAATCCCAGCTCGACGATGTGTTCTAGTACATCGCTATGCTATATCGGCCTGTGTAGCCACCTGCACATCGTCACGATCCATCTTATTGGTACATCGGCATCAAAACATCGTTGCAGTGCAGCCACGCCTTTAGTCACCCAAGCGTAACCCTGTTATCATTACTGCTACAACTGCCATGATCCCTACTTGTGTAGTAAGCAGTTAAGACATCATCTCTTGTCACTTTTCAATCTCTTTTCCCACCTTTGGCACATGAACTTTTTCCTCTCCTGATTTTTTTAGTATACAAGGAGCAGATCTGGGTCATGGTGTCTAAGGACAATAAGGTTCACCTGGTTCAAAAGTGCCTTTTTTGAGCACCAGGTGTCCATGAGAACCGTTTGAATACATTTTTGTGTGCACCAGGTGTTGATTATGTCAGGTGTTATTGTTTGTGATATTGTATGATTATTCATTATCTAAGTATTTATTGTGCAGAGGTTGTTTTATTGGGGTTTGTATCACGGTTTTGATTGTTGGACTAACTGCGTTGGTTGCTAATATTGTGGGAGAATTTGTTGGATGGCTAATAATTGTTATAGCTAGTAGCCGGCAGATGCAGTCAAGCAGTAATGCAAGCAGACAAGATTAAACATGTGCAGTCAAGCAGTAATGCAAGCAGACAAGATTAAACGTGTGCAGATTACAGCTAATAGAGACCACTGTTAGGTAGAAGGTAAAGGCTCCGCCTACATGCCAATACAGGGGGAGGAGCAACTCAGCAATTACACTCATCAATTGGACCATTTTCATTACCTCGCTGTTATTGGTTGAAATTTACCATGCATGAATGATTCTGTGATTGTATGCATTATATTATATATGAATGATACCTTTTATAAAAGGCCATGTAATAGACTGTGTTAGTCAGTGGAATAATAAATCTTGGAATACAAACAACTCTCTCATCACTTACTAGGAGTTGCAGTTGTAGCAGACCGGTATTTATTCTCAAGTAACAGTTAGCTGTTAGAGCGCAGGGTCGGTAAGACCCCAGTTGAAGCAGGGCTTAAGCCCCTGTATGCACTTGTGTTACAGCAGGGTCGGTTGTACGTAGGGTGGCAGCAGACGGACTCGGTGCCCGTCGCCACAATAATAAACAGAGTAAGGAGGCAAATTGCACTAGCCTTGATAGAGCACCAGTTGTGTCCAAGTAGTACGAGCAAAACTACTACAATATCATCTTAGATTTATATTGTTGGTGGAGTTTTTGTTATAACTTATTTGTATAATAGGTAAAATGCAATAGGTAAAATGTGTATAATAATTGTTATAAAGTCCAAGTTTTTGTATGACGAGTGCTCTAGATCTTTGTTTCCTTGGCATTGGTAGAAGACAAGCGCAATTAGAAAGAGCATTGACCCTCAAACTATTGCAAGTAACACAAATAACTGTCATAAGTATAGTTGTGAAAGACATCAGTGTAGGCACACTACCACTCACTTATAACACACACACCGACATCCTCCACAATATTTCATTTCATAGTTTATGATCATGGTTAGTTAGAACAAGTCATGGCTAGTTAGAGCAGGTCATGGTTAGTTAGAGCAGGTCATGGCTAGTTAGAACAGGTCATGGTTAGTTAGAGCAGGTCATGGTTAGTTAGAACAGGTCATGGTTAGTTAGAGCAGGTCATGGTTAGTTAGAGCAGGTCATGGTTAGAGCAGATCATGGTTAGTTAGAGCAGGTCATGGTTAGTTAGAGCAGGTCATGGCTAGTTAGAGCAGATCATGGTTAGTTAGAGCAGGTCATGGTTAGTTAGAGCAGGTCATGGCTAGTTAGAGCAGGTCATGGTTAGTTAGAGCAGGTCATGGTTAGATACAGGTCATGGTTAGTTAGAGCAGGTCATGGTTAGTTAGAGCAGGTCATGGTTAGTTAGAGCAGGTCATGGCTAGTTGGAGCAGGTCATGGTTAGTTAGAGCAGGTCATGGTTAGTTAGAGCAGGTCATGGTTAGTTAGAGCAGGTCATGGCTAGTTGGAGCAGGTCATGGTTAGTTAGAGCAGGTCATGGTTAGTTAGAGCAGGTCATGGTTAGTTAGAGCAGGTCATGGTTAGTTAGAGCAGGTCATGGTTAGTTAGAGCAGGTCAAGTGCTAGCATGAGCTTGTTGACTCCTCATACATGAGATTATATGTGAGCCCTAGTCACTGTCTAAGCAAATATATTTATATTCTTGTGAAATCTACACTTGGCTTGTTAGTCTGACTCGGTGTCATTATAATCCTTTGCACGGTTGTCCAAAATCTGTCATGAGTTCTATTCGGAGCTCTATCAGCATTTGTTTGTGGTAAATAGAAAGCGATACTTTTTATAGAAGTAACTTTCTAGTAGTGTTCGGTGATGGTCAGCAGTGAAACCCTGGAATGAAAAGGTGAAACATTTTTTCCACAAGCTGTACTTTATAATGATTATAATATTTTGCGGTAGAATTAAAAAAATTTTATTTGTCCTATCAGTTTAAAGGGTGGTTTTTTTTAAATATAACATTTATTTGCCATTTTATTACTTAACATTTTGTATCACAACAGTAATATAACTTCGCTCTCTAATATCTCGTATTTTGTTTTATAGATGTATCATTAGGGACTGAGCTATGGATATTTGGTCCAAAGCCAGGAGTTGATTTTCTGTTAGACACACTGGCTGTAGTAGAAACTGGTGAAATATTTCTGGAATCCGATGGCGAAGTGCTGATGAACCCTGGATTTGAGAGAATGCTTGGAGGCAGTGGCTGGCGTTGCTATGGTTTCTGTGGAGAAGAACTGGTAGACGATGCTCACACTGGTAACACTTCCTTCAAGGCTTTTAACAGGTCAGGTTTTGATATTGTTTTTGTATGCAAAAGAGATTTTTGTTGGTTGCAACTGTGTCTTATTTTTCTCCGCATTCAAAAATAGCTGCACAACAAGTTCACTGCTAACTTTTATGGAGTTTTAGGTATTTTGCGATTGCCATTTCATACAATTGTAACATAATTAAGCGTTTAATGTGTCTTACTACCACTAACTGGTTGATGCTCAACCAACACTACATTGTAAGGCAATATTGCATTTGTTTTTACTAACCCTACTGAAAATATTGCCATTCTCTTCATTTTCTATCATCGTTGTTATTAGCAAACTTTTGTAAATGGTGATAAAGACATACCCTGTTTACTATA
Organism: Cryptosula pallasiana; assembly: GCA_945261195.1. Classification (NCBI taxonomy): domain Eukaryota; kingdom Metazoa; phylum Bryozoa; class Gymnolaemata; order Cheilostomatida; family Cryptosulidae; genus Cryptosula; species Cryptosula pallasiana. The sequence goes on along the minus strand of OX183133.1, from coordinate 22,269,926 downwards.
GATCTTATAATAATGTAAAGAATTTGCTCTATTCCTTTTACCAAAAACTGTGAGATCGTTACGCCTGTAAGAAACATCCATTTTTCTATCAACCATAGTTAAGTGTTGACAGAGTTACGAGTAGAATCCTTAGTGAATTCCATACATCTTTTTTAAAGGTCAGAATGGCACCAGGCCAGACTAATAAGCAATATGAGGGTTCATAAGAATATAATTATATTTGCTTAGAGAGAGTAACTAGGGCTCAGAGATAATCTCATTTACCAGCAGTCAACGAGCTCACACAAGAGTCTAACCAGTTGTGGTACATTTTTATAGCACTCACATGTGTGCACTTGTCCACAAGCAGTTCTGACATCACTCATTTACCAACCGGATGGTCAGAACAGCAGTTATAAACTATACCAAATCGACCGACCCTGTGTTGGTAGGATACTGACTCTGCATCGGTCCAGTACCGACCCTGTGTAGGTCATCACTCACCCACATGAGTCATTACCGACTTTGTGAGAGCCATACTGGGCCGGTAGCAAGATGACCATTGTAGCCTGGGAGATGGAAATAGCCGTAGAGGACTCAGAAGTCAAGATCCACAAGATACCCACCAGTATACCCAAAGAAAATGAAGAACAAAGCCTAGAAAGCCTGATAAACCTACCGCAGGAAGTAGAGGTGCCTAGGATTGGCCAGTGAGCCTATGATTCTGCCCACCACTGCCCATTGCATTTAACTCTATATTTATTGTTTTATTTGTTTGTATTTATATCTGTATGCTCACTTGTCACATTATGCCTTATTTATGTATTATTGATTATTTGCCCGTTTTACTTCCTGTGCTCTGAGTATAGAAGGTAGAGCTCTTGCCATGAATATTCAGTACTGTATCTTTATCTTATACTTACTCGTTTTCTTTGGATAAAAATTAATGCCTTTTACTCTAAAGCACCGTGTAACGTGCCTGAGCTGAGGCCTTTTTACTAGTTGTGGAGCTGAGATTACTCCTTAACTTCAGCTTTGGTATTACACCTACCTAGTATTGCCTCTTGGAGAGAGGTAATTGGTGGCAGCAGTCCATCGAATGCTACCGACCTTACTGTACCAGCAAATGAGGAGTTCAGATGGTGACAGTGTTTAGTTGATGGATTAGAAGGCCCCCCAAACTCCACTAGACAGTTCTAACTAAACAATGGCAATAACAGCTGTGTTTATGGATGAATAGTTTGTAACTAAAACAGGCAGTCATGGGTTAATTCAAACACATAGTTATACAAAGCACAAGTCAAACCATGTTACACAGTTCACTCCTCCAATACATCAGCTTTCAAGTCTTTTTTTACGGGTAATCTTCATTTGTTGTTAGGTCTCAATGTACCGGTTTATTAGTACACACATGGCTTCCCTCTAACGGAGTTCCCTCTACTAGGACTTTTGTTAGTGGCAGGTACAAGCTCTCACGTGTACTTAGCTGCTGTAAAAATCATTGTGTATTGATTTACAGGTATGCCGAGTGGAACGGTCCCGTTCAGTACCTTTGGTTGGGTTCAAGAATATTCGCGGGCAGAGTCTACCAGTTTAGTGGATACATCAAAGTGCTACCTTCACTTCCAGATCAGAGGCCACAGATTTTTAGAGCTGTAATGACTTACATTACGAAAGGTATTTGTTTGTTGGTAATTTTTAAAATATTTTGGTAGTTAGTTATACTTTTTTCCATAACAAGCAAAAGATATGCTCCTATTATACTACTAACAAGCAAGCAGCAATGAATATGTGGAACAGCACTTGAACTACCTCAAGTTTAATTATTGGCTACCCGAGCTTAACATTTGTTGTTAACCAATGATAGGTAAAGTCAGCTCTTTCCATTGTTCTTTTGAGAGCATGTTTTATTAAAAAAATGGATTTTGAGTCGATGTTATGAAAAAACCAACATCATCATCATTGCCATCCTCACCATCAACACTATAATCACCATCATCTTTGTTACTGTCACCATCTCTGCCAACATCACTATCATCACTGCACCCCACCACCTCTGTTGTTGAGACCATTGAAGCTACCACCACCATCACTATTACAGCAATCTTGGTTATCATCACCTTAATTGTCCCCATTGCTGGGATGGCATCTATTGGTCCTCCAGTCCTTAGAAGTTCTTAAGCTTTCCTGATCATGTTTAATTAAATTTTATGCCAATTTCATTAACTTTATTGTTTAAAAACGACCAAAAATGCTAATTCAATAGTCAAACTAATATAAAATTTTAATTGTTTTAAAGTTTTAAAATTATTATTGTTAGTAATAACACAAATTCTGGAAAGAAAATCCTTGGGGTTTCTTCAAGATTTTCTAGAAAACTTCAAGACCGGTAGATGTCATCCCAACACCACTAAATCGATGAGTCGCTAAGTTTCAAAGTCAATGGTTTGATGAAAGAACTTTCACGCCACGATTTTTGGTTTTCAGTGAAGGATTTTATGTTATTAGTTTTTAGCGTTTGTTATTTATTAATCAAGATGCTTTGCATTACTCACACCCTAGTCATTTGGTTGTAGATGAATCATTAATAGAATTTGGCTTAGCTCATGGCATCGGTGTTGAGCCAGCTGATGGTTGGCTGCTACTGGAGGGAAACTTTCAAGCACCAGGTTAGTGTTTTATTGATCAAAGTTACCATTTACTAAAACTGTTTTGCAAATAACAACAGGCAACTACAGGTGCAAATTTCTCAGCTCTACCAATGACATTACTACCACTGCTGGTATGGTTTGGAGAGTTGGGTTACAATTAATTCATACCAGGAAAAACTTGGTACCCCTCCAAAACGAGCACGACCAAACAGACCAAATTTTAGTAGATTCCGTCAATGTGGGCAGTGGGTCGACCCACCTAAGTTTGAGAAGTGTCGACGGATACATAGAGGTGACAAGAGAGTTATGGCCACAATTTCTTGCGAAAGAAAGAGGCATCTCCAGATGACCATCCAGCAATGAAAGTGCCAAGGAATCTGGTCTGCCCCTGCTGTCGCAGCCTCCCAAAGCATACATGACACTGAAGAACGAGGTATGCTTAATCACAGAGCTGCTTTCTGCTAACTCCTTGAGGACAGCACCAACATAGTCTGAGCACCCGATTAGTCTCTGCAAGTTGTGTAGAATAGCCATTGACTAGCTATGCTAGGGGAAACTTTACTAGTACTAGTGTTACTTGAGCCTATACTATATGCTTCTTCTCTTGGATAATGAGTTATTAAAAACAAAGCAAACTTCTTTAATAACGAGGGGAGTGTAGCAGATTTCGCTTGTACTCGTAGTAAACACAAAGGTCCCTCTGACAAGTGTAGAGTGTCAGTTAGCCTTACGACAAGTCTGACACTATTGAAACACACTAATAGTCAAAAATCAACCCTGCCAGCCTTGCAGCCAATCCTGCCGGCAGCCATTGGCTGCTATAACCTGAAGACCCAAGTTAGCCTTAAATGAACAGGAGCTTGAATACCAATGTACAGATGTACCAGAAATTGGATTCCAAGCTAACCAAGCCCTAGAAACCTAGCACTGGAAGCAGATGATACAATACCCTAAATGGCTGGCACATTTTTTCATAAACTCAACCTCCTACTTCTGGGCGCTTTATCTCTTTAACATTGCTTACTGTACTTGATTGTTCATTATATTCACTCTCATTGTTCATTTGTTCAGTTATGTCCTACTTCTGTATTATTGGTTATGTGTGTAATTAGAACATTTATTTCCTGTACCTCTGCCTATAAAAGACAGAGCTTTTTGCCATAAATATTTTTCCTGTATCAGGATTCTACTTGAGCATTGCCTAGTTAGAGTGATAGAGTATCCCTGTTGTCTTACATTACATTTTACCATGAGGGTTGTAAAGTAATGAATGTATATTACGCTGATGCACTGAGTGATGAGACTGGGCCATGGGTTCTATATAGTTGTGGAGTTGAGGGAGATTCCTACATAGAACTATCAGTCAATTAACCTCTGGAGAAAAGTTGAGTTTGGCAGGAAGGCCATTGACCACTACTGAATTACTTTGCCAGCAACGAGGTGTTGACTGGTGACATTTACTGATTTTTGACAGGTCGCTGTGAATTGCTACAATATAAACATCTACCTGTGTTTGCTTAATAAATGATTAGCCAATGTACATGGAAGTCAAAGATATTAAACTAATCTAATCAGCTACAGGCTTACATCTTGACAACTATCATGTCTCTACCTATGGGTGTGGACAATCCCACCCTCTTTCTCGATAAGTATACGAATAGCTTGTAGTGTTATTGTAATAGATTTCCGTCCTCTATCACCGACACAGCGAAATCCTCTCCTTCTCTCCTCACACTACGGAGTCGATCCTGAATAGACTTTAACAACTTGTACGGGTCCACGACCCAAACACACTACTAGAGATTTATCAAGTAAATACTTTATTAAATAATATATTTAGCAATACAAATATAAGGGTAATTAGCACTATTCACTCAATTTCTGTCTCTCGCAATGCACAACAGCTCCTTCTTTATGAGATAAGGGATAAACTCATTGCTTTATTAGGCGAAGCCAAAACATAACATAATATAAAAGATTCACAAATGATATCACACGGCATAAAGTTTGATAACAAAGCAAGCCAACGAGAATACATGCACATGGTGAAGTAGCACTGGGCTGTGCTTCCCGCTCTTTTCTGGGTGGTATAATCCTTCCACTCCTTATTTGGAAGTGCCACTTCCTAGTCTCTGCTCCTGGTAGGGGGGAGGCTCCGGTCTCCCTTCTGTTAAGGCTTTCGGGCTCCTAGGAGCACAGGCTTCCTGAATCACTCTGTTTGGATACAGGGTCGGGGTCCTGACCCGGGGTAGCTACTATATGTTTGTATAGAGTGATACAGGGTCGATACAGGGTCGATACAGGCTCCCGGTACCGGGTATCCCTTTTTAAGGGAATTTATGTAACTGCGAAGGGGGGAGAGTTCTGGCGGTACTGTAACTCCGTTGCCAGAGGGCACAAGGGGCGTAGGGAGGGTTTTAGGGTGGGGAAGGGTGGGGAGGGGGTTTGACATCACTCAATCACCATGCTAATCTCCCACATTATCAATGCACTAAATAAAGTTTCAACTAGTTAGACTTCCATTATTTTAAACATTTTCATGTGTATAGAATTCCTATTTTTGTTTTTAATCGTATTTTAAAATCTCAGTTCCATCGGTGTCAGCTGAATGGGAAGGTTGTAGCCTGAGGATATTGACAGATAATTAATTATTACTCATTAGCGTATTATTGATTTTAGATAACCAACTTTTGTTGCCTTCAACACAAACTTTGCTTGAAAATGTATCATTGATAAATTATTGGGGGCTCTTTTAGTGAGTCTAATGCTTTAACTTTTATGTTTTCCAGATGATGGAAAAGACTTTGTGAGAATTTCTATTAGCGGACCAGACCCTGGAGTAGATTTTCTGGTGGATTCACTTTCTTTAACAGAGACTAGTCAAGTGTGATACCAGTTAACAAATGGTCTACCGACACGGAAAAATATCCCTGTTGTAGAGTAAACCCATGTTCATGTAAAATTCTTCATGTCTGTATTACAGTGAAACATGCATGATTCCATGTTAAAAAGATAAAGAAATTACATTGATTTATGGATAATATTGAATTACGCAAACTTGTTTCAGAAGATCTCGACGCAGATAAATATTTAGTAGATACAAACAAAAGTCCAATAAATTGTATTTGAGCAAACTGTTTCCTACCAGATCTCAAATTTTTCATTAATTATTATAATCAAAGCTACATCTTAATAAAAAGAGTTATAAGTTGGTAGGTAGGTAGGTAGCTACCACAATCGATTACAGTAATTACCTTGTCTGCTGTTGATGCTCTTGTGCTCTGCAATTTTACTCCCAAAACAGCAGAAAATTAAAGTAGCGTGAATGTAATTATTCTTCAGTTTTCTTAAATACATTTGTAGCCATATGTGAGACTTCTGCTCATTTACAAGTTTGGTTTAGCCTCAAAAAGTTTGAAAACCTAACGAGTTAGTTTTTCAGGCATTTTTATCATCACTTGAGTGCTTCTATACAAGTGCAATATAAAATTGTCATTTTTGAACTCAACATCATAGAAGGCATTTGTAACAAGACCAGTCATCAGCGTATTCCAAGTATAGGAGAATCTGCAATTTCCTAGATTAATTTAGAAACAGCTAAACTGAATTGTGTGAAGCCATTTTCAATTGCTGATATTCAGCACCTTGATAGCAAAATTGAATTAACCAAATTATTGAAATACACAAGCTTGAATTATGCAAGTTTTACTGTAAATCATTGTAACTGACCTAAATTTCCAATATAATGAACCATAAATACACATTCATTTTATTTATATAGAACATGAAATAAATTTTCTTCGCATCATATTTTTAATTGATGGAATATTGGCCAAAAAAACATTTTAACAATTTTGGCCACTATCTATCATCTGTAGTAGATTGTGCCGGTAGGGCTCCCACTATCGTCCACTAACAAACAGTCGTTCACAGTGCGCAGCTCGTGGAACAGCTAAGCAACACCTCTCTCCAAGAGGCAACACACGGGTGGTCAGACCTGCAGGGTGCAACAGAGAAGTTGATAGCAACTTCACTACTAGTGAGCCCTTGGCTCAAACAAATTAGGTATGGTTTAAGTAATAAATACATTTATTTGTCCACATATCATGCTCTAGGGAGGCAATTGCCCAGAGTTGTCAACAACAGCAGCAGTGAGTGATAAATGGCAATGAACACAAAAGAATCCAGTCTTTTATAGGCTGATGGCAAGAAGCATATTGCATCATGCTAAGACTAACCAATAAAATACAGCAGGAAGTAGATTAACCAATCAAGACAACAATACATACAATAGCGCACAATAGTAAAGGTATAAGATGACTAGTGGCAAGGAATAACACTACAAGATCAAGTTCTCAGTCTTTGTCAGTTTCAGATTCCAGATAGACAGGATGTAAGATTGATAATCCTTGAATTGGTTTTTGTGCTTCAACTTGGGCTATTTCTGGATCTCTGGCCACAGTGGCAATCTTGTTGCCGCTGGTATGTCACTGCAGGGCCGGTAAAAGTCACTCCCGGTTCGGAAGAGGTTTGTTTGACTAATTGCTTCAGTTAGAGTCACCTCCAGGTTAATATGAGTGTGTGTGCAGGGCATGTGTGCTACTAAAATTCACCACACATCCACACCTTCTACATACATTAACCAATGAATTCATGGAACTCAGTACGTTCGCATACCTTGTTCACCGGATCTGTCTGCTATTCAGAGAGCCTATACTACTACCATCCGGTAGTGCCTGCTGTTTGTATGCACTACCTCCTACGATAAAGAGCCTTTACTACCATACCGGTAGCGCTTGATAGTTATATTAATTGCCTTCCACAGAGAGTCGACGCTACCAGTCTACTTGCACTCTGCATCACCGTATTGTTATTACACACAATACAGGCAACTCCTAACAAAAAGGCACTTGGGGCCAGGAGAACCTTATCTCCATGACGGAGATCCGCTCCTATATTACTACATTCATTCAGAGACTTGAAACTCGGCAGATAAAAGTTTCCCTCCCAGTTTTTCTTTCTTTTGTACTACTTTCATGGTGCGCATCTAAGGCTGCGCATTAATCAATCCAGTATTTCATGCACATTGTTTGAAAGTTAATTTATTTTTTGTGAAGTTTCAAAATTGTGTGATTTTTTTTGCACAAGAAACTGCTTTTTTTAGTAATTATTGTTTTATTTTTCCTTCTTTAGTGCCTTACATCACACAAGATTATTTATTTGTAGGAGAAAACAACTCCAAGCTCTGAGTCAGGCAGCCGTGTTATGCTGCATGTACATCAGCAGATTTTAATGTGACAAATTAATATTTGGTCAATCAGCTTTTGCAAGGCCACATGCATTAATACTGGAGTAAAGACTACTAAGCTGCTAATTGGATGACGATTACTGAAAGTTGGAAGACTACCACCTCTCCAGTTATATGTCTATGCCAATATTCTACTGCAATGATCATATACTAATAGATGATCGTTGGCTAGTGACTGGAATTGAAACGTGTAACATGACTTGCCATCGTTGCAACTTGTATTCCATTCACTAATTTATTTAACACTAATATTGGCGATTCAAGTTAAAAGTGTTGTGCTGGCCAGTTCCATTGTTTTTTTAAACCAAAATAAACAGCGTGTTTTGACCAATTATATTAAAAAAAATTGATTGGTAATCGGTGATCTTTTCAGCCCCGATTCCATTGGTGTACATGCAGCAATAAGCAATAAGATACAGTTTGATATGTATATTGTATAGTGTATAGAGTTTAGTGCAACGCAGAAAGCCAGAAACATTTTAACGTGCTTTCAAATATGAAAACGAGTTTGAACACACTTGCCTTCTATTTAAAACATGCGAAACTGGTGCCAAGTAATAAAATATAGGGGAGACAACTTTCTTTGTGAAAATTGCATAGACAAACATTGCAGTGAAGTCAGGAAGTCAGATACAATCTGTGATTGGGTATAGTCACATCTACCAACCAAATGCGTATTCCATTGCTTTCTTCCACCAGGCATCATTCTTTTGGTCGGTAGCATGTACCTGTAGATATAACAAGTAGTATGTACCTGTAGATATAACAAGTAGTATGTACCTGTAGATATAACAAGTAGTATGTACCTGTAGATATAACATGTACCTGTAGATATAACAAGTAGCATGTACCTGTAGATATAACATGTACCTGTAGATATAACAAGTAGCATGTACCTGTAGATATAACAAGTAGCATGTACCTGTAGACATAACAAGTAGTATGTACCTGTAGACATAACAAGTAGTATGTACCTGTAGATATAACAAGTAGCATGTACCTGTAGATATAACAAGTAGCATGTACCTGTAGATATAACAAGTAGTATATACCTGTAGATATAACAAGTACCTATAGATATAACAAGTACCTATAGATATAACAAGCACCTATAGATATAACAAGTACCTATAGATATAACAAGTACCTATAGATATAACAAGTACCTATAGATATAACAAGTACCTGTAGATATAGCAAGTACCTGTAGATATAACAAGTACCTGTAGATATAACAAGTACCTATAGATATAACAAGTACCTATAGATATAACAAGTACCTATAGATATAACAAGTACCTGTAGATATAACAAGTACCTGTAGATATAACAAGTACCTATAGATACAACAAGTACCTATAGATATAACAAGTACCTGTAGATATAACAAGTACCTGTAGATATAACAAGTGCCTATAGATATAACAAGTACCTGTAGATATAACAAGTACCTGTAGATATAACAAGTGCCTATAGATATAACAAGTACCAATAGATATAACAAGTACCTGTAGATATAACAAGTACCTATAGATATAACAAGTACCTATAGATATAACAAGTACCTATAGATATAACAAGTACCTGTAGATATAACAAGTACCTATAGATATAACAAGTACCTATAGATACAACAAGTACCTATAGATATAACAAGTACCTGTAGATATAACAAGTGCCTATAGATATAACAAGTACCTGTAGATATAGCAAGTACCTATAGATATAACAAGTGCCTATAGATATAGCAAGTACCTATAGATATAACAAGTGCCTATAGATATAACAAGTACCTGTAGATATAACAAGTACCTATAGATATAACAAGTACCTGTAGATATAACAAGTACCTATAGATATAACAAGTACCTGTAGATATAACAAGTACCTGTAGATATAACAAGTACCTATAGATATAACAAGTACCTGTACATATAACAAGTACCTAGAGAGATAACAAGAACCTGTAGATATAACAAGAACCTGTAGATACAACAAGTACCTGTAGATATAGCAAGTACCTATGGATATAACAAGTACCTATATATGTAACAAGATATCTATATATGAGAGAGAGTATCATATATTTGTCTGTGTGTCTATCCATGTTATTAAAGCCAACTTCCATTGCGGTAAAAATGTTAAAAATTCCAATGAAGGCATGAAGTTATATACTTCTATGCAACCTAAAGGATTTGTGACATCACTGCAGTCACGTATGTGCTTTCTTTGTGCAATAGATTTGTGACATCACTGCAGTCACGTATGTGTTTTCTTTGTGCAATAGATTTGTGACATTGAGAGTTATCTCTCTTGGAACTTTTTGTATCCACCCAAAAAATGCCGTCAGTCGTAGTTTATAAAATAATTAATTTAAGCAGACTCATGAAAACTGTCAGGCAGATCTTATAATGAAACGTCCCTAAAAAAAACTCGCGATTACTTTGAAGGACGGGGGCATCAAATTCACCTGCAAAAAGAGGTATTTATATTTTTTATCATTCTTTATAGTTATTATTTATTATAGTTATAATCGCCGTAGCCATTGTAACTATTTTTATAGCTATAATCATTATAATTATTTTTCTACTGCTATTATTATAATTATTTTTAATTATAATTGTAGGGTTTATGATCACTACTATAATCATTCATGGCTATTATTGTAATTATTATGACTATAATAGTTGATTCTATTTATTGTTATATTCGATTGATAAGTTATTTATTATCATTTACAATGATAATTATTACGATTATTTATAATTGTTTTTACAATAACTTGTTATTGTTATCGTAAATGAATACAACATTTCATTTTTATTGTCATTTATAATAATATTACAGTAATTCGATTAATGGTACTTGCATTCTCTCTCCCACAGACATCGGACAATCCATTTACACATCAGAGTTGCGTTGATGTGACAATCATTAGCGCGTGTAGCCAAGGCTTTATCGCGTCATCAGCGGTTTGGCATACCTTTCAAGTATCTCCGGTGTGGTGGTCACTACTGTATCAACGATTGTATATAATCGCTGGCCGCATTGTGTTTATTTAATAATTATCCCCTATCGCTACACTAATATGATTAACAACTCCTGTACGTGTAATCTGCTATAGCCCTGTGAGTTGTCAAATTGTATCAGTCGGATTGTAATAGCCTGTTTGTTATAGCTGAAATATCATGACTCCGTATTGGTCCATTGTGCTTTATAGAAAACTTTTGAGCACTTCCGGTTGGATATGCATCAGCGCCCTCTATGCGGGGGAGGGGGGATAACCCCAGTCACAACCACATAGTGGAAACACTCGTACCTGACTGAGCATGTGAATTTTTTTGTCAACAAAAAGCTTACATAGCATAGATCACAATACACTAGATATAACTATATAGTACATTGCCTACACCTCAGGATACAACTATAGCCTGAGCTCTACTCACATCTGTAGGGGTGTCCAACTGGTAGGCCTTAGTCAGAGATCTTATAGGAGTTTCCGGTTTGTTACTGCAGGCTGCCGGCTCATAAAGTGAGCCTAAGGTCTTTAGAGGCACTGGGGGCTTTACACTGAGTAGACTTAGTTCATTATCATCGCTGCACTGATGTTTGGAGTCCCCCCTCATCACACTCTGATCTATACACTGTCTAACACCAACCATCATGTTATTGCCTATTACTTTACCATTCTTACTCAAAGCCTTTTTAGCAGCAATTTTAGACTTGTAATGTATATGCATCCAGTTGCCATCGTTGGAGACCTACAACACATGTGTAATGGCTACTTCTCCATGGAGGAAACAACTCCAAACATTTGCTATATTTTGGCATCTGATTCAGCAGAAAAATATATACAAATATGTAAATTTTCTAAAAATGCTGAAATAAACGCCATGACGAGCTCACAATCCAGAGTAGTTTTTCCCATCAACTTCATTAGTTGAAACTGAAAATTGGATACTGCATAGACTTGAAAGTCTCAACAAAGCATATTTTTTATCAAAACAAAACATAATATTATAAATAATAGTGTTGTGTGCGCTTATCTGATCTTACTGGGACTTTCGTTAACTTTAGTGTTTGTTCACTCACCAGCGATTATAGATAAAATACAAGTAAAAACAAAAACAAATAAATGCATGCAATTAATAATTAGTATAACTGATCAGAATTATTCAGCTTTAATTTTTTATTTTTAAAACAATGTTTACAGGATGTTCACTTTGGTATTTTACTGATAGTGTGGCTTGTAACAGGTCAACGAGATGTGAAGGGATAAACAATTTCTACATACAACAAACAAGATGTATTGAATGGAAAGCCAAACTGGCTCTGCAAAACTTTTATTGTCAGGTGGCAGACAGTTTCTTGAAAATAGAAAATTCAAAAGCTGTGATCTACATGCTTATTGAATAAACGGGCAGAAAATTGTACACTCTCCTTTGTGGTCTAATGGAAGACAGTCTGACACTGACTATAAAGTTGCTAACATGTTCATTCGGTGTTTACGAGTGCGATTAGAGTTCACGCTGCGCACACTCATACAGTAATATTTTAGTGCGAACACATCCTAAGAGAGGAAGCAACTCCAATACCACAGCTGTGTACCAATACAATACCCCACAAATGTACCAATACAATACCACACATATGTACCAATACAATACCACACATATGTACCAATACAATACCACACATGTGTACCAATACAATACTACACATATGTGCCAATTCAATACTATACATATGTACCAATACAATACCCCACAAATGTACAAATACAATACCACACATATATACCAATACAATACCACACATATGTACCAACACAATACCACACATATGTACCAATTTAATACAATACCACACATATGTACCAATACAATACCACACATATGTACCAATACAATACTACATATATGTACCAATACAATACCACACATATGTACCAATACAATACTACACATATGTACCAATACAATACCACACATGTGTACCAATACAATACTCTACATATGTACCCATACAATACCACACATATGTACCAATACAATACTACACATATGTGCCAATTCAATACTACACATATGTACCAATACAATACCCCACAAATGTACAAATACAATACCACACATATGTACCAATACAATACCACACATGTGTACCAATTCAATACTACACATATATACCAATACAATACCACACATATGTACCAATACAATACCCCACAAATGTACCAATACAATACCACACATGAGTACCAATACAATACCACACATATGTACCAATACAATACCACACATATGTACCAATTTAATACAATACCACACATATGTACCAATACAATACCACACATATGTACCAATACAATACTACATATATGTACCAATACAATACCACACATATGTACCAATACAATACTACACATATGTACCAATACAATACCACACATGTGTACCAATACAATACTACACATATGTACCAATAAAATACTGTACTTACCACATGATCTAATATGGCTCCATATTCATTAAACTGCTGTAGAATGTGTCCCACAGCTCCTTTGGCAAACCTGCAAACAGTCAACCAACCAGAGTTCAACAGCTAATACATACAACCAATGAAAGTCCAACAGCTGGTAAATACAACCAATGAGAGTCTAACCGCTGGTAAATACAACCAATTAAAAGTCTAACAGCTAGTTCATACAACCAAGGAAAGTCTAATGGATAGTGCATATACACATTTCGTAGTGAGTCACATTAGGTAGAAAAACAAATCATACACCATTTGCTACACATACAAAGAGAAGGGGCTTATATTGCATATAGCCTAAGGACCCAAACCATCAATAAACTTAAGCTATCATACAAAACGTTGTTACATACTTACCCAAACACAGTGACCCAAGTCTCATCTAGAACATCATACGGGGACAACTCCTCACTACAAAACAACCGCTGAGTTTATTTTGTGTCTGGACTAAAGAGCCTGGTGAAGAATGCAGTTGCACTTGGTGCTAGGTGTGCCAGTGTGCCAGTGTGTACAGGGTGCTAGGTGTGCCAGTGTGTACAGGGTGCTAGGTGTGCCAGTGTGTACTTGGTGCAGGGTGTGCCAGTGTGTACTTAGTGCCAGGTGTGCCAGTGTGCACTTGGTGCTAGGTGTGCCAGTGTGTGCAGGGTGCTAGATGTGCCAGTGTGTACAGGGTGCTAGGTGTGCCAGTGTGTACTTGGTGCTAGGTGTGCCAGTGTGCACTTAGTGCCAGGTGTGCCAGTGTGCACTTGGTGCTAGGTGTGCCAGTGTGTGCAGGGTGCTAGGTGTGCCAGTGTGTACAGGGTGCTAGGTGTGCCAGTGTGCACTTGGTGCTAGGTGTGCCAGTGTGTACAGGGTGCTAGGTGTGCCAGTGTGCACTTGGTGCTAGATGTGCCAGTGTGTACTTGGTGCTAGGTGTGCCAGTGTGCACTTGGTGCTAGATGTGCCAGTGTGCACTTGGTGCTAGGTGTGCCAGTGTGTACAGGGTGCTAGGTGTGCCAGTGTGTACTTGGTGCTAGGTGTGCCAGTGTGCACTTGGTGCTAGATGTGCCAGTGTGCACTTGGTGCTAGGTGTGCCAGTGTGTACAGGGTGCTAGGTGTGCCAGTGTGTACTTGGTGCTAGGTGTGCCAGTGTGTACAGGGTGTATGATGTAGGAATATATGCATACCCTGGGATGTAAGAGGTAAGAATAAACATACCCTTGGGTGTAGAAAGGATCAACCTGAGGGGGAGAGAGAAGGCCTGCTTGACTTGTACTTTGTATAACAGAAGTGGTGGATCCAGCCACCACAGCAGGGGTAGAGTGACTGAGATGTGCTACTATAATAAAAAAAACATATATTTACAAAATATAAATAGCAAGACAGCATGGGTTACAGTTTGTTTGTAAATAAAATGTTCTGGAGTTGCCTCCTCCCCATCAATGTTTAAGAAAAAATAATCCGAAAGCAATATATTTGAGAACACCCAAACTTTTCAGAATGCGTGTTATAAAAGTCATCAGTGAATTCTTGCATGCACAGTGTACTCTGGTAGAATAAGAGAAAACACATTTATGGGGTGCCAGCAGTTTTATAGGTGGCGCTGGTAGTAACAGACTGGAAGTCTGATTTCTACGACGCTACAACAACATTTGTAGGGGATCTGGTAGGAGTTATCTCCCAACCGGATAATCAAGCTTTTTTATAATTTATGAGCAGTAGATAGGTATGGGGGTGTATAATACTGACGATGTGTCGCTTTCATAAACCATCTCAGTACATCGCCACTGTGGAAGCAGGCCATAACAAGGGCGCACTCTCATTAATTTACGTTGGCAAACTTAATTAAACCCAAAATACTAAACCATGGCTCCACCACGTAGTATTTGTGAGCATAATATTTAGATCATTTTTTTCCAGTGAATAAACCGAAATCTGTTTAGGAAATATCTTCCAAGGCATCCAATGAGCTTTCTGAACGACATCATTTTAGTCATATCAGCTGCTTAAAGGGCTTAGGACGGGCTTTTCAATGAGCACTTTTTGTGTAGAGTTGTTTTCCCATTAGGCATTGTAAAACTTTTGAGAAAACTCGCTTGCAGCAGTTATGTAGAGGTCTGTGGAGGTCTATGACAACGCGTTCGACAGAAGGTACTATCTGCATTGTGATATTATTAGTATACTCAAGCAAGTAGTTTGTACTATTTTTGTTATTTTTTTCAGTTTGAAACTACTTTTTAAAAATCTTAATTATTATTATTTAGTGGTTTTTAATTTGTTTTTTGAAAAGATAGCCGGTATCTCAGATTAAATTATTATTGTTGTTGTAAAAAAAAACGTCGGAAATACAATTTCGGCAATGGTCTTTTTTCACCCGGTGTTATTATAAAATTATACTAATGATATTGTTTGACTAACTTTTCACTTGAAAATTATTACTTTGAAAAAAATTTTCATTAATTCTTTTGATTTTGATTGCAAACACTATCGTGAACGCCGGTGTATACATAATAGCGAGCTTACCAAAGATGAAACCAATTGCTGACTTGAGAAAAACTAGTCCAAAAAAATTAAAATTTCTTACAATATCATTTTTTTGCAATCACAAAAGTCTGTGCACAATACCAGTATTTAGGAAACCCTACTTCTATGCAAACAAGCCAAAATTTTGAAAACTCGCTTTAAAGCTCTATATCCCTTGTTGCATCTCCGGGGAAAAAATGGCGTTTTGATAAACGCTGACTGTGTCTGTAGGAATTGAGTTACTGGTGAGAGGGCAACTCCAGATATTTTTTCTGAACACATTTCAACCTTAAAAAGTTTAAATTAAATCAAATCCACTTCAAATTAGGTGTCATAGGCCCTTTAAAGTGTCTCAAATGAGGATAAAAGTCAAAAAAGTCGTGATTTCTGATGATAATTTTGTTGATGGACTAAACTAGTTCGGGTTGCATCGATCAAGAGAAACTACTCCGGCGAGACCCCATTAAAAGACAAAAAAGATAAGCCATGCAAGTATGTTACAATAGTGAGAGAACAGCTAAAATAAACATACAGGTGGATTCATTGTTTTTATTCATTTGAATAAAAATCTCAGTTACACCCAAACAAAATCCTAACTCTTGCAAAGTCATATTTCAAATTTTGTGACAAAAATTTAGTATTTTTTCAGAACTGCAAGCTAGTTTGTGTAACAAAGCAAAAAGGGCCTAAACCAATTTTGTTTGTTGCCGTTTTAAAGTTAATAAAACCAGGATGACTTAGTTCAAAAACCATAAAACTTACATGATAAGTTGTGTTGACTTGAGGGAAGGGGACTTGAGAAACCAGCCGTTAGCTGATGCTGTAACATTTACAAACAAGTATATTTGACCTTCGTTTCATTCACAAAATATAGCCCAAGTTTTGAACACGCGACAACATCATAAAAGTTGGTGCCAGCACTCAGCAGTACCTTCGACTCCACGTTGTCCAGTAAACTGTTATGGTGACCGAGGCCTCGTAGATGCTGAGAAGAACTTGACATACTAGTATCAAGCAATCCACTGACGGGAGGGGCAGACATCTTGTCTTTGCATCTGCTGGGCGTGGAGTTATCTCTACCAAACAAACACATTGCGATTCATAATAGAAGTGTGACATCTTTCTTTGTCACTGAGAAGATTACATAACTACTCACTCTATCCTGTCAGCAAACTTCTTGGAAGACGTAAGGACTTGTGATGATTGTACACTATGTTGGCTGCTAAATTTAGGGGTGGAGCTGCTACCATTACCGATGTTTGAAGGCCAAATATTCCGAACTCCTGGTAAGGGCTAAAACACAGCATTTCGTCTCGCAGGATAAAATAATCTCAATCACTGTAGCAGTTTAGTAAATGTGACATTTGGTGGAAGTATACCATAGTCATGTCAAGATGACTGTAAATCATTGAACGCCTAGGCCAAAACTGGTGTAATTCTTGAATGGCAGCTGTCATGGTGTAGATTTGGTAAATGTTTGGATCAAACTGTGCTATATATGGTGAAATACAACAAGCATTGAAGTGAAATCGTTATTGTGTTTGCACTTGCTATTACAGCTGCACACATACGATACTCGTCTAATGCTTGGTTTCTCTTAACTGAATTAAAGCTCAACAATGGCTTCTAAAACAAAAGATTTTTAGCTGATGTACTTGTGTTATTTATTTCTTGAGTACATTTTGTGTTTTTGACCTCCATGCCGAAGACAGGTTTTGCTGTTCAGGAATCGTTTACCCCTTAAGTTTTTGATTCGCATCTATACCGTTGCAAATTCTGATGAAGACTTTTGTCAACACTGAGTTCTTTTACATTAAATACAATTACAAGAATGCTGAGGCCTTGAAGTTGCATTTCTATTTGTAAATAAGTTTTTACAGCATTTTGAAATTCCCTTTGGACACATTTATGGTGAATGTAGTTGTATGACTTGGCAAAATAAGAAGTATTATTTGATTATTCCTACATTACTATTATTTGTTACTATTGATTTTATATTCATATTAATATTATTATTGATTAATAATGAATAAATTATTTATTCATTAGAGTCAAATAATAATCATTTATGACTGCTATTTTAAAATGATAAATAGTGAATGATAATATAGTAGTTTGTAATCATTATTATGATAGCTGTATTTGTTACTTTTCCATACATAGCAACAGGTGTATTTTACAATTATCATTATCATTCTTTCGGTTACTTGGAACAAAAAACAGCATCATACGAAATAAACTGGTGTCTTTGAATGTCCTTACAAAGAAATATGCCAGAAACGATCATACAAATCGCATTTAGAAGCACTCTTCCATACCAACTTTTGCAATGGGCAAAGACATTCTTGATCCGAAAGTGCATGGAGGTAGCTAATGGTTTACTTACGGAATGCACTGCCGAAGGCCCAGGTGTTTGGTCTCCGAGCAGGAAGCCAGGTAAGTACTGGGAGTTGTTGTGTGAGCTGGTCGGTGAGCTCGGGGATCCCATAATCATTGGTTCAGCACCTACCAGAAAATCAATGAAAAGACTGTGTTCCACTCAATGTCACTATCTAATTATAACAACTCAAGTGTTTCTAAAGATGTAGCCTGTAGGCTACGCTTTGGTCTTCAGAAATAAAATCTACGAGATCCCTCAGAAAGCCCATTGCCACACAAAAATGCAATATTATACATTGATTCAGAGTGAACTTATGTATACTTCTAACCTGCTCTGATGTCCCATCACTACGACCACATGGCGCTATTATATTTTCCAACTGTGTTTTTAAAAATTTTATCTGATAATAATAGTTGAGCAAATAAGAAGACAAAGTCATTACGAAGGTTTGAACCAACTGGACACACAAAATTTTATACTGTTGTAAAAGACCTGTGTCATGTGAAGGCTTCTCTTGCTAGTGAATGCATGCAAATCAACAATGTACTAGTAATCTCAAAGCAAAGGAAGAAAAGTTTATTGCAGACAAGGATAAAGATGAGTTGGACGAGAGTGAGTTAGCACAATTACTCGAGTTCGACTCAGATGCAGTGAATGAAAGTGAGGAAGCGCCAGAACAAAAATACAGTGTACTCCTGATATATCGAATCCTGTTATATCGAAAATCCGGGTATATCAAACAAACTGCATCAGTCCCAGCTGAATGCATTGTAATTACCTACTCCTATATCGAATGATTTCTTACATATCGAACAACAAAATCCTAATCTGGCATGAGCCCAAGTAAAAAGTGTCCTACTTCGACCAAAGCATGCGATAGTAGAAAATAAAATTGCAGTATCAAACACTCAGAATAGTTTTCATGGGGGCTGCCATCTTGGAATATGAATGTCAAGGTCTATCATTCCAATTAAACACTCTGTCTCGGTGGTATAGCTCCGGTAGGTCGACCCCATATTATTATTGTTGTGATACTGACAATAACTGGTCCTTATTGTAGCTAGAGAGCATGCCTAGGCTATCCTTATTTAGTCTGCACCTGTTGTTGTTGACTTTATTCAAAATGTGGGGAGAGACATATCTATCTATCTATAACATTACTATTGTCACTGTGTGAATTGAGAGCAATAATAATCAAGAAAGGAGTCAGGAATACTTCAAGCTCAAGAAGAAGTACACTACTTACTACTGCTACTAATTTTAACTAGAGTACTAAAACAAATAATTAATTGATACACACACTCACTGCTGCTTATTATTCATTTATTATTATTACTACTTCTTAAAAATTTATTATTTATTATCCTATTAATAATAATGATTATAATAATGCTGTTATTTTTTTAGAGACCAAATATTTATTATTGTTATAACAAATGATGATTTTGTTAATAATTATTAATAATAATAACAATGACAACATCATCAACAACAATAAATAATGTCATAAATAAATTAAATAATAAGTAACAACAGGTAGTAGCTGTTACGTTTGTTGTCATAGATGATAGGTGGTTAGAATAATGAAACCAACTTAGTCTAACAGTAACTTAACTAACATAATAATATACAACAACATGTGCTACTACTACCTACATCATCATTGCATAATTGTCGTAATTCTCAGCTTCGACACCATTAATTATTTAATTAATTAATAATTACTAAAAACCACAATCACAAAAGACAAAATGCTTAATATCCGAGCTTAAATACATGTAATAGTAACTTATTATGTGTACATAAAAAAGTCCGACGGTCATGATTTTATATATCAAACATCTCATATATCAAACAAAATTTTATGGTCCCCTTGGGTTTGATATATCAGGAGTACACTGTACATTATTATAGAACGGGGAAAGTTTTAACTCTTTGAATATAAAACTAAAAGCAAGATTATTCACTACCAAGGAGTATGGCAAATGTAAGAGAGAAGCAGGTAAAGCCGGGTCCACATACATGTTGTAAGTGCTCGCAAGTCATTGCAGATCAGCGTACAAGCACTTACAATATTGTAAACCATGCTTAAACTTGGACAAAATTGCAGATCAGGGGTTTTTCTGGAAATCAGAAAAATCAGACATATGTGTTCTAAAAGTAAGTCAGCATCTTTTATTTTTTAAACCTACAATGACTGCTGAAAAAATTGAGCAACTGCTAAGTGCAGTGAAGTTTGTTAGACTTCTTGCTGAGTTAAAAATTTGATCAGATATAACCTAAAAATGGTACATCTATAACTTGGTTACTAATGGCAGATATAAAATACATACACATATATCTCAAACTATATTCTTTTCCTGGCTATCGCAGCCTCTCTGCTTTGTTCAAATATTAAAGCAGCTTCCTACTAATAAAATATTTTTAATCAAAAAAGTTTAGTTTTTGTTGTCCAAAGATTCCCCGAGAGTAAATTTGGACACTTGAAAAGACACCTTTAAAATAATAATGCTCATACTTCAAAATCTATGTCAATTTCAGAGTTCTACATAACGCAATATATAACTAACTACTAACAAATGAGACTACTATCTACCTGCTAAGAAGATTCACTTTCAAAAATTAAAAGTATGAAATTTGTCCCAATTTTTTTTTGCCCCGCTCTTTCCCACACTATCATTATCATAATAATTCAAAGTTTATGATTTTTACTACTCGTGTCATTTTTATTATTCTGATAATAATTAAATCACTGATTAAAAATATATAACTTATAAGAAAGTTCAAAGTGTGTGTGTGTTATTATTAATTATTATACATAATAATGAATAATCATCATTCATATATAGGCTATATATATATTATTTATTATTAGTATCAATTATGTTTTTCATAAATAATAAACAACAACATTATTTATTATAATTATTATTTTTTAATTATTAATTTATTTTATTATATCATCATTAGATATTTATTATCCTTATTATTATTATAATTGTCATAGCAATAATTATTAAATAACATATGATTATTATATTGTTATAATAATAATTAATTATTATGAATTATTATTAATAATCAAATTCTTCAACTTCAAGCAATTCGATTTATCTTTAACAATTCTTCTTATTCCTTATTATTGTATTATCAAATATTATTGTTCTAACTACTAATTGAATTAACATTTCAATTATAATTACAACACTATAGTCGTAGTAATAATAATAATAATCTTTTTCTTGTTATTTATTTATTATCATTTATTTATTATGATGATGATGATAATTATTATTATCATTTATTATAATACTAATAATCTATAAAATAATAACAATTAAGTAACCAAATCACTTCTCTCTGCGTTGACACTCACGTGCTACAGGGGATGGGCCACCAAATGATTTCGTGGTGTATGGGGTGAATTTGTGCTCAGTTGTCATATCCATACTTGCTATGGGCTGAAATTAAAACACTACTGTGAACTTTTTATTCAAATTTAAGAAATCCGATGCAAAGTCTGAGATAACGATACGCAGTTGCGGTTTTTATCATCTTTTGAAATTAGAAACTTCTACCTGCGCGGGTCATGCCACAGCTTACGATAGATTACTTATTGTCGGGTTATCCATAGAATTATCTCCTCCCCCCCTCAGGTGGAGATAATTCTATGGGGTCATTCCCATGGACGTAGTATTTCTGGACTAAGGACTTTTTTGACCGGAAGAAACCCCCGTGCATTTGTCCGCCATGTTGTATGAGGGAGTTTTTGCAAGCACCAGTGATTGACGATGGTTAGATCATGATTTGCATTTGCCAAATGCAAATCATGATCTAGTTATGATTTGGATACCAAAACAATCGAATTAAATGCCCAGACAAGAGTTCTCACTAGTGAAAATATTTTTTTCATGGTGTTTGCCTAACCGTCAATGATGGTGCTGATAAATAATGAATAACAACAAATAATAATAATAATAATCATCATCATATAATAATATAATAATATATATAATATTATAGTAATAAATAATAATTGTAATGAATGATGATGATAAATTATTATTTTTGTTATTAAATTATTATTATTATTATAATTATTATTTATAATAATTAATTAATTGCTATAATAATTGATAAATATAATAATAATAATTATTATTATTTATTAAGATTATTGTTTAATTATTATAATTATAGCTAATAAATTTGATAATAATAATTGTTATACATAATAATACTGTTATTGAATATTGATGAATAATTATTATTTATATTTTCATGATGATTATACTAGTGATTATAAATATTATCATCTATTAATTAATATTATAATGATAATAATGAAAAAAACGTGTTGTAGGAAGTAATACTGCTACTGCTAATATATTGCTACTACCACTATTACTACCACTTTTAGTAGTAGTAGGTGAATAGATCTTCTATAATTATTATTTAGTAGTGGTAGCAGTAGTATTTCTTATTTCTCTTTCTCAGGACAGAGAACGTATTGGAAGGTGGTTAAAGAACGGGGTTCATGAAAATAATAATTACAAGCGACACTACAAATTAATTAGTATTATTACAATAAATCAAAATGAGAGTATAATCAACAATGAATAAATGATACATTATTATAATATTTTGGAGCTCAGTTATCACTACTGCTGCTGTCACATTGATGATCATTATGATTGTTAATGATATTATGATTCATCATTTGTAACAAAACCACATTTATCATTATTAACAAATGTTAAAATAATTTTTTTATTTTACTAGAATTAGTTATTATTATTATTATCCTATTTTATTTTTGCATTTTTCTTACTACCACCTCCTGTTAATAATAATAATAACTTACAAAGACCAGTAATATGTTATATGATTACATTCCCTAGATATTACTTGGACTGCTTTAACAGCTAGATTTTTCTTTTTAGAAATAGTTTTATAGCTAGACTTACTGGTGAAATCTTGAGTCAGTGCAAATCTGACAGTTGCCTCAATACTAGGCATCTATTAGTTCTTGATTCACCAGTCCAGCTAACAAATTTTCTAATTCAAAAGAAACATTAAGGAGACTGTAGATTACCATTGTTGTCATTAATGTGTACTTTTGATTTTCAAGGTAACATGGAAGCTAAAAGCTCTCACTTCTCTGTGTGTTACTCAATCTGTTTCAGGAAACAGATTAACAGACATTTGCTTGGCGCAATTCAACCGTTCAGTGAGCGACGAGTTACCACTGACCACATTTACCCACTACTGCCCATCACAACTGACTAGAGTTGTTGTCAACAAATATTTTGACATAGGGTTGAAGTATTATTGCAGGGCGTATAACAGGTTGTGGATCGGTGGAGGGGCAGGAAGAAACAAAAGTAGACTGTCCAGATTGATCATTTTTAAACATCAGTGTTGAATTTGTTACATACTTGCTTCAGCTAAATGCGTGTTGAAAGTTTATATACATTTTGTATAATTACATTTATATTACATTTCAGTCGACTTCGTTATTTTGCTAAGAAGTCCCTATCAAACAGTGGGCTTTCAATACTATAAAATATATGTTTTGTGTGAAGAATGCTACATTCTCTAGTCCAATTATTACCTCACTCTTTTTATCTCACATATGCTTTATACCAGGAATGATGTTGTCATTACATATGCAGTCAAAAAGTTTGCAACTGTTTTGATTGATAGATATTGACATGCTTAGGAAGCTAGTTATTTCATAATCATCATAGATTCAAAGTGTATCAACATCATCCTATGCACTATAAGCAGTTTCAGAGTTGTCAATTCATGTGTTATTCTCCAAGAACCCAATAAAAGAACAAATTAGAAGACCAAAAACTGATATCAACAAGTTGATAAATATATAAGGGGTGTGGCAACTTCCGTTTTTTTTCCCTCATACAACATGGCCGACAACTTACCATAAGGGTTTCATTTGTACGTAGTTCGATTTTATATAAAATCCAATTTTGTTCGTGGTCCAGAAATACTACGTCCATGGTCATTCCTTTCAAATATTAATAATAGCGAGTAAACAACTCTAGCTTTCAACTTTTCGTTCAAATGTTATACATGCTACATCCAATCAATGCAACAAATAACACCACCAATAATATGTTTGCTAAAACTTTTAATTTGCTTCTAGTAGTTTCAGAAATCCTCTCTTAGTTATTAACCCCAAAGTATAACTTTATTTGTTCTTAAAGTATTGTGAAGTTTGAACACAGAAGCATAAACTCATAACGTTTTATCTTGATGTGTTGTGTGATATAAACGGCCAGCTATGGACAGAGAAATGCTGTTACGATAGTTTTTTCCAGTGCTTATTTGAATTATATTTTGGCAAGGGTTTCACAATGCAGTCAAATGCCATTTCTCTCTACAAAGTTTGGATGGGAATCACAAAACTATTTAGCAGGTTTGTTTCTTTTAGAAATACATTAAACTAATATCGATGCCATAAAAGAATATATATATAAATGGATATACTTCGATATACCCTAAAACTGTAGCTATGTCTTACCTTCCCATAGCTGTTTAGTTACTAGAACTGGGGCTAGAACTTTATACTTTGAATGCCAATAATGTAGATGTGTCTGCAGAAGTTTCTTCATTATGTAAAACATCAAAAATCTTGCTGAAATCTCTGTACAACTTTAATGACAATGATTTATTGACAATTTATAATCGTGTGCAATTTACATATACACGTATGTATATATAATATATATATACTCAAACTGCGGACAGCGGCTGTTTCGACAGTTGTTGCCTGATCAGTGCAGTACAGAGGTTGGCAGGGGTGACAACCCTCAAAATGGTACAAATGTTTGCATCAAAGCATGTTTAAAGGATTGCCGTCACCAAACACTAGAGCGCTCAAACCGTAAGGTGAGCTTTGCGCAAGGCTAGCAGTGTTTGGTGCCCCTGCAAGAGTGCTCAACCAAACCAAATATGTATTGCGTTAATGTGACATTTTTATTCCAAAGGATTGTGCATTTAGTTTCTCCAGGTGCGATTATTTGTTGATGACTAATTGATATTTGCTCAAACACAAAAATCTTTCATCAAATAGACGAGAGTCAAAACCTGCCATCTTCCCTCCGTATAAATTCAAGCTTGAAATGTAAATGTTTTGTTTGCAGTACTTGATCCCAAGAATGCAAGCTTTATGAATAGCCAGCTGAGTAGTATAGCTACTTCTATTGATTTCATCTAACATTCAAACAGTGCTAGTGAATAAGTACAGTGCATAGCTGTACCGCAACCATGCCTAGTTGTAAACTTCTCTCTAGAAGTCTGTCTGCAGTTGGCGCTGGTTTTGTCTTGAGTTTTTTCTTCGGCGCTTTGGTTGTGACGTTTCATACAAAGAATTCAGCAGTGTACAAGGCTACAGTCTATGAAAATGAAGAAAAGCAGGGTGGTAGATGCGAGTGCCCGACTCATGAAGATAGAAATATGGTTAAAGAGACAGTATTTGTACATTCAACTGCTAAGCAGGTAAAAACACTTTTTTCCAGTTGAAGGTTCATTTGTAAGAAACTTTTTTTAATGGATTAGTTACAATTCTTACAATATTTTTGACAGGAAGTTTCAACAAATCAACAAAAAATGACAGTTGATGACAAACGCCATTATCCTCTCATGCTTTACGCTGGGTTTGATGATGGTAAGGAGTCAGGTGAAATTATAGGAGCTTATGAAGGAGCAGCCAACATTGTCTCTTACATCTGGTGTGGCAAGAAACGGTTGTTTGAGTTTAAACACATGCTTTCCGTTCTGAGCGCCATGAAAATACAGCAACCATTGGAAGTAAACCTTTACCATTGGCATGGACACCCCCCTAGAGAGGATCTCTACAATGACTGGCTATCAGAACTGAAGCTAACGTTCTACAATTTTCATATTTTGCAATTACCCGGTGATGTTCCCGAGCCTGCAAATTGTGCAGACGCTTTTCACAGAGCAAATTCGCTATCTGTCCTAATGAAGTCCAGGCAATATGGCGGCATATTTATGGACGAAAACGTTATATTATACCGACCAGTCAATGAATATCGTAAGAAAGAGTTGGTCATTTTTCAGTCGAACGGCTTACCAGGTGTAGTGGTAGGCAAAAACATGACGGCAGGAGAAATGGTGAAACCGCGAGGTATTCCTTCGTGTATAAGTCATAATAGAATGGGAGAGTCAGCTGATGCAATATGTCTATCAATAGATGTCGAGCAATTATACCCCCGTGACATCATGACCAGCGCTGACACATTCGCGATGGTCGCTAGAAAACTTTTTTATGGATCAAGTGAAGTGAAAAAGCCGCATTTTGATTTGTCGGATCCTATTCCAAATATCGGACATTTCTACTTGCTCGGAGAAAACAAGATAAACTTTTTCATTTATCTAAGTATATACAGTATGATTTCTGTGCTGAAAGTAGACATGGTTTACATGCACGGTGACTATGAGCCTACCGGTTATTTTTGGCAGAAGTTACAAAGTTCTGGTAAGATTACTTATGTATTTTGTCCTCCAGTGCAAATTGTATTTGATAATGTAGTTGATGCAGGGGACAAGTTTCATGGCAAGGACATATTGAGTGTATACTTCCTGTACTTATACGGAGGGGTGTTTGTCGATTGGGATGCGATATTCACAAAACCGTTAGACGACTCTGTGAGAGGATACGATGCTGTGATTGGATATGATTGGTTTACACCAGATGAAGCACCGACATTTCCTGAAGTATTAAATCCCGGCGTATTAGCTGCCAAACGCCACTCCGTTTTCATTTCAATGTGGTTGGACAAATACAAAGAGTTTGGAAAGAAAGGTGGATTTTACTACACTGGACTGTTAGTACCGTATAAAATCTACGAGCATTATCCAGAAACGGTAAAATTAGATCAGAGATTTCAAGTAATCTGTTGGGAAAAAACATGTCACCCTCCGTGGATGCATGGATATCAAAATCCATCATTTCATTCGGAGTTTAATTGGGAAGAAGTTTATTCGGTGCATTTCACCTACCCTGACCCACATGAGTTCTACACGGTAGCTGCACTACGTAATGCTACTGGTATGGTTGCCCGCATGGGTCAAAGGGTTATGGGATGGGATTGAATACTCCTTTGTGCTATGAGATTTCGAATGACTAGTCAAAATAACTTTTTCATACCATAGTTAGGATACTGCACATATGTGACCTACGTTACCTCTACCTCACCTTGTTGTTTGCAACTCTATGAATATGTACGCTAACGAGTTATTTATCCAACACTTGGTCTATTATGTTGTGCGCAAACTGTATTCCTTTATTATCTTACAATGCAATCATTACTTGTTATTACTGTTACTATTATTATTCTACATCAATACAGATTTGTTAGATAAAGCTGTCTTTGTTCTCAGAACTTAATTGCAGTCAAATTTGTATGCCGCTAGCCGAAACCTACAAAAGTTCATGTGAAAGTATCAAATTTGAAGCTCAAATAAAGCCAAAAACATCGCTGAATTGTAGTATAAGGGGAACCTATTCAACTTTTTCTCAGAATATCGAGGTTTGAGAAAATGAATGGGGAAACTTAATCTGTTTGGGTAACATACTGGTAGAGCTTTTCTTGTGTATTTGTATCACTTTGTACCTATACTTGTTTTGTGCTAAAGCAAAAGATGGTTTACATATCACCTGATCTTGCATTGGCTTATGTAATGTGCAAGAAGTTGCTAATGTTTTTGGTGACACGGTAGTTGTCTCCCTCCATGTTTAGTTTAGTCATACTTCTCAAGGAAGACAATTCCACAATACAAAAGCGTGTCATGGAGTTTAATTCAAATCTCTGGCACTTTCCAATTAAACTGACAAACGTATTAACACTTCCAGATGTGTTACAGTTATTGACCTATTTCTCGCAAGTTTTCACAGACTTCTTATGGAAACGTTTTGTTTTGTTGTGTCTCATCACAGTTCTTAAAAAGCATATCTCACACAACTTTTATAGCTCGTTCACGTATGGAGGGTGTGTAATCTTGTTTGCATATATAATTATAAACTCCATTTATAGAATTAAACACTGATTATTTGTATGGTCATTGTTAGGTTAGTAGGTGACCTATACTACATTTATACGTATGGAGAGATGTCCATTACAGTTGTTTTTATAATACTTACAATTCTTTACCAAAGCTTATCGCATTTCATACTAAAATCACAACATCGTTTACTCTAAGACGGTTTTACATCAAGCATCAACTTGGCAATAAAATTTAGCCCAACAAAGCAGTCCACACCAATTCTTCAACACCATAATTATATGTTTACAAGCAAATGGTTGTGATCTGGAATTATATATCACTATACTGCCCATTGAATGCAACGAACTTATGAGCAAGTCTTTGTGTGAGATGTCTATGTCCCAGTTACATAACACATTATTTTGTGCACTTAGAGTCAATGTAGCCAGTTACATTCTACAGTCAGCCATTAGAATGTGCTTAACATTTGCTGTTATTGTTTGCACTTCTTAAGTGCATCACAATAAATATTTGAAGATGTTTGCTACTAAAAATTCTAATCTGTGCGCAACTAG
The DNA here is from genome assembly GCA_945261195.1 of Cryptosula pallasiana. NCBI lineage: Eukaryota > Metazoa > Bryozoa > Gymnolaemata > Cheilostomatida > Cryptosulidae > Cryptosula > Cryptosula pallasiana. The sequence goes on along the minus strand of OX183133.1, from coordinate 22,240,964 downwards.
TAAAATGAATTGTTATAAAAGATTTTTGGCCAGAAGGTATGTTACAATAAATATCTCGTATATCATTAAAAAGTCAGCCATTTTGTATAGAATTAGCGCAAGAGGCCTTTAGCAGCGCAATTCTAAGTAAAGATTGTTTTTTATTCAGGTTATAGCAAACCGATTACATAAAACCTCCAAAACCAAAAATAACATAGCCTGAGTCTGCACATGTACCGAGGATACCGAGCATCTAGGGCTTGGCAGAGCATGTACTAATAATACCTCCATAACCAAACATGGTCGCTAAGTCATTAGGTATGACTATTTAGATTTAAGTTCAACAATATTTTGATGCCGACATGGCTCCTTATATGAACCAACACTCACTTTGCATCTTTGAACAATGAAAGTACAGCCAGAGTTAAAACAAAACTTGATATTGTCGATGATAATTATTTCACTTTCAATCTTCGTTCCAAATGATGTGATAAAAAAGTTAACTGTTTACAATATTGTTGCCATGTCTCTTCAAGCAAATTTTCCTATGCCGTAATGTTGTAACTCAATAGTCCTCAATAAACGATTCTTTTGGACTTTCAGTGGAAACAACATAGCTTGATCATTGATGTAAGTAGTAATATAGGAGCAGATCTCTGTCTCGGAGTCTAAGGATCATTGATGTAGCATTTTTATTATAAAACTTTACCGCCAGTGGCGATTATCAAATGTTATGAATGATGGCAGCCAACTCGATTGCGTAAAGGGCGTCTCCTTGATCATAAAGTGCTAGCCCCGCCCAGCTATAAATCTACATATACCAGGTTCGTAGTCTACATATAACTTTTTCCATATAACAAGTTGTAACCAATATCAATCCGATTCAGACGCAGTCCCTGGTCACCACCAGATATCCATGAGGGCTTGTGGACTGTTGTCTACTGCTTAGTTATATCTCTCTAATCATTTTGTATAGCTAGACAGCGCCTAATTGTTAGTTACATAACATTGCTGCAGGTATTACATCTAATCAATTGGAGACAAGCTTACAACTGCATGTTATACCATACAACAAGCTACTTACAAGCCACTTAAAAGCTTGTTTTCTTTCAAACCTGGAATGTCTGGACCAGCTTCACAAAAGACTGCAAACTTCGCAGTAAATATGAATTTGATTTAAATTAGAAGTTTGTTAGGTGAAATTCATAACTTAATCAAACCAAAGCAGTCTTCTGATAAGCAATATGACATACATTGAGAGTAGAGCGGGACAGGCAGAAGGCACGGGTAGAGTAAAATGAAGAATCAAAAGTAGGGTAAGGCGAAGAAAGAGTGTGGCAGGGGTAGGACGGGGTACAGAGGGTAGCCGGAGGTAAAGCCGGGCGTGCAACTCAGAGGTTAAGCGAGGCAGGAACAGAGGAACAACAGTGAGGGAAAGTAAAGCAGAGCTGGGATGAAAGTAGGCAGGAGCAGAAAGGTGGGTTCACTGCAAAACTCCTAAACTAAAGATGATTGTTTTTTTTTGTGGATTGCTTTCCAAAGCACATCTTCAAGTACCGTATAGCAGACATATATTTACTTATAATGTCCACAGCAGGTATGTATGTAGATATATAAATACAGTGGAGCAAATTGCCTTGGCGGTGGCAGTGCAGCAGTGTCCTACCACATGTCAGTTTTTTTATCTTACTGCGGGTGACGTGCGAGGCACAAACGGTTGTTAGTTGCATTATTTTATTTGCATTGGACAGATTTTCAATACGATAAAAAAGAAAGATTAAAAAGTTTTGCGTGAAAAATCCGTAATAAAACAAGATGCCTTCTAAACAATTACATACCGGAGGCAATCATCATTAAGAACACAATACATAATACCACATTTGAGTTCTGCGCATCCACTTAATACTGAAGAGTCATTTGAACAGTCCCAGCACGCTTAATGCAGCTTTTATCAAGTATTTTTTGCAGAGAAATATTTGTTGAGCACCCCTATTGTTTGAGTCTCGGATGTGCCGTCAGAGAGTAGAATTAAGATCCATTATTGTCAAGGGCAAATAACTATATAAAAGTTCATTGGACAAAAAGAATCTTTGAGTATAGTGACATATACTAGACTCTCATATGAGTTATTTGCCCTTGACAATAACGCATTCTAAAGCTACACCCTGACATCTGTGGTGCACATGAGAGGGTTGTTGAACAAATGTTTTTTCTCTGACGATAATTACTTGGTAAGAGCTGCATACGGTGTGCTGAGACCATTCAAATGACCCTATAGCACAGGTAAGATGTGCAAAATTCGAATGTGGTGCTACTTATCGTTTACTCATTGAGCATCACCTCCAGTATGAGTATGTGATTGTTTAGAAATATTTTATTACAATTTTTTGCAGATAGCTTCCGTATCTTCTTTTTTCTTCATGTTATTGAAAATTTTTATAAGCAAATGAAACGTTACAACTAACAACTGCCTGTGGTGTACGGTGAAGCTTATTGATTTACGGTATTTATGAATGTGCGTCAAGTTTCTTATTACTATGAAGTATTTGTCTCCTCTATTTATTTAGGTGAGCACAATTCTGTGCTGCTTGAGTCATGGGAAAACAACTACTGCCGGTTGACTACCTGACTTTTCAAGGGTATACGGAGATGTAGTATAAACTGGTGTGAAGTTGTACGTTTGCTCTACACATGAAGGGAGGTCCAAGTCCTTTTCTAGGAAGGACGACTACGGCAAGCTGCCTATTTGTATCGATCTTTATCTGATTAGATTGACTCCACTAGGGAGCTGAACACAGATAAAGCTAGTCAGCCGTACGATTAGGGGATATGACTAAGGCCAGGGGCCTATCTGTCTCAAATATCTGGCCACCAGAACTCTTTCCAGAGCTGGGCACAGATATGACTAGTTGTCCAGGCAACTAGGAGGAGATGAATACAGCTAGAGGCTTATCTATATCAGAGTAAAATATACCAGGCAAGCAGACTCTTTACTCCTAGGGCAGGACACAGATATTGTAGCAACTACACATGTAACTATAGTGTGCATTGACTCCGTCCGCTCTTACTAGATCAAGTCCAAGTCTTGAGAGTTCAGAGCATCAAGATTGACTCATCAATTATTTACAAAACTTTTTCAGCTTATATACAGAGCAAAGCATGGAAGCCCACAGCCTATAACATAGCTTACAATTGAATGAAGATCTTGTAAAAAATAAGGAATCAATAGTAAAATGGAAGCTAGATTATTATCTCAAGTTCAAACAAAGGTTGAAGTAATTATTATTGTCCATATATATATATATTTGTTTTTAAAGAGTCGTGGTTGGTACTTCAACCACATCCACGAAAAATAAAAAAAGGGAACCAAAAGGGACCAGGTGTGGCTTGTATGTATATTTCCATGATGTAGAATTGCTTGTCAGGTTAAACTGCAATTATAAATGTTTAAGTGTGTGCTTTTATTGCTATCATCTAATCCTCTATTCTCATTGTGTGTATATATGTTAACGTTGTTGGTGGTTGAAGTTAGGTGAGTTTTGGTCTCAGGTCAGGTCAATACATACATGTCAAAACTTCTGATATAAAGCAACTGGGAGTGATTGTAATATATATATATATCTATCAATCATTAATTTTATACACATTTTCATAACAAAACAAAAAAAAACAATACACCGGATGATAAAATATTTTTTGAAAGAAACTTACTTAGTAATAATAATAAAGGATTTCGAGGAAGATGATGATGAAGGAGGATGATGATAGAAGATTTGACTAAACTTTCAGGCACAAGTAGTAGCAAGTAAATAAATAATATATATATGAATAATAATAATAATAATACATAAGATAATACATACAGAAAAAAAAATAAATAAATGACCAAGTGGTTTACAATAGAATATATATAAAAACATTTCAAAATTTAGGTTTGTCAACAAAAAAAATCAACAACAACATGAGCCTGAGGAGTCTATAAATCACTATCATCTTGGTAACCACAACAATGAATGAGCCTAGCTGCAATACTTTGGTAAACTGTTTGAATAGTTCTCTTTGATACTGGTATACATGGTCAGGTATAATGGCCTCCCCTGAGAACCTGGTTTACTTTTTAAATCATCATGATGATGGTGCCATTTGTTTTAGAATTCCATTCTATTAGTACATTTGTCCATACTCATGTCATTAATGGGACAGCTAAACCAGCGCAGGAGTTGCGCTATAAAATTTTTAAACTTATTCTGTTTTTAATTCGTCAAGTAAAGCTATGGTACCATTTAATTGGTTAAACACTAATTCTGTATAAAGCGCGTGATCTACGATTGAAGTGCGTGGGGAAACTCAAATCCGGAGTCATTGTTGATGCACTTCCACCAGAAGAAGGAGCGTGATCAACTTTTTTTAGGTTGTGCTGTTTTTTTTCTTGCCCGTCTTCCCATTTCCATAGCTAGCTTGTATTACAAAAAAAGACGTGATCAGCTTCATATACTCACTAGATTAACAGTTGGCAAAGAAAACACAGAGACAGTCGTTGCCTTAGTAATTATTCATTATTATTATTATTACTACTTCTTCTTAATAATAATTATTATTATTATTATTATTAATAGTTGTTATTATAATTATTATTATTTATTATCTAATTAATTGATGAAATAATAATAAATAATCAATCAATAAATGGTAATAATAAATAATAGTAAATAGTTTAACTAAATAATATATTTTTATCTGTGCTCTGACGTTACTTATTATTTATTAATTGTTTGTTGTTGTTGTTGTTCCTTTTTAATAAATAAGAAGTTTAATAATAATTAATATATATATAATAATTATAATACGCTAACACTAATATTATTATTATATTAATTTATTATGAGTAGTGACTGAGTGTATAATAATAATAATAATAATATTGATGAATGTTATTTTAATAAAAAATAGTATTATTATTTTCCATTCGTACTTAGTTAGTACGGTACTAACTATTAATAATAATATTATTATTGATTGATAATAATTAATAGTAATAATAATAGCAGTAGTAAATTACTATTATAATAAATAATTATTATTATTATGTATTATTAATTGTGATTTCTAGTTATTATTATTATCATTTCATGTTAGCAGTTGGTTGAAGTAGCTGATTTTTTTGTTGAGATCAACTAACATTGATGATGATCATCAATAGCCCTGACTCAGAAGATTGGCAGTCCCAAAAAAACAAACCACCAGGCAAAAGAAATTAGTTGAAAATAATGTTTTTTTCTCAATTTTCCTGCTTGCATCAAGCTATTCAATCATAAAGGTAACAGATTAGTAACTTATTTTCTCCACTGTAAAGTTCATGAATTAACTGTCATTAATAATAAAACTGTTTAGTCCTCTTCTTGCAATTAATTAACTGTCATTAATTAATTGCAAGAAGAGGACTAAACAGTTTTATTATTAGTTTTGTTATCATCATATATCGATCATGATGAGCAGTGTTATCAAGCAACTAGCGTAGCGTAAGCACTTTTTTTACCATCATTGTATCCATTAGTTGTTAGTCAGGAGATTACTCCATTTTCAGTTAGTCTAATAATAGCAACAGTGATGTTTATGCTAGTTGCTCAATACCATTTATAAATGCTCACTCAATCTCACAAGCAAGTATAACAAGTGTGTTACTGTGTTTATTATTATTTATTGCATGTGACCAAGACGCATATGGTTGCCTTAGGTTGTATAAATACACACATGTATTTCTGAATTCAATAGTTGATCTAACTTGAACTTTGTTGGCAGTTTAAATTATAATTCAACGATACAGAGTCAGCTAGTGAACAATCTATTTCAATGGAGGCGGACCATTTTTTTTTAAAACCAAGACTATTTCGTATATTGTGTCCAGTAAGTTATTTAACTCAAAAAGAGGTTATTTATGATCAGAGGGCCTGTTAGTTCAACTAGTTAAGTTAAATATGAATTTGTGCATTTTGGCAAACAAAACTCATCAGGAAGTTTCGAGTGTACTGGATCGCAAATTATGAAAATAAGATCAACATTCATATACTCTAATTCACCAGTTATTGCATTCATACCAAACTAGAGCTGGTTTCACCAGTAACTATCTAATTTATGTACAATAATTTAAATATACTGATTTCCTAATCACAAAAATGCTCAACCTCAAATAATGAATAGCCGTATTTTGCAATTTAGATAAATAGGTAATTGTGTCAAGTAGTGTTGCTACTACTCATATGAACTCCATCAGTTTCTTTTTTTGCATCATATTCTCTAATAAACTAACCAAACTAAGCAACTTCAACTCACTGGTTGCTTACATTATATAAATTTTATACCTTTGTGACAAGTTTTGCAAACTTTTCATTACATGCGTTTAGTGTATTCTATTTTTCATGTTTTGATTTTAGCTTGTTCATTTATTTATTAGATAGGTATGCAAATAGAGCTAGGCACTGTTTGCCACTATATAGTAATTTGCTGTGGTTACCATAATCGTTAAATGGTGATGAGTATTAAAATTTACGCTTTAATCTTTCTGTACTTCGGTAACAGATAGCACCCATGGTTATTCACAGCATTAAGATTCATTGCTTTGGATTGTTTTCAATTCCTATCAATATTCATACCAATATTTCTGCACGTCCCTAATTTTTGTTTTGTGAAATTGTGATCAAGCTCATAAACAGTGGTCAGTGAAAAAAGCTAACCCACATGTAAAAGTCCAAAATATCCACTAACTTCAGTAGTCGCCTCACTAACCACACAAGTATTATTTTCATATTTTATTTTGTTGTAGACAGCAAGTACAATTAACAGCCTTCTGCAACATAAGACTCTCTGAATAGTTTTGGTTGTATCTTGCTTACTTGATGTCTACAAAAACATATTCTCGAAAGAGGGGTTCCTCACAAACCGCAGCAAAACCAAGCGACGGGGTACCTAAAACCGCAAACAAGAAGAGCTTGGCCAGTCAAACTCTTGAACATATTCTACCACCTGCCAAAAAGTTAACTTCTTTTAAAATTCCAAAAGTACGTACAGACTTGACTGATGAAGACATACCTCTTTCAGAATTGTCTAAATCAAAAGCTAAAAATGTTTCTGGGATGTCTGAGAAAATTGATTTGAGGACTAGTGAACAGAATAATAGCTCAAAGATTAATGAAGAAACCAAAACTTCCAAATCAAGTTCTTCAGAAAAAATACAACAAAACAGTAGAGCATCAACTAGTCGTGTCACCAAGAAGCAAGCTTCTGCTAGTCAACCTGGCAATAGAAAATCAGTTAGTAATGATAAGACCACTAAATCTCAAAAAGCAAATTCACAAAATCCCGAAACATTGTCTTCGCAAAAAACGGAATCAGAGCCTGTACCTGATGCCACACTAAAGAACTCAGCAATCGTCAAATCAACGTCAAAAAGAAAAGCGCATGTCAGCACGGACAATGATGCGAAACAGTCAAGTGTTGTTGGGACCAAAGATGAGGACGTATGTACTGCCATTGAAGATACAGCTAATTCTGTAACCAAGGTCTGTGTTTGTTCTCACATCCTGTTTACATGTTGGATAAAGGCCGTGGTTCCTTTGATACATGCTCGTGAAACTCATTTTCAAGCTTACTACGGAATGTGTAAACAATATCTAACGTTTCAACTTTATTGAATCAAATTTGTATTACCGTTCTGGTCATAACAATGAGGGTAAATGCTTATTTGTGTTATACTTGTGTCTTTCAGAAAACTGCCAGAAGAAAAAGCGCAAAAACCCGGGCTATCGATGCAAACGATGACAAGGTAAGCTAACTCACTGTTAATCCATAATTGATGTTTGTGAGAACCAAATTTTCTACCAGCTCACTTCTTTTCTCTTCTCTGTGAGGTTGTTTTTGTCACAGTTATATTGTCGGCGATAAGTTTTGTTTTTGTGAATTTGCAGATCAATGAAAGCCAGGCAAATGCTTCTTCACGGAAAAAGAAGAATCAATCCGCAAATGTTGAGCGAAAGACTGTAAGTATTTATAGACCGCATGTGCTGTTGCAGGTAGGCTTGCCGTAAAAATTTTATTCTCAGATTTTGACAGATTTGTTTACGAAATGTAACCTATTATTGGTGAAATTACTCGATGTGAATATATCTTCTCCATTTGTTATATATAGCATAACCGAATCATAAACATCGACTTTGTCTTGCTGCTTTACTGAAAAGTCAAAATTAAACTTTTAATTGCGATTATTTTTCATTTTGGTAGTCCGAGACTGTAATAGTCGCATATTGCTAACGGTACGCTAATAATCATTTACCTTTTTAGCAGATGAGTGACAATTCTCTTAAAGCCTCAGCGGGTTCTGTTGACGAGATGTCAACCCAAAAACTATCAGCAACTTCTCGATCGATGCCTAAGAGAAAACGAAACAACGATATGAGTGATGAATCAAAAAATGAAACGGTAATGGATTCCATTGAGGATGAATCTCCAATCACCGAGGAAACATCAAAGTCTAACGAAAAGGTGTGGGATGTTACATTTAGTTGTGAAGCTGTATGAATCTATTTTTTTATCGAATAGTCTGTGAGTGCAATAAATGGAATCACCAAAAATCTAGGTAAATGCTCATTCACATTGATAATAATGATAATGAAATAGATAATAGGAGTATTCGCGACCTGTTCATCACTCAAAGTACCAAAAATAATAGGTGTTCCTAATTCAATACGGTGCGAATGGAACGGAACATTAGTTTAGAACATCAAAATTATTCAATAAATTGTTCCGGTTTACTAGACAGATCACAAAGAAGATAACTCCCAATTTTCAGAATAATCAAGAAAATGATAGTTTGTAAAGCTCTCCCTTCAATTTAGTATATTTTGAATGGTTACAATGATTTTGAATTATTTTTTAAGGATATAAAACCGGTCTATGAAAATGAGAAAAATTATCTCGCTCGTTATAATTTATTTAGTGTTGATTTTGTTTCGCGACCTACGAACAATATAAATAAATGCTTGTTGATTATTGTTTTATTCAGTGAGCTACTTTTGGTTGACCCACGAGTTCCGAACAAAATGATTATTTATTGATTAAATTTATTGCCAGTTTGATTATTTTTATTGCAATTTGTTTGGTGAACAGAGGTCGCGAATACTCCTAATATCTGTATGCTCGAAAATCAATGAGAAACAAAAATAAATACTTTTTGTGAGTCTTTGTCCTACCTACTTACAGTTTAAAAATTTAGTTAGAAGACATCATTGCTAGAAGTTTAACTCGGCGATAAATAGTCGTTACCACTATCAGCTTATAACTTGAAAGTTTTCGAAATTAGTTTTTAAATTTTTCATAATTCCCAGCTTGAACTGTTGCTGTGTCACTCAAAACTAATATTTTATAATTATATTACGTCATTTTGTTTAATTTTTTTTTAACAAACTAGTAATCAGCGTACCGTTGTATAGTATTTAAATTGTAGTTACTACCTGTATACCTTTGTACAGTATTTAAATTGTAGTTACTACCTGTATACCTTTGTACAGTATTTGTATTGTAGTTACTACCTGTATACCTCTGTACAGTATTTGTATTGTAGTTACTACCTGTATACCTTTGTACAGTATTTGTATTGTAGTTACTACTTGTATATCTTTGTACAGTATTTGTATTGTAGTTACTACTTGTATATCTTTGTACAGTATTTGTATTGTAGTTACTACTTGTATATCTTTGTGCAGTATTTGTATTGTAGTTACTACTTGTATACCTTTGTACAGTATTTGTATTGTAGTTACTACCTGTATACCTTTGTATAGTATTTGTATTGTAGTTACTACTTGTATATCTTTGTACAGTATTTGTATTGTAGTTACTACTTGTATATCTTTGTACAGTATTTGTATTGTAGTTACTACTTGTATACCTTTGTACAGTATTTGTATTGTAGTTACTACCTGTATACCTTTGTATAGTATTTGTATTGTAGTTACTACTTGTATATCTTTGTACAGTATTTGTATTGTAGTTACTACTTGTATATCTTTGTACAGTATTTGTATTGTAGTTACTACTTGTATATCTTTGTGCAGTATTTGTATTGTAGTTACTACTTGTATACCTTTGTACAGTATTTGTATTGTAGTTACTACCTGTATACCTTTGTACAGTATTTGTATTGTAGTTACTACTTGTATACCTTTGTACAGTATTTGTATTGTAGTTACTACTTGTATACCTTTGTACAGTATTTGTATTGTAGTTACTACCTGTATACCTTTGTATAGTATTTGTATTGTAGTTACTACTTGTATATCTTTGTACAGTATTTGTATTGTAGTTACTACTTGTATATCTTTGTACAGTATTTGTATTGTAGTTACTACTTGTATACCTTTGTACAGTATTTGTATTGTAGTTACTACCTGTATACCTTTGTATAGTATTTGTATTGTAGTTACTACTTGTATATCTTTGTACAGTATTTGTATTGTAGTTACTACTTGTATATCTTTGTACAGTATTTGTATTGTAGTTACTACTTGTATATCTTTGTACAGTATTTGTATTGTAGTTACTACTTGTATACCTTTGTATAGTATTTGTATTGTAGTTACTACTTGTATATCTTTGTATAGTATTTGTATTGTAGTTACTACTTGTATATCTTTGTTGAGTTTTATAGCTCTTCATAATTTATTTTTTAACAAGTAACCCTGTTGCATATTGTTACAAGTGAGGCTTTCAACATATTGGTCCAGTCTCGTAGGTAGTTTATGGGGTGTTTACTCGCGTCTCTGTACATGATACGAGCTTAATCCTGCCTTTGACTGTCTATAACATATACAACGGTACAATCTCAAGTAACATTTCCTTCATAATATTCAGTATATGATTATAAACTATTGATATACCATAATGTATAATACTATACTGTAGCAGCGTAATATTACATAACATTTGTGTTCACATTGAACTGATAGTTCGTTTAATAAAATTTATCCTTTTTCTCACTTTTCAGGCTCAAAAACGAACAAAAAGAATTATTAGAGAAGATATTGCTCCAAATGCAGTGGATAATCAAAGTCCTATAGATGCTGACTTACAGGTTGGTAATAATAACGGAATCAATTCATTTTATTTCTTTAAAAATAATGTTTTAATTACAAAATTATATGAACAAAAATCGGTGGACCCTTAATATGATAGTTGTCTCCTCTTGGTGTTGTCTCCTCTTGATGTGGTACAGTTGGAGTGTTAGTGGGAGAGAAACTGTGCTTTCACTGAAAAAACTGTTGGCGAGTTATGTGTGTGTCACGCAGTTGGTTTGTGTCACGCAGTTTGTTTGTGTCACGCAGTTTATTTGTGTCACACAGTTTGTTTGTGTCCCGCAGTTTGTTTGTGTCACGCAGTTTGTTTGCCATAATGTCCCAAATTTTTCGGCAGCTTCTTCAGAAGTGACATTATGTAAGAGTAATAATAAAAAATGTAATAATTGTAGCTGTCCCATTTCCAATCAAACCTCAATTTAAACGTAAATTTTTAGTTGTTCCATTGAAGCAACTTTTTTTGTCTGAAAATTGACTTTGGAAAAGTGACTGAAGTTTTTACCAAACTTTTAGAAGCTGCCTCAGTTGCAGTGGGTTCACTAATTGACATGGTTTTTGGCAATTTCTTTACGACCTACGAGTCTGCCCCAGCTAGTTTCTGTTAGTTTAAAATATAATACAATTGATGATCTCTGGCCGAAATATTTCATTTCTTTGTTTGTTGCACCTGCTATTCACATAAGTTTGAAAACATCTATAAACTGTAGACATTTTTTGTCACAGCATCGTTATACACCAAATTCAGGTAATGAAATTTTTGTGTCTATTTAAGGAAATCCGTTATGAAGACAAAAAAGTTTTTTTCACTAGACACTACTAACAATAGTTACTTTATTTAGTCTATAACATGTTTTGTTTCATGATGTTTATGTCAAATCGTGGCAGCAGAAATCCAACCTATTGATAAAACTTCAAAATTTGAAAAAAAGTTTGCCCAAACTTCAAGCATAATTAAAAAGAAAACACAACTACAAAAAAACAAACACGTTATTGTAATATTCACTAGAAGCATTAGTGTTGTATTGTAACCTATTTTTATCAATGTTATAATGGCAAAATAAAGTAACAATATTAGCTAGTGATGAGAGCCGATGCGCATAGTAGCAAGGCTAGTAAGGTGCCGTTCGCCTGAGTTGTCTCCTTTATCTAGAGTATGAATTGTCTCTGTATGATGAGACAGCTTTGAATCTTGATGTACATGTACTAGGGACTTACCCAATTTGGGGATGCCTCATAAAGATATCAGCACCCCCTCCAGTTGACAAAGCCTTGCAGCGCTCCTGTATTGTATAGTAGTGAGTGTGAGTGGGAAGTCAGCTTCCAATTAAGTGAAAATTGTATAAAAGTATAAATTGTCTCTGTACGATGAGACAGCTGATCAGTTTGTGAACATATTTACCAGAAGGGCAAGCGAGTCTTGATACCTGTACTGACTGATAAATGCTATATCCATTAATTATACAGGTAGTAGGTATTGTGTTATTCCTGTATCATGTGTGCTATGTGTACTGTAGACATCCACAGTCAAGTCAGAAACTCTAAATACTGTAGAGGGAGTTGATGGCAGTGATAAACGGGTGAGATAACTTCCTTTGTCATGTATTTTGGGCTGAATTAAACCGAATTTATCTATTTCTAATAATTTTTGCCAAAAGAAAGGTTTTTCTGGAGTTGTGCTCTCATTAATTCCATTTATAGGATAAGCGCACTAGATACTGACTAGTACACATTTTTTCAATACACAACAACTTACATAAGGCTGCAAAGCGGTGGTACAAAAAGTTGGCTTGTTTGCATAGGAGGGCATCCCAGTAATAGTTATTGCGTAGAAAAATTGGGTTTGGGATTATTTTCAGATTTCTTGGAGGTGTTTTAGGTGATTCAGCATTTTAATTTATTGTTGATAGATTTGCTATTTAATATACACACTAGCATTTAAGTGATATGTTACATGACCAATATCTCAAAAAAATTAAAGCAACATTACAGTCAAGAGAATTATTTTTAATCAAATAATATCAAACAAATTAAATTATTATTCTATAGAATTTATTTGTGAAGACAGAAAACTGCCATTTTGGCGTTTTTTGACGTCATTGTTGTAATCAACAAAATAATTTTCTGTTTTAAAATCTGAAATACATGTTGTTTGTATGAAAAAAGATGTTCTATATATATTGAAAATAAGTAACGATTATTACACACTATTATACAATAAGAAAAATGAATAGGAAATTATTTTAACTATTTTCAATATTTTGGTTGAGACTATTTATCACTCTTTGACACTAAAGAAAAGACAACTCCGACTAGTGATTGCGTATCAATCAGTTGCGCACCACCTTTAACACTCATCTCCATACATGTCAGATGTCTTGTGAGCACTCACAACTTTTGTAATTGTCTACTCATGATGCTTGTGGATGGTTGTTGTCTATTCAGCTTGTAATTGCATGGACATTCATGACGTGTACACACCAGTCAGTGCTGTCTCAAACATTTTAGAAAGACTTGGTAACATCTGGATTAAAGCTTTAGTTTGATTGCAACAATAACATGACTGATTATTTTTATTATATCCTAAGCCTGAAGTTGTATCATTATTGTTATAAATTTTTGCAACCCGTTGCATTGCCTAAAAGGCAAGTCATGAAGCTCGCAAGATGTTTCAATGTTTTCCACGGCCATCTTCATAAATTTTGGACGTCGTGAGATGATGCATGATTTCTCACCATACCTGAGAGCCCTGCAACATATATAGAGTGTAGCCTTCAGTTCCAAACCGCATTCATTAGTGGTTATTCATAGCAATCATAGAGTAATTTACAGATATTATGTAGAACGGTTACAAGGATGTCATTTTCACAATCGCGTTACTATTTTTTATCAACTATAATCCTCTGAAATTGTATCGAAAGATATTTTAAAACTCCTTTGATATCTTTCCTGTCAGGTTGGTGAAGAGAAGCCTGCAGCAAAAAAAAAGAGAGGGCGGCCTCCCAAAGTTCGTCTTGTTACGGTGAGTGTGTTTTTCCGTGACATGATTTTTGATTAAGAAGTTGTCTCCTCCCACTACGGTTGGTTTAGTACAAGTCACATATATATGTTGTAGCCCAAAGCCAAGCGGGGAAAGAAGTCAACGGGTGAAGATAACTCTGATGGTGATGAAGATGACGATGAATCAGTGAGTTCATTATTAATTCAAAAATTGCACCAAAGGTGCTAACCGTTAACGCATACGCTGCTTTTTCAACCTTAATTTTCTTACTAAAAGATTATCTTAATCATCACATGATTTTTTATTTGACTCTAGAGAAGGTATTATTGTTGTTTGTTAGTACGACTTTAGATTTTATTGTCCATTTTTAAAAATTATTATGGACATAAAGTGAATAATAACAAAAGTCGGTCTATGTTAGAAGTTAGAATCTTTCTCCATTCCCCTCATTCCCCGTGTCGCAACGGCATAATATAGAGAGCTACCAGCACACATCGATACAACTAATTGTCACTTCAAGTTGCTTTACCTCCGGATCACCTCTGGAAACTTCTCTAAAATTGTAACTTGATATAAGAAAACCAAATAATTAATGCCTATATTAGTGTCTGTTGCAACTATAATTTGAATTTAATTTTGTTGATATGACTTTCTCCGCTGCAGTTGATGTCGTGCCATCATTGCGACTTCACCTGCTCAGAAGTGTACTGGATGAAGTCCCACTACGCACACGCACACATTCTGTGGGTGAGCCGCTCTTTTACTTCATCATTGTAGTCGGCGTAACTCAGCTATACGCAACTTCTTGTGATTATATATTGCTATAGTGAAGTGGCTAGTAGAGTTGGTGGTATCATGTTAATACCATTTGATGTAGTACACCAAGGCGGATCCACAAGGTCTTGACAACCCCAAGTCTCTGCGTAAGATATTCACTTTTCTGGGTGGAAAAGTAGCGTGTACCTACTGTAAGAAACCCATAAAGACTCCTACATATTACCGCACTCACGTCGAGTGGTGCAAGTCTGACCAGGTAGGCTAAGTTCTGTCATCTTATCAGCTTCATCGCTCTCAATGGTACCCCCAAACTAGATTGTGTTTATAGCTTTATTTTGATAAACTCAGAAAGCATTCGTACTGTAAGAGCAAGTGTACTACTTTGTAGAGTTTGATGGAGAAATGTGATCTATGTGATAAGGAATATAAAGCCTTCTGGATCAACGAGCATAAGCAATCATGTTTGAGAAAAACTGCAGAGAAGAAAGCAGCTGCGGAGGCTTTGAAAGCTGCAAAGAAGGCAGCAGAGACAGCGGCAGCGGAATCAAAAGTACTCTCCACTGGCAAGAGACGCGCCGCAACTAAGTATGAATAAAGTTTATCTAACTGTCAAAGGTCAAGGCTGTTCTCTCTCTGTGTTGTAGGACTGGTAGAGTATTTCCTGTCATTTCCTGTGGGCTTTTACAGTCGAGAAATATTCGTTCAAGTAAACATGATGGGAATAAAACTTCCTGCTTAACTTGTTAAACATGATTTAAAATAGGCCAGAGTGGTGAATTATTTCTATAAGTTTATCGTTTATTTCAGATCGATCACTTTAAAAATAACTGATTAATTTTAGGATTATTGCTACCCTTGATGATATAATTATTTAAATGTTGCACAAGTGAGGCAAGTCATAGAGCGCCGTTGAAATGTTAAATCATGTCAAAGTTCTATAATCCTATGTGATTCCAACTATGTCCATTACCGATGGCCTCCTTAGATCATAAACGGATTGAAACCTTAAAATGCAACAACAATAAGTGATATGCATGGCTTGCGTAGACATGAGGCTTTACATCTTTGTGCGTAATGTTGTTTTCTATTGACAGTTGATGTGTACAATGTTGTTTTCTATCCACAGCTGATGTGTATAATGTTGTTTTTTATTGACAGTTGATGTGTATAATGTTGTTTTCTATTGACAGTTGATATAGAATGTTGTGTTGGGGTCTGTTAACCAGGGCATTGAGTGTAATAAAGAACATAAGTAATGAGAAAGAGGAAGTAGACTGGAACTCAATGTTCAGCACTCCACACATGACTGTACCCTCAGAGCAGACCTTGGCCATGTGGCAACAGTGTGTGGATGATGGCCTACCTATAGTGTGTGCACACGATGTAAGTTTGTGGAGTCGTCTGCTCTATGTCTCCCCCACCACTATATATATATATGTGCACATGTACATAGATATATGGAGTGTAGTGTGCATGGCTATGTTTGTAGGGCTGCAAGGTGCAAGCATTGACTATAGATCTCATCACAACGCATTACTGGACTTGTCCTCTCAACGGACTCGACTGTAATACTTGGAACTGTAAGAAATGTGATAAAACTTTTGACTCTGAGAAGGGGGCGCTAAATCATGTGCAGCACAAGCATTCTAAGGTGAGCTGTCTGTCTGTATAGCTCTCTGTATAGCTCTCTATATAGCTCTCTATATAGCTCTCTGTATAGCTCTCTGTATGGCTCTCTGTATAGCTCTCTGTATAGCTCTCTATCTGTGTGCCTCTCTGTTTACTGTCTGCATGTCTATATGTGTGTCTTTCTGTGTCTTTGTATGTGTGTCTGCCTATTTGCCTCCCTGGTGCTGTGTCAAATAAGAATAACGTTGTTATTTTCCAAGTTGGAGTTGTGCTCTCTTCAAGTCATGGGCTACGGTGTATACACATGTGTATATGTATAGGTAGACACAATATATGTGCTACATATATTATAGATAGTAGCTTGGCTCTTTTGTGAGTAACCTTGTGTATATTCTACGCTTATCACGCTGGTATTAATGTCATAGGCGCAGAAGAATAGAAAGAGGAAGTTAGATGAGGACTTTGATGCTGACGATCAATCACACAGCGAGGATGACGCTGACTCGCTTAGTGAAGTGGAAGAGGAAGAGGCACCAAGCGGAGAGGGTTTGTTTAGTTTTGGATTAGTTTATCACCTAGCAGATTAATGTATGGGCTAATAGATTAATCTATGAGTTAATAGATTAATCTATGAGTTAATGGACCATTCTATGAGTTAATAGACCGTTCTATGAGCTAATAGATTAATCTATGAACTGATAGGTTAATCTATCATTAATAGATTACTCTATGCAGTGGCTGCTATATACCTGCAGTACATGGTACTCCATAATGATCGAGTCCGCAGTTCTAGTTGAAATTCTTGTTGGTTTGCAGAAGTGGAGGAAGAGGAGGAGGAGAAGCCCCGTCCCTCAATTGGAGGCAGAGATTCAAAGGCTATATGCCAGTACGTACCTGTCAAACAGAAAGTATCAAGGACAAAGTTGTGTGCATCCCTTCACTGCACGACATCAACATGGCTGCCTGAACTGCTGCCGGAGGAGGACAGTCTTACAGAGAGGTTAGTTAGTTGTACTTGTGTCTCATCTCTGTTTGTGCTTTCATTTGATGACTTCCACATCGCTATTGTCGACTTGAGTAAGACTATGTTTCTATGGCAACAACATGGACTCTTGATGTATGCCTATCTAGAGATATATTGTATTCGACTTTATATAGTTCAGCTAGTTCATTACCTTCCATTCCTGGTCAACTCTGCACCACCCAGTATTCCCACAATCCTCTGGTAGCACTTAAATGTTGCAACTGTTTTGTGCTTCAGCCAAGATTCGGGTGAAACTGAAGCGAAAAGCATCAGATTTAGGGTTGAGGACAATCCAGAAGTTCTATCTTTAAATAAAGGGCAGACAATTCACCATTCAAGTGAGTTATGTGTAAAGCAGTAATGTATATAATATAGTACAATATAATATATTATATTGTACTAGTGTCAAGGGATAACATGGCTTGTAAATATCTCTAAATCTGTAAATGTCTCTCGAATAAAACTTTTTCAGAATTGATCAATTTATTTGTATTTTTTTTTCATTACAACAAAAACTCACAAAAGTAAAATAAAGATGAATATGCAGCTAATAAGAGTATTCGCGACCTATGTCAGCAAACAAATTACAATAAAAAGAATTTGACCGGCAATAAATTTAATCAATAAATCATTTTGTTTCAAAAGTAACTCACCGAATAAAAAAAATCAACGAGCATTTATTTATATTGTTCGTAGGTTGCGAATGAAACTTAACACTGAATAAATTATAATGAGCGAGTTAGTTTTCTTATTTTATTTTGATAGACCGGTTTTACATCCTTGAAGTTTACTAATCTAAAAGGGCAGCTTTACAAACTATGTCAGTTTATGGCGATTAAACTTCTGTTTTGATTACTTTGAAAATTCAGAGCTATCTTCTTTATGACTTGTTCGGTAATCTATAACAGCTCATTAAAAAGTCATGATGCTCTAAATTAATGTTCCATTCCATTAGCGACGTGTTGAATTACCAACACTATTAACTTTTGTACTTTGTTCAACCAACGGGTCACGAATACTCTTATTATTTATTTCATTATCATTATTGTCACTATAAATGAGCATTTATCTAGATTTCTGATGATTCCATTTGTTTTGCTGATGTAGTGTGACCAGGTCAGTAGTTTGTAGCTATCTAGCTAAAACCAATACAACCTTTTGGATATTACTGCTATGAATCAACAATTAACCTGACCTGATTTTGCAGCATGTTGTAGAAGGAAGGGGGTTATCCTCTCTTTTACTTGTTTAAAAACTGTTAAATTTGTTACAGTTGATTGAATTACAATGTTTTATATTGATACATGAACAGCTTACAAAAATTATTTTAGATTTTGTGTTTGTTGAGCAGCTCTGTCTGCTGTGTTCAGCTGCAGAAATAATTCTGTTTGCAGAATCCTAAAGTTTCTAATAGCTCTTTTGGAAATAGCTATTACGGACATTCTGCTAGTTTGTTCTAAAACATGGTCTATAATGATACATACGATTTAACTCATTAAATATTTTATATATAAATACATACCTAGATATACATATTTTGTCAGGTGGCTACATCACTTACCTGGGAATACCTATGAAGGATGTAGCCTGGTGTCCTGTTAGCAGAGATGTAGAGAGCCGGGCATTACACGGAAATCAATATTTAGCTGTGGTTCCAAACAATAGAAAGCTTGAGGAGACGAGAGAACTCTGTTCATTCGACAACTTCATACAAATCTGGAAAGTGGCCAATCTCACCAGGTGTGTGAACTGTTTTGTGTTATTCAGCGTTTTCAGCGCAGTTTGATGCTCATTTCTACATAACAATGGTAATCTTTTTATTACTTCTCAACTCTGAAAAATTCAGATTCTGAGATTTTCAAAAACTGCGTTTGCTCATGAGATATGGAGAGGATGTTGATGATTGCACCTCTGGGACCAGAGAGTTTGCCGACGTCAACATCTCTACTCATGCGCCGCACACATCTCTTCTATTTAGCCTTGAAGCGTTTCCCTTTGGCGCAGTCAAGTGAATCATTTCTATTTACAGAACATCAAATACATCGACTTGTACGCCCATGGGACCGTGTAACATAGCTGTGTCAATAACAGTTGATTATATCTCTGCATTTTAATTTAATAATTTATTAAATATTTGTTTACCCGCAAATAGAATAATTACATTTAGGGTCAGAAACTTGAACGTAAATCTGAGTATGCTGCAGCCTTGCTCAAGTCTCATCAGAAACTTGACTGAGTACGCTACAGCGTGCTCAAGTCTCATCAGAAACTTGACTGAGTACGCTACAGCCTTGCTCGAGTCTCATCAGAAACTTGACTGAGTACGCTACAGCCTTGCTCGAGTCTCATATGAAACTTGACTGAGTACGCTACAGCCTTGCTCGAGTCTCATATGAAACTTGACTGAGTACGCTACAGCCTTGCTCAAGTCTCATCAGAAACTTAACTGAGTATGCTACAGCGTGCTAAGTCTCATGTAATGATTTAAATTTTTGCTCCCGCATGAATACATGCAAGATTACGCGCTTCTTCTAAAAACCATTTATGAGTGCCAAGTTTTTGGTTTTTTCGTTCGCGGCATTACAACGTGTAAAATTCAGTTGATGTTTTCCAGCCCAAGTTTCCTTCACCGAAAAGTTCTGAGTTTTGTGATACCGTAGATTCTGTTTTTTTTTGCATTTAAACGAAAGGTGGATTTCGACTTCTTTTCTACCAATTCTTAGGTACTTTGCCACTTAACCTTAGGCCTAGCAAAGTTTTTTGCGTCTAGTGCTTTCTGGAGTCATCCATCTTGCTTTCAATTTTATTTATTTCTATGTTGTGCTTCCACGTACGCAGAAACACTGGAGGGTTTCCGCGGGCTCTAAGTTAGTAACCACAGATCCAACGTGATTAAACTTTTTTAGTAGACAAGATTCTACATTTAACTTTCATTTGGTTGGTTTCTGGGATAGTAAGTGTTGACAGCTGGTATTCATTACTGACTGGATCAACTTCTAGTTTCTATCTGATTATGTAAATGGTCGTTGGGTGTTGATAGTAACTGCCAGCCGCTGTGGTTGGGTTTAGTGAGTCTAAATGAGCGCCATTATAAAAAACGATCATTTGTTAGTAACTATAACAAGATTGCCAAGTTTAGGATTTTTGTAAGTTTTCAAAATTTGGGAGCAAATGAGACAAGTTTGTAGTGTTGAAGATTTGTAGGTTTAACTTGTTTCGATGCAGCGAGTGAAGTTTTTTAAAATCTCTGAGACTTCAATATTTTCATAATAGTAAAATGCGATAAAACACAGCATAGAATTTGCAATAGTATTTATAAACAAATTTCAATAAATTATTATAGATAATATTGCTATTTCATTTTTCCATTACACACACACAAGCCAATTTTATCAAAACTGCAAAGTAAAAAAAACTTTTCTTCCACGTAATAATCATTAATAACAATCATTGATAATAAATGTATTTTTTTTCATATACAGTTAAAATATTGTGAATAGTAAAATTGATAACAACTAATGATATTTACAAAAATAAATATGAATTTTATTGGCATGGATTAAAAGTGTAAAGGGTCTGTTCACTGGTGGTCGCGTACATGATAATAATTTTATCTGATAACACTGCTGCTTATTGGCTCAATTAATAAAGTCATGGAACATTATATCATTGTTTATTGAATGTTGGCAAAACGCAACTGTTGTAAATACAAATGTAAGGGGCAAAACTTCAGATAAACCTTATGTATGGCAGCCACCTGAATCATTTATTCAAAGCGTTTTTTGAAGCGATCTACTTATTGCAATCAGCTATATTCCACTGTTATATTGCAAAATCTCCCTGCCATCTCCGTTGTGTAGATTTACCAACGCTCTAAACTAGATGTCTTGTTGGATGAATTCTTGATATTTTTGGCTCCAGACAATGTGCGAGTCTCAACATCTTAGCTAGCTCTTGCCGATATTTCTGAAACATCCACCCGTACAGCAATGTATTGAATATCCCATAACATGAGTTGAACGTGGTCACCACAATAGCTGTGTATTCGGTGTCGGAACCGACGAGTTTGATGGTCAGAGAAGCCAAGACTGGAATGAGACAAACGTTGAACGCTGCTGTGATAACAGCGACGTACACAAATGAGTGTTTGAGCTCCTTGCTGCGCTCGTGCGTCGTTCCATTTACTTTTTTTGATTTGCTTATTTCCTTCAGAACCAATATAATAAAAACGTCAGCGATCAAAAATGAAAACGAAACTATTAAAAAGAAAATAATTGTACTGAACTTGGATTTTGTCATGACCCCTATAACAGGGTGTACACATACGCTGTCAGCTGACAGTAAGTCCCTCAAGGTAAACACCCCGACCACCAGCAGATATATGAGAAAGCTGCCAGTCCTTGTGTGTTTCATCCAGAAGCTGGTCTCTGCTTTGATGGGATGACATATGTACATGTATCTCTCCACACAAATGAAAGCTAACAATGGATATCTATACATGATAAATCCATCCTCCACGATCACTGTAGCTATCGCTAAACTTCTTGGTGCTCGTCTCATAATGTGGTGCAGGTCACAGTTTGCTTTCACCAAGTAAATCATTGCACACAAAATATCTACTGCACTGATTATTCGATACATGGTAAGCACTCTGCTATAGTCCTTGCTGGGTAGTCGGCTCAATACCACCAGATGGAGGCTGTTAACGACTATAGATACGATGTTGATAGTTTGTATCGAGTACTCGTATGGTGGAAAAGTGCATATCCTGTCAAAGCCGCCACATATCGGCAGTTGGTAGGATGAATTATCGATTGTGAAAGTTGCTTCATTGTACATGTTGTTGGTTTGCCTTTTGCCTTCTTAATGACAAAGATAATGATTAACACCGTTCATGTTGTATTTGCTTACAGTTATTGATAGATATATTATTAGCCATTTCTGTATGCAGCTAATGTATATCTTAGTTATGGTGTCAGTAGATCAAATACAATTTACTTATATATTAGCATATTTGAGTCACAAAAAGTACGAATTTCAGATGTATGAATGCATATTTGCATTTTTTTTTATCATGTAAAATCTTTTTGTCGCATTGATCAGTTGTGCTGTTCTGTAAGAGGTTTCCATAACAGTTGCTTAAAGTTATTTTGTCATATCGGTAAAACATAATAGCATTTGAAACATTAATGTTTATGATTTTTTTTCAACTTTCTGTTCATTTTATTTATGTTTTTCGTTGAAGTGTTATCTGGTAATTCGCTAGCTTTATCCATCAACATATTTGAAAAAAATTATACCATGATTCAGACTATAACCTGCGTTGGTCAGTAATGTTTTGTGCATATCAAATCATATCATATGGTGATTATTTACACAGACATCGTGTGCTGTGTATCCACCAAATGATACATAAATGTTTTAGAATAACAGTTATTCGGTAATCAACAAAACAACAAGCTATAAATGAAACAGCACTAGATATGATTTCTTTAAAAAAACTGACTTCTGTAATTAAATTTAACAATAGAGGTAATGTTTGAAGACATGACAAATATATCAGCCGACCGCTTAAGTTGATAATATAAAAAAGTTGTGCAAAAGATGAAATATAAATCCCACATTGGTGATTTCAAACCATACACTCTAAGTCTTCCACTCTAAGTCTTCAAGTTTTTTTTTGTTATACACTTTATAAAAGTTTCATTTTCTTTCACTAAAATTTCAATATTAATAAAATATCTAATATTCATAGCATGTATTTATCCGTCATAAAAACTCACACTTGACGGACTTGTGACAGCGTGTTTGTAGTACGCATTCATCCAGTCCTCGATTTATTTTTAGTAACAAGAGTAATTAAATATCAGTAGCAACCTTGGAAATTTTCGGCTGAATACCAGCTGTCTGTTTTAAACTTCGATGCGATTTCACAAGTTCTAGATAATTCCATACTTGATATGATACTGGATATTTCAATTTAAATAATTTGCCAAATGTTAAAAAAGTAAGGATTCCGACAAACCGTTGTATCATACATATTAAATAATAAAGATAAAGTGAAATTTTAGAGTTTGGTTATTTATCATCGACTTGAGTTTTTTTATGGAGCAGATCTCAAAAGGCGTTTTTGTAAATGCTAGTGTTGCGTCTGCACACAGAAACTGGATGATTTTAATGGCTCACCGTCATGGCCGCCGTTGGATATTTTTTGTTGTTGTTGTTGTCAATACTTTTTTAATTTAAAACTTGATTAAAGAGTTTGGGCACATCATTTTTATAAAATAATTTTTTCCGAAACTCGAAGCGCCTTAAACATTAATAGAAATATGTGTCATGATGGATTTTCCGATGAGTTCGTTTTTTGAGGTTTTTTTCTGTTTGTCACACTGTATATGCATGCGGTGTTTTGGTGTTTATTGACATGTTTTTTGTTTAGAGCACTTTGAGCTGCAGAAAATGTTTCATTTGACAAATTGTATCAATAGATTGCTATTGGGACTCATTTTTATCGTACCAGAGTGTTTTAATTCCAGATGCAATCTGTCTAATATTTGCCATGGCTGTATTTTATGAGTTTTCTTAATTGACTTGCTTTTATTCACTGCTATCTCATGATCTCCCTAGTATCTGTTTATGCAAGCTTGACCCGCGATTTTGATTATTTAAAATACTGTATGTTTAAAACTGCATGCCAACCTGGCTGCACATTTTACCTGCAAAATTCTTCGTATTGTGGTTTTCTCTCCCAATAGATGCTTTTAAGTGAGAAATTGGATTTCATGAATGGCGAAAATACATGCTTCACTTTGTTTTATATACCCAAATATCAAGCAGAGATGTACGATGTTGTTTTATCCCCCATCGACACATTCATTTTAGACAAAGTATACCTGCAGTGCAGTATTCATTGCTTGCTCCAACATTACATACCTTTACATACACAAAGCAAACAACATTTTTTCACATTTTAAGCACAAATGTGTGTGCCCTATATATAAAACCACTATTGAACATCAACACTGATATATTAATGCTATATGTGTCGAAAATGTACAAAACAATCACAATAAATATTGTTATTAAAAATTATTACCTCCATTTCTACTGAATGCGAATTTAGAAATTTTTCCACAAGAAATTCAATTGCTGTTTATGATAGACACAAATAAATAAATATGTTTGTTTGTCGGAAAAAGTACGAGGTATTAAGTTTACACAACAAAAGAAAACCGTATAATTATTTGATCTGTTCAGCTATTAAATAAGTATATTTGTATGATCCGCTCTTTCGGTAAAAAAAGAAACACAACCATGTTATTGTCTCCTTCGTGTGTATCGATATCCTCGTCATTCATCTGAGACAAACTTGGTATTGCTATGAGATTGTAAATCACTCCTGGATTGACTTCCCGAATTTCTTCTCCCCCTCCAGAATATTTTCGCGAGCTCTCCTCTATACCGCTTGTGTTTCCAGCCGTAAATGACAGTGTTAAATATGCCGTACAAACTAGTTACCAAGTTGACCACCATTGCAGTGTACGGCGTGTGTATGTCACCTATCACCTTCACACAGAGCGAAGCGATAGCTGGGATAAAGCAAGCATAGAATGTGACGGAAATGATGATGACGTACATGGTTGAATTTCTGATTTGAAGTTCTTCATGATCCGTTTTAGACCTTCTATTCATGCTCCTAAGTTCTCGCATTGATAAAATGATCAACACGGTTGCGATCATCAGCGAAACGAAAACTGTCAGAAGAAAGATGTAAAGGCTAGGTTTGGAGTTGGCCAGCACGCCAACCACAGGATGAATGCACACTTTCGCTGACCATAACAGTGTCCTGGAGGTATACAGCGCTACTATTAAAAGAAATGCCAGTGCGCACCATAACTTTAGAAACTTGATGAAGCTTCTGGATATCGGTTTCATGGTATGGCAGAGTGCAAAGTATCGTTCAGCGCAGGCCATCACCAGCAACGGGTATCTGTACATCAGCGCACAGTCCTCCAGAATGACTACCAGTAGACCAACCCACTTCGGCAAGACAGATAGTTGATGGTGCAGTAGGCAATCAACCTTCACCATGTTTGCTGCCGCGCAGATGATGTCTATGAAGCTGATAAACTGGATTAGAAACGTGTACGCTTGTGATGCCTTCGTCATGGCTTCTCTATTTTGTTTGACAATCCGTTTTAGTACAGCGATATGCACGACATTGATGATGATAGAAATGATATTAATGGCTATGATGGTGTACTCATACGCTGGTTCTGTACACAAGCTATCGAAACCCCTGCACACTGGCAGTATGCGCTCTGTTGCGTTGGTCATCGCTGCACTGTTACCGTCGACTGCTCAGCATTTAGTGACACTAGATTTGTGTGTCGTTAGTATATAGGTAGTTTTGAATAAAAAAATCCATATTTGATTTACATTTCATTTACATCATAATGAGCTGCCTTACCTTCACAATCATTGTTTCTTCTTCTGTTTTGTTTATTACTAAAAATTATCAATAGGTGTAACAAGTGAGTGATCAGCTAACAATCTAACACAAGACAAGGTGTAATTTCTTAGAAAAATTTATTTTTGACATTATATGTGACATTATATGTGACATTACATGTGACATTATGACATGGTGACAAGAAATAGAAGTAATATTTGAAGGCACACAAAAGATATGTCAACCAAATGTTTCAAGATGCCATTAATATAAATTTAGTAATTCAAAAGACAATTATTTGATTGCAGCAAATTGCTATCACCTGATAATTTATTTTATCTGATTAAATTTTGTTTAGAATAAAAAAAATATTTGCACAAAAGCATAAACCCACATTTGTGATGGCAAAGCATAAACTGTAAAGGTATTCAGATTTTTTTTATTGTTAAACATGTTAAAATAGATTTTTTTTAAATCTCAATTTTGATAGCGTTTCAAATGTTTCGCATCATGAAAATTTACTTAACAAAGTGTGTTGTGTATTATCGCAGTATATTTCATACAGTATGCGTTCGTTCAGTTCTTTTAGTAAGAAGAATAATTATATATCATTATCGGCCTTGGAAAATCTTATTTTAGCTCGCCTTTCAAACTGTAATGCAGTTTATACGTTCTAAATAACGTCAGTATGTTAGGCTACACTGCAATGGGGATGGCGACCATCTTTCTCAATCGGTTCAGAAACTGGATGATTTTAATGGATCACCATCATGGCCGCCGTTTAATATTTTTTGTTATTGTTGTTAGTGATTTTTATTTTAGAACTTGATTAAAGAGTTCGGGCACATCATTTTTATAAAATCATTTTTTTCCGAAACTTGAAACACCTTTAGTTCGTTTTTTTTTCCTGACAATAATTTGTCACACTGTATATGCATGCAATGTTTTGGTGTTCGTAGATAAGTTTTTTTTTTTTTTGAGCTGCAGAAAATGTTGCATTTGACAAGTTTTATCAATAAATTGCTATTGTAACTCACTTTTATCGTACCAGAGTGTTTTAGTTCGAGACGCAATCTGTCTAATATTTGCCATGGCTGTATTTCATGAGTTTTCTTAATTGACTTGCTTTTATTCACTGCTATCTCATGATCTCCATTGTATCTGTGTATGCCAGGTTAACCTGCGATTTTGATTATTTGAAATAATGTATATTTGAAACTGCATGCCAACCTGGCTGCACATTTACCTGCAAAATTCTTCGTATTGTGGTTTTCTCTCCCAATAGATGCTTATATCTGAGAAATTTGATTTCATGAATGGCGAAAATACATGCTTCACTTTGTTTTATATACCCAAATATCAAGCAGAGATGTACGATGTTGTTTTATCCCCCATCGACACATTCATTTTAGACAAAGTATACCTGCAGTGCAGTATTCATTGCTTGCTCCAACATTACATACCTTTACATACACAAAGCAAACAACATTTTTTCACATTTTAAGCACAAATGTGTGTGCCCTATATATAAAACCGCTATTGAACATCAACACTGATATATTAATGCTATATGTGTCGAAAATGTACAAAACAATCACAATAAATATTGTTATTAAAAATTATTACCTCCATTTCTACTGAATGCGAATTTAGAAAATATTTCCAAAAGAAGTTCAATTGCTGTTTATGATAGACACAAATAAATAAATACGTTTGTTTATTTCTTGGAAAAAATACGAGCTGTTAAGTTTACACAACAAAAGAAAACCATATAATTATTTGATTAAATAAATATATTTGTATGATCCGCTCTTCCGGTAAAAAAAGAAGCGCAACCATGTTATTGTTTGCTCCGTGTGTATCGGTATCGTCGTCATTCATCAGATACAAACTTGGTATCGCTATGAGATTGTAAATCACTCCTCGGTTGACTTCCTGAATTTCTTCTCCCCCTCCAGAATATTTTCGCGAGCTCTCCTCTATACCGCTTGTGTTTCCAGCCGTAAATGACGGTGTTAAATATGCCGTACAAACTAGTGACCAAGTTGACCACCATTGCAGTGTATGGCGTGTGTATGTCACCTATCACCTTAACACAGAGCGAAGCGATAGCTGGGATAAAGCAAGCATAGAATGTGACGGAAATGATGGTGACATACATGGTTGAATTTCTAATTTGAAGTTCTTCATGATCCGTTTTAGACCTTCTATTCATGTTCCTAAGTTCTCGCATTGATAAAATGATCAACACGGCTGCGATCATCAGTGAAATGAAAACTGTCAGAAGAAAGATGTAAAGGCTAGGCTTGGCGTTGGCCAGCACGCCAACCACAGGATGAATGCACACTTTCGCTGACGATAACAGTGCTATGAAGGCATACAGCGCTACTATTAAAAGAAATGCCAGTGCGCACCATAACTTTAGAAACTTGATGAAGTTTCTGGATATCGGTTTCATGGTATGGCAGAGGGCAAAGTATCGTTCAGCGCAGGCAATCACCAGCAACGGATATCTGTACATCAGCGCACAGTTTACCAGAATGATTGCCAGGAGGCCAACCCACTTCGGCGAGACGGATAGTTGATGGTGCAGTAGGCAATCAACCTTTACCATGTTTGTTGCCGCGCAGATGATGTCTATGAAACTGATAAACTGGATTAGAAAGGTATACGCTTGCGATGCCTTTGCCATGGTTTCTCTATTTTGTTTGACAATCCGTTTGAGTACAGCGATATGCACCACATTGATGATGATAGAAATGATATTAATGGCTATGATGGTGTACTCATACGCTGGTTCTGTACACAAGCTATCGAAACCCCTGCACACTGGCAGTATGCGCTCTGTTGCGTTGGTCATCGCTGCACTGTTACCGTTGACTGCTCAGCATTTAGTGACACTAGATTTGTGTCTCGTTAGTGTATAGGTGGTTTGAATAAAAAAAATCCATATTTGATTTACATTTCATTAACATCATAATGAGCTGCCTTACCTACACAATCATGGTTTTTTCTTCTGTTTTGTTTATTACTAAAAATTATCAATAGGTGTAACAAGTGAGGGATCAGCTAACAGTATAACACAAGACTAGATGTAATTTCTTAGAAAACTTTATTTTTGACATTATATTGTGACATTATATGTGACATTATGACATTATATGTGACATGGTGACAAGAAATAGAAGTGATATTTGAAGGCATACAAAAGATATGTCAACCAAATGTTTCAAGATGCCATTGATATAAAGTTAGTGATTCAGAAGAAAATTATTTGATTTGATCACCTGATAATTTGCTTTATCTGATCAAATTTTTTTAGAATAAAAAAAAATATTTGCACAAAAAGCATAAAACCCACATTTGTGATGGCAAAGCATAAACTGTAAAGGTGTTCAGATTTTTTTTATTGTCCAACATGTTGAAATAGATTTTTTTTTTTAAATCTCCATTTTGATAGCGTTTCAAATATCTTTAGCATCATGAACATTTACTTAACAAAGTGTGTTGTGTATTATCGCAGTGTATTTCATACAGTATGTGTTCGTTCAGTTCTTTTAGTAAGAAGAATAATTATATATCATTATCGGCGTTGGAAAATCTTATCTTAGCTCGCCTTTCAAACTGTAATGCAGTTTATACGTTCTAAATAACGCCATTATGTTAGGCTACACTGCAATGGGGATGGCGACCATCTTTCTCAATCGGTTCAGAAACTGGATGATTTAAATGGCTCACCATCATGGCCGCCGTTTAATATTTTTTGTTGTTGTTAGTGATTTTTGTTTAGAACTTGATTAAAGAGTTTGGGCGCATCATTTTTTTAAGATCATTTTTTTCCGAAACTTGAAACACTTTTAGTTCGTTTTTTGACATTTTTTTCCTAACAATAATTTGTCACACTGTATATTTATGCAATGTTTTGGTGTTCGTAAATATGTTTTTTTTTTAGAGCACTTTGAGCTGCAGAAAATGTTGCATTTGACAAGTTTTATCAATAGATTGCTATTGTGACTCATTTTTATCGTACCAGAGTGTTTTAATTTGAGACGCAATCTGTCTAATATTTGCCATGGCTGCGTTTCATGAGTTTTCTTAATTGACTTGCTTTTATTCACTGCTATCTCATGATCTCCTTAGTATCTGTGTATGCAAGCTTTACCCGCGATTTTGATTTTTAAAATACTGTATGTTTAAAACTGCATGCCAACCTGACTGCACATTTTACCTGCAAAATTCTTCGTATTGTCGTTTTCTCTCCCAATAGATGCTTATATCTGAGAAATTTGATTTCATGAAGGCCAAAAATACATGCTTCACTTTGTTTAGCATGCCAAAATATCAAGCAGAGATGTACGATGTTGTTTTATCCCCCATCAACACATTCATTTTAGACGAAGTACACCTACAGTGCAGTATTCATTACTTGCTCCAACATTACATACCTTAACATACACAAAGAAAGCAATATTTTTTCACATTTTAAGCACAAATGTGTGTGCACTATATATAATACCGGTATTGAACATCAACACTGATATATTAATGCTATATGTGTCGAAAATGTACAAGACAATCACATAAAATATTGTTATTAAAAATTATTACCTCCACTTCTACTTAATGCGAATTTAGAAAATATTTCCAAAAGAAATTCAATTGCTGTTTATGATAGACACAAATAAATAAATACATTTGTTTGTTGGAAAAAATACAAGGTGTTAAGTTTACACAACAAAATAAAACCATATAATTATTTGATTAAATAAATATATTAGTATGATCCGCTCTTTCGGTAAAAAAAGAAACACAACCATGTTATTGTCTCCTTCGTGTGTATCGATATCCTCGTCATTCATCTGAGACAAACTTGGTATTGCTATGAGATTGTAAATCACTCCTGGGTTGACTTTCCGAATTTCTTCTCCCCCTCCAGAATATTTTCGCGAGCTCTCCTCTATACCGCTTGTGTTTCCAGCCGTAAATGACAGTGTTAAATATGCCGTACAAACTAGTTACCAAGTTGACCACCATTGCAGTGTACGGCGTGTGTATGTCGCCTATCACCTTCACACAGATCGAAGCGATAGCTGGGATAAAGCAAACATAGAATGTGACGGAAATGATGGTGACGTACATGGTTGAATTTCTGATCTGAAGTTCTTCATGATCCGTTTTGGACCTTCTATTCATGCTCCTAAGTTCTCGCATTGATAAAATGATCAACACGGTTGCGATCATCAGCGAAACGAAAACTGTCAGAAGAAAGATGTAAAGGCTAGGTTTGGAGTTGGCCAGCACGCCAACCACAGGATGAATGCACACTTTCGCTGACCATAACAGTGTCCTAGAGATATACAGCGCTACTATTAAAAGAAATGCCAGTGCGCACCATAACTTTAGAAACTTGATGAAGTTTCTGGATATCGGTTTCATGGTATGACAAAGTGCAAAGTATCGTTCAGCGCAGGCAATCACCAGCAACGGATATCTGTACATCAGCGCACATTCCTCCAGAATGACTACCAGTAGACCAACCCACTTTGGCGAGACGGATAGTTCATGGTGCAGTAGGCAATCAACCTTCGCCATGTTTGCTGCCGCGCAGATGATGTCTATGAAACTGATAAACTGGATTAGAAACGTGTACGCTTGTGATGCCTTCGTCATGGCTTCTCTATTTTGTTTGACAATCCGTTTTAGTACAGCGATATGCACGACATTGATGATGATAGAAATGATATTAATGGCTATGATGGTGTACTCGTACGCTGGTTCTGTACACAAGCTATCGAAACCCCTGCACACTGGCAGTATGCGCTCTGTTGCGTTGGTCATCGCTGCACTGTTACCGTCGACTGCTCAGCATTTAGTGACACTAGATTTGTGTCTCGTTAGTATATAGGTAGTTTTGAATAAAAAAAATCCATATTTAATTTACATTTCATTTACATCATAATGAGCTGCCTTACCTACACAATCATGGTTTTTTCTTCTGTGTTTATTACTAAAAATTATCGATAGGTGTAACAAGTGAGGGATCAGCTAACAGTATAACACAAGACTAGGTGTAATTTCTTAGAAAACTTTATTTTTGACATTATATTGTGACATGGTGACAAGGTGGCAAGAAATAGAAGTAATATTTGAAGGCATACAAAAAATATGTCAACCAAATGTTTCAAGATGCCATTAATATAAAGTTAGTGATTCAGAAGACAATTATTTGATTGCAGCAAATCACTATCACCTGATAATTTACTTTATCTGATCAAATTTTGCTTAGAATAAAATAAATATTTGCACAAAAAACATCAAACCCACATTTGTGATGGCAAAGTAGACACTGTAAAGGTGTTCAGATTTTTTTTATTGTTAAACATGTTAAGATGGATTTTTTTTCTTTAAAATTTCAATTTTGATGGCGTTTCAAATATGATTAGCGTCATGAAAATTTACTTGATGAAGTTTGTTGTGTAGTATCGCAGTGTGTTTCATACAGTATGCGTTCATTCAGCCCTTTTAGTAAGAAGAGTATTTATATATCATTATCTGCTGTGGAAAATCTTATCTTAGCTGGCCTTTCAAAACTGTAATACAATTCATAAGTTCTAAATAACGTCGGTACGTTAGTCTACACTGCAATGGGGATGGCGACCATCTTTCTCAATCGGTTCAATTACCGGAAGCAGTTTATCGCCAGATTAAATTATATACAAGGATATGCTTCAGATTCACTATTTCAGTGGTTCTCATATCCTTGTTTTCGTTTTTTTAATGTGTTTAGAAGAAAGAAAACATTAATTTCATAGCAAAAATTTGTTAATAAAACTTGTCAAAGGGTTTAAACTAGCAGTTTTGATCAATAAAATAGTGGCAATAATTTTTGTATCTTCAAAAACCAGAAGTGTTTGAAAATTATTTATAACTGTGTGACTGTAACATCAACACCGAAAACGGGAGTTTATATAAACTACCCTCTCTGTTATCCTAGAAATAGACATCACCAATGGGCTCAGATATGATATCCCATGCACTCATGTTGAAAGTTCTTGTTTTGGGCGTCTTACTTGAAAACTGATAAAAGTTCTCAGCCTATTTATATTTTCAGCCATAAAATCAATTACCTGGAAATCCTGCGACTCCTGGCATATTTACTTTTATTGGCATTAATCCTATTCTTGAAGGCAATCGACGCTAACTCCAATGCTTTCAAGGTGTACATAATAACTAAAGCTATGACATGGTTCAGAAATTAAGTCAAGATTAATCTTATTTTCAAATTTTTTGATCTTGATTAATCGCAAAATTAATCCCCTGCGAGACCTATAATTAGCTCCAGTTCTCCATTATATAGTTCAGATTTCTCTGCACCAATTAAAAATTATAAGGATGGGATCGCATTATCGTGGTTTGGAATTCATTTTCAGTCATGGAAAAGGTGAACATGAAAGAGAAAACAAAGTACATTCTATTTTTATTTATACTTGTGTTTATTCAGTTGTTGCATATATTCATTATTATTACTAATTCATATTAGTTGCTGCTATTATAGTTATATTTCTATTGCTAATAATAATTGAATTTAATATTTTCACTAATCATTTATTGTAGAAGAGTACTATATCATTCGCTACAGCTGTTTATCAAATTAATTTATTATCATTATTAGTTATTATCTAGCTTTATTATTATTCAGTTATTTTTATTGATTTATTTATTATTATTATGATCATGATTGTTAATAATTATTCTCGTTATTCTAGTTATTATTATTGAGCTAAGATAGCTTGTTTACTAGCATTTCTATTTTCATTGCTAACACAGTAATAACCACATTTTTGTTTGCTGCCAGTGAAAGACCGCTCGGCCTCTAAGTGATATGTTGTAAGGCTGGAAGTCCTATGAATGATGATGGTACTGTGGGAGATTTGCTTGATGATCGAGTGATGTCGGACCCTTCCCCACCCTAAAAACCCCCCTACACCCCTTGCACCCTCAGTAAGAGTTTGCGGTACCATCAGAACTCTCCCCCCCCCCTCGATATTTACATAAATCCCCCTAAAAAGGGATACCGGTACCCCGGGCCTGTATCAACCCGGTATCACTCTATATAAACATATAGTAGCTACCCCGGCCCGGTATCCAAGCTGACTGATTTAGAAAGCCTGTACCCCCAGGAGTCCGAAAACCTTAACTGAATGGAAGCTGGAGCCTCGCACTTACCAGAAGCAGAGACTAGGAAGTGGTGCTTCCTAATAAGGAGTGGAAGATTACCACCACACTAAAAAGAGTGAAAAGCACAGCCCAGTGCTATTTTACCATGTGCATGTATTCTTATATGCTTGTTTTGTTATTGAACTCTGTACCATGTCATATCATTTGTGAATCTTTTATGTTATATTATGTTATTGGCTACGCCTAATAAGGTAATGAGTTCGCCCCTTATCTCTTATTGTGAGAGTTAGAAGTCTTGAGGAGTTTGCTAAATACCCTTTTATTGTGTTGCTAAATAGATTATGGAATTAAGTATTTACTTGATAAATTTCTAGTAGTGTGTTTGGGATATGGACTCCGTGCAAGTTGTTCAAGTCTCTTCGGGATAGACCCGAAGTTTGAGAAGAGAAGGAGAGTATTATGTTGTGTCGATGATAGAGGACAGAAATCTATTACAATACTACTTGAATTTAGCATCACAGTAGTACTGTGCAGGAATTTATGGTAACGTTGTCAGTCACCTCGGTAGCCACCCGCACCACCTTTAGGTAGGCAGAGTTGTCTATTTAGCCAGACAAGCTCGCTGGCAGACCGTCCGTATCACTACCTACTCTTCAACATTATCTGCCTGAAATAGGCCCTGATAGGCAGCGTCTGCCAGGCAAGCCTGTCTTCCGTTTGCCACTCGCTGGACAACAACAAGGAATTCGGACCAGTAGGTCGTCAGAGATGTCTTCAGAGTGGTAACGCTGTCTGTGTTTAACTCATAGGTGCAAGTGAGTGTAAGCTGTATATTTTATTCAGGGAATAAAAACCAGCTGTGCCTCGGTGATTACACTGACTTGAGAGAGGCTTTCAGCTGTATTTATAACAGGTTTGACCTTTGCCCTTAGGGCGGTACTAAAAGTCGTAGTCTCGAATAATAATATCAGACAAAGCATAAAAAGGTTTCGAGGTTACTAACAATAATAATTAACAAAAGGTGTTGACAACAGTAATGTATTAAATAGAATCAGTAGTATGATTGTTCTGATTTGCTTTCAGGTAGTTCACAGGAATTCGCGCCATTTTCCTGTACAGTACAACCAATCATAATAATACACGGCTCACTGTGTCTCTTTTTTAATCATTGTGAGTACTCCATTCAATAAGGTTGAGCTTGGGAATGAGAGCTGTTTAGTTAGGTACACTCACAAAAGCGTGCTTGAGCGCGTGTTTCAGTTGTTCTGTATCATTTATTAACTTTAATAACTGACTCACCAAGCGTGTCTGCTGCTTGCAGGCCATTACTGACGACATGCATAGCAAAGCGGTAATTACATAGTCTTAGTAGTGTTTTATTTCCACATTACAAACACTAATAATGAAAAAGTGCTATTAATCAAACAAAACTGTGGTTGTCACGTTGGAAAAAAGTGAAACAAAGAAGTCACTGCAAAGAAAAAAAATCACTGTCACTAATGGAGATTAATTAGATAACTGTTTTTAATTGCGTTAATCTTTTGGGAAATTGATCGCGTTAATCGCGAAGATAACGCTATTAGATCTAATCCTGTTATTTTCACGATTAACGCGATCAATTTCCCCAAAAAAATTAACGCAATTAAAACCAGTTATCTAATTAATCTCCATTAGAGTCAGTAATGTTTTTCTTTGTAGTGACTTTTTTGTTTCACTTTTTTACAATTTGACTATCACAGTTTTGTTTGATTAATAGCAAATTTTCACTATTATTGTTTGTAATGTGGAAATAAAACACTACTAAGACTATGTAATTACCGCTTTGCTATGCATGTAGTCAGTAATGGCCTGCAAGCAGCAGACACGCTTGGTGAGTCATTTATTAAAGTTTAATAAATGATACAGAACAACTGAAACACGTGCTCAAGCACGCTTTTGTGAGTGTACCTAAACAAACAGCTCTCATTCCCAAGCTCAACCTTATTGAATGGAGTATTCACAATGATTAAGAAAAAGACACAGTGAGCCGTGTATTATTATGATTGGTTATACTGTACAGGAAAATGGCGCGACTTCCTGTGAACTACCTGAAAGCAATTCAGAACAATCATAAAACCGATTCTATTTAGTACATTACTCTTGTCAACATCTTTTGTTAATTATTATTAGTAACCTCAAAACCTTTTTATGCTTTGTCTTATATTATTATTCGAGGCTACGACTTTTAGTACCGCCCTAAGGGCAAAGGTCAAACCTGTTATAAATACAGCTGCAAGCCTCTCTCAAGTCAGTGTAATCACCAGAGGCACAGCTGGCCTTTATTCCCTGATTAAAATATACAGCGTACCCTCAAGTTTATCTTGAACCTTATTGCACCTATGAGTTAAAGACAGACAGCTCTACCACTCTGAAGACAACTGCTTTGATGACCCACTGGTCCGAAAGCCTTGTTGTCCAGCGAGTGGCAGACGGAAAACAGACTTGCCTGGCAGACGCTGCCTATCAGGGCCTACCTTCAGGCAGATAATGCTGAAGAGTAAGTAGTACGGGCGTTCTGCCAGCAAGCTTGTCTGCCTAAATAGACAACTCTGCCTACGTAGAGGTGGTGCGGGTGGCTACCGAGGTAACCGACATCGTTACCATAAATTCCTGCACAGTACTACTACTGTGATGCTAAATTCAAGTAGTACCATCATCATTCATAGCACTTCCAGCCTAACAACAGATCACTTAGAGGCCACGCGGTCTTCACTGGCAACAAACAAAAATGTGGTTATTACTGTGTTAGCAATGAAAATAGAGATGCTAGTAAACAAGCTACTCTTAGCTCAATAATAATTAGAATAATGATAATAATTATTAATAATCATCATGATCATAATAATAAATAAATAAATAAAAATAACTGAATAATAATAAAGCTAGATAATAACTAACAATGATAACAAATTAATTTGATAACCAGCGATAGCGAATGATATAGTGCTATTTTATAATAAATGATTAGTAAAAATACTAAATCCAATTATTATTAGAAATGGTAGTATAATTATAATAGCAGCAGCTAATATGCATTAGTAATAATAATTAATACGCAACAACTGAACAAACACAAGTATAAATACCTGTAGAATGAATGTACTTTGTTTTCTCTTTCATGTTTACCTTTTCTATGACTGAAAATGAATTCCAAACCATCATAATGCAATCCCATCCTTATAATTTTTAATTGGTGCGGAGAAATCTGAACTAAATAATGGAGAACTGGAGCTAATTATAGGTGTCACAGGAGATTATTTTTGCGATTGATCAAGATCGAAAAATTTGAAAATAAGATTATTCTTGACTAAATTTCTGAACCCTGTCACAGACTTAGTCATAAGCCCTTGAAAATTTATTAAATATATTGTATTATTCAATACAACTTACACGACTAACTGGCAAAGAAAGTAAAATATTGAAGCTATAAAAGAATGATGCTATCTATACACGCTGGCAGAAAATAATATCTGTTATATACTGACACGGCATCACATCAAACGTTCCTATGATCGAGTTTTTTTGCAAAATGCAATTTTTTTTCATTTGTCTTCCCCTAACATTATCAAGTTCTTTGGATCTGGAACATCTTGGGTTTAAGGTTAAATAAGAAACCAAACCCAGACGTTGCACCAAGTGGTCAATTAGCTGTTTGTACGAAAAGTTTCCACTTTCTCCAGCGTAGTAGAGTAGGCATGCATACTCAAGTTGCACCGACAGATAGATAGACAAACACTTTCAGGTGTTCAACATTTTATATTCAAAGTTATAAAAGTTATAACTTGTCAGTTATAAAAACTTTCCAGAAAAGAAACTTTGAAGATGGTTTTGTAGTTGTTATTTTTGAATTTATTGATTTAATGTTTTGTCAGCATTGGGTTCAGTGGCGGATCCAGAAAAAAATTAAGGTGGTGCTTTTTCAAAAAATGATCTGGAGGGGTGGGGTGCAGGGCACCCCTCCCCGCATAAGCTCCGCGCTAGCGGAAAATTTTAAAAACAGAGTATTTCAGATGCTCAGAAATGGCATTTCAGGTAAAAATATTTGACATATGAAAAACCCTTGAAGCAGTTAGCATTAAATTGCTCAGCACTAAGTTGAAAACGGAACAGGTAGTTTTAACAAGTGTATATTTATTTCACATGCATTTGTGTTCATGAAAAAAGAATAACAATATTGATAATAATAGTAGGGTGAACATTAATTTATATCGTTTAGTTGCTGTCAGACTCAGAACTAGTAGTGATGGTAGATAGTGACAATAACTACTACGTATTGAGGTATTTCAAAAAATTGATTACTATCTTGTTATCAAATGAATGTTTATTAATTATAATAACAAATGAATAATTAAATAATAATTATTCCACCTATAAATGTCTCATCATGTTCACCATTAAGAAATAACAAATAACCGCTTCACTAACTATTATTATTTTACGATCACCGTCACCATTTTTAATTAATGTTATCAAAATAAATAGTTAATTAATATCACTCAAAATAATAGTTAAAGAAACAATTACAATAATAATGGTAATCGATACTAATGATAAAAAAACATTATTAAATTTATTATGTTCATAAACAGCTGTTTAAACTATTATCATTATTATAAATTATTATTAACTATATTATTTAAATTACTATTGCCTGCACACTAATCAATTATTAGTTATGTTATTATAATGATTAGGAATATTGATTTTATTATTATTAATTATTGTACAGGAAAAACCACGGCCAGTTCCTGTGCAACCTAAAACAATCTGAACATTCATATAAGCAATTCCATTTTTCACATTTATCTACTACTGCGTCCACATTATATGTGTTGCTACCAACAACTCAGTATTTATAACCTCGATACCGAACCTGATGTTCTATTTTTATCATTATTATATCTTGAAGCTATATTTTAGCCCCGCCTTTTTTACATAAATAAAGTCGCTGAGCTCATCACTAGTCAGTGTATTGGAGAAGCTCAGCTGGTTTATTCTGCTAAGAATACAATACAGCACACACACTCAATCAAGCTTGCTACTTGAACCTTACGACAGACAGCTCTACTGCTCTAAGGACAACCAGCTCTGACGACCTCTTGGGTCTGGTAGCAACTGGTGTTGTCCGACGGGTAGTAGACAGAAGGCAGGCTTGCCTGGCAGACGCTAGCTGAACAGTGCTCCCCCTCCAGCAGGAATGCTGACGGGCAGACACTAGCAAGGCCATTCTGACAGCAAGTTGTCTTGACAGACAGACAACTCTGCTACCTAGAGGTGGTGCAGGTGTGCTACCAGGGTGACTAGTGACGTTACCACAAAATCTTGCACATTATTGATTAAACTTAATGATAATAAATAATGTCTATTTATAATAATTACAACTGCTAGCTAGTGAAGAGTAATCATTATCATAATAATAATCGATTGATTAAGAATTATCAGAAAATAACAATGACAATAATTATTAGTTTTATTTACAACAATAATAACTATAATTATTATAATATTCTTTATTATTATTATTAATTATTATCTATAATGAAAATTAATCGTCATTGATTAAACATCATTGTATTGTTACTGTAACAAAAACAGCAATTAATAATAAATTAATAATTTTCTTCTTTCAACCCAGTTAAATCAGTAATCGATCAATTGACTACAACAATAATAATAATAATTAATAATAATAAAAATTATCCTTATAATAAATAATTATAATAAATAATAATTATAATAAATAGTTAATAATAATAATTATAATAAATAATTAATAATAATCAATAATAATAATCAATAATAATCAATAATAATTAATAATAATAACAATAACAATATGTATAATAGTAGTAGTAGTCATTCTATTCTCATTCTTCACCTCTACAAGTAGCTGACGGTTCAATAAATTTTAAGGATGAGAATACAAAATTTCAGAACAAACCTGAAAACTGCCTTTTACTTTTCAAACAACTCTAATAATAATGTTGGCAACTGCCTCATTCATTATTTATCATTATGACCTATGAACTAATTAAGAGTAACAACTTGTACCTCTCTTCCAAGAAATTATTATTTTATTTTTGTCCAAGACTGCATTCAACAAAACCGGAAGCACACTGATTCCACTATTATCATTTTTTACTATAACCGTAGTTTTAGATTACATTGTGGGGAGTACGTACTATTTTGACTGGTTGCTAGCATAGAACTATCCCCTGACATAGTTTTATGGTTGCTAGGGTGCCAGTTTCCTGTTTTTGAATTCGGACAATTTTTTTTCATTTTATTTATATAAATCCTTACAATACATTTACTGCTGCCATGGTGTGATGAGTTATGGATTACATCTCAAACTGAATATAAAATTGTATGCTTGGCAATGATCCATTTTATTACACAAATTAATCATTTGTGTTCTTTTTAAAAGAAAAAACTGACAGAGCTTATTTTCTATAAAAAAAATTTTGCTTAACAACAGGAGGTGGTGCGTTCGCACCACTTGCACCCCCCCCCCCTAGATCCGCCACTGGGGTTTTCAATTATCTAATGGGGGCGTTACCATCATGATTCTTTCTTTGTGGGAAAATCATAAGTGAAAGGTCATGGCTGTGAAAATGATGTGTTAAAATTCAGTGATACTTTTTTACTATAAAGTCTCATTCGGCTTTTTGTGTTTGTTTGAAGACCAAAGCAAAGGGATGTTATTATATGCCACCCTGTCCCATCACGTGCAACATACACATCTGCGCACGTGAATGTATCAGTCTCCTGAGAGCGCCAACTGTGCAACAAGCAGTGGCGACTTCACAAATAGCTGATCTTGGTAGACTTGGTAGAATAACTAATTGTTTGTTTTGTCAAGTATTTTATTGCTCAGGGCGCTTGTCTTTTGAAGTTTACCGAATACAGTATTGTGAGTTAGCTGAGGAATTGTATACTCAGTTGTAACAGCTATGCACAGTAATTATATCATATCCTGTCTTTTGTTGCATGCACACTAGAGAATGCCGGTAGAGGTAAATTTCAAAGGCATTTTTTGTGCATTTTTGGCGCCAATGTTGTAAATAATACATGAGTACAACAGAACGTTTGCTGTTTGTACTTTTATGAGAGGTCACGGAAACCAGTTGCTATCAACATTTCTGTTTCTATTATAGCCACCAGGATGCAGTAGATATTGCACTAAACGTCATTCTAACTCACAACTTTGGTTATATATACCAGATGAGATGGTGTTATAGTGGGGGTTACCTCCCCTCTACAGTGAGTAGTTAACGCTTCCCTTTCAAATCACCAATTTTTAAAAGTTTAGTCGGCATCATAAATGACATTGTTACCATCCATAACAAATGATGCAAAATTTAATAATCAACTTATTATTCATATATGATTTAATAATAATTGATTTATTATCATTTTAGTTTTTACATTGTTTATCATATAAAGATATTTATGATAGGTTTTGATACTAAAAAAATAGTTCCGATCACCTAAAATTAATATTTAAGGAAACTACATAGAAAAAAATCAGGTCAATAGTACATATAAAAAAACAACTGCATTTCCTAAATGACAACCATAGACATAGTAGATCAGTAAGAAATAATATCAATAGCTGTTGACAATATAATTAAAATGCTATGTCTATGCTAAAAACTAAAATTGATAGACGTCTTTCACCAAAGAACAATCGTTTTTTCAACTAAAATCAAGTCTAGTGCGTATGCACCTCTAGGGCAAAAGAAAGAGCACAACCCCAACATGAACAATTTTCGTTCTAAAATTGTTTTAGTATCTAAGCAACTAGAAAGTATTTTAATCAGTTTTGTCAATCTATTATTTATTTATATACGATTGAACGTAGTGACTGCAAGGGATTCTGTTACCCGCCACTCAATGATTGTTATTGTCTTAAACTTGTCTAACGGTTTACTAACTACATGTAGCTGTTGTTGTTGTACTTGTGCAGGAGACCAACATTGGTCGGCTTGGCTTGTTGGCTCTGGCAGCTTCTGATGGCTGTGTGCACATTGCCAGGTGGGTTTTTGTCTTATACTATATATCTGCATTGCTGCCTGGCCAAGATGTCAACACTATGAAATGTATCATTATGGTTTAGTGTTCCACTTACAAACTCCTCTGAAGAAAGTGGGTTGAAGAAATTTTATGCTATTGATAAGGAACTGAGGCTATCTGTGCCAGGTATTGTATTCTAACCCCTCGATACTTTACATCCATCCTCCTTGGAGTGTTTATCATGAGATGTGCGAGGTGTATCTTGTAGTTGTGGAGTGGATGGTTGCACGTACGTATGTATGTATGTGTGTGTATGTATGTATGTATGTATGTATGTATGTATGTATGTATGTATGTATGTATGTATGTATGTATGTATGTATGTATGTATGTATGTATGATGTATGCATGCATGCACGCACGCACGCACGTACGTATGTATGTACGTATGTATGTACATATGTATGTACAGATGTATTGTAGGTGCCTGTGTATGTATTGTATGTATTTATTGTATGTATGTATGTACGTACGTACGTACGTATGCATGTATGTGTGTACGTATGTATGTATGTACGTATGTATGTACATATGTATTGTAGGTGCCTGTGTATGTATTGTATGTATTTATTGTATGTATGTACGTATGTAGGTAACAAATCACACTGTCTGTGTGTGGACTGGCAGAGAATGGATAACAAGTTTATTTTTGCTGGCTTCAGTGATGGTAAGTCCTTGTCACCTACAACGATCTTTGTATGCACCTGCAATGGTTGTTTTGTATTTTGTTGGTATTTCTGGCCTTTCCCATTGTATAAGCTACCTAGTGAGTATGATAGTTGATGTGTCTAACCTCTGTACTCAGTGATGTGCTCAGTGATGTTGTCATAAATCCTAGCATTCAGTGTAGGATGTGGAAGCAGCTCCCTGCCTGACTGACCAAAGAAAGAACTTGTCCCAAAAAATTTACCGTGTTGTAATCTTTCCAATTCGTCCAATTCTGAAATGGTCATCCAAACAGTTGTTCACCTTGCTGTTTATTTTATTTATTTATTTGGTCTTTAGGCTATGGACACATAATAACGGGGATTTCTCTGGTGAATAATGTTTTCTAAAACCAACATTAGCTAGAAATGCAATGTCTTGAAACACTAAAAGCCAGAATATATAGAATTGCATACAGGTGTGAGTTGATTTTTGTCTAGGGTCTGTAGCGCAGTGGTATGTAGGCGCAACGTTGAGGTCACATGATCTACACCCAGTTAAAGTATTCAGAGCTCACGTTTCCATGGTTACCGCCATCAACTGCTGCCCATTCCACTCTGATATTTTCACCACTTTCTCACACGGCTGGTAAGTATTATTGCTAGTTATAGGTTTGGTTTGATTATACGCGAGTGCCACGTTGGGCTGTAATAATTGATAGTCTGAGGCATTGAGGCAGGCGTTGAGGCAGGCGTTGAGGTAGGCGTTGAGGCAGGCGGTGAGGCAGGCGTTGAGGCAGGCGTTGAGGCAGGCGGTGAGGTGTTCAGCAAGCCATCAAGTAATTTAAATTTTGCGGTGAGCTCTCTAAAATGAGAGGGTGTCAGAGGCCGCTGTATACTGGATTAATTACATGATAATTATTGAGAGTTGTCTTTCCCTCTCCAATAAGTTTTAGTGAGGCAACGCGTTTATTTTTTAATAAAATATGTTGCAATTGGTGTGGCTCATTGATATTGTTACTGTTTTGCCACTTATGGATAAGGAAATTTTAATTAAATGGAAATAAATGAGCTGCTAGCTATTAATAACTATGTTTCCATATCATGACAAATTTGCGATACTGCCGGCGATAAAAGAAAGTTTCTGTTGGAAACACGATTGTCGATCAATTTGTTGTGACATTTGTCGCTCCTTGAATGCGAAAAATTGGCGATAAGCCGAATGCCAGATGTTTATTGCTATTGGAAACGCTAATGTCACCAAAGGCGATAAAACCAGGCACTCGTATTAAAACAGGAAGCTGCAAATTATCCATTGTAATTGCATGGCATCGTTAGCTTGTGTGTTTGTGGTTTAATACACTGTTATTTATTAAACAATACAATTGATTTGAAACCAACAAATTTTTGCTGCTGGTTATTAATTATCGCAGTAATACAGAATAAATGGTAAGAATTTTTTTAACAAACTTTCACTTAATTTTTTTTTATTACCAACTATTAATAAATAATATCATTTATTGAATGATAGCCAATGCGCTACTAAAATCCCTTGTCACCACACAGTTTCCCTTGCCAGCCAACAACTCTGTGGTATTTTTTTTATTTGTTCATTCTTACACAATATAAGAAAATGATAAAAACAGCCAGCAACGCTAGTCGGCTAAATTGCACTTAACAACACATTGACT
Source organism: Cryptosula pallasiana (assembly GCA_945261195.1). Classification (NCBI taxonomy): domain Eukaryota; kingdom Metazoa; phylum Bryozoa; class Gymnolaemata; order Cheilostomatida; family Cryptosulidae; genus Cryptosula; species Cryptosula pallasiana. The sequence goes on along the minus strand of OX183133.1, from coordinate 22,196,354 downwards.
GCAACTGCCTCCATGGATATGGTTTAACCAACGGTGATAAACTTTTAGTTGTGGAAATACATGCCGTTGTCGCCAATTATTAGTGGTAACAAACGACAGAGAATTGGGGATAATTTGTCGTGATATGGAAATATAGTAATTATTGATTATTAGTAGCTGTTATTTATTCTTTGTTATTTATTGATATGAAAAATTTAAATTATGTAATTTTTTGCTAGCCACAGCGATAAATAGTGTTATTACTTGCCAAGAATATTATATAGAGTTGCACAACTCCACCTGGTTCAACGATATTTCATAAGTTGCTTAATGCTCCAGCAATAGAAATATTTAGTAAAACGCAGTAGACTCATTATGGAAATGACAATATATCACAGGAGGGCACAAATCCCTAAAAAGCTTTAGTAATCGGATACTTCATCACATTCCAGTCATGCGCACAAGAATTAGATCTAGTTGGGCATGGCCTAATGCAATCCTTGCATTCTATGCATTACCTTCACATAATAGCTTTTAACCCCACTGCTTTTCAGCTCAGTTTGAATTATCGTTGGTGCCATATATATATATATATCGTATTCAATATTGCGTCAACGATTATATATAGTCGCTGGCCACATGGTGTTTATTTAATAATTATCCTTTATCGCTAAGCTAATGTGACTAAAAACTTCCATAAATGTAATCTGTTATAGCCCTATGAACTGCGTGGGTTGTCAAGTTATATCAATCACATTGTAATGGACCGTTTATTCTAATTAAAACATAATAACTCTGTATTTGTACATTGTGCTTTATATAAAACTTTTAGCATTTCTCGTTTGAATGTGTATCAGCGCCCTTTATATGGAAGGATAACTCCAGTCTCAACCCCATTACATGGACGGTAATTTATCCTTTGAAGGTTATAGAAAATTAGCGAAAAATTTCACATCATTCAATAAAAGTTTAACAAGTTTTTTTAATTGGTACTTTTGTTGTATTTTATGTTTTATCAGACTGATTTAGTTTGACTATCTATACAGAAGGTATGGATTTAGTTTGATTATCTATACAGAAGGTATGGATTTAGTTGTACTATCTATACAGAAGGTATGGATTTAGTTTGACTATCTATACAGAAGGTATGGATTTAGTTGTACTATCTATACAAAAGGTATGGATTTAGTTTGACTATCTATACAGAAGGTATGGATTTAGTTTGATTATCTATACAGAAGGTATGGATTTAGTTTGACTATCTATACAGAAGGTATGGATTTAGTTTGACTATCTATACAGAAGGTGTGGATTTAGTTTGACTATCTATACAGAAGGTATGGATTTAGTTTGACTATCTATACAGAAGGTGTGGATTTAGTTTGACTATCTATACAGAAGGTGTGGATTTAGTTGTACTATCTATACAGAAGGTATGGATTTAGTCTGACTATCTATACAGAAGGTGTGGATTTAGTTTGACTATCTATACAGAAGGTATGGATTTAGTTGTACTATCTATACAGAAGGTATGGATTTAGTTTGACTATCTATACAGAAGGTGTGGATTTAGTTGTACTATCTATACAGAAGGTATGGATTTAGTTTGACTATCTATACAGAAGGTATGGATTTAGTTTGACTATCTATACAGAAGGTATGGATTTAGTTGTACTATCTATACAGAAGGTATGGATTTAGTTTGACTATCTATACAGAAGGTATGGATTTAGTTGTACTATCTATACAGAAGGTATGGATTTAGTTTGACTATCTATACAGAAGGTGTGGATTTAGTTGTACTATCTATACAGAAGGTATGGATTTAGTTTGACTATCTATACAGAAGGTATGGATTTAGTTTGACTATCTATACAGAAGGTATGGATTTAGTTGTACTATCTATACAGAAGGTATGGATTTAGTTTGACTATCTATACAGAAGGTATGGATTTAGTTTGACTATCTATACAGAAGGTGTGGATTTAGTTTGACTATCTATACAGAAGGTATGGATTTAGTTTGACTATCTATACAGAAGATGTGGATTTAGTTTGACTATCTATACAGAAGGTATGGATTTAGTTTGACTATCTATACAGAAGGTGTGGATTTAGTTTGACTATCTATACAGAAGGTGTGGATTTAGTTGTACTATCTATACAGAAGGTATGGATTTAGTTGTACTATCTATACAGAAGGTGTGGATTTAGTTTGATTATCTATACAGAAGGTATGGATTTAGTTTGACTATCTATACAGAAGGTGTGGATTTAGTCTGACTATCTATACAGAAGGTATGGATTTAGTTGTACTATCTATACAGAAGGTGTGGATTTAGTTTGACTATCTATACAGAAGGTATGGATTTAGTTTGACTATCTATACAGAAGGTATGGATTTAGTTTGACTATCTATACAGAAGGTATGGATTTAGTCTGATTATCTATACAGAAGGTGTGGATTTAGTTTGACTATCTATACAGAAGGTATGGATTTAGTTGTACTATCTATACAGAAGGTGTGGATTTAGTTGTACTATATATACAGAAGGTATGGATTTAGTTGTACTATCTATACAGAAGGTGTGGATTTAGTTTGACTATCTATACAGAAGGTATGGATTTAGTTTGACTATCTATACAGAAGGTATGGATTTAGTTGTACTATCTATACAGAAGGTGTGGATTTAGTTTGACTATCTATACAGAAGGTATGGATTTAGTTTGACTATCTATACAGAAGGTATGGATTTAGTTTGATTATCTATACAGAAGGTGTGGATTTAGTCTGACTATCTATACAGAAGGTATGGATTTAGTTTGACTATCTATACAGAAAGTATGGATTTAGTTGTACTATCTATACAGAAGGTATGGATTTAGTTTGACTATCTATACAGAAGGTGTGGATTTAGTTGTACTATCTATACAGAAGGTATGGATTTAGTTTGACTATCTATACAGAAGGTATGGATTTAGTTTGACTATCTATACAGAAGGTATGGATTTAGTTGTACTATCTATACAGAAGGTGTGGATTTAGTCTGACTATCTATACAAAAGGTATGGATTTAGTTTGACTATCTATACAGAAGGTATGGATTTAGTTGTACTATCTATACAGAAGGTGTGGATTTAGTCTGACTATCTATACAAAAGGTATGGATTTAGTTTGACTATCTATACAGAAGGTATGAATTTAGTTTGACTATCTATACAGAAGGTATGGATTTAGTTGTACTATCTATACAGAAGGTATGGATTTAGTCTGACTATTTATACAGAAGGTATGGATTTAGTTTGATTATCTATACAGAAGGTATGGATTTAGTTTGACTATCTATACAGAAGGTATGGATTTAGTCTGATTATCTATACAGGTGTGGATTTAGTTTGACTATCTATACAGAAGGTATGGATTTAGTTGTACTATCTATACAGAAGGTGTGGATTTAGTTGTACTATATATACAGAAGGTATGGATTTAGTTGTACTATCTAAACAAAAGGTGTGGATTTAGTTGGACTATCTATACAGAAGGTATGGATTTAGTTTGACTATCTATACAGAAGGTATGGATTTAGTTTGACTATCTATACAGAAGGTATGGATTTAGTTTGACTATCTATACAGAAGGTATGGATTTAGTTTGATTATCTATACAGAAGGTGTGGATTTAGTCTGACTATCTATACAGAAGGTATGGATTTAGTTTGACTATCTATACAGAAAGTATGGATTTAGTTTGACTATATATACAGAAGGTATGGATTTAGTTGTACTATCTATACAGAAGGTATGGATTTAGTTGTACTATAGTAGTATGTGAAATGGATGATCTGGCTCAGTTTTTTCGCCCTCAGATATTTGCCCCGAGTTGTCTTCTCTTAGCAGTATTAAATTTCTAAAAGTTGTATTTTCCAAAGCGTAAACTGTGGAAAATGCAGAAACAGAACACATCGGGGTTTGGTGTATACGGCTGTCATATGACACGCGACTACAGGACAATGTGCTGGTCACGCTTGCTTGTTGTAAAACACCGCTCCTTTATTATATACAACAAATTCTTTAAGTATCAATCGGGGTCAAAAAGTAGGACATTGAGATTGACAGATAGTTAAAGAGTTTGTATAATATATTGTATAATATATGCAGAAACAAAACATTGATCAAACGCTGAAAAGTGTTAGAGGTCTCTTTCGAGAGCCAAAACATACCGAGACGGATCCATCTCAGGTAAGAAACTTATTTGGGGAAGGGAACACGAGCTGGCTTCGACAAGATGCCAAGCGAAAGGGAATGCGCGGGTACAGCAAGATGAGTAGAGCCGAACTCCAACATCGTATGACTGGTGACAAATCAAATATCATCGGTCGCACCACCACTGGCAGACCTATAATGGTCACCGGAACTCACAAACTCAAACCATCCGATCCAGTAGACAGCGTGAGAAATCTATACGAACCATCAACAGCTTGGATGCGTCAAGACGCTAAGCGACGAGGTTTTGGAAATTATGCGAAACTCACTAAATCCGAGCTTCAAGATATAACTCGAGGAAACCGACGTCTCACACTATCAGATCGGAGTATGAAAGAATTAAAATCATTGGCTAGAAGTAGAGGTGTGCCATTTAGATATAATACGAGAAAGTCTGACTTGGTAGATCGACTACGCGGCGATGCTGATGATACACCACGTGTAGAGATAATACCCACTTTTACTAATAATTTGGTTGACAAATCTACGGTGGAGATTTCCAGTTATCGGTCTGCGGACATTGAATTTTTGTGGAATCAAGCCACACCCGATATGATTAGTAGAATTCAAAACACATTTGGTGGTACTAAAAAGATATGTGTGAGTGCCGAGTGTATATTTGTCCATAAAGAGCGCAAGGATTTAACGACTAGATTTTGGGGTAATCCAAGAGGTGGTCCAGTAGAAATTATGCCATCCACTGATTTCGATAAAGTGTTTGAAAGACAGTTATCGCATATAATAGTCAAGATTGATGAGTTTACTCGAAATGGATCTTCATGGAATTTGATGCTTGTGCCAAGGTTTTATCTGGAGATATACCGATGGGAGCCATTAAGAGGTGGTACTTATGTGCCAAAGCCCTAGCTAGTAAAAAAGCTGTCATCAATGTCGACAACAGCGGCGCTAAGACCATGACTGAAATGAAAGAGATTGCCAAGTCGTTGGAGATAAAATTTACTAGCAAGACGAAAAAATCTGAGCTAGCGGAGGAAATACAATGGGTGAATCCTGATGTGTTGGAAGACAACAAATGCTTTTTATGGTCTGTACTGTCATGTCTATTTCTACCAGATGACAATGCTGATAGAGTGACAAAGTACAGACATTTAGAAAATAAGCTGCACACTAAGATGCTAAAGTACCCGGTGAGAATAGATCAGATCCAAAAGTTTACTAACAAGAACGACCTGTTGGTAAATGTATTTGAATGGAAGGGAGAAAAAAGTCGACTAGAGATTATTCACACGGACAATCGATTGTACAAGGAAGATCTACCGGAAGTGAACCTGCTTTTATACAAAAACCACTACATGTGGATAAAGAGTATGTCAGCCCTGATGTATACTCAGACTGAGCACACGGGTGGTGGTAAGTTTACGTGTCTCCGATGCCTTCACCACGCTACATGCGAGCGAACTTTTCGAGATCACATTGAAAAGTGTTTGACGGTCCATGATGGTACATGCGTGTCAAAGATGCCAGAGCCGGGAAGTGTGATGGAATTTAAGAATATCAAAAATATGGAAAAAGCACCATACACGGTCTATGCCGACTTTGAATCAATCATAGACAAAGAGACCAAGGTACACATAGCGTGCGGGTACGGTGTACACCTTGTAAATGGCTTGGGTGAGTCACTACATTTTGAGACTTATAGAGGTGAAGATTGCATGGAGCGCTTTTTTGAGGAACTAGATGAGGTAGAAGAGTTGGTCGACAGCATCCCAATAGCCAAAATGATCATCACCCCTGAACAAGAGTGCGAGTTTAAAGCTGCAACTAAGTGTTAAATGTGTGGTCGTGAGCCTACACCCAAAGACTGGTTAGTAAAAGACCACGACCATTTGTCAGGATATTATAGAGGACCAGCGCATAACATTTGTAATCTCAAGCATAGGCAGACAAAAAGGATCAAGGTGATTTTTCACAACCTCCGAGGGTATGATTCTCACCTCATTGTGAAAGCCTATGAAGGATTTGTAGATGAGAAAACCGGTCAGTATAAAGGGAGAATAGATGTTATTGCCAACACGGATGAAAAGCACATGTCTATGCGGATGGGTCGCTTTGAGTTTATGGACAGCATGCAGCATCTTAACAGCTCGCTAGCCAAGTTAGTGGAGGGTCTGGATGATTATCCTCACTTGAAACACGAATTTCCCAAACACGCCAACCTACTAGCTCGAAAAGGAGTGTATCCGTACGAGCACATGGATTCACATGATAGATTCCAAGAAACGAGGCTACCGAAGCAAAAAGACTTTGCTTCATCACTCGACAATTATGCGGGTATAAGCGATGCTGACTACAAACACGCTCACAACGTATGGAAAAGACTGGATTGTAAGACCTTGGGAGACTACCACGACCTATACCTCAAGACGGATGTATTGCTCTTGACCGATGTTTTTGAGAGGTACAGAACAACAGCAATGAATGAGTATGGCCTCGATCCGTGTCACTACATCTCCTTGCCATCGCTGTCATGAGATGCATTGCTCAAGATGACAGGGCAGAAGTTGGAGCTCATCACTGACTTGGATATGTATAATTTTGTAGAGAGTGGCATTAGGGGTGGTGTGTCTACTTGCGGGGGTCTGCGCTATGCCAAGGCAAACAATCCGTACATCAAGGGATACGATCCGGAAAAGAAATCAACCTACATCATGTACTTGGATATGAACAACTTGTACGGATGGGCAATGTCACAAAAATTGCCGACCGGTGGGTTCAAATGGATAGAGTGCAAAGATGATATGACATTGGGTGACATTGAGATTGATGACGTTGAAGGGTACATAGCATAGGTGGACTTGGAGTATCCGGAAGAGCTGCACGATGAACACAATGACTACCCACTAGCACCCGAATCCATCAAGCCTGATCATTGGTCAGAGTACATGCATTCTGTGGGAGAACTAAACAAGGCTGGAGAACCATGTTATGCCAAAGTTCCTAAGCTAGTGCCCAATCTTAGAAACAAACAAAAATATGTTGTCCATCATGAGATCTTGAAGTACTACCTAAAGAAGGGACTGCGTGTGACCAAGGTACATCGAGTCCTAAAGTTTAAAGAGGAAGCCTGGATGGAGCCGTATATTTGACTGAACACCGAGCTGAGGAAATTGGCCAGGACAGACTTTGAAAAGGACTTTTTCAAGCTACTGAACAATTCGGTGTTTGGTAAATCGATGGAAAACGTTCGCAATCGGATCGATGTAGAACTAACCGTAGACGAGAGTTGAAAGCAGAAGCTTCAAAACCGGTATCGATTTAAATCTACCAAAGAGTTTAATGAGCATCTGACGGCAGTACTCATGAATAAGGTTACAGTGCAACTGAACAAGCCCATATACGTTGGCCAGGCCATTTTGGATCTCTCCAAGAAGCTCATGTACGAGTATTTTTATGATGACATCCGAAAACGGTATCCCGGGGCCCGGTTGATGCACACGGACACGGACAGTTTTGTTCTGCTCATCGAGACGGAAGATTTTTACAAGGAGATGCCATTAGACAAGTATGACACCAGTAATTACCCCGAGGACCACCCGTGCTACAGCGATAAGAATAAAAAGGTGATTGATTTGCCCAAGGACGAAGGTGGTGGTCAGCCGATATCAGAATTTGTAGCTCTGCGAGCCAAATCATACTGTGTAGAAGGTGTGGGGTTTGGGATGAAAAAGTGCAAGGGAGTTAAAAAGTGTGTTACCAAAGAACTAACTTTTGAAACGTACAAGCAATGTCTGGATACAGGAAATCAAGCTCCAAAGGCGTGGATGACAACGCTCCAATCGAGAAAACACTTGATTCAGACTTACACTTTTAGCAAGAAGACCCTATCAGCCTTTGATGACAAAAGGTATTACCTAAACTCTATAGACAGTCTGGCACACGGACATTATAAAATCAAATAGTGTAAGTAAATGGCTAAAGAAATACCCAAGCATATATTAGAATGTTTGATCGTGTAAGCCCTCCAGTCTACGATGAATGGATAGAATCCAATACAGAATATATTAACTACGGTATATACTACAATGGACCAACTCGCAAAATTTGCAAATCTGAGCAACTGTGGATGGATGCGCCAGCTGATCAAAAGTGGTTGTATGAAATGAGTCTCAAAGATTTGAGGGTCTGTGCTAAAAAACGCGGTATCAAGGGATGTAGTAGTAAGAGAAAAGCCGAATTGCGCGAGGTACTTGGCAAAAAAGAATGAGTCATTTTATAGTCCAAAGGCTATAAAATATCTTAAGACATCACAATGTACGCAACACCAGCGGCTACGATACTTCCACCGATCAACGTATTGGTAGCCCCATGAACATCACGCTCCGACCTATCCAATAGCACAGGAGGCTTAGGTGCTGCCTGTACAACTGGCTTTGGTACCGGTGCTGGGTGTACAACTGGCTTTGGAGCAGAAGGTGCCGGTGCTGCCCGTACAACTAGCTTTGGTGTCGGTGCTGTCACAGTTACCACAGGAGAAGGTGTCGGTGCTGGGTGTACAACTGGCTTTGGAGGAGGAGGTTTAGGTGATGGTTTAATGCCTATTGTATCAAAACTCTTGGCTACCCTGATCTCATCGTTGAAACCTTTTACGCTTTTTCCTAGCTTGTTTAGATTCATGTCAGAGGGAATCATGTACAATCCCTTGGCAATGTTATAATCAATGATGCCCTGAGTCTTACTTAGAGCATCTTCAAAGTTTTTGATAGACTCTTCTAAAGACTGTTTTTTGGCAATCAGATCAATGACCAAGGCTAAAAACTGCTGTTGACTTTCTAGAGAAGAGCCCGCCTGTCTGGCTTGTACCTGAGCACTGAGTAGACAGTATACGTATCCCCTGATAGATTCATTTAGTCGTACTATGCCGGGGTTTGTAAAGCTTTTAGAGTGATCCATAACGAGTCGATTAAAGTCAAAAGGTTCTTGGTTTACAGCAATCATCTTTACGCCGACATTTTTGTTCCAAGGTTTAAACTGGTAGTAAGTACCCCAATCACCGCCCTTGGGTTTATGTCCATGTAGGCATTTGGTTTTCCGGTGGCGGGGAAGGTCGGTAGTTTCCTACCGAGATCTTTGGCTATCGAAGTCATTTTCAAAATTCCAATAGACCTCTGTATGTAACCCAATCCGCCTGCCGGTTGATCTATGATGTGTATACCCATCGGAACGACGCCAAATTCATTTAAGAGTTTTTGATATTCAGTCTTGTTGTAAGGATTGTTGTGCGGATTAAAATCTTGATCGTTAGGATTTCTAACCTCCATTTGAGCCAAAATCTTCTTAGTCTGGAATAGCACGTGAAAATTCATTATGGATCTCGTAAGTGGTAGACCTCTGGTGAGATGATCTTTACTCACTCCACAAAGCGTTGACGCGCAGTACAGGGCAAACTTGTACTGTTCGGTGTAATAACTGATTCTCTCGTTATACCACCTATCTACATCGTCAAAGTTATCGACGGACAATGGTTTCGGTGTAATGTCTACAAATGTTTTACTAAATCCGTATTTAGTTTTGTTTTCTCGACCTACGGAAACTACAATGTCTAGTCCGTAAAAGTCAATAGGATAAGCGCTATATAACTTTGCCATTTATTAATAAATGACAACACATACTATAACAAAAACTGGAAGGATTGAGCTCGATGCTCCGGTATACGCAACCGCTATCAGCCTACAGTCTATGTCATTGTACATGAATATGTATAATTTGACAGAGAGAACCATCTACCAAGAACGTGGCCACCCACTCGTTGAACTCCCTCCGGGGTATTATACGTATGACAATATCACCCGAAACTACCAAGGGCAATAACAGTCGAGCCAAATGTTGAAATGTTACATTAGTTAGTTGATAGAATTCAGAGTTGTCCTCTCCTTGTGAAGATAACTCCTTCATTATACTTATAACAAGTTTGTATTTCTATTTCCTGTTTACCCATAATCCTTAGTAGTTCCTTTTCACCTCCATAATGGATAGTTGCTAAATAAAATGTTATAATGGTAAATCTGTTCTAATCATATTCTAATAACAGGTTATGGGCCCAGTTGAACTCTAAAATTATAGGCAACATGGAAGATAAAATAATGGTAGATAAGCTGACCTCTGCAAACTACTCAACCTGGAAGTTTAAACTTAAACATTTGCTAATAACAAAAGAGATGTTTGGATACTGTGATGGTAGCACAACTGAACCTACAGGAGATCAAGCCAAGAAAGCATATAAGCTGAACAGTCAGAAAGCCCTCAGTCACATTGTACTCAGTGTCAGCGATGAGTTCATATACTTAATCACCGAATGTGACACACCACAGGCAGCCTGGGAGAAACTGCAATCGCACTTCGAAAGAGATACATTGGCAAATAGAATCTACTTGAAGAAACAGTATTTTAGAGCAGTTATGCTTGATGGTGACTGCATGCAAAGTCACTTAAAGCGGATGAAGGACATAGTCAACAAACTGGCTGCTATCAAAGCACCAGTCAGTGAAGAAGACCAGGTGGTCACACTGTTGGGGAGTATGCCAAATAGTTTTGCAACTGTGGTAACGGCTCTGGAAGCACAAAAGCCAGAGACACTTACACTAGATTTTGTACAAAATGCCCTTCTTAATGAAGAGCAAAAGAAACAGGAGCAGCATACAACGAGTGACCATGGAGTAGTTTGTGCTGGTAGAGCACCAGTGAGCTCTGACTCTGCTATGTTCACTGAGAGAGAATTCAGACCTCGGAGATGTTATAATTGTAATTCTCCACAACATCTGGCTAGAGAATGCCCAAGAGTACAAAGACAAGGAAATTGGACAAATAGTTGGAATAGCAGCCGAGGTCGGGGACGAGGCAGCCGACAGCAGCATGGAGCCAGATTAGCAGCAGAGCCTTCGATTGAACCCGCCGCTACAAATATGTATGATGATGAGAGTGCTTTTACTGTGGGAGATACCTCTGGAACCGACGCTACTGATTCTGATGCCAAATGTGAGTGGATAATAGACAGTGGGGCTACTCGCCATATGAGTAAAACTAACACCACCTTTAGCACCTACACACCATTTGTCACACCAGAGAAGGTGACAACAGCTGATGGGCACGTAATAGAGGCTATTGGCTATGGTAATGTGAGAATATCTGTATCCGTAAATCGAAATGTACAAAGGAAAGCCACCCTGTATGATGTTCTCCATGTTCCGGACCTCTCCCAAAACCTGTTTTCAGTGCAGGCTGCTACAAACAAGGGTGTGATAGTACAGTTTGGCCACTCAAGATGTTGGGTAAAGAACAAGAATAACCAAGTGCATGCAATGGGAACATTAGTCGGCAAACTGTACTACTTAGATCTGGAAACATCAAACCATAGAGCACATCTAGTGTCTTGCAAAGCCATATGGCACAAGAGACTGGCACACATTAACCATGCTACAATCAAGCAACTGAGCCGTGATAAACTAGTAACAGGTGCTGACTTATCTGATGTAAGTGTAGGTGTATGTGATCCCTGTATTAAAGGAAAGATGGCTCGGAAAACATTTAAATCTAATCATGATATCAAATCTAGCAGAGTTCTCGAGCTTGTACACAGTGATGTGTGTGGTCCAATGGAAACAAAGTCTCTTGGTGGTAGTAGATACCTTGTTAGTTTCATTGATGACTTTAGCAGATATGCACATGTGTATTTTGTTAATGATAAATCTGATGTATTTTCTGTATTTAGAGATTTTGAAGCTTACGTAACTAATCAGACTGGCCAGGTCATAGGAGCTCTTCGAACGGATGGTGGTGGGGAGTACATGTCAACTGAATTCGAAAACTATCTACGGTCACAGGGTGTTCAACATCAAGTCACGGTCCGATACTCGCCACAGCAAAATGGAGTAGCAGAGCGATTTAATCGCACTGTGTGTGAATTAGCTAGAGCAATGATTATTGATGCAAAACTGCCCAAGTCGTTTTGGGCTGAAGCCGTATCAACAACTGTGTATGTACGAAACCGTGTCCCTACCAGTGCCCTTCAGGAAGCAACGACTCCTTACCAACGATGGTACCACTGTAAACCTGACGTGAGTAATTTAAAGGTTTTTGGATCTCTAGCCTTTGCACATGTTCCAGGTGCTCTGCGACAAAAACTAGATAATAAGGCTGAAGAAATGCTCTTTGTAGGATATAGTCTAAGGTCTAAGGCATATCGATTGTACGACCCTGTGACAAGGAAAGTTGTAGCCCGTAGGGATGTTGTATTTGACGAAAGTCGACTTGGGTTGTCAAACCTTGAGAACAGACTAAACAATGATAACTCTGAGACAAATGCTATCGACCCGCCCACCATATCTGAAACTCCATCAACAGTTCGTAGATCACAGAGAAATGTAACTCCCATAGTTCGATACGGAATAGATGATTGTACGAATCATGTTGCATGCTTAGTGAGAGACATTGTGGAGCCGCTAACAATGTCAGAGGCAATCTCCAGCCCTCAATCAATGGAATGGTCCGAAGCTGCTCAGCAAGAGTACAACGCATTAATGGACAACGAAACCTGGACACTGGTAAAACTACCACCTGGACGACAAGCTATCGGTAGTAAGTGGGTGTTCAAAGCAAAGTGTAAATCTGACGGTAGTGTAGATAGGTTCAAAGCCCGACTGGTAGCAAAAGGTTTTGCTCAAAAACCTGGAATTGATTTTGATGAGACATTTTCTCCCGTGGTACACCGGTCTTCACTTCGAGCACTACTCTCATATGCTGTCAACAGAGGAATGATGATTCATCAGATGGATGTGGTTACCGCCTTCCTGAATGGAAAACTCAGTGAAGAGATATTCATGACACAACCAGAAGGATTCATTGTTCCAGGCAAAGAAGATTTGGTCTGTAAACTAGATCGAAGTCTATATGGTCTCAAGCAGGCACCTCGTTGCTGGAACCAAGTTCTTGATGATTATCTTCAGTCGCTTGGCTTCACACCATCAGAAGTGGACCAATGTGTATATGTGCGTAATGATCAAAATGTGAAGACAATACTGGCAGTGTACGTGGATGACATTGTTATTCTGAGTGATACCCAGCAATCAATGACGGAAATCAAAAGTTCTCTAAGCTCCAGGTTTCAGATGAAAGACTTAGGACAGCTTCATTTCTGTCTTGGCATAAACATCGAGTTTACTGAGACATCGCTGAAACTTCACCAGAAACACTATGTCCAACAAATACTCGATAAGTACGGAATGTCCGAGTGTAAACCTGTAGCAACACCTCTTGCCACTGACGTTCAGCTTATTAAGGATGATGGAAGCAAACCTGTAGATCATACATTATACCAATCTATTGTTGGCAGTCTGCTCTATGCCTCTACTGCCACACGGCTGGATATCGCATATGCTGTGGGAGTCTTGTCAAAATTTAACTCATCTCCAACTAAAACCCACCTAACTGCAGCAAAAAGAGTCCTGAGGTATCTTAAGGCCACACCTGATCTTGGCATAACTTTCTCAAAATCTAACGACCTACCTATATGCTATTCAGATGCAAATTGGGCAGAAAATGATGAAAATAGACATTCTACTTCTGGAAATGTATTCCTCTCAAGCAACGGGCCTATTAGCTGGGTCAGCAAACGACAGACTACCATCGCCTTGTCATCCACAGAAGCAGAGTATATTGCAGCCTATGATGCTACAAGGGACGCAGCATGGCTACGACAACTACGCTTGAACATCACAAATGAGGAGCCAAAGCCATTAACATTGTATATTGATAATCAATCTGCGATCAGTATTGCAAATCACACTAACGTTAGCAAACGAAGTAAACATATGGACGTTAAATACCACTACATCCGACAAGAGGTTAGAAATGGCAATATTGACACCCAATACTGCTCCAGTGAAGACAATATAGCTGACATCTTTACAAAACCACTCAATCGCCATCGATATGAGAAACTCCGCACCGTGTTACTAGGATAAAACTATACGACTGGCTAGTCTTATCTGTAGATAAAGTTAATTACATATATATATATATATTTTTTGTTTGTTTGTTTCTGACGTTTGCACTACTTTATGATTCTATAAACTACGTCATGTATGTGGGAGTGTTGAAATGTTACATTAGTTAGTTGATAGAATTCAGAGTTGTCCTCTCCTTGTGAAGATAACTCCTTCATTATACTTATAACAAGTTTGTATTTCTATTTCCTGTTTACCCATAATCCTTAGTAGTTCCTTTTCACCTCCATAATGGATAGTTGCTAAATAAAATGTTATAATGGTAAATCTGTTCTAATCATATTCTAACAACACCAAATACATTGAAAGTGGAATTGGGGAAAGGAACCATTCATGGCGGGTTGAGTAAGGTGATCAAAAACGGATATCTGTACCTGACCCCACTGTGTCTGTACATACACGTCCATGGTATTGACACATCAAAAAACTTTTTGAATGGAAAACGCAGCGACTTGTTGGCAGCGATTCACGTAGACAATACGGATGTTGGCGATGTAGTACATTACCAGCCGATAAACAATTGCAAGCGCATGCATAACGGCGAGATTAACGAGTTGCTAGTAACGATACAAGATGATAGGGGTAATGATTACCCAGGGGAATTTGTGGCTGAATTGTCGATACAATAAATGTTTGGAGTAAAATCGTATCATCGTCAACGAAGGATACACAATGTAAAAGCGAGTGTGTCTAGCAAGCCTTCGCCGACAGAGTTAATGTTTACGTTTTCATTGCCCAGCAACTCTGTGATCCAAGAAATCATATGCTACTCACCTGATAATGTGGATAACGGACGAATCGAGTTTGCTATCGATGGAGATGTATTTTCATATGGAAATGTGTCGTCGCACCAAGCCAATTCTATAGATTTAGTTATAGTCCGAGGAGGGGTAATCTTATGCAAAGTGTTTGGTATCACGTGCCGTCAGATTTTAGTGTATTACGAATCATAGAATAAATGTTTGGTAGAAAAAGTTTTCAGAGAACAGTGCACACGATCAAAGTAGAACGACTACCCGCAGACTTGCCAACGGATAACTGCGTGTTTGCCCCAGTATTTCCCACCAACTCGCGTATAAGGGACATCATGATTTACAAACCGTACATACCGGGTAGAAATCTCACGATAAAGTTTTACGATGATGAATCAGTGGTCATACTGACAAAAACAGGACTCGCAATCAACAAGCTGCATTCAATAGATTTGTCTGTCACCGGAATGGTGCCAATCGAGGTTGAGTCTACCAGTGCACCTCACTTGGTCATAGTTTACGACACTTAATAAATGGCAACTATAGCGATGATGGTAGCAGGGGCAGTAGTAAATGCTGTGGCTTTCACGGGAGGCAATTACTTGTTTTCCATGATTGATAAAAACGGAGCAAAGTCCGAGGTTCAGCGGCACAACACGGCGATGGAAAAACTCAGTCAGGAGCAAGCTGACTACAACACGAAACGAGCCAAAAATCAAGACTGGCTGCAAACTCAGCTATCTAGAAAACAAGATGCAACCAATGAGTTGTATTCGGTCAACTCGGCTTTTGGTACCTATAAAAACCTGTTCGGGCAAGACCCACAACTGCCACATCCCAATCTGGGAGAACCGACTCTCGACTACACACCCAGCGATGAGCAGAAAAAATACGAAAAGATATTCGTGGGAGCCGGAACGTTGGCTAGTGTTGGTGGTACTATAGCATACTTTAATTAATTTAATAACTTTAATTTAATACGACCGGTCGTATTAAATTACTTTTTGTTATATTCTTATATAGCCAGTGCTATTAAAGGAGCAATCATTATCCATATGTTATCTTCTAGAAACTCGACGGTGTTTTCCATCATATGCCAAAACGCTTTGGTAGCACCTGTGGAATTTACAGCCATGTCGCGAAAATACGCTGCCAGTTCTTCCAATTTCTTCTTGACGATCTTTCCTATACCGCTGCCAGCAATGTCAGCTGGACTAGTCGATTTCAGAATCAAGTCTTTGGCAACTTCCGAGCCCAGAGCGTTTGCGACGGCCTCAAATATAGCAGCTAAAATACCCCCCACTGTGGTCACACCGGCAATACCCAATATGATATTTCGCTGTTTGCGCATCTTTTCAACCTCTTCTCCATAATCCCCCTTCAGGCTTTTTAAAACCTCATTGTGAGCATCAAGCTCGTCACGTAATCGTTGCAACTGTAATAGGTCACCTTCCGTCTTGTCTTCTTTAGCATCCAAGCTGCTTATTTTTTCCATCGTATCAGCTGCTTTTGATGCTGCTACTTGAATCTGTCCTTCGAGAGTTTGAAATCGCTGGTCTATAGCCACCAGTTCACGTTCTGGCAATCTACCCTCTTGCGTATCAAGTGCTGTCATTTCCAAGTTTTCTCCCACATCGCGGTAGCTGAACTCTGCTGATGCCCTACTAATTTTGAGTCGATCAACGAAGCCACTTACAGTGTTTTTTACTCCTGTACTTCGTGAAGACAGCCAGTCTTTAAAACTAGATAATGGACTTTGAGCAACATTAAGATCCCTATCGGCGGGTTTGACTACTTCCTGGTTGTTTTTTGCAAGCCTGCGTTGAAACTCTTCTTTATCAATACCAAACAGACTTTGATACTCAGCCTTGGGAATACGTGGTTCTTTCAAAAACAATTTTGGATTTGAAACCTGAGTCAATATCTTTATACCTTTGCTGGTTTGGACAGCCAGATTGTTGTCCAAGAAAACAAATTTGCTGTGGTCAAACCCTGTATATATGTCTAGACGAGATAAAACTACACCAATCTTGTTTTGGTTGTGTTGATCAACACCGGGTGTATCACTGGATGTCTCGGGTGCTTGCTGAATGTCGTTTATCACGTCTCTGGAAAGAAAGTTTTCTTTGACGTACTTATCATAGTCACCACCAATCGTAGCATAATCTACAGCTCCCTTTATCACGCCGTTTAATTCAGTTTCATTTGCGGGTTTTTTATCCGCTATTGTAGCTGCCAACAACTTCTTAAACTCTACGGTTGTTTCACCCATAACCTTTGTACTAATAATTGTGTCAATGTCGGGCAATCCTCTTTCTAGGAGAATGCTATTGGCATTACTGATGGGGTCATTATGAACATTGATTGACTGCTGTATGGAAGGGTCAACCCCTCCCGACGCTTGTTCGATGACACTGGTCTCATCTATGTCACCATTAGTAGCGCTATCATTGTCGTGACCAAAATCTTTTCCTTCGACTTCCATTTTATTAGTATATAATAAATGGCTTATAACGGAGAACTAAATCACACCTTGTCGAAGAGATATCGACAGGGTCTCAAAGAGAATAAAGTGAACGCTAGAGTTAATCACAACCCATCTGATGCCAGTCCAGGTGATGAGCTGGTTTGTCAAGATGCCAAAATTGGCTCCTACTACGGTGCTGTACCCGAATTCCCTAAACCTCACTTATAACTACAAACTAAATTCTGGAAAGGACGAGACCGACATCCCTGATCACCTGACTTTGGCTATCGTAGAGAGTTTCAAGATGACCATCAAGGGCACTACTGTGTTTGACATTAACAACTATAAGCACCTGGCAATTTTTCGAGAGTTGTGGCACTCCAAGTACAAGTACGAGAAGGAGCTGACTCACAGAGGCATCCAATCCGAGGCTACTAAGAAAAAGAGACATGGTATAACTGGTGCAGCTGATGACGTCTTGGCTTCAATACACAAAGAAAGGTACTCTTTTTACTTGGGATCTTTCCTGACGGAAGCCGCATTTACTCCTCAGGCCTTACACAACACCGTCGAGTTTCACATCAAACTGGCGAGCGGAGAGTACACTCTCAAAAACATCTGCCTTGAGTATGACTACGTGCAAGAACCGACGATCGCCAGCAGCATCTCTCAAAAGTACTCCAATCACGTTCACCTCATCAACGACTACAAGGCCCACACCACAAAAGAGGTGTCGGCTGCAGAGTCCGACTTTGAGATAAACATCATCGCCACTTATGAGAGCCTGCGTTCCATCTTGGTCTTCTTTAAGGCTGACAACAAGGCCAGTATTGAATACAAGTTTCCAAACATCACCAACGTCAAAGTGGACATTGACGGTGCCACCAACCAGCTGTTTACGTCTGACTACCTGCCGGTGTACTCTTACACGGATGCCAAAAAATACTTTCAGATCGAGTCGATGGGAGAGTCGAACATGAATCAAGAGACTTTTTATACAGACAAGTACTGTCTGAATATCGACCTGAGAATGATCGACGATGAAATGTCTAGCGGCGTGGGCAGAGAGATTAAAGATTACATCAAGCTCAAAATCAGCAAGGGAGCTTCTGACGCTTGCAAGGCTTTTGTGTTTTTGGTCAGTGACAAAGCCGTATCATTTTTAAACAACGAACTTGGAACTATAGAACAATAAAATGGACGATTTACTACCAAAACACCCCCACAACGCCCTAATATGTGGGCGTACAAACTCGGGCAAGACATATCACACGCTAAACATTATAGACAGGTATTACTCGGGACGCTTTGATCACGTGTTTATAATCTGCCCGACATTTCACGACAATAAGACTTACGACGACATCAAACACCCTTTTTTAAAAACATGTCATGTATACTCCAACGGAGACTTGGTGAACACGCTCAATGATCTCATTAAAATACACTCCAAGGGAGGTAAACTGTCCGGTAAAAATTCGCTATCATTATTGACGACTGCAGCGCCGAAAAAGATCTAAACAAACATCGAACGTCGCTGAGCAAGATCGCTTTTAGTGGTCGACACTCGAACCTCACAACCTGGTTCATAACGCAGAGATACGTATCGGCTCCCAAAGATTTTAGAGAAAATGTACACTGGGTACTGATTACTAAAAATACGTGCAAAAAATCTTTCGAGACTCTCACTAGCGAAAACGACATTATACCTTCCGAGCATCACTATGAGATAAAAAAAGGGTTGGTAAATACATTTATGCTGTTTGTCAACACCGACAAGGGAGAATTTCTGATATTGAAAAAATGATTGAACAAATATTCTACTTTACCGGATCGGTCTTCTTCTTTCTATGCTGCATAATAATCCTCAAGTGTTACTTGACAACGTGGAGGTTTTTGAGGTATAATAAAATGGAGTCGAATATTGCAATTCCGAAACAGTCCGATGGTAATGTCAGTACGTATCGCGAGAGGTTGGTCAAGGCCCGGGTAAATACGGAGAAAGACATTAGTAAAATGTCAGACGACCAAGTCAAAAAATATACCTAAAACACGAGCAGGGGATAGTGGATGGTGTGGGTGATCAAGTTTGCAAGTTTTTGGCCAAGGGGTGGGTAAAGGCGATCGCTAGGTTTGCACCACTTACCAACGAGGAAGAGTTTGAAAAAACAATAGGTAACGACGTTTTTGTGAAAGCCGCTATTAAAAATTATTTCCCCTCCATATATTATGATTGGGGCGGTTACCTAGCTCCGTTGTCGATATTGGCTACTACTGTGACCAGCATAGATTATGGTACAATAAATGTCAGATCCAAAGATAACCAAGAACCCGAAGAGGACGAAAGTTGCAACAACTCAGGAGGTGGAAGCGAAACCACTCAGTAAGGGTCTCGAAGAAAATTTCAGCGATGAACTAACTCAAACACCAGAGATGCCTAAACAGCTGGTAAAAAAGGATGTAGAAAAAAACTCAGGTATTTGGAAGTACGTGCTCGGAGGGAGCTTTGTTCTCGGTATCGTGTACCTGGTTACAAAAAGGTCAGATCCTAAGATCACAAGAATATCTGTACCCGCATCGCAGTCACAAGCGCAACCACAGCCGCAGCTTCCACAATTACCACAGGCAAATTCCAACAAAAAAAATAGAAAATTTTAGTATAATAAATGGCAAGCGCTAATATAAAAGATATCGGTAACGCGCTGTACAACGGCGCTCTGATGGCAGTGGGAGTAATCGCCACTAGAATGGGACTAAAGGCGATGGGTTTCAGGGATAGACCTCTAGATAAGAAACCAGCTAGCGTTGGTATGCTAGCCGTGGAGATTGGTGTTGCAAACTACGCCGTGCAAAAATTGAAAGACGCCAAAGTCTTGCCGGCCACCATCTTTACATAATTTTATACATCTAGATGTATAAAATTACATCTTGTCATACTCCGCCAGTTTCTGTCTGATTTTATTGTATTCATCTACAATTTCATCAAACTCGTCCTCATCTATAAAATTATCAACTAAATGGCGAGATAGTTTTCGGTCTATCTCACTCATACCAACGCACAATATCGTGTGTTTCTCGTCGTGTTTCAACTTTTTCTTGTTGTATTGCTTGGTAATTGGGGTAAGAGTTAGGGATATCAGTCCAGACACCGCCCCTAAAACAGTCAACACGGTACCTATTGGCATACCTACGACTGTAAAAGTAGTCACTACTCCAGTTGTCGATTGTATCACAGCTAGCGATGAAAATACTGTCGACACGTTTTCTAAATTGCTCACAGCCTTGCCATATTTTCTACAATATTCTTCTCTCTTGACAATTAATGATGAAATATCAGTTCTCATGTCTTTTACCCTCTTATATCTTTGCACACCACCATCGGGTGGGGTTGGAGGATCTTTTTCCATTTATTGTAGTTTTAAACCTTCCGTATCCAGTGGTACTACCTGAAGCTGCTCCTTCGTAAACGTTCTCTCTTCAATACCCTGAAGCGTGTACAGAGAAGGTTGATTCTCCCACGAATGGATCTCGTCAATGTCATACACATCTACCGACCAAATCGCATCAGTCGCTCTGTATCGGGTGTCATTATGCTCTTCTCCAGGCTTGTACAGATAGCGTACCAAAGTATCTATAGGGTAAGGCTCAGATACATCATTGTACTCTGGCTGTTTGACGCTTTCGAGTTTTATTGCCTCCGTGGGCTTAATACCAATCATTTTTGTTTCTTCGCCATTTATCGCGGTCACAACGCCAGACAATCTGCTCACCCATTCGTGGTTGGTCTTTTTATCTTTAATCTCTTTATCGTACTGATGCGCAAACAAACGCTCCGCCAACGTTTTATTAAAACGTTCGACAAAGGCTACCTTTTTCTTATTTAGAGATCTTACAATTTTTACATCATGCTTCTTCATCAACTCTGTAAACACACCCATAAATTCACGACCCTTGTCACTCATTATCTCTTTGGGATAGTCAAGTGGTGGCCTCTCGTATATATGTTGGATGGCATTGGCAGTGTCAACAGCAGTTTTACTTTTTAATGGCTCGGCCTCTTTATACCTAGAAGCAATGTCTACCACAGTCAACGCATACTTGTATTTGCTATCGACCGGCAGGCTTAAAAGATCGATCTGGTGCGTGTGGTTGGGCTGGTCTTGAGTGTAGTGAGGAAATTTTATGCGCTTAGGTTTTGGTTTATAGATCTGGTAAACTGGTTAACGATCAAGCCAATGTTGAATTTCTTGTTTGGTAAGCTCAGGAACTTTCTTTTTTAAATTTCCAGCAGCCATTGTACCCCTCTGGTAACCAGCTGGAGAATACTATATTTCCTTTAGTTTATCCATTTATTGGTTGACGGTTTTTAAAATAGGTTGACGGATTTTTTATTTGGTTAACTGATTTTTTATTCGGTCGACGGATTATTTATTTGGTCAACGGATTTTTTATTTGGTTAACTGATTTTCTATTTGGTCGACGGATTATTTATTTGGTCTACGGTTTTTTTATTTGGTTAACTGATTTTGTTTGGATGATGGATTTTATAACCAACAAATTGGTTATAAAATATAACGTCAGTTAGGCCCATTTAACATCGTGGTAGGAATGTCCACTACCATCAGTCTTTTTTACTAGTCCGCAGTAAATAAACTGTTTACCCGGCAATGCACATTCAAACACGTACTTGGGAAGGTAAACCTTACATTCTTCATCAGTATCTTCATTAACAACAGTAGCTACAAAGCTTCCATATCTAGTAGGCTTTGGATCCGAGGTTTTGTACATGTGTGGTACTAGCTGTGGCAATTCGCTTAGTTTTTGCACAGCTGCGGGTTGAGCTGCTCCAAAAGTGATTCCATTGATTGTGTGTGGCATTATTTATTATAACAAAATTATCTTTAAGCCTCGATAATTAAAAGTGAGTCTCTTCATGTAAATTTATTTGATGCTTTAAGACATTCCCAAATATCATAGTTTTCCTCACAAATAATTCTCTGTATTTCGATTTGTAAGCTTTCTTCATAAGTCATGTCATCGTCCTCAACCTCGTCTTCCTTGTCTTCCTTGTCTTCATACATGAGAACAGCTATGTCAGACTTTACCTCATATGGATCCCTATCAAATATTTCACTAAGAATCTCATCTTCTAATTCATCATTGCTCATTTCTTTATAGTTATCTATATTTAGCTTCAGAGCCCTCTCCTCATATTCCTCACGAAGCGATTTAGTAGTAGACATTTATTATTATACAAACTCTTTAACTATCTGTCAATCTCAATGTCCTACTTTTTGACCCCGATTGATACTTAAAGAATTTGTTGTATATAATAAAGGAGCGGTGTTTTACAACAAGCAAGCGTGACCAGCACATTGTCCTGTAGTCGCGTGTCATATGACAGCCGTATACACCAAACCCCAATGTGTTCTGTTTCTGCATTTTCCACAGTTTACGCTTTGGAAAATACAACTTTTAGAAATTTAATACTGCTAAGAGAAGACAACTCGGGGCAAATATCTGAGGGCGAAAAAACTGAGCCAGATCATCCATTTCACATACTACTTACTATCTATACAGAAGGTATGGATTTAGTTTGACTATCTATACAGAAGGTATGGATTTAGTTTGACTATTTATACAGAAGGTATGGATTTAGTTTGACTATCTATACAGAAGGTATGGATTTAGTTTGACTATCTATACAGAAGGTATGGATTTAGTTGTACTATCTATACAGAAGGTATGGATTTAGTTTGACTATTTATACAGAAGGTATGGATTTAGTTTGACTATCTATACAGAAGGTATGGATTTAGTTTGACTATCTATACAGAAGGTATGGATTTAGTTGTACTATCTATACAGAAGGTATGGATTTAGTTTGATTATCTATACAGAAGGTATGGATTTAGTTTGACTATCTATACAGAAGGTGTGGATTTAGTTTGACTATCTATACAGAAGGTATGGATTTAGTTTGACTATCTATACAGAAGGTATGGATTTAGTTTGACTATCTATACAGAAGGTGTGGATTTAGTTGTACTATCTATACAGAAGGTATGGATTTAGTTTGACTATCTATACAGAAGGTGTGGATTTAGTTTGACTATCTATACAGAAGGTGTGGATTTAGTTTGACTATCTATACAGAAGGTATGGATTTAGTTTGACTATCTATACAGAAGGTATGGATTTAGTTTGACTATTTATACAGAAGGTGTGGATTTAGTTTGACTATCTATACAGAAGGTATGGATTTAGTTTGACTATCTATACAGAAGGTATGGATTTAGTTTGACTATCTATACAGAAGGTGTGGATTTAGTTTGACTATCTATACAGAAGGTATGGATTTAGTCTGACTATCTATACAGAAGGTGTGGATTTAGTTTGACTATCTATACAGAAGGTATGGATTTAGTTTGACTATCTATACAGAAGGTGTGGATTTAGTTTGACTATCTATACAGAAGGTATGGATTTAGTTTGACTATCTATACAGAAGGTATGGATTTAGTTATTCGTTACCTTGTATTTCTCTACACTAACCTTGTATAGTTGGTTTTGTTGTACAGTCTTGTACACCATAAGCTAGACATTCTGGTGTCTATGTAAGTACGTGTAGTATAGTACAGCATATAATTATTGTAATGCGCCATATATACTATATATATGATACAATTTAGCGTATAAGTAATATAATATATGTGTATTTAATCTAATTAGTATTATCTTAGTAACTATAGTTGGATTTGAAAGTCGTGGTCCATAAAAGTTGAATTTGCCATTGAGAGTATTTCTCTTTCAGTATTTGGTTTCAACACATTCTCAGTGATCTTCTATCATGTGTGAGGTTATCGCAGCTTTACCTCCCATAAAAATAAACTGCTGATTCTGACAAAATATCAGAAAAAACGCGTGTACGTGTTTTTTTAAATCACCCACTCATATGCTATGTGAAAAAATTTGGAAGCCTTACAAATTTTGCATGTCTCGTCGCATTTATAAAAAAGAAAAAGAATTGCGTCATTTTCAACACTTTGTGTGTTTATAAGAATCGTTTCCTAGAAGAGAAGACAACTCGTTAGTTTTCTATCACCAATTATAGCATTACAAATGAGATTAACTCCACATAGTTGCATAGGCCCTTGATATGAACATCTAACAGTATGTATGGTGTATTGTGTGTGCATTGTAGGCTAGTGTGGGACACAAAGAATCTCACCTCTCCCTATCTCACCCCTAAGACTATCATAGACTGGAGTTTAGACTTGCACTTTAAGACTGTATGGCCTAGAGTCTATCAACTTGTCATAGCTTGTACAGATCCAAGTTTTGGGTATGGTACTAAGGCTATTGAATATATCAACTTAAACTATGGACCTAGCAGAATGGACTAATACCTTGCCGAAGCTACCAGTTAATGTCGTATTAGACATCTGCATCCTGCCCATGTTGGCAGCCGTAATCAAAACAGAACATGGCTACCAATTACGTGATGCTTTATTATGCTTGGTTTTGCCTAGATGGAGCACTCCAAGTCCAGAGTATAGTCAAGTAGAGATAACTCTCTCATAGAAGTTTTTGGTTCTCATAATTTATGATAGTTCTATATAAAAGCTCTGTTTGCTTCTGCTAGTAATAATTATAATGGTTTAGAATGCTTAATACCGTACTGTTGATAACAGCATTGATCCATGCATTTATTTGCTACACAGTAATGATTAATAATGATAATAACAAACCATAGAAATAATAAAATAACTAATAAATAAATTATAATCATATATATATAATTGTTATATAATATAAATATATAATAAGAAATAATAATCGTAAATAATGTAGTAAAAAAATTATTATATAAACATGAAATAATAATAAATAAAATATGAAAATAGTGATATATAGCCAATTATTATATTAATTAATAATAAAATTCATACTTGGTTATTCAACGAACCAGGCAGCAGTAGTGATAGAAGATTCATTTTTCTCAATAGAATGCGTTATTGTTATATCCGCAGTACTATTTAATTCTGGCGAGATTACTATGACAACTGCTATTTAAATCACGTGACCTTGCTGCCATGTTCTGTTTTGATTGTGGGGTGAGGATAAAAAACCCGCCCTTTTATCAGTCCATATATACCAGGTCCATGACTTGAACCTGTAGCCTTATGCCCGCTACAAGTATATATTTTTGATTTACTACCAAATTAGAGTTGTCCATTCTCACCAGTATCAGTTGCATACAATGATGTTTGTTTGCTGATGACCCGTCTAACCTCAGGCATCATTTGTTGTTTGAACTATTCCACTGACATGAGGCATTTAATTACTCTGCCAGTTGGTTATTTATGATGCTAAAAGAGAGTTTATTTTGTACAAAAATGTTATTTCCTTGATGGTTGGAAAGGTCAGTGTGCAGCCAAGTAGAACAACAAATAATAAAATTTTGATACTAGAAGCCGTCTGCAGTGTTCCGTTTATCCACTTACTAGGTTTTATTGCTGTTTTATGACCAGGTACTTCTTGTTTGTATATACTAACAACAACAGAAGGGAAAAATAAAAAACACCTATATGATGAGCGTTGGAAGCGTGCCAAGTAAAAAAAATTTCCCACTGAGTAAACTTGCACATGTTTACAACCGGGTGCCCTTCTACTAACTGTGAAGTAGTATACATGTAACGTCTTTGTATTCTTTCTTTGCAATCGCCCCAAACATGTCTAATATAGCAGTAGGTGTACTTTTAATTTCTCATGAACATTCTTTCTTTTTCTAGAACATACCCGATCTCACTGCTATCACTTGGATACGATTTTTTCATAGCTAATCAGAAGACACCTATCAGAGATGTACAAATACCCACGGTGTGTAGTTGTTTCCCCCTGCTCTAGATAGCTTTCTATTATGTGTTGAATTACCCGCCATGTTTTGTATCCTGTACAGAGTCTGGACATCTGTGATTGTTCAGATATTCTGGTTGTGTGTGAAACGGGTGGTTTCATTCGCTGTCATTGTCCAATCGTACCAGTTTATGTGAAGGGGGCGGAGAAAGGAACAGGCCAACGCACTATCACTAAATGGGTCAGTGTAACACATATCTAACCCTTCCTTCATTTTTGTAATATTATGTCTAGTTGCTCAGCAATAGGAGTCGTCTCTCTAGATAGAGAGACAACTCCTTGGCTCAATTAGTAATAGATTTTGCTTATAGTTGAAGTTGTCTGCACTTACATGTATTTTGAAGCGTACAGAAATTGTGGAGACGGGTACTGCGATCATCTTTCTCAAATGCTATTTGGCACTTGAAACAGCTTGTCGACTACATTGGCTCTTGAAATAGATTGAAAATCTTGATTTGGTTCAATTTTAGTAGATATTAGTAGTGCTTTTGACCAGGTCAGTTATAGGAAAAAAACCAGATTTTCAGCAGCCTTGGGGTTTCTTTGTCGATTTTTTAATTCTTTTACTAAATAAATTTATATTATTACCGTTACTGCTGCAGCATTTCTGTTTAGCAGAGTTGTCTTTTCTATGGGAGATGACTTCATTACAAAATTTGAGCTGCTTCAGATTTTTTTCCCATTTTATTCATTTGGTCTGTAAGTACATGCGACTTGTTGGGTTTGTACTCTTACCAGCTCAGACATCATTGTTTAACTTTTGCCAGCACAGACATCATTGTTTAACTCTTGCCAGCACAGACATCATTGTTTAACTCTTGCCAGCACAGACATCATTGTTTAACTCAGCGGAGCTAAAATGTATAGCAAGTGTTATATTAATACTGGGCATGTAGTAAGACTGATTTAGTAACAAACAGGTATGGCCTGTTGTGTGGGGGTGATAATGAGAGAGAGCATAAATATATGCTGTACAATGTACAGGTAGTTCACACCCTCGTCTCCTGATTCATTGAAGTTTCCTCAGATTTCGAGTAAACAAGAATTAGTGGCTTTCCATGACGCGACGCCGTAGCGCTACGCCGTAGCGCCACGGGTTTTCCCCTCTTGGAAATGGCTATATCGCTACTGAAGTCGTGATTAAGTGGCGCTATTGAAAGTCGCTACTAAGTAGCGACTTATAATAACGCCAGATCACTGAAGCGTTATGGAAATAGGGAATGCCGTAGCGCTACTGGTTTGCACATGCGTGTATTGTATTTCCAGCATCACTGCAGTCAATATAATTAAATAATTTGGACAGAAATTTCAGTGATATGAGACAGTTGCCTTTCAAGACCACTTATATTAATTAAAAATGATGCAGAATTAGTGATCACAAATATATTTATGTGTTTTATTTTATATTAATTGTTTTTTTCCCTATTTTAGATATTGATAATAATAAAAAGTAAATAATAACAAATAATCAATTGGCCGTGGTTGAATAATAATAAAAATAATTAATTATTTTCAGTTTAATAAATAAATTACACATTAGCCAAGCACTGCTGCTTCTAACTTTTTCCTGTGGAGTATGTAGCATTAGATGAAACAAACACAAGAAAAGCATTTAAAACCAATTGTTTGTGGAAACAATTTTCCTTCATACAGTAGTTTCACTCATTGACTCATTAGCTCAAAGTCGCCGTTGACTCGCTAATTAGGGTTCATGACCTTTGGCTTTCTGTAATTGCTGGCTCATGGAAAAGCGTGATGGTTTATCGCTATTGAGAAGCACTGAGCCATGACACCATTATGTAGCGCTACATGGAAAGTTAGTAATTGTAACTATAACTGGCACATACCCGGTAAGAAAACTGAAGACACAGAGAAATGGTTTTGTCTCTCATTCAAAGTTCACAACAAATTATGACATACAGGGGATGTTATTGTGACATCTCAGTAAAGATATGCCCACTTTGGTGCAGATTTAACCATAACAAGTTTGATGGCGTGTCTGTCTCAGTACATACAATCTAGCCCAGCTGCCAGCCATATTGTCATACTGAAGCATAGAACTGGGAGCTTTCCCTTTGGGGCTGTTCCGCGCTGTGACAAAGAACGGATGTTTTATCACTTACATTCGGGTTGGCTACTCAATTGTAGTGCTGAGCCGATACCAAGTCTTAGTACGATACCAATACTTTTTGCAGCAGCTGCGATACTTGCGATATCGATTTCGATACATTTGCTTTGCGATACCCTTGCTGTTACTGCGATATTTGCGATGGCGGTATCTCTAATTGCGATACTTGCGATATGTAAGCTCGATACTGGATTATACATGGTATCCTAATATGTTTTACAATACAGCATACCTAGTTTACTGTAGAAAATGCAAGATAAAGGAATGGAATGTATATAGCTGAAGATTGTTATGAATTATCATCAACTATATTTTCATTGTAAAAATTGAAATATGCAACATATGCATGCATATTTAACTTCAGCAGGGGAGAAAATACCAAGGAAGATAATTCTATTACAATTTCCATTTTAAAAGAAATGGTGTTCAACAGCAAAATCAAATTTTATGAGCTACTTTTTGGCCATAGCCAAAACTCTCAACTGTCAAAACTCAAGACAATATACTGGTAGGTATATTTAATTCCTTGGTGTGGTGTGTTTGTTACAAGATGCTTGCGCAAATTGGTGGTTGACCCTCTGATCTGCAATCATCAAGTGATTAGAATTTTATTGAAATAGAAAATTACTTAGTTGGTGCTAGTTATATAGGATAAATTTTATCCAAAGCAAAACAAATACACGCACATACCCAGGATAAAAGTTACCACACTACTGCTGCTTCTACTGCTACCTACTACTACAGCTTCTACTACTGCCGCAGATCCTGCTACTACTGCTGCTGCCAAAATTACTACTACTGGTATTCCTACTACTACTATTGGTGTTTGTTACTACAACTGTTATACTAATAATGATAGCAATATTTTAGAGCATACATCATCATATAGGCTACCAACATAATTAATAAATGATTACTATAAAGTTGGAGAGAGGTAGCATTCTTTTTTCTTTTATTATTATTATTAATTATTATTCATTGTCAGGTCAAGCAAGTAATTATACAATACATGATAATAAATATAATATTAGTTATGTTAGTCTGTTGGAAATTAATTTGTACTTATTATACAAACAAAATTATTGTTTAATCATTGTTTTTTTTTTATTATAGATGACATTATTTTTTATTGTTGACAATAAAAATAACTAATACCATCTAATACTACTAAAATAATACTAACAATAAAATTTTTTTGCATTAGTCATATAATATTCCAACTATTAATATTATTATATACTATTATATAACTAATTGCATGACAAATATAATTAATAGTAAAAATTAATTATTATTTCTTATAATAAATAATAATAAAAAAAGAATAATGCTACCTCTTTCCTACTTTATTCATTAGTAAGGAATTAATTAATTACATATTTATTACTACTAGTACTGCTTTACTACTTCATTTGTTTTTGCCTCAAACAGTAGTAGTAGAGAGTAGAGTAGTAATAGTAAAAAGTAACAAAGCAATTCCTTCCACAATAATTATTAATAATAAAAGTGCCATGTCGTCTGTCTGTTGTTGTTGGCATTTTTTGACATCTTTTCAAGTTGCTTTTTTTAATGAAACAACAGTAGTAGTAGTAGCAGCAGCAACAGTAGTAGTAGTAAGAAGTAGTAGTAGCCTAATATTACCACCGCTACGTTTTCCTAACAACTTAGTTAGTAGTTAGTAACTACTACTACTACTCTACTGCTATTAATAATAATTAATTATTACTAATAAATTATTAATCAAATAAATCTAGAGTCACAGCAGTAGTGGTGTGAGTTTTGCTTATTTAGGGTGGTATGTGTGATATTATCTTCTATTATAATTATGTTGCTGTAGTATATATTGTAGCAGCAGTAGTAACAAACAACAACTACTGCTGTTGTTGTTTGTTGTTAATGTTACTGACCGGGTTTTTGTAATAAAATACTACTGCAAAGTCCACAGTGACATTGAACCACATCATTCTTTGGGTTCTCTTCACAGCAGCGTTTGAAGAATGTCCATAGTGCTGACATTTTAATTAAAATAATAATAGCAAAAACACTAGTCACTAATGGACTTATTTATGAAGCAGCAGCAGCAACGTGAATTAATAACTTTGTCTTTTTTTATTATATTATTGCTGCCGCAAACTGTGACTGTTAGCTTTTGTGTCCACAGCCTCGAAGCTTTAAACTATTATCTACTATCAACATTGATCATGAAAAATGAATACAATTGGAACTAAGTCTACAACCACAATTTGTTAGAATTGACAAATTAATAAATAAATAAACCATAGAAAACATAAAGAGATTGGAACAAAGGCTAACATTCAATACTGCAGACTTATCCTCCCCTACTAAAAGAGGGGACAACTCCGTTATAAAATAAATACCTATATCTCAAATGCGGTATATCGCATATATCGCACTGAGAGTATCGCACTGTCCATACCGGAAGTATCTTTTTTGCTGAGTATCGCATATCGCACGGGCCCAGGATCGCAGTTACCTGCGATTCTACTGATATTGGCTCAGCACTACTCAATTGGCTGTATCAAATCGCCAGTGAACCGTAAATTGATTGATTTCTTCACAGGAAGTTTCCAACTGCAGTGCAAAGCCGTGTAACTCTCATGTAATCACAGGTACCATTGCGCAGCTATATTTGGCTCTAAGTGCTCAGCGGCCATGCCAGTTCAAGACCCTCAGCCGTGCTGTGACTTTTTGTGCCTGAAATTTATGGTCTTTTTTTAGATTTCTATAGAAATTCCATACATATTGCTCTATACAGTATTTTAATTGCTTGTATATAAAATTAAGGAAATCATGTAGTGAGCAAAAATTATTGAGGGCGAAATAGTTTTCTGATAACAGACATCTCCCTGGGCGATGGAGAGTTATGTCTCCTTGCACTGCATGCGTGGCTGGAAAACTAACAACTGCATTTCAAATAACTGCTGTTACTTTCAAGAATAAAATAATTATTTTGAAAATATAACTTATTAGCTTAATATTGCGCTAATTAAAATCCTCTTGAGAAATAATTCAATTTACATTCGGAACATATTTAGTTTATTGCCAACATTTGTGTGCTTTAAGCTGTAGCTAGGTTGTGTGCATTAAGCTGTAGCTAGGTTGTGTGCTTTAAGCTGTAGCTAGGTTGTGTGCTTTAAGCTGTAGCTAGGTTGTGTACGGAATTTAGAATCATTCATCGTATTAGAGACATGGTCACTTCCATCTATAAGCATTTGCATATATAAAAAAAAATTATATACATCTGCAATTTCTTGCGAAAACCATTGGCACATGAGTATATCGCTAATTATTCATAGAATTAAGTGGCAACTCGGTGTCCATTTCTCAACATTGCTCAGTGCATTACAAGGCCGATGGTATGCAGTGCACTGCCATTAATTCACCCACACGTGTACGTCAGCTGACACTCGTCCCCAGTCAGCACAACAAAGATATATAAGTTCTGTGTTTGTCCTGGAATGATCCTCATTCTATTGTTCTTATGGGGTTTTTCTCTATTCAAGTTTGAGACTTGAACACTTGAGATTTCTCACGATGTTTGCTCTAAAGCTAATTGAAAGGAAAACTTTAGTTTTCTTTCAGTTTTATGGCTTCATGGAATAACACAAGATGGGTGGCACTTGATATCGCTATTTATGTCGTTGATGATTGCCAACTTCATAGAAATCTAAATAGATAAATTGGAAGGTTTCCATATAGTTTGTAGATGTCAGCTTGATAAGATTTATGAGAGTTGGTAATGTCTTCCCTTTTAGAATTTATTATTTATATATAATTCGACATCTACTTGTCTGTGTAGAACGCCCTGAGCACAGAGGAAGTGGATGAAGACAGCTGTGAACAACGGATGATTAACTTCAAATACTTAAAGAAAGAGGTACTAGCTACTGAACTTCTTCACTCTCCTTCCTTTCTCTGTCGGTAATGTCAGGGTGACCCATGATTGGCTCGAATAATAGAGTCAAAATTAGAAAATTATCTTTGCAGTAGTTCCTAGTTCCTTGTTGGCCATTTCCACCCAGCAATGCTTCTGTTTGATGAAACTTTCTACCAACGAAAAGGAGAAAGTTTCTTTTACAAATGTAGATGAGATTTGTAAGCTGTTTTACTTGTCTACATTCTGCTCTCTGAAAAAGACTGCAGGCTGTGATTTTTTCTATTTGCTAATGATTGTAACAAAATTGAACGAACTGGCGTTTGATTGGTAAACTTGAAGTTTTTTGTCAACTAAAGAGCTGGTGTTTGGCTTGATACCATTTGATAAGTACGGAACATTAACTAGTGTGTGATGTAATACTAGTGGTTGTTTGATCGTAAGTAAAGGCTTTAGATTACATCCTTGTGCGTCACTCATTTTATAACTGTCTCTCCAGCGTGACTCACTCCCAACTTTCTCCTTTCTCTCTTCCTCCACTGTCGCCACTTGTGCCACTTTCTATTGTAAAGATATAACATTGAATGGTTACAGGTGCCTTCATTTGCATGTTGGTGTGTTATGAACAATTTGTTAGTATACACCAGGTTGTACAGAGTGTGTTGCTTGTATCTTGTCATCAGGCATGTATGTGCATATCATAGACATATATGTACATATCGTAGACATGTATGTACATAGCATAGACATGTATGTACATATCGTAGACATGTATGTACATAGCATAGACATGTTGTACATAGCATAGGCATGTATGTACATAGAATAGACAAGTAGACTAGTATAGAGGACTTGCAATCAATGGTTGTTTTCCTATACGTCAACTAACTCACTGCGCAAAGGTCATTCATCAGATGGTATTGTTATGGAAAGTACAATTGCTGATGTTTATGACTCTTTTGGTCTATATTCCCAGCCAGCTGCCATCAATCTGTCTGCTGCCGTTGTGGTAAACATAGGCATTCCTTTAGGATGTCACCTTTTGACCTCACCACCTATTGGCACGCCATCAAATCTAATTACTAAACATAGAATTAATTGCTAATAAATAGAGTTAACCTTAGATTTATAGATAGATCGACTGACTCCATTGCCATACTCATTGTCAAGTACTCTCTCATGTTTCAGAGATATATTTGATAAGATTATTGTGGTTGGCACAGTTTCTCTTATACTTAACTAGTTGGTCCCTCCTGATTCTCTCATCATCCCAGGAGAGTTCAGTTTGGCACTGCCCACATAGTATCACAACTCTTACATCAACCAACATCAGTTAGTTCCATTGCTACACGTTGTAATCCATCAGATATTAAGAGTGCTAATACATCAAATCGGCCATGATTAACTCTGAACCAATCAGTTATGACGTCTGATGGGAGCGGACCAGTTGCAGACTAGCACAGTTTGAATGAAAGGCACAAACGTGCGCACTTTCATGATTCATTCATTAACGCATTGGTATAAGCATTAAAATTCTGGTTTACGCATATACTGAAGCTCACTGATATCGGTTTGACACAATCTTAATTTTTTTCAACTCAATTGGAGTTTTTGAGATGAATTTTTATTCTCATGATCTGACTTGAGTTTGAACCTGGTCTACTCGAGTCACAAAACCACCCCTCTGTCCCCTCGCCTATGTTGACATATCAGTACAGTGTCAGCTGAAGTCTTACCAATACACTTTAATATGTTGAACCAGCAGGTAAAATGTGCTGACAAGGTTTTACCTAGCACTTACGGGTGACATTTCCTGGTATTCAGTCTTTACTTAATGACTTGCATGTGGCAATGAGGAAATTTTGTTCTAATTGTAGAAAGAAAAATTTCACGGAACCATAAGCACGGGTTGTGATGTAAAAACCCTCTCAGAAAACAAGCGTATAAACTCAATCAACTCGGTAAGTGCTAAGGCTATTCGATATAGATTCTGGCCTATCTTGTACCTCTTATCATTTCCGTGTCAAACATGGTTTGTGCTTATCTATCTGGTTGGTGTAAGCTCGTGTGTTCTATCTATCTGGTGTACACTCGTGTGTTTTATCTATCACCTGCAGTAAAAGCTTCTCTTTTCAAAGAATGTTGCGTCACTTATCTGGGAAGTTGTTTCCAGTATTTCTCTGCAATTACCCAGCGATGGAATTTTGCGTGGACCAAATTAGTTGTGTTTTGATAAGGATTTGTCTTTTTTGTTTACTTTTTACTAGTTTATTGAAAAACGTGCAAGTGTTTTTAAGTATGATGTAATGTGCAGTAGAAACCTGCGGGATAGATCGATTGCTGCTGGGTATTTCCCAGTTCCTTTAAAGCTTATTGTTTCTCAATGTTTGATTTCAAAGTCATTTCAGTTATTTATTTAATGCAATGATCTTACGATTGGAAAACCTGTTTAGTGTGTCATGGAAAGCAGAGGATTTTTCTCTGATTATCTGCCTTGAATGCTTTTGGAATAGAATTCATTAACTAAATGTTTGTTTTCTTTGGGTCAGTTCAGATGCTTGTAAACTGCCCATGTTATGATTATAAGTTCTTGCTTGCTTCGCTGCCAACGGTCTGCGTAGACTGGAGATCACTGAATGCAACCTCAGATAAACTTGTCATAAGTTTGCTACTGCTACCAGCAAAGTTAGCCTCGCACGCTCAATTTCATGCTCGAGTTTAGGAGTGTGACACAATGTTAGTCACCTTTAGGTGTAGGTTGTTGAATCCTGGTACCATATCATTACATAAGGTGAAATAATACTTGATTTAAATGTCAAAGCCCATGCACGTTTATATAACACAGCATGGAAAGAGCAGCATGCGTAAAAAAAGAGAAGACATTAGATGAGCAATTATCACATTGAGCTCTATTTAAACCGACCAATCAGCTAATACTATTAATAGTTTCCTTATAGCCGTTTAATCCCGTCTAATTACCAGCGATTATCTATCTCCCTCACGCTGTTGATAGCAGCTTTGAACCTCGGTTGTCTTCTCCATTCTCTCTCATCAGCTTCTTTCATAATCTTTGAATGTATATATGGATTAATTCCTTTAAAGCCTAATCCATCTTTCAGTGGTTTACCACGTTACATCATTGTGTAAAATGGTTCTGGGAGTGGTGTATCTACATTTTATAAATGAAACTTTGTTCTATTGTCCAGAGGTAGGAGGTGAGAAGCATCACCTGCCTCTAGCTGTCAGCTGTCACCTCGTTATAGCTTCTATTCTCACTCTTCAGGTCTCGATGAATCCTAACGCTGCTGCACATGGCTGGCTGCTTGGTGGAGGTGAACACGGACTTCTCCATCTTATAAAGTTGTCTGATATGTTTCCTGATCAGTCTGTATTTACAGGTCAATGATGTGTGATTGCTATTAATATTATTTTTGGTCAGTTTATTTATGTACAGTATTTATTGATGACAGAACTTGTTATCTCGCAATACCATTTCTATGACCCTTACCAAGGCTCATCAAAGAGCATCGTTTATGGACACAATTTTGTTATTTGTTCGGAGATTTGCATAGACTTGTGAAGCTGATTAGTTTTCAGTGGCTTTAAAGCCTTTGATGTATGAAATTGAAATACACGCCGCTGTGCCTAGCTCCACTCACACGTTGCAGGATTAGACTCAAATATTATGTAAATTTTTCGTTATTGGTGTCCTCCCAACCACCACATTTGTCAAAAAAGCGGATGGAGGCACACGGCATTTGGTGATCAGTCACACTCCTCTCCTTCCGTGCATATTTCAGGCCCCTGCGCCGGCACAGGTTGTGGGATGGTAAATTGCAGTGACAGTTTTTGTAATTAAATAGTTTGTCCTACCACATGAGTAGTAATGGCACTACCTAGTAATTACTTACAACTATGTAACTTGTATCTTCCATGGAAACGACCAAAGTGATATCCAAGTAATTAGAAAATATTTTATACCTAATTGTATCCTTTGTTACTACATTTTCGACTCAACGGTGATTTTTCTTTCTACAGCAAGTGAATGCGGATTGTTCAACAGTCTGTTGTCATTCCGCCCTGTCATCATTTTCGTCAATTGTTGAAATTGGAAACAAAATCGCTCAGGAATAAAACCTTGTCGTACATCATGATTATTTGATCAACTCAATATGACCGAAACAAACTAGAAAGTAGATATAGCTTTCGTATTCGCCCACTTTTTTACCTGAGCACTCGGAGGGTGTCCCTATAATTGAATTTGCATTCCTCGGGATCTATTCCTATACACCGCCCACTTTATAGCTAATTTTGGCCCATTGTATGAGATGACTTCAACAGTCTGCCAAGTCATCAATTCTTCATAAGCTGTAAGTAGCCGTGACCATTTAGAACAAACTTGTTGTTATACACAGTGATGTACGTCTGTGCTGTGCTGTGTTTGGCTAAAATGGACTATACAAATGAAATCACACTCCCTCCTGGTTTTGTTAATCATTTGAAAGCTATTGTAGGAAAGTAGAGCATCAATAAGTTATGGGTTGCCAGGCCACACTTGTCAGTCTCCATGTGTGGTCTGGTGAACTTGTCAGTGCGCCAAAGAACTCTTTGAACACACCACATATCCCACTTGGCTGTACAACCAACTAGTTTCAATTTGATAGATCAGAAAATTCCGGATATTCCATAAAAAGTAATAAATTGTGATTATTTAGGATTATCGCATAGCAACACCAGAGTATATCCAATCACGTGGCTAGCGCAACATTTTCTGTCCGTTTGAAATCTCCATATTGTAAGACTTGCGTAATCCTTTGTATTCAAAAACTAAAAAAAAAATTGTTCATCCGAGAGCTTGCTTCAACAAAGGTACCTAAAACATGAAAACTTTGAAGTACTTTCACAGTTTTTTTTTCAGTTTTTGTATGAAATTTACTCTTTTTGTTCTTTTTTCTGCAGCATAATGATTTTCGCTTTGAATAATTTTTTTTGCTGCTACAGTTTCAAATAATCAGCTGTTCCAAGTGATACTAACCAAACTCATTGTTCAACTGTGACGACACAGATTCTTTTACTAAAAAGGATCTTAATTTCCACTATTAACTATGCACTTCTATACACTTTCCTTTGTTATAAATTCAGACTAGGTGCACTCATCCCTTTGTCTGATAGCACAAATATCTGTCTGTCAGTTTAACCAACAAATCTCTATTCCATTGACAACTGGAGAGATCATTTATCAATAGATGTACGGATAGAAATACTGGTTGTGGTTTGCGTTTAGATGTCATAGACTTATACTAAAGATGTCATTGTACATATTCTATGACAGTTTACACTTCAGCGTCTCTTTGTTTTCTTCGTATTTAAACTGTTCAACAAGCAGCTGTGATGGTTTTGTTTTATGCATCCCTTTGTGTCTCGTCCGGCAACGGGGAACATCTGCCTGAGTGTAGTTCCTGTGCGTGATACAGCGAACATTACAGGATATTGAAGTGTATTCTGATCTAGGAAATTGGATACGACTTGAATATGGCATAACTGACTCACAATAGTAATATTCTTTTAGTAGTTACATTATTATGCTGAAATAGCTGGTTTTTTAATAAAGCAGAAGTGTTGGCAGGCATCCAGAAAAACAGAATGAGTCAATGATATTTTTGTCATCACAAAATGGAAAAGTTGTCAATTTTCCAAACTTCCTTCATTTGGAATTTTAAAAACTATAGATTTGTATATTCCATGAAAATCCTTCACTTTATTTCTCAACAAGTTTCACCTGAGGGGATTTTATTACATCAAGCAGTCAACCTGAAGGAATGGGGACAACAAGCTGAGGTTTGAACTTTTCTGACAAATAACTACATAATTATTGTAGCTGATTCTGGCCATGACCTTCCACAGAATACAAGCAAACTCGGGCCAACCGTAAACTGCGTTGTTGTTTTTTTGTATTTCACAAAATATCGCGTAGCTCATTTCTTGCCATCCGGGTATGTTTTGCAAAACATCCAATTTGTATTCATTTCCCATCGGAGAGGTGAATGTGTCCGTTCAGCCGTTGATGTGGTGAGCCGTGAACCGCTGGTATCAATTGGTTGAAAACTAATTAATTTATTGTAATTAAAGAATGCCAATATCAATGGAAGTAAATTGCTTTGTCCTGTATATTAGCGGAATTCTTTACTAGTTGAAACAAGAAAGAATGAAGATGTTGTAATTGTAACGAGTTGAAATGGGTTTTATGCAATCGGATTCCACCAATGGCAACCAGCTTATCATTATTACCAATTATTATCTAACCTAAACAATGGTGATGAGCCTAAAACGTTGGTCAATGCACAGATTACAGTCTACCTAATGGGATTACCTGATCCAGCCTTCAGGCCCGCTGCTGTCTACTTACTAACAACTAGCACCGCTGTCAAAACTCTTTGGAAAAAGTTAACTGAGAGTCTGTGAGACTGACGCCTCAAAAATATTGAAACTGAGTAGTTTGAGGAAATTTTCGCAGAAAAAATTCCAGTTCGGAGCGGGTTTTGACCAGAGACCGTTTGGGTCTGTCACAGTCTATTCACAGTCTATTCACAGTGACTAGTTACTGTCATACAAGTACACAGGGTGCACCGTTGTGACTCACAATGCATGTGATCACATGCTGTACCCAGGCAATGATCAATCTTAGTTCAGTTGATGAGCAACAAGGCTTCTCTTATCAGTTTTGTTATTAGCTAGTGCCATACAACTAATCAAAATCTCATGAAATGAAGGGATTAGCTGTTTAATCTAATCCATATCACTTTTTCTACATCTTTTTCTAAAAGATGTAGAGATTGATGAAGTATTGAGGCAATCATATGCCTACCAGAATGTTTCAAGGTTTGGTGAAGGTGAGGTTGTACACAGTTTCTGTGTTATTGTTGTGGCTAGATGGACTCATCAGTTGACTGCTAGTCATGACTTTATCTCGATAGATTCCCACACTGCCAGCCACAGATAGAGCCATATGCTTTTATTGTTTTACCAGGAATGTGACAAACTTTCGGCGATGTTGATTCCAGTATTTTCTGTGAGCTGTAGTTGGCCTTCGACAATACTTTTGTGTTGTCGTATAAACACACAGCGGCAGCAAAAATTCAGTCATTCTAATTGAATCCATTTGGCAGCAAGGATTGCTAAACATGTGTTGGAGCCACCCTGCTTGAGCTCAATGTGCCTGCTGGGTGTTTTTGCTGTTATTTGTTTACTCTCTTTTGGAAGTGTCCTTCTCCCAGGCCAAATTATTATTATATTATTATTGTTTGGCCACATAATGCACTTCAAATGACTCGTGAGTAATGCATGAGATGTGAGAACTTGTTATCACAGTATAACAATAGCAGATAGCCGCCTTGTTTACTGTATTTCAGGTCAGATAGTTGATAAGGGAGACAATCTACCCTGTGTATCTACCGGCTCTGCTCATTATGTAATAGTCACAAATGTTTTGAAACAATATTATGGCAATTGAAAATATTTGTCTTACAGCTGGAAGTAAAGCTTTGTTGATGTCGCAGAAAAGTCACTAATCAACGCATCGTTGGTTGCCATTTGATTGTGAAGAGACGAAATTTCCTTTTGTTGGCGTTGTATTGTGATGAAAATACTCTAAGCCAATCAAATGATTGTATGGTTGCTTGACCAATGAGGTGACTCTATTTAATTGGGAAAGCCCAAGGATTACCAATAGCTCGTGTGTCACGGGGTTTGTTATTTAGCTTTGAGCTTTAAGTGGAGCAACAAGTGTCTAGTTATATGAGTTCCCTGCCTGTTGGATAAACATATCACTCAACATTATCGATTAGTACTGCAATATACAGTACTGTCTTCTTTACTAGTCGACTACATTACTTACTAACTAACATAATCAAGTAAGTATTTTTTATATCATACTCTCAAAGTTGTCATCATTGTAAAAGATGGTCGTATCAATATTATGTATAGTTCAAATTGTAGTTTAGTATATATGTATATACATGTTTCTAGTTTTGTGCTTAAGGATGCTTGTGCTCCGTCTTTTTAGTCTTATGGTCCTGTGTTTAGTTCTGCTTTTTGGTGGGATAAAAAAGTTATTAAATCAATAATGAACCACCACAATTTTTTGGGTTCTAAACTATTAATTGTAATGATGTACAGATATGCCAACGTAGTTTTAAAAATAACTCTAACAGTGTTTGGTTACTGTACCAGCCACTTCAATTACTTTTTTTTATAATCCGTAGTATTGGATATAAAATACAGCAGCTATTTTTAGGTTCTATTAATTACTACTAATAATAATAATAATATATTTTATATAATAACTACCAAGATTCCCTTCCCATTCATTGTAGTCAAGTCCATCATCTTAGGTGAGATTTCAGTGTTAGCATTGTGCTTGCATTTCACCAATCAAAGTAGAAGCTTGGTGCTTACCGGCGGGCATAGGATAATAACGCAATCTGTTTATTAATGTCATCAACAATTCATCATCATCGCTTCAACCAAGCACCGATTGGTTTTGGAAGACAAAGAAATGACTCACTCAGTAGTTAGGCTAACCAGTGAGATGCGCAGGATTAGCTCTAACGGCATACTTAATAGGCGCAAGTTTCCTTCCCTCTATAAATAGGGTTTAGTGAAATTCTCTGGCTGGTAGTGATCAATTAGTTAGTAGCCTAGGATTACTAGCTAGTATTCAGCAGGTGCTGTCACTCAGTACCCACTCATATGTGGCAATTGTTTTATTAAGCTCAGCTATTGTGTCAGCGATTTCAACAACAATGTGGTATTGCTGCCTGTGTGACGTACTATATAACGTTGGTTACTAATAACAAAAAAGTTATGGTTACCTCATAACAAATTCCTTGTGTTGAAATCACAACTATTCATCATGTGATGCTTAAAACTGTGACTGATTTTTTTTAATAGAACTGATTTTATCTCGGCTGTTGTAATTCGAAGTTATTTGACTCATCATAAAAACAGTCACCAGCCAATCAAAGCGTCCAGTTCTTTATGATTTTTTGTTTGTTTCAGATGACACATTCGATTATGGATTCCCAGAATGGATTTATCAAGCAAGTCAAACATTTTGCTGCTGAAGCAATCTCGACAACACTTTCTCCCAATAAGGATGACTCAAACAGCGATGCCGGCTCAATAAATCACAGCACAAGTAACCCTTTCACCAACCCTGTCTACGTAGAGTGGTACTGGGTTGTCCTTGGCCTCATCATTCCTATACTCCTCGGCTCTCTCTTCTGTGTGTTAGATCATTTGCGACGAAAGAAAGGTCGAAACACCAGACAAACCGAACAAAGACTTGAATCAATGTGTGAAAGGAATAAATATGTGCCTCCAAAGTATGAGGAGATAATTCCTAATAATCAAATAGTAATTCAACCAGTTCCTGGTTTGGAGTTACCCATACCTACAACAACCAGTTCAGCAAGTGTACCAGTGTTTACTATAGAAACTGAAGCTGCTCCTATGCAGACCCTCCCAGACTACAAGCCAGTCCAGTCAGTGCAACAATTAAATGAGCCAGTCAAGGACATAGACAATCAATCCATTAATAGCTGTACAACTCTCACTGCCAACAATAGTTATCCCCCCACAACGGAAGAAGCATTGGACCATGTGGATGTGCCAGTTGTGATAGAGCCGCCATCTTACGAAGAGTATCACAAGTACGAGTTGTACGGCAGTCGCGCAGAATTAGTTTAATTTGACTTTTGTCAACTGTTTTTTTTTGTATATATTTGTAATATTTATAGTGATATTAACGTACAACAAGTTTTCTAGCATTATTTTCTATGCAGAAGTTTTAGGACTGCAATATGCAATCATGTATGCAATAGATAGATAACACAGAAATACAATTTCTATCACATGCGCTTGACTGATGTTATTGATAATGAAAACTTGTGAATTAAGTCGTTCCAAAGTTGAAAAAAAACGTAAAACAAAAGAGGAATATATGTTGTTTTCACATTATTATTTCACAATGTAACGTGATAACAAATGAGTCGCACTATAATTGGTAAGAAAGATAAAATATAACAGGCTGTATTGTACATACATAAGAAAAGGCTGAACATCACATAGAAAAATATTTATCCTGACGTTATCTACAAAAAAAGGTTAATAAACCGTGTAGTTGGATTATTGCTGCTTCAATAACCTATAAATGAAAGAACTGGCAGCAAATAACAGCTCAATGATATTGCAAGAGCCAAAAAACTTGTATTTAAATACATACAGCTCATTGGGTAGACAAAAAGAACCAGCTGTAGCTGTTAAAGATGAGATATTACTAGTCCAATGGTATAATATCAGAATCGTCTAGGAGCGGGTCATCATTAAACCTTGATGATGAAAAGTCTATAATTGCTGGGTCTGTGATGTTGGAAGGATGTGACGGCATACGCATACCTAAAGATCGACTGGAGAGATCTTGAGGTGTCACCTGCTGCTGAAATGTGCAAAAAGAAACATGATCAGCGGCGAAAATAAAACAGCAGGAATGAGATTGAAGGTAAAGAACAGGATGTGAACAGATAACAGTACAACTAGCAACTAGTAAAGCAAGCATTCAGCTATTTCAGAAGTGACAGCTTGTTGTATCAGTACACTTTGACATGATGTAGCAGGTGTAAGACTGAAAGTAATCAGCTACAAATAGTAAAGCTGAGACTGAGATCCAAACTACAATGTAATTAACATTCAGGACTACTAGTTATTGGTAGTAGAGTTACCAATAAGTAACTCTATTGCTAGACCACCAAGATAAAATAAAACACAGTCATATCATTTAAATGAAATGAAAGGGGAGTTCTACACAAAAAACATATAAAAAATTATGGAGCAGATTTGAACTCCAGCATTGATAGATAGTAAAACCAACACCTAACCACTCCCCCATGTAAACTACCCTGCAACAACAAGATAAATTCAACCTAATTATCTATTTCCAGCCACAAAAGAGATCACATCCACAAATCAATCATAATTTGCACCAGCACAATCAAATCTCCACTATCAGATGGCGAATATGACTAGAATAGCTGTAACAGCAATGATAGCAATGATGCAATTGTAAAAACTTGATACCGCCATTGTTGCCATGAAATGTTATATTTACACGAAGTTGATAAAAGGATCTACACAATTGTGTTATTGATAAGTACACGTAAGTAGCCAGCACAGACCACAAAGTATGTATTGCTCAATTAGCACTGATTGCAGTTCTTTAGAATAAACTGTACAGCTGCCTTTTAGAACTGCTTGTTCAGAATGTTAATACAAACAAACATCAATTGTATTCAATAGAATGTTCGAATAGAACAAAAAAGTAAAGAGACATGGAAAGAACAGATACAAAATGAGTAAAACCAATGCCCTAAAATACGCCAACTAAAAATGATCAGAAAATGTAGGCAATGCGCAGTAGCCACCAGGCAATGTGCACTGGTCACCAGGCAATGTGCACTAACCATTAGGCAATGTGCACTAGTCATCAAGCAATACGCAATAATCACTGCTATCGCTAGAGGAATTCAAACAACAACAACACTCGATGTGAACTATATCCAACGACAGCTTGTCCAGAGCAGGAGTGGTGGTTCCAGAACTGACTGATTCTACACTATAAACAATCCTTGCCTCTTTATCAGTTGCGACAGGAAGTGGCGCATCTGACAGAGTGGATTTTTCCTGCACAGAGCAGCCATCACAAAAAGTAGCAACAAATGGCAAAGCACCAAAAAAATAAAATTCATTCAATGGCTAGATATCAACTTTTAAACAAAACAAAAGTGTAGCAGATATTGGTTTCAAGGAAGACATTCAAATACAACAAATCATATACCAAAATATTCAGCGAAATATCAGCTTTTAATTTACATTAATTTTCTTCTCTCAAAACTTTAGTTCCCAGAAAAAATTGTTTGTTGACAAACCATGCCCAAATTATAATTAGCAAGCACGATACAATTCACAGCGTTGTAGGTGTAACAAAGAATCTACCCGTCTTGCTATGTCACTGTCAGCCAGTGTCTGCTTGTATGAGCTACTCATACAAATACCCGCAACCTCTGATAACATTAGGGTTGAGCTAGAT
The DNA here is from genome assembly GCA_945261195.1 of Cryptosula pallasiana. Lineage (NCBI taxonomy): Eukaryota > Metazoa > Bryozoa > Gymnolaemata > Cheilostomatida > Cryptosulidae > Cryptosula > Cryptosula pallasiana. The sequence continues at coordinate 22,151,791 of OX183133.1, read as the reverse complement.
GAATGTTTGGGCCACACAGAACACCCTGCCCATACCCTACGCCGTACGATACCGTCGAAACCCACTACCTCTAGTCGGAACCCCCCTACCTCTAGACAAAACCCTCTACCTCTAGACAAAACTCCCTACCTCTAGACAAAACCCCCAACCTCTAGTCGGAACCCCTTACTAAAAGTGCACTTCTAAGTTTTAAATATCTCAATAACTAAAGCAATATTGAAGTTGAAAAACTTATTTTTAAATGAAATAATATCAAAAGATCCAAATTATTGTAATTTAAAACTTAATTGTGACGAAAAAATATCAATTTTGCATTTCCGGCGTCATCATTTTAAATCAACAACAATAACTTTCTAATATGAATTACAAGTTTTTACACTAAAAAAATATTGGACATAGTAGAATGTAAATAAATAATGGTTTTGAAATAAAAAAAAATAATTAAGCGCTAGTTTAAGATTATTTTTAGTATTTTGGTTATGACTATTCCGCAATCTTTGACTCCAAGAAAAGACAACTCCTCAAGAGGTAGGGGGTTTCGACAGTACGGCGTAGGATATGTGTAGGGGGCTTCGTCTGGCCCAAATATTTTGGTATATGATTTGCTATATTTAATGTCACCCTTTAAATATTATGCACATGAACTTAGGCACTAGCACATTTTTATTGAAAATGAATTGCATCTCAGCGGCTTTGTACCCAGGGAAAAGCCTGGTTCAGATTCGCTTCCATTTTACAGGAAAGATTTATGCTACCCAAAGATCCCGACTGACTCAATTGTACAAAGAAACCAAACATGATAACTAGAGATAATAAGCACTTACAAACAAATTAGAATGAGGGTTGTAGTTGCTTGCTGATGGATAGTCAAACAGGTCTGCAACAAACATATATTCAGTAAAAAGACTGTAGAGAAGGAAGTCAAACATAGATGAAAAGTTTTCCTAACAGATAAGAGTAGAATGTGTACTTTACGGTTACACAACACAATGCATACATGATAAGTAGATACTCTTGTTACAAGAAATGTACTATGTACAGAATACACAAGTACTGCTCTTGTATATATATACTTAAAGTAATAACTTACTAGTTGACGGCATGAAAAGGGGATAAGAGTTTGTAGTGAAAGGATTGGTGGACATTGAGTGTGATGATGCAGAGGTTGTATTCATCAAGTCCATGTAACCAGGGTTGAGTGTTGAATCTACAAACAACTAGTTGGTTAAAGCATTCATCGGCAGCAATCTTGTCACTCTGACTAGGGATTACAAGTCATCGGATAAATCCAAAATTCAACACTATATAAAGCGGCATTGTATCGCGCAATGATACCAATTGCTATGCAGTGATATTGGGTAAGCCCACTAACATCAGTACATACCAATGATAGCATACTACTGGATGCTTCAAATCCAAGGTAAATAATGTTGGACAGTGACAATTGGGAGTTGTGTGCTACATACAATAGTGAAGGAATGGGAAGGCAACTCCACACACAAATACAACGCATTGACCATGATAAGCAAATGCAAAGATGTAGCATACAAAAGATTGGAGGAAATCGACTGACACACGAGTACAAATGTTCCACAACACCCTGATTGGACATTACAAAGTAAATTAAACCAATTAGAAGCAAGCAGCGGTCGTGCTAAGCTAGGAAAAGGAAAAAGATGGATGGCAAGTGAAACAGCGGCCGATATAAAGCGCAAGCGTCACATAGATTAGTCACAAGGTAACCTTCACTAATCTACCCCATGCACTGCATTAGCTCACAACACACCACTATCGATGTACGCAAGTTGCAGCTCACTTACTGAGAAAAAATTTGCTGTCCACACCTGTAAGGTAGGAAAGAAAATAATCAGCACCAACCAATGAGCAAGCAGCTTGCAGAATGCTCTATTTTTTTCGCAATTCATTTCAGAGCCCATTAAAAGTCTTCCTTCAAACCAACACAGTGACAGCAATACTAGACTAGATCAGTGGGCTGACACGCCGATTAGCTGTACATGAGAGTTTTTTTTAAATCAATTATTTTTCAAAAATCCCAAAAGTCAACCACCAATTCAACAGCACTCATTTCACATCCGAACTCACCAAAGCGAGTCTATTTAATAATAAAATCTACATGGCTCAAAGCAAGAGGTATCTGAACAACCAGTTGTGAGCATATTACAACTGTAAGTACAATTCCTATTCAACAAACTAATGGGGCCTGCGCTGCGCCCATTTTTCTCAAAAGTCAATTGGCCCTGGAAAAAGTGAGCAAACCATGGCAACGCATTTAAATATATATAGTTTGCTGATTTAGTTTTGTTATGAAAAATAAGAATATTTGTAAATAAAATTACTTGAAAATTACTTGAGCAAAAGTTTAAAACATTAATTTCGAAATACTAACTCCAAAAGTTTTGTTTTAGAAAAAGAAATTATACTTTTACTGCATCATAAATCCTCACTAATTCAATAATACTTTTACCAAAAACAATTCTATGTTGTAATTACGCTGTGATAATTGTTTGGACTGAGATTCATTTTTTACAGAAGACAGCTCTGATGTAAAACTGCAGTTGTCTTTTCTTTATAGGAAACGAGTGCACAAATTTAGTCATGGAAAACTTGAGTGACTCCTGGTGAATGTACTTGAGTGCAGTTCCCATGGTACCATAAATTAAAATTATCACCGAACTGATTCAAACTTTGACTGTTTTGTGATTCAACAGAAGGAGAGACTATTAAAACATGGTCGAGTAAAGCCTGGCAGATCCAAAACTGTTTTAATTTTGAGCTTCTGAGGAGGGGTGCTTCTATTGTTGCTTAAATTTAACGGTTTTAAATGCAGAAGTGAAATCACAATTACTGTGACGCAAGTCAGTCCAGTTATTGAGTGATTTTTTATGATCTCAACTAGAAATTTGCGTGTTACCTTTATTACTGTTACATTTTGATATGACTGATTGAAAAGATGGCACTATCGATCCAGGCGCTGTATAATGGTAGCGATTTTAAACAGGATTTGGAGCTATCAAATCCCACATTTCTGTTTACATTTCTCACAATTCATCAGCGACTGGTCTCCTACCTAGTTTTACTAGTTTCGCCATGTAAGCGGTTTGAATAGAATCTATCACCAAGAAACCAAACTCCTCTTGGAGCTAAATAACTTTATTTTTCAGTAACTGCCAAGTGTTCTTCTTATAATGGAGTGAATGCATTCATTTCACACACACTCCCTTTCATTTCACAGTGGCAATGGTGATAAAACAATGTTTTAACCGCAATGAGTAAACGGACATCTACTTGTCCAGCGCACTAGAGAAGTTTCATATTCCAGATGAGCATAAATGACAGATGTGTGGACCAACTTCCTGTTGGTTGAAGCCAAGCTAATATCACTACATTCCCGGTTTTTCTGCCCCGAGCAAACGCAAAATTCAAACTGAAAGGAGAAAGTTTCTCTTTTAAAACATGAAAACGAGGCGCTACCATTGCTGCCATTTGTAACAAACTTCATTTCGCCATGTTTTTATAGCCATTCTTTCCACTGAACTAAAAAAGTCAATGCCGAATCAATACTTCAACTATTGAGAAAATATTACACCTACTTCTGCTGATAGAGAATAAACAAGATAATCATAAAATAAAACCAAAATAAAACACTTCAAAGAAGTGCCAGGTACAGGTACAGTTACAGGTGCAAGAAGCGAGTGTGTAGGTGCGTTGGCGCGCTTACCTGTAGAGGTATAAAGTGATTGAGGTAGTGCACTGGATGGCATACGCTGCGGCTGATTGTGTACTGACTGGCTACTCATGTTGGTCGGAGGTATGAAAGAGAGCCCATTAGCTGATGAGGACGCACTGTGTATGTCTAATGACGATGAGTCAGAGGAAATGGCCGACACAGGACGTTTGTGGGCCCTTACTGGTTGAATACTGCTGCTGTTATTAGAGGCTACTTCCTGTTCCTCCTCGTCGCTGTCACTTAACACTATTATATCAATATCTGCTGGTTTGTCTTTGGTGGGGGCTTCTTCTGCACAACACAGCAGGTTATCGGTTTAAGGCAGCGTAACCAGATACAACATACAAGACAGCGGCCTTTTACATATTATTGTGTATAGCACACACATACCAGTACTAATTTTGTTCTGTGAGACTGCTTTATCGCTGGAGGAATTGACTGCAATGGGTTTAACTGTAGCACTTCCGTTAGGCTTAGAGCCAAGTGTCTGTGCGTCCTTGCCGGGTGGTCCTAGAGGAGCCCAACTACCGTCTGGGCTAAACAATATCTCATCACAATCTCCTGCTACTTTACATATCTCTGCGAACAACCTGCAAGTATAATACAATATACAAGTATATATATATAATACAGTATACAAGTATATATATATAATACAGTATACAAGTATATATATATAATACAGTATACAAGTATATATATATAATACAATAAACAAGTATATATATATAATACAATATACAAGTATATATATATAATACAATATACAAGTATATATATATAATACAATATACAAGTATATATATATAATACAGTATACAAGTATATATAATACAATATACAAGTATATATAATACAATATACAAGTATATATATATAATACAGTATACAAGTATATATATATAATACAATATACAAGTATATATATATAATACAGTATACAAGTATATATATATAATACAATATACAAGTATATATATAATACAATATACAAGTATATATATATAATACAATATACAAGTATATATATATAATACAATATACAAGTATATATATATAATACAGTATACAAGTATATATATATAATACAATATACAAGTATATATATATAATACAATATACAAGTATATATATATAATACAATATACAATTATATATATATAATACAATATACAAGTATATATATATAATACAATATACAAGTATATATATATAATACAGTATACAAGTATATATATATAATACAATATACAAGTATATATATATAATACAATATACAAGTATATATATATAATACAATATACAAGTATATATATATAATACAATATACAAGTATATATATATAATACAATATACAAGTATATATATATAATACAATATACAAGTATATATATATAATACAATATACAAGTATATATAATACAATATACAAGTATATATATATAATACAATATACAAGTATATATATATAATACAATATACAAGTATATATATATAATACAGTATACAAGTATATATATATAATACAATATACAAGTATATATATATAATACAATATACAAGTATATATATATAATACAATATACAAGTATATATATATAATACAGTATACAAGTATATATATATAATACAATATACAAGTATATATATATAATACAGTATACAAGTATATATATATAATACAATATACAAGTATATATATATAATACAATATACAAGTATATATATATAATACAGTATACAAGTATATATATATAATACAATATACAAGTATATATATATAATACAATATACAAGTATATATATATAATACAATATACAAGTATATATAATACAATATACAAGTATATATATATAATACAATATACAAGTATATATATATAAAACAGTATACAAGTATATATATATAATACAGTATACAAGTATATATAATACAATATACAAGTATATATATATAATACAATATACAAGTATATATATATAATACAATATACAAGTATATATATATAATACAATATACAAGTATATATATATAATACAATATACAAGTATATATATATAATACAATATACAAGTATATATATATAATACAGTATACAAGTATATATATATAATACAGTATACAAGTATATATATATAATACAGTATACAAGTATATATATATAATACAATATACAAGTATATATATATAATACAATATACAAGTATATATATATAATACAGTATACAAGTATATATATATAATACAGTATACAAGTATATATATATAATACAATATACAAGTATATATATATAATACAATATACAAGTATATATATATAATACAATATACAAGTATATATATATAATACAATATACAAGTATATATATATAATACAGTATACAAGTATATATATATAATACAGTATACAAGTATATATATATAATACAATATACAAGTAAATATATATAATACAATATACAAGTATATATATATAATACAATATACAAGTATATATAATACAATATACAAGTATATATATATAATACAATATACAAGTATATATATATAATACAATATACAAGTATATATATATAATACAATATACAAGTATATATATATAATACAGTATACAAGTATATATATATAATACAGTATACAAGTATATATATATAATACAGTATACAAGTATATATATATAATACAATATACAAGTATATATATATAATACAATATACAAGTATATATATATAATACAATATACAAGTATATATATATAATACAATATACAAGTATATATATATAATACAGTATACAAGTATATATATATAATACAGTATACAAGTATATATATATAATACAATATACAAGTATATATATATAATACAATATACAAGTATATATATATAATACAATATACAAGTATATATATATAATACAGTATACAAGTATATATATATAATACAGTATACAAGTATATATATATAATACAATATACAAGTATATATATATAATACAATATACAAGTATATATATATAATACAATATACAAGTATATATATATAATACAATATACAAGTATATATATATAATACAGTATACAAGTATATATATATAATACAGTATACAAGTATATATATATAATACAGTATACAAGTAAATATATATAATACAATATACAAGTATATATATATAATACAATATACAAGTATATATAATACAATATACAAGTATATATATATAATACAATATACAAGTATATATATATAATACAATATACAAGTATATATATATAATACAGTATACAAGTATATATATATAATACAATATACAAGTATATATATATAATACAATATACAAGTATATATATATAATACAATATACAAGTATATATATATAATACAATATACAAGTATATATATATAATACAATATACAAGTATATATATATAATACAGTATACAAGTATATATACAGTGTACTCCTGATATATCAAACCCGAGGGGACCATAAAATTTTGTTTGATATATGAGATGTTTGATATATAAAATCATGACCGTCGGAATTTTTCATGTATACATAATAAGTTACTATTACATGTATTTAAGCTAGGATATTAAGCATTTTGGCTTTTGTGATTGCTGTCTTTAGTTAGTTAATAATTAATTATAAGTAATGGTGTTGAAGCTGAAAATTACAACAATTATTCAATGATGATGTAGGTAGTAGTAGCGGCACATGATGTTGCTGTATATTATTGTGTTAGTTAAGTTACTGTTAGACTAAGTTGGTTTTATCACTTCTAACCACCTATAACAACAAACGTAACAGCTACTACCTGTTACTTATTATTTAATTTATTTATGATATTATTTATTGTTATTGATGTTGTCATTGTTATTATTATTAATAATTATTATTATTAACAAATCATCATGTTGTTATAACAATAATAAATAATGCTTCTCTAAAAAATAACAGCATTATTAATAGGGTAATAAATAATAAATTTTTAAGAAGTAGTAATAAATAATTGTAATAATAATATAATAATAAGCAGTGAGTGTGTGTATTAATTATTTAATTGTTTCAAGTAGTCTAGTTAAAATTATTAGCAGTAGTAAGTGTACTGCTTCTTGAACTTTTCCTGACTCCTTTCTTGATGATTATTGCTCTCAATTCACACAGTGACAATAATAATACTGTAAATAAATAGATAGAAATGTCTCTCCCCCACATTTTGAAATAAGTCAACAACAACATGTGCATACTGAATGAGGATAGCCTGGGCATGCTCTCTAGCTACAATAAGGACCAATTATCACAACAATAATAATATGGGGTCGACCTACCGGAACTATACCACCGATACAGAGTGTTTAATTGGAATGATAGACCTTGACATTCATATTCCAAGATGGCAGCTCCCATGGAAATCATTCTAACAGTGTGTAATTATTGCAATTTATTGTTCGATATGTAAGAAATCATTCGATATAGGAGTAGGTAATTACAATGCATTCAGCTGGGACTGATGCAGTTTGTTTGATATACCCGGATTTTCGATATAACAGGATTCGATATATCAGGAGTACACTGTATATAATACAATATACAAGTATATATATATAATACAATATACAAGTATATATATATAATACAATATACAAGTATATATATAATACAATATACAAGTATATATATATAATACAATATACAAGTATATATATATATAATACAATATACAAGTATATATATATAATTACAATATACAAGTATTTATATATAATACAATATACAAGGTAATATATATATAATACAGTATACAAGTATATATATAATAATACAATATACAAGTATATATATATAATACAATATACAAGTATATATATATAATACAATATACAAGTATATATATATAATTACAATATACAAGTATATATATATAATACAGTATACAAGTATATATATATAATACAATATACAAGTATATATATATAATACAGTATACAAGTATATATATATAATACAATATACAAGTATATATATATAATACAATATACAAGTATATATATAAAATACAATATACAAGTATATATATATAATACAATATACAAGTATATATATATAATACAGTATACAAGTATATATATATAATACAATATACAAGTATATATATATAATCCAGTATACAAGTATATATAATACAGTATACAAGTATATATATATAATACAGTATACAAGTATATATATATAATACAATATACAAGTATATATATATAATACAATATACAAGTATATATATATAATACAATATACAAGTATATATATATAATTACAGTATACAAGTATATATATATAATACAATATACAAGTATATATATATAATACAGTATACAAGTATATATATATAATACAGTATACAAGTATATATATATAATACAATATACAAGTATATATATATAATACAGTATACAAGTATATATATATAATACAATATACAAGTATATATATATATATACAATATACAAGTATATATATATAATACAATATACAAGTATATATATATAATACAATATACAAGTATATATATATAATACAATATACAAGTATATATATTTAATACAATATACAAGTATATATATATAATACAGTATACAAGTATATATAATTACAATTATACAAGTATATATATATAATACAATATACAAGTATATATATATAATACAATATACAAGTATATATATATAATACAATATACAAGTATATATATATAATACAATATACAAGTATATATATATTAAATACAATATACAAGTATATATATATAATACAGTATACAAGTATATATTATACAGTATACAAGTATATTATATATAATACAATATACAAGTATATATATATAATACAGTATACAAGTATATATATATAATACAATATACAAGTATATATATATAATACAATATACAAGTATATATATATAATACAATATACAAGTATATATATATAATACAGTATACAAGTATATATAATACAGTATACAAGTATATATATATAATACAATATACAAGTATATATATATAATACAATATACAAGATATATAATATAATACAATATACAAGTATATATATATAATACAATATACAAGTATATATATATAATACAATATACAAGTATATATATATAATACAGTATACAAGTATATATAATACAGTATACAAGTATATATATATAATACAATATACAAGTATATATATATAATACAATATACAAGTATATATATATAATACAATATACAAGTATATATATATAATACAATATACAAGTATATATATATAATACAGTATACAAGTATATATATATAATACAATATACAAGTATATATATATAATACAATATACAAGTATATATAATATAATACAATATACAAGTATATATATATAATACAGTATACAAGTATATATAATACAGTATACAAGTATATATATATAATACAATATACAAGTATATATATATAATACAATATACAAGTATATATATATAATACAATATACAAGTATATATTATATAATACAATATACAAGTATATATATATAATACAATATACAAGAATATATATATAATACAATATACAAGTATATATATATAATACAATATACAAGTATAAATATATAATACAATATACAAGTATATATATATAATACAATATACAAGTATATATATATAATACAGTATACAAGTATATATATATAGTACAATATACAAGTATATATATATAATACAATATACAAGTATATATATATAATACAATATACAAGTATATATATATAATACAGTATACAAGTATATATATATAATACAATATACAAGTATATATATATAATACAGTATACAAGTATATATATATAATACAGTATACAAGTATATATATATAATACAGTATACAAGTATATATAATACAATATACAAGTATATATATATAATACAATATACAAGTATATATATATAATACAATATACAAGTATATATATATAATACAATATACAAGTATATATATACTAATACAATATACAAGTATATATATATAATACAGTATACAAGTATATATATATAATACAGTATACAAGTATATATATATAATACAATATACAAGTATATATATATAATACAATATACAAGGTATATATATATAATACAATATACAAGTATATATAATACAATATACAAGTATATATATATATACAATATACAAGTATATATATATAATACAATATACAAGTATATATATAATACAATTATACAAGTATATATATATAATACAGTATACAAGTATATATATATAATACAGTATACAAGTATATATAATACAATATACAAGTATATATATATAATACAATATACAAGTATATATATAATACAATATACAAGTATATATATATAATACAATATACAAGTATATATATATAATACAATATACAAGTATATATATATAATACAGTATACAAGTATATATATATAATACAGTATACAAGTATATATATATAATACAATATACAAGTATATATATATAATACAATATACAAGTATATATATATAATACAATATACAAGTATATATATATAATACAATATACAAGTATATATATATAATACAGTATACAAGTATATATATATAATACAGTATACAAGTATATATATATAATACAATATACAAGTATATATATATAATACAATATACAAGTATATATAAATAATACAGTATACAAGTATATATAATACAATATACAAGTATATATAATACAATATACAAGTATATATATATAATACAATATACAAGTATATATATATAATACAATATACAAGTATATATATATAATACAGTATACAAGTATATATATATAATACAATATACAAGTATATATATATAATACAATATACAAGTATATATATATAATACAGTATACAAGTATATATATATAATACAATATACAAGTATATATATATAATACAATATACAAGTATATATATATAATACAATATACAAGTATATATATATAATACAATATACAAGTATATATATATAATACAATATACAAGTATATATATATAATACAATATACAAGTATATATAATACAATATACAAGTATATATATATAATACAGTATACAAGTATATATATATAATACAGTATACAAGTATATATATATAATACAATATACAAGTATATATATATAATACAATATACAAGTATATATAATACAATATACAAGTATATATATATAATACAGTATACAAGTATATATATATAATACAGTATACAAGTATATATATATAATACAATATACAAGTATATATATATAATACAATATACAAGTATATATATATAATACAGTATACAAGTATATATATATAATACAATATACAAGTATATATATATAATACAGTATACAAGTATATATATATAATACAATATACAAGTATATATATATAATACAATATACAAGTATATATATATAATACAATATACAAGTATATATATATAATACAGTATACAAGTATATATATATAATACAATATACAAGTATATATAATACAATATACAAGTATATATAATACAATATACAAGTATATATATATAATACAATATACAAGTATATATATATAATACAGTATACAAGTATATATATATAATACAATATACAAGTATATATATATAATACAGTATACAAGTATATATATATAATACAGTATACAAGTATATATATATAATACAATATACAAGTATATATATATAATACAATATACAAGTATATATATATAATACAATATACAAGTATATATATATAATACAATATACAAGTATATATATATAATACAGTATACAAGTATATATATATAATACAATATACAAGTATATATATATAATACAATATACAAGTATATATATAATACAATATACAAGTATATATATATAATACAATATACAAGTATATATATATAATACAGTATACAAGTATATATATATAATACAATATACAAGTATATATATATAATACAGTATACAAGTATATATATATAATACAATATACAAGCATATATAATACAATATACAAGTATATATATATAATACAATATACAAGTATATATATATAATACAATATACAAGTATATATATATAATACAGTATACAAGTATATATATATAATACAGTATACAAGTATATATATATAATACAATATACAAGCATATATAATACAATATACAAGTATATATATATAATACAATATACAAGTATATATATATAATACAATATACAAGTATATATATATAATACAATATACAAGTATATATATATAATACAATATACAAGTATATATATATAATACAATATACAAGTATATATATATAATACAATATACAAGTATATATATATAATACAGTATACAAGTATATATATATAATACAATATACAAGTATATATATAATACAATATACAAGTATATATATATAATACAATATACAAGTATATATATATAATACAATATACAAGTATATATATAATACAATATACAAGCATATATAATACAATATACAAGTATATATATATAATACAGTATACAAGTATATATATATAATACAGTATACAAGTATATATATATAATACAATATACAAGTATATATATATATATACTTGTATACAAGTAGAATGTGGAAAAAGGTATGAAAACTATTTTATTTTAAAAATGTTATAAATAATTATATAATAACAATATACACAAACAACAAACATATCACACATACTATATATTATATAATAACAATATATACAAACAACAAACATATCTCACTTACTATATATTATATAACAACAATATATACAAACAACAAACATATCTCACTTACTATATATTATATAACAACAATATATACAAACAACAAACATATCTCACTTACTATATATTATATAATAACAATACATACATACAACAAACATATCTCACTTACTCATCTACCAGGAGATCATCAAACTTGGCCGGTGCATCACAAACAGGACAGTTCCATGTTGGCTTCTTTTCATTCATCATTATGTAGAGGCGGGCATCAAAACACTGTATGTGGTCACACGTGACCGGGCAGCACGGCAATGTCATCCTCATCTTCCCCAACTGTGGGCCAGCACAAATATTTATTTGAATGACTCAGCACAAAACACGGCAGGCATGACTAAACAAAAGTTGCATTGAGTAAATACAAGTTAATATGTGATAGATGTAACGAAGGAGTATTCTAGAACATTCCCCACATCGATTAAAAGAGACTAGATCAAGCACATTTAGTCATATCACAGTGATTAGATAGATTAGATATGACCAAAGAGTGAACACAACTCCAATGATACTTTGCGGCGCACTGACCATACATCAATAGTTGAGCGATAACTTACTGGACAGAGTAGAGACACCTTTAGACTAGTTAATGCTATATCATCTTCTGAATCACTCAACTTGGCTTTTACTTCAAACGAAAAAGAGAACACACGTGAGCTGTATGCGGTAGATCAAGCAGCAGCGATCTTAATATAACATTTTCAATAGATAATGCGGCAGAGATAAAAGGCATCGACAGCACCAAAATGTACTCACTCAGTGCCTCTGTATCTTTTTTTAGCTTGATGCCACGAGATGCTACTTTTTGAGTCAGATATTCTGAAGATCTTTTCCTCACTAAGTTGATTGTGTAGCAGTAGTCCTGCAACACACATTCAATCATCACCCAGTACCTGCCGTAACTGCCGGGAGCACTCAGGCCCACACTAACTAGTGGGCGTATGTATTAACCATAATACGACTGTACATACATGTGAACACCAAAAGTCGCAGCAAAAACACGAGCTGCTCACATGGGTTTGCATCAATACAGACTCCATATCGTCCTAAAACTGAAATTAAAGCGCAATATAAATGGTCGTCTAAACGGATGTTTGTGGGCAGACTAGTAGCAAACTGTAGCAGTAGCACATTTATTGTGCTTCTGCTCAACTCGTGTGAGTGGAGTCTCAGACTAGTAGCAAACTGTAGCAGTAGCACATTTATTGTGCTTCTGCTCAACTCGTGTGAGTGGAGTCTCAGACTAGTAGCAAACTGTAGCAGTAGCACATTTATTGTGCTTCTGCTCAACTCGTGTGAGTGGAGTCTCACACATCAGAAATAGAAAGGTTCTGGTAGCGCATCGGATCTCGTATTCTCCTATTGTCACGATGAGTTATGACTATCAAAAACATTGATAAAGTTAGGATTACATCAGATTTTTTTCTACTGGAGTTACTGCTACGATTTTTAGCAGCAGCGCTTTTATTTGCAGGTACAGCATTTGTGCAGTGAAATGTATTTCAATCCATTCGGTCCAAGATGTTTATCCCGAGCATAAAACATTAGCGCCATTTATCATTTATTTAAAATTAGAGAAGAATTTCAATGACAATTAGCAGAACAATTGCAGCAGCTTTATACAATTGTATTTATGTTGCAAAAAGATATAGTATTATAATTATTAGGGAACTGTTATTTATTATTGTTATAATAATAATAATTAATTTATTAAAACTGCTTGGCATTATAAATTATTATTATTAATTGAGTATTATTGTTATTATTATTATTATTATCAAAATCTAGTAATTAATCATTATTGTGTTACCATTATTATTAAATTTTACAATAAAAATCAACTCAGCTTTCTATTAATTAAAATGATGATAATTTTATCTATTTATTGTAAAAGTAAGTATTATTCTACATGATCACCATCATGATGATAATATTTATCAAGAATGAGTAATATTATGATAATAAATATAATTATTATGCATATAAAATGGGTATTACTATTTGTTTACTCTTAATAATGTATATGCCATTTATTATTATACAAATATTAAAATGCTTGCTCTTAATACTATATAATATCATCATTTATGATCCAGTAGAATAATAATTATTTTATAATAACAGTTTTTACTATTTATATATATTGCTTATTGTTATAATAATTATTTGGGAACTTAATGCTATCATCATAAAAGTAATGTGTGTACCAAAATAATAATAACAATAATCACAGGTAAAACTATATTAAAAAAATTGGATTATTTTTTGTTTACCCACAAAACGATCAGTCACAATTCCACGACCATGTAATATTGCACTGGCAAGACGTTGAAGCGCGAGTCGACTTGTTTTCGACTCGGCTCGTTTTTTTATGGCTCAGCTTGGGGTCAAGTTTTGTGACTCGACACAGCACTAATATAGCCACTAGAGATTCCTAGCTAACTTAGCCTCAGCTCTTACCTTTGGCACATCAGGCTCATTGGGCATAGCCCAACATATGAGCAATGAGTTCTGCACCATTGGAGTGAGTCTACATGACCAGGTCAAATCTAGAGGTCGGGGAGGCCGCTTAGGGTCTGCATTCTGTTTATTCGTTGGTATAGGATTCTACAGAGAGATAGTACTATATATAGAGATATAGTACTATATATAGAGAGATAGTACTATATATAGAGAGAGAGAGTACTATATATAGAGATATAGTACTATATATAGAGATATAGTACTATATATAGAGAGATAGTACTATATATAGAGAGAGAGAGTACTATATATAGAGAGATGGTACTATATTTAGAGAGATGGTACTATATTTAGAGAGATGGTACTATATATAGAGATATAGTACTATATATAGAGAGATAGTACTATATATAGAGAGAGAGTACTATATATAGAGAGATGGTACTATATTTAGAGAGATGGTACTATATTTAGAGAGATAGTACTATATATAGAGATATAGTACTATATATAGAGATTTAGTACTATATATAGAGAGATAGTACTATATATAGAGATATAGTACTATATATAGAGATATAGTACTATATATAGAGAGATAGTACTATATATAGAGATATAGTACTATATATAGAGAGAGATAGTACTATATATAGAGATATAGTACTATATATAGAGAGAGATAGTACTATATATAGAGAGATAGTACTATATATAGAGAGATAGTACTATATATAGAGATATAGTACTATATATAGAGAGAGATAGTACTATATATAGAGAGATAGTACTATATATATAGAGAGAGTACTATATATAGAGAGATGGTACTATATATAGGGAGATAGTACTATATATAGAGAGATGGTACTATATATAGAAAGATAGTACTATATATAGAGATATAGTACTATATATAGAGAGATAGTACTATATATAGAGAGATAGTACTATATATAGAGATATAGTACTATATATAGAGATATGGTACTATATATAGAGAGATAGTACTATATATAGAGATATAGTACTATATATAGAGATATAGTACTATATATAGAGAGATAGTACTATATATAGAGATATAGTACTATATATAGAGAGATAGTACTATATATAGAGATATAGTACTATATATAGAGATATAGTACTATATATAGAGAGATAGTACTATATATAGAGAGATAGTACTATATATAGAGATATAGTACTATATATAGAGAGAGAGAGTACTATATATAGAGATATAGTACTATATATAGAGAGATAGTACTATATATAGAGAGAGAGAGTACTATATATAGAGATATAGTACTATATATATAGAGAGAGTACTATATATAGAGATATAGTACTATATATAGAGAGAGAGAGTACTATATATAGAGATATAGTACTATATATAGAGAGATAGTACTATATATAGAGAGAGAGAGTACTATATATAGAGATATAGTACTATATATAGAGAGATAGTACTATATATATAGAGAGAGTACTATATATAGAGATATAGTACTATATATAGAGAGATAGTACTATATATAGAGAGATAGTACTATATATAGAGATATAGTACTATATATAGAGAGAGAGAGTACTATATATAGAGATATAGTACTATATATAGAGAGATAGTACTATATATAGAGAGAGAGAGTACTATATATAGAGATATAGTACTATATATAGAGAGATAGTACTATATATATAGAGAGAGTACTATATATAGAGAGATAGTACTATATATAGAGATATAGTACTATATATAGAGAGAGAGAGTACTATATATAGAGATATAGTACTATATATAGAGATATAGTACTATATATAGAGAGAGAGAGTACTATATATAGAGATATAGTACTATATATAGAGAGATAGTACTATATAT
The DNA here is from genome assembly GCA_945261195.1 of Cryptosula pallasiana. NCBI lineage: Eukaryota > Metazoa > Bryozoa > Gymnolaemata > Cheilostomatida > Cryptosulidae > Cryptosula > Cryptosula pallasiana. Next base: position 22,133,819 of record OX183133.1, on the reverse strand, counting down.
ATAGAGAGAGTACTATATATAGAGAGATGGTACTATATATAGGGAGATAGTACTATATATAGAGAGATGGTACTATATATAGAAAGATAGTACTATATATAGAAATATAGTGCTATATATAGAGATATAGTGCTATATATAGAGATATAGTACTATATATAGAGAGAGATAGTACTAGATATAGAGAGATAGTACTCTATATAGAGAGATAGTACTATATATAGAGGGATAGTACTATATATAGAGAGATAGTACTATATATATATATAGAGAGATGGTACTATATATAGAGAGATGGTACTATATATAGAGATATGGTACTATATATAGAGAGATAGTACTATATATAGAGAGATAGTACTATATATAGAGAGATGGTACTATATATAGAGAGAGATGGTACTATATATATAGAGAGATAGTACTATATATAGAGAGATGGTACTATATATAGAGATATGGTACTATATATATAGAGAGATAGTACTATATATAGAGAGATGGTACTATATATAGAGAGATGGTACTATATATAGAGAGATAGTACTATATATAGAGAGATAGTACTATATATAGAGAGATGGTACTATATATAGAGAGAGATGGTACTATATATATAGAGAGATAGTACTATATATAGAGAGATGGTACTATATATAGAGATATGGTACTATATATATAGAGAGATAGTACTATATATAGAGAGATGGTACTATATATAGAGAGATGGTACTATATATAGAGAGATAGTACTATATATAGAGATTTAGTACTATATATAGAGAGATAGTACTATATATAGTATTACACACAGAGCGATAGGCCTCCGTAGAGGGAAATAAATGATTCTACAGAAAAATACGATTCAAAAAAACATCAGCCAACAGAGTCGCCCCCTCCCAAAGTGAACTATAATAGAAATGGAGTGAGATTACGAGCTATGAAATGAACCTAACGCAATCATTAAATACAAGTGTACATGAATTTAAAAACATTCAAGGACAAAATTCTCAGTTTTTATTCTGGAAACATCCGTATTGCATAACAAAAACACATAAATTAAAAATGCCGTATTGCAACATATAGAGAACCTATTGAGTAACATCCTGGACTCAATGAGTCATTCAAACTTCAACATGAACTTATTAAAATCTCAACAGATTCAAAATCACCAAATGAGTGTTTACTATGTTCACTGAGAAAGGTCAAACTTCACTAGTACACTTTGACACCCAGTAACAAGTAGTAAAAGTACTGATAATAATATCAGTTAATCATTGGAGTTTTGATCGAATGAATCGAACTTGGGTTTTTGTCACTGCGTGAAAGAACAAAAACTTTAATCTTTTTGTGTATTCCAACATTTTAATTGAGACACATGGAAAGTTACATAGCCTTTCCTTGGTGATAAAAGCACTGTCACACAAATTCCCAGTATTTTACTAACTAAAATGGCCAAGTGGATCCCAACAAGAGTAGATCAGTACAACAATTGAAGACATTAAATAAAACACTTACGGGTAGTTGTATCATCTTGCCATTTAGCCTGAGGACCAAACACGGAGGATACATGTCCTTAATATCTCTGGTTTGATTATTCTGTAATGGAGCAAACCTTAGCTGCGCCTGCACGTCTGATGAGAATACACCTCCAGGTCCCACAGACCTACAACAGTTAGATACTCTAAGATGGTACAACATGATTAATATTAGTAACAGTTCATGTCCTGCACAGTAGTGACATACAGTAGTGACATACAGTAGTGATGAACTCTGGTGACCCCTGGGTGTATCACTAATGCTGTGGGGATGGTGTGTAAGGCCCTGTTACACTTACCATTTGGTTAAGATCTTGGACATTACCAAAAACTCTAATTCACGCGTTTTATATTATCCCAAGTTGACTGCGATACCAGATATAAACGGCTGGTAAACACCTCACTTGCTGTATACCACTAGCTAAAGACAAATATTCACCGCTATTAATAAAAAGAAGTAACAGGAAACTAGCGATTACCTATTTTACTGACGTAACTATAACAAAACAGTTCCAATTTGTATTGAAACTGGGACAACTTACAATAATAATATGAGCAAGAATCTTGCTGTTAGTAAGAGATATCAAAATAATATAAAAAAATATTCATTATATATCAATGGCCTGTGTTACAGTAACAATACCGGTTAGTAACTAAAGATTTATAATTATCAAAATGATTTAGTAAGTACAAGAAGCAACTTCAGTACAACATTACTTATAACAACAAATAACAATCGAAAAAACTATCATAAAATTTTCAAGTAAATTTATATTAAAATAAAGTTGAATCAGTTATCAAATCAGTGGAATTTAACTATTTGATTTGGAAGGCAGACAGTGAGCCTTTACCCAGTGATGTGGGTTCTTTAGCCAGTACTTACATAGGGACATGCAAAGCTTACAGCGACTGTCCATGAAATGGTTTACACCCGTGGTGCTGACAGAGACTGCCATGAAATGGTTTATACCAGTGGTGCTGACAGCGACTAAAAGCTCACCTGTTGGATGTGATTTCTCTTGCATGTTGTGGACTGAGAGAAAAAGGAACCAAAACTTCCTGATATCTATTTCCAAAACTTGTTTGTCCTGAAATAAACAGAAGACATTTAACAACCTGCACATTGGAAGCACTGGACACAAGTAACTGGATGAGAAATACCAACAGTGACAGAAATAAGATAGAGAAATGTGCGTACTAAGGGGTGTAGGTGGGAGGATCTGTGATATATGGTCATAAAAAGGTAGGGATATCAGAGATATGTCACTTGAAACAGGCTCATCATCCATCACCTTCACAGACTTCTGAGGGGGCACTGGATCGGGGGCTTTGTGGTACGACTGCATTGGTGGAGATGGTCGGTACGTATTGTGATTGCCGTTAGCTCTGTGTGTCCGTTGTCTGCAAGTACAGTAGAAATGGTACACAGTTTGTCCGATTGGCAGTGATGTATGCCCTAGAAAATGTTGAATGCAAAGTAGACAAAGGATATTCACTCCATATTGTATCTACAAATCTCTTATCAATACTCTGACCAGCATACAGTTTCCCTATTCACTCAACAATCAATTATTCCATCACAACTGTACAAAAATTACACCGCTATGGTATGTAAGATAGAACAGTACCTAGTAGTAAAATAGCAGTTAATTTTCCTGTGACAAAATCTATTGCTAGTTTATTCTTGCGCACCCCTGTCTCAGCTGCGATGTAGTAAAACAATGGTGCAGTCAAGTAATATTATAGTGTAAATGTGGTACGCTCGTACAATGCATTATTATTTGGTTGAAATTTTGTATTTCGTTACGCTGGATTCACAGCGTGGTAACAACAAGCAAAAATACTATGTGTATTTAATTTACATACACTAATCATATTCATTACACATACATATATAATTCGTACAATATACATATATACATTAATTAGCACTCAATCGAAACTGCACTGTAATTACATTGAGTCATGAGACAGCGTGGGTCAAACCCGATATATCTTGGAGCTCTCCAAAACATTCTTTATCACAATCTGCTCCTTTTTCCACAGCCAAATGTTTTGTTTGCAAACCAAATCAATATATTACAGATGATATCGAACCCCGCAGCAGGAATAATGTATAAACACTTACGAATGAAGCTCCTTGATCTTTGATACTAGAGGGTATGTCGGATTTCTCAGTAGTGTCATGGCCCGGTCCATCAGCTCCTGCTTTTTACCTGTTTTCTGTTTGCCAGAGTAACCAAGTAATACTTGTAACTCCGTGATTCGGAAAGCTTGGACCATCCGCTTTAGAGCCAAATAATTAAATAGAACTATACTTTTCAAAGGAATAATATAATCCCATAGACATAACATAGATTACGAAAACACATTTTATTATCTAAAATCCTTTAAACAAAATGTACACCGCACAGTGATTTAGAGCAGAGCACACCAATGTTAACAATGAATATTACTATTTAATTATATGCTAACTGTACATATTGTATGCTCTAGTTACTTATTGCATCGTTGGATGCGCCAATACAGATAAGGTGGATGCGAAAGGTGGTTGGTAAACTATTGGATGGGCCCAATCTTGCAGTCTACTTTCTTAAATTGCGAATGGGAGAAACCATTGCATACTGCAGTGATGTGGGAGAATTATATTTTCTTCTATATGATAGAATTTTCAAATAAATGGAGGTATATCAACAGTAGCTAATTCGCAATTATTATGCAATGAATGAATACAAATTCTTTACTATTGTACGCATTAATCTACTGCCACCAATTATGACTAGCAATTGCCAATTTTATTATCTGCTTTTTACTATGCATTGTTCACAATTCAAAATTTGAGGTTATTTTGTCTACAATGGTAACAAATATTTTTATTAGTTATTATCAATATCATTGAAGTACAAAACTAGGGGTTGGAAAACCATGGTTTACTGAAAAACAAACTAACCATAATCTTTTTGGTTTGAATTTATTTTTTGTTTCGATCAAATGTGGTAAAAATGCTGTTGACTGGCAACAATTATGTAACAGTTGGGCCGTAAAAATTGTTTGTCTTCAAATATGAACCTTGGAGAAATACTTTTTTACAAAAATATTAAAAAATGGACTGGGACTCGCTTCACCACAAGTTACGTCCAATTTAAACGAACAAGAATGCAATTGATATATCTTAGGTGCATTTGCTTTGATGAACATTTGCTATTATTTATATTTGGGAACCACATCGGTAGGCGACAAACACATCGATTCAAGATTTTACATTTTATTATTTAACAATAAGAAATTATATCCTGCGATCCGGATCAGTTTGTGAAGACATTGTAGCGAGCATAATTATTTTCACAAGTGTAAGCAATTCATCAACGAAGCTTATTGTGCCGTTTATTGCTTACTGTTACTCATAGCATGATTCTACAGGAAGTAGCAGATAATGATAGCGAGTCAAATAATAAACAACCTTACAATTACTCAATTGGTAACGTTTGTATCGAAGAAGTTCATTCTTGCTCAACTATAACAATAATAAATATTTTTTAAGTTTTAACAAGATGGCTTTGCTTTCTATTATGATGATCAATTTATTTTATAACATATTACTATTGGACATGGTAATCATAATAATTAATCAAAATAATCAATATCTATAATTTATGTTATTAACAAATAATGATAAAATAATAATACACGAAGGAACTGCTTTGAAATAAACGTCAACCACACAGCTATGTATTAATTTTATATGATGGATTGGTAGTATTCGAGACCTATTAATTCTATTTTTTTCATGGAGAGGGAATTTTGCGATCCACTTAAAATATTGTTTACCGACCCGACTCATTTGCATTAAATACAGTGCGAGAAATTATATTTATTTTATTGCAAGGATCAATCCTACCGGCAAATGCACTCCTTTTTGGCCTGGAGTCCCTAATTAGTGATAGGTATGCTCAACAAAAATGTCAATTATTTACATGCATTTGTTATCAAAATAAAATAGCAACCAAACAACTGGAACAAATAAAGAAATAGAACAGTCGTCAATTATACAAATGTAAACTTTACAACAGCGTACGAATGGAATACTAATAATAAAAATAGCTGGAGTAATTATTTCACAATCACCGCAAGTTCAAATTTATTTTGATGTTGAAGGTTCATCGTCACAATCGATCAAATGCCTGTAACAGTGTAAAAGTGAATTTTTGAAAAACAACGATAAACAAGATGGTATTACTTGTGAGCACATAGATGGGGACAGCTGTGACTCTCACTTTGACAGTGAGACCATCACAACTGTCCAAGTGACAATTCACACAGCGAATTAAAAGCTGTGTACTTACTATTTCTAAAAATTGAAGCAGGAATTTTGAATTTTAAGACCTTTTATTGAGTAAAAATAAAATATAAACTCGATCAATTTACAAAACTCGATCAATTTACAAAACTCGATCAATTTACAAAACTCGATCAATTTACAAAACTCGATCAATTTACAAAACTCGATCAATTTACAAACATCTGTGTATTCAATTTTGAACCAGGAAACTGGGAAAACAAGAATGTGAATCCTGCCTGCCTTTAATAACAGCAAAACCTCGTTTAGAAGCCCCTCATAAAGCCTAAAGAAGTAAACAATTATCAGTGAAACTAAAAGATTAACGATTTCATTGGAAGATGAGTAAAAGACATGGCAAGTCTAAAACACAGAGCTTACACTAACCATTAAACTTATAAATCTAACAGATGGAGATAAATACATCAAACAATTAGTAATAAATAGAGAACTTTTTATTGACCTGGAAATTAAAAAGATTTATTTTATTTTCTGAAAAACATGACTTTGTTGACTTTAAGTAAAAAATCAGAGTGATACGTAATTAGTTAACAAATCAAGCTGGTCAAGTAGAGCTTGAGCAGTGATATGCGTGCAGCTATATATTTGAAGCATTGTAGTATACTCTCAGGTAGTTTGTAATGTTTTCAGGCTTAAAAGTTCTGTCTTTGGCCAAAAGTTTTCTTAGCATCAAAAAGCTTCCCCGTACGGATGCTGACTTTTTTGTACCAGGCTGTATAGTAATTAGGGCTGGGATTTGATCGCGTTATTTTCACGATTAACGCGATCAATTTCCCCAAAAGAGTAACGCGATTAAAAACATTGTAGTATACTCTCAGGTAGTTTGTAATGTTTTCAGGCTTAAAAGTTCTGTCTTTGGCCAAAAGTTTTCTTAGCATCAAAAAGCTTCCCCGTACGGATGCTGACTTTTTTGTACCAGACTGTATAGTAATTAGGGCTGAGATTTGATCGCGTTATTTTCACGATTAACGCGATCAATTTCCCCAAAAGAGTAACGCGATTAAAAACAATAATCTAATTAATCTCCATTTGTAGCAATAACATTTTTTCATTTGTAGTGACTTGTTTGTTTCACTTTTTTATAATTGACAATTGCAATTTTGTTTGAATAATGGCAATTTTTCATTATTATTGCTTGTAATGTGAAAATAAAACACTACTACGTGATTACCATTACCGTTGCGTTAGGCAATAGTTAGTAATGGCCTGCCCTGCAAGTAGCAGACACGCTTTTTGAGTCAGTAGAAGTTACAAAACAACTGAGTCGTGCACTCAAGCATGCATTTGTGACTGCAAGTCTAAGCAAACAGCTCTCATTCACAAGCTCAACCTGATTGAATGGAGTATTCACAATGATTAAGACTGAGACACAGTGAGTGAGCCACGCCACGTATGATTGGTTTGGTAAGAGATGACGAGACTGGCTGTGCAATAATAATAATAGAAGTGATAAAAAATTTACAATAACAATAATATGATAAATGAACAAAGTAATTTTATAAGCAACAATAGTAAATGATATAGTGCTATTCTATAAGTGATCAATAAAAATGCTAAATTCAGTGATTATTATGATAAATAGTAATATACTAGTATCAGCAACTAATAATATGAATTAGAAATAATAATTAATAAGCAGAAACTGGATAAACAAAAGTATAAACACATATAGAATTAATGTGCTTTGTTTTCTCTTTTAAGTTTACCTTGTCTATCACTGAAAATCAATTCCAATCCACCATAATGCAATCCCATGCTTATAATTTTTAATAGGTGCGGAAAAATCAGAACTATATATTGGAAAATTGAAGCTCATTATAGATATCTCACAGGAGATTAAGTTTGCGATTAATTAAGATCAATAAATTTGAAAACAAAATTAATCTTGATTAAATTTTTGAACCATGGCACAGCCCTAATAGTAATGTAGGTATATTTGCCCTTGACATAGACATTATTTTGACTGTGTCATTTTCTTGCAACCGCTTAACAATATATATTTCTATCTTACATTTGTCAACACCAATCCAAGGCTCTCGTATATCTTGGTAATCTTGAATGACAATGTATGCTGAGCTTTTGGGAGACCTACTGCAGTAAATAGATTGGCTAATTTTATAGGCCTGTCCAATGATATCCTTTTATGCAGTAAAATGTTTAGTGGATGTGTATCCTTAAAGTTTACATGAGAATTAAACATCGAATCCAAAATGCAAAAATTGACCTAAAAATGCAAAAATTGTCCCAAAAGATAAAAATTGACAATTTATTGACCTTATAATTTGGATACTAATGCGCCTATGTTTATACTTCATATTTGTTTTCGGTAATCGAAGCCATTAAGAAAAAATTAATTTTATTGACAAAGGTTTGCCCTAGTAATAAGCAATAACACATGTTATACATATCAAAAGACTCAATAAACTTTGAGCTAGAAAAATTTACATGCGACAAAACCAGGAAAAAATATATATCATCAACTGGTACAAAATTGTTAAAATGAAAATATATCTAAATACTTTAAGATTATGTGCTTGTGAGCATTATACAAGTTTGTGTAAATGCTAATATACCGATTTAGTGAATAAATTTATCAAACACAAAAAATTGTAAACCTTTGCTATATTTATGAAAAACTAATATGTAGTTTTTTTCCCATAATCAGCAAATGCATAAACCCTAATATGAAGTTTTACTCATCAGCTGTTTATCAGTAAAATGAATTATGTAATACAGATTAAACTTGATGCAACTAGTTGACAGTCAATGCTGCAGGAACTGAACTAAGCACTGTTTGCAATTTTTTTTCTTTTACTCATTTCATTACTAATATATTTTCAATTTAATGCTACAGCAAACAAAAACTTTAACCCTCCATTTAAATATTATAAATTCTAAAATCCAACTTTTATATGAATTAACACTATTTGATCTTACTATTTGAAATAAAATGTATCTTTTAAAGCTGAGTTGACTAAAATCATATAACTTGGATGAAAAAAAGTTGATAAAAACTGAGTAGTGCTACACGAGACACTAATTTGTTTACAATGAATTTTCATAAACTACCACAAAATAATAATTGACTTTTTGCAACACAGTAGTCGACTAACAGTAAAAAAAAAACTAATTTACCTGTTATAACAACTAAACAACGTATATATATATATAGTAATCATTATTATAATATTAATCATTCCCGTTACTACCAAAAACTCGATATTTTTATAAATTGCAATGATTACTATTATTATTTACTAGTTACTACAAAAAATAGCATAAATATTGAATTTGTAGTAATTAATCAGTTTTGGAGTCACAGAAGGTTGAGTGACAGTAATAACTGACAACAATTAAATTATTAATATTGGAGTCCTCACAGAGGAATGCTATGTTTTCTTTCAAACATCTGAGGACTACTTTTTTCCTTCTCTTTAAATTGTTCTTTTAAGCTCAATGTTGAATGTGTGTGTTGATGCTTGCTGTTTTTATTGTTGCTGTTGTTATCATTTATTAAATTTTTAATATATTATTATTATAATTATTTATTATTATTATTTTTATCTAATCATCATGATCATTTATTATTATTATTCTTTCTTCAAATAATCATCTCCTTAATTTTTCTCAGGTTTCCTCCTCCATCCATCCACTACTATCAATTAAATTTACTTTTAAAATCATCATTGTTTGACTTGGACGTGGTGATTGAAAAATATTTTATTGTTGTCAATAATAGCAATATATAAATAATAATTACATTCATCATTGCCAGCTGTTGTTGTTGCTGTTTATTTCTTAGGGCCTGACTACTACTGTGACTCGCTGGCAACGAATGATCGATGGTGGTGGTTGTGTTCTAAGAATCAGGATTGCAATTTGTAAAAGATAATCGGGTGTATATAATGTAACAGAGCAATTCAAGTTTATTGATAAATTATTAGTACTGTTCAAGTGCTTCACATTCCTTAGACAGAACGCGATGATATTTTATAAAGAAACTTACTCGTAAATCGACTTCGATTTCTGCCATGGTTAAAAGTGTTGTGAGAATTAGCGAGACTTGAAACGAGAAAGGCGCTTCAAAGCAGCCTATTTAGGAGCAATAATACAAACATAGACATACATACACAGATTAAAAGCATGTGCAAAGATTTTGCTTCTGTGGTTAGATCGTTAGTGAATGTGCATGCAGTCCTTACAACTCTGCTAAAATATTACCGTCTAGCAAAAAGAGTTGCAAACATCAACAAACAACAGCAGTCTAGACTAGACTGCTGCTGTTCCTTCTCTAATAGTTTTGGTGAAAAACTTTATATATAATATAGAAGCTCTTGCTCCATACCAACAAGCTTTCTCGAAGTGTTTTGGATGGTGCCGATCATTTGATTGGATGTAGCGCAGAAATACAATCACGAACTACTATATATATATATCATCATCGATCAATCATAATAATTATTATTAATTATTATTTATATGTTGTTGTCAATGTTATGCACCACCACCAATAACAGTAACAATTATAATAGTACTACTGAAAGTAAAACCATTAGTACCTACTAAAATCGTAATAATTTTTTTATTCAGGCTTTGGCAGAGGTATCACCATAATAATAATAATAATAATAATAGTATTATTATTATTATAGTAGTAGCAGGAAAACTCAATCAATCAATTGGTATTTTTTTATTGCTTTGCAGAAAAACACACTCTGAACAACCAACGAACATTGATTGACGATTTCTGCATTATTAAAATTGGAGTCAAGTAAATAGTAGATGGTACAAATTTATTTTTTTCTTTGGTGGGATAAAAAAAAAACTAAACATTTACTCACTGATAAATCAACAATTAATAAGAACATCAATATTATAAAACAAAAACATTATTTACTTTTATATTTCCTGGCTCACTCTCAGCAAATTATTGGATATACACTGCAACAGCTACTCCTTGTCCTCTATTAATAAATAAATAAGTCTTTCATCATGAATCCGGTACGCACTGCTGCAGGTAAGAAAGACCATTATATATCAAATAATACATATCACTGTACTATAATAATAGTAGTGTTATTGTTATTACCATGTTTGATAATTGTTAAATTAAACCCACTGACATTATTATTATAATAATAATTGTATAATAATAATATTCACTTTTAGTAATCTCTACATCATAATGATAATAATAATGAAGTATTTAATCTAATAATAGTAAACATTAAAGACAATCTTGTGTACAATTATTATTATTATTACTACTAACTGTGATTGTCGTTAAATCAGTTTTATTATAATATGTATTATTACTGTTATTATTCCATACACAGAGTTTGTGGAGTGATAATGAAAATGCTCACAATAAAATGCAATTATATCACATAATATAAAGAAAAATTATATTTCTTACACTGTGGAGTAAATTGGTATTAGTATTATTTCAAAGTATTTTTAAGGTTTTTAAAAGTATAAAATGTAATCTGAAACCAACTTTGCCTTGTTGAATCACAGGAAAAATAGCAAACTGAAGGAAAAATAAGAGAAGATGGTTTAGATGAAAGTGGCAATAGTACAAATATGAGTGCAGTCATAGTCATAAAAATAATCTGGCTGGTGCCTCAAACTAAAAGTATATCAATCAAATAGTGCTGAAAGTAATTCCTGTAGAATGAAGCGCCAATAGTGATATAATGTTTCTAGTAGCGGTTCATTTTGCAGAATGTTAAATATATTTGAGTAGTGTAATGTACCTCATAATTATAACGATAATATGGCATCAAAAAGGGACCTCTGTAGATATGAAGAAATGTAACAAAAAGTAGTAGCCGACTGACCAAGCAGTGCATTTAGTTTTCAATAGTTTGAAAAAGTTTGCCCCTTGTTAAAATTTGTTGAAAGGGGTAGAATACTGCAACCGTAATTGGTTTGAAAACCCAGAAACTTTTTACGATGATTATTATTTCAAAGAATCAACTTTAGTAGAGTTCAGTAGTCAATAACAATTATTATTCGCGTAATAATGTTCAGTTGCTTTAATAATAATCTTTTATTACGTTATTGAGTATCATGCAGTATCACGGTTGTTGAAGTCTCATGTAAGTTAAATAATTGTTCTATATAATTTAACCTATTATGTATATTGCAGAAATAAATAATATATATATTTACCAACATTGCTGTTCATTTTTTTAGTGTTATGTTTTATCACCCATAATGATGTTGATTGTGGTTTCATTGTGGTATATTGGCTGAAGAATGATGGTGTAAGCATTAGCCATTTTCGGATCGCCAACATCTATGCCAAAACACGTTAAATTCTTGTTTCCCACTGAGTTCAAAACCTGCTTTTGTGAACGCCATGCTGATCGCAGGTTTTAGCATTCAGGGGTAATTAGTTCACTCTGTAACATTCACGATCTGAATCCATACAGTTCCAAATTCAGATGAAACGTTTTTTTCAAAGTTGAATTTTCTTACTTTAACTACAGTGACCAGATGAGAGTAATGAGGCCTCAAGTTTAATTTCTAATAATAAATAATAACAATGAGTTTTGAAGCATTTTGTAACTATTTATGTACGCATATACCATGGTGAATTATAACAAAATGAACAAGTGTGATATTATTATTAGGATTACTGTTATTCAAATGATATTACATATTATTAAAATTATAAGTTGTTATAGTTATTTATTTTATACTTGTTTTAAAAAAAAATTGTCATTATTTCTTACAGCTAAAACATAATAACGTATAATAAACATGGTTACATGATGATAAATAGTAGATAATAATATAACAGTTTGTAATTACTATTAAAATGGTTTTTTGCTATTGTCACTGAGATGCCTTTCAATTTTATCATTTACTGTAACTCTATAAAACAAAAGAAGACAACTCCGTAGGAAATAAGCTGATTTTTTTACTGTTCGTACATAAAACTTATGCCCTGAACTGTCATCCAAATTGGATTTGGAAGCGTTTTCCTGTTAAATTTTTTCAAGCCAGAGACGTTCATGATCCGATAATGTCTGCTGTTTATTACATTGTTTTCTGCACTAGGTATTTGGTGAAGCTTTTTATATTAGTAGTAGTTCAAGTGTTTTCAAAAGCATATACGCAGGAAAATCATGATTTAATGTACTTTGAGAAATTAAATTGCTAAATCTTTTACCATCCACCTCAACTCCAGTTCAAATTAGCAGATTAACTTCAAGGAGTTCAGTCACCAATTATCATCAATCCATGTTAATTTTTTTTACCTCTGTCAATCAGTACGCTGTACCTTTATGGTTAATAATGATTTGCTTTCAATTTGAATTTAATACATCGAGTAATTGCAGAGAATGGTTGTGTAGATGTGTGTATTATATTTTTGGTCGACAAAGTTGTTAAAATATTCATATTATTAGTGGTCAATATTTTTGCAATCATTAATGAATTGCTCACTGCCAGTCATGACTGCAATGTTTGAGTAGAAAGCTCTCAAAAGATAACAGTATAAACAGCAAAGAAAGGTCACCAGCTCCAAATGTATTACCCCAAGTCTTACTTGTTTCAAGAAATGTCTAAGATATGTTTCTTGAATTTTTCAATGCAGTAAAAATAGTTTATCGACACAAACTACTTGCAACTCAAGTGATGTCATGTTGAAAACATGATATGCTGATCCATATGGAACTGGATAAACTTCTTTTATGGCCAAGTTTTCTTTCCACAACAGTATAAAGCTACGTTCACACTATACGATTCTCGGCCATGCGATTATCTGGAGGAATCGGGAGTTGCTCTCCCGATTTTTTAGAAGAATTCACACTTGCGATTTTTTGTGTCCGATATTGCATGGCCTTGACATGTTGTCAAGATACCGCATTTAATTGATAGTTACAGAACATTATTATTATTAATTGTTATTATTAATAATATAGCCTAATATTATCAGATATTTAAATAAATTATACCATTTCTTCACTCATCAGTAATAAGAAATGAACTACAAATAATAATAATAAATAATGGTAAGTAGTATACTCAATTAATTATAATGAATAATAATAAATAAATGATAACTTTTTTCAATGCAATTATTTATTATAATCATGGTGCTGGTTCTTGTTTTCTATTTATTTTGATAATAGTTAGTATACCCACTAGTAAACAAGACTTGCAGTTGATCAGGGAAATATTAAAAAATACTCTAAAATTGGTTAAAATAATAATTATCAAGCAGCTGCAAGTTTCTTGAAAAGCATTAAATTGAAACTCTGTGATGTGGATGTTGATTGGCTAGACAGGCCGATAATCCTACAGAGAACCATCACTGCCCGATGAAAAAAAATCTGCCACCGATTGTAAAATCGTTAAGATTTTACTGTTCACACTTGCGAGTCGATTTTTTGCTCCTCCCACTCGGCCGAGAATCGCATAGTGTGAACGTAGCTTTAGACATCATATTACACAATAAATTGAGAAAGTTTTACCGCCGAAATAACAGTAATTTAGAAATAGTTTTTTGGTTTTGTTTGGTAAAATAACGCAACCAGTTTGCACATAGTCGATCTTGAACACAATAGGACTATATAGTAACTTTTGCAGCTTTCTAGTTATGTTAGCATCCAGTTTTCCAGTATTGTCATCATTCGAAACATATTTGTTACCGATCTTTTCAAGCGTAAAAGTTTGAAATAACTTTTTTTAATTATTTATTCTTCAAGCGTTTTATTACGGTTTTTCACAGGCAGCAAGTTGTTTGGGCTGTTAAGCCTTCAACAGTTACGACCAGCTCTCAGCTACCATAGTCTCTCGACCCCAAAGAGTGGCCCCGAGCAGTCTACTGAGCCCAGCCAGCTCGTTCCCTTCAGAAGACAAAGTACTGAAACCAATGAGAAGCCTGAAAGATATTCACCTTTTCAATCACCAAGCAACAAAGCTGAATACGCCCTCGCTCGTGTTGATGATTTGGTAAACTGGGCCAGAAAAGTGAGTGCGCCAATCAGGTTCATTTTTTTAGTTTATAAATTTCTGTTGAAAAGTTTATGCTGAAAAAGAGTATGATACGCACATAAATTAGGTTATAAATTACTTTCCAAAAAATTTTACCAGAAATATTTGTAATTTCAAAGGGTAAGTTTGTTTAACGCAATGCTGTCAATTTTTTGAAAGCACTGAACTCCAGTTTTCTTATGATGAGCTCAGTAGCGAATTCTTTCGATAAATTAATGTATTTTCTTGGATTACATGTAAAATTACCATTGTATCAGAGCTCTCTATGGCCAATGACATTTGGACTGGCTTGCTGCGCTGTCGAGATGATGCATTTCGCTGCCCCCAGATATGACATGGACCGATTTGGAGTGACTTTCCGTGCCAGTCCAAGACAAGCTGACTGTATTATAGTAGCTGGTACTTTGACTAACAAGATGGCTCCCGCCTTCAGAAAGGTAACTCTCTTTGGAGTTGATTACTTTCTAGGGTAATAGAGTTGGAAATACAAATCAATTCTTTTGCATTGTCATTGAGTTTCTTGATATTTTTGCAGTCAATTGAAATATTTGATATAATACATAGCAAACCTGCATTCTGATCGACGCAATAGCAAGGTAGAAAATTTTTCACTTGTATCAAAAAGCTGTGGTTTCCTAAAGGTTTGAACTAGAAGTGCTGATTAAAAGCTCTCTTATTGAAGGCATCAGTAATACTTCCTTTTATGTAAAAGACTATTTTATCTTCCCGGATAAATCAAGCTAGTGCACCATACACTAGAGTGCAACGTTGTTGGATGTTGACTATACACATTGCATTGCAACAAACTATGCGTTTATAGCTTGGAGTTGTCTTTTTTTATTTTGTCGTTATTGATTGTCGCAAAGAAAGCGTTGGTCTGTACAGGAGATGTTTGAAACAAAAAGCAATATTCAATTATTTTTATTGATGCTACATGTACATTAACTTATATCAAGTATTTGTGTGCTTAGGAAATAACTACATCGGTTGTGTGATTACCAAGTTTGCTGAGGAGACAACTCTTAATCTTTTGCTCCTAAGTTGTTAGATTTTGCTGCGATTAAAAAAGTTGTACTCCTTGTCAGGATATTGTTTGATGGCTGAAGTTTTATGTATAAATGTTGGTCCACCTTTGGTCGATGACAAATGCTAAGTTTCAGATCACCGAAATAAGCTAACAAGCTGTCGTCGGCTAAGCTTTCATTGGTAGACGCCTCACTTGTGCCGTTCGTATTCGTTCAGTATTACTAAATATCAATGCTACTGGAATGTGTATCAATAATACCCATATGGTGCTACTACTTAAGTGGTACTACTACTCTGGTAGTGCCACTAGTCAAGTGGTACTACTACTCTGGTGGTACTACTGCTCATGTGTCACTACTACTCATGTGTCACTACTACTCATGTGTCACTACTACTCATGTGTCACTACTACTCATGTGTCGCTACTACACATGTGTCACTACTACTCATGTGTCGCTACTACTCATGTGTCACTACTGTATGTTATCTGGTTACAGATCTATGATCAGATGGGAGACCCGCGATGGGTCATCAGCATGGGTAGTTGTGCCAACGGAGGTGGATACTACCATTACTCATACAGTGTGGTAAGGGGGTGTGACAGAATAGTGCCAGTGGATATATATGTACCAGGTAGGTAGTGGTGGATTTCCATGTGCCAGTTAGGTAGGGGTGGACAAACATGTACCAGGTAAGTAGGGGTGGATATACATGTCCCAGACAGTTGTTATGTAGCACTGCAGGCTCTTTCCGCTACCAGATCACTTTCGGAAAGACCGTTGCAGTAGCCATTGCTTGTTTAGCAGTTGAGCGTACATTTTGATCATTGAGACCTTTCATTGGGTTGCCTCCTCACCATAAATCATCTGTTACTTTGTTATGTTTGAGCAACGTAGCAGATTGCTATCACACTACACCAAATAGTCCATTATATTTTAGCATGTATATGGTCGAAGCCTTCCTTCAAATATATGTGCAGACATATTTCTATGTCATGTACTGTATCAGTTTAGGTGTGCTGCAGCTATTGGTATTGAGCTAACAAATACTGTTGTTTCAGGGTGTCCACCTACAGCTGAAGCCCTCCTGTATGGTGTCCTACAGTTGCAGAAGAAAATAAAAAGAACTGATAGAGCCCAGATGTGGTACAGAAAATGAAATTACATATTACTTATTTTATGCGTGGTTTGTAAGCATTGTGTGGACTCATGCAAATAGAATCCACAATAGGAAGAATTGAAACAGTGGGATGGTAAATCAATGTTCAACAGAGATTTTGTATTCACACAATTGTATGAAAATATAGCAATACCAAATCGGAAAATACTAATGAGGGTTAATTACTTAAAATTACGGGTTAACTATACCAGGATAATATCAACAAATCTCAGGAGTTTTTGTATGAAATGCATAGCTTAAATTGCTGTACAAGTCTATAGAATCTATCTACCCAGCGAGCAGCCACTATAACATGAAGTAAATGCTGCTTTAAAAGCCTATGAAAGGATGAATATAAGAAATACAATTAAATATTGTGAGCCAAAGATATTACATCGTTTGCAATATAAAATGTCTCTATTTAACCATTGTCATAGCAGATTGGGTGGCGTTAAGAGCTAATGCTTCCTTCCGGGTGGTAAGGGTGGGGGTAGGGGCTCTCGTGTTACATCACACACCGGTAAAGGCATATCGGACTCCTCATAGTAATATTGAGCATCGCGTAGATAGTCCTTGAGAGAGGTAGGAATATATAGCTGATCTATATGGTCATACCGGGTGTGCTTACGAATGACGAGTCTGGCGTAGTGCATCAAACTATTGACCACGTTTCCTCTAGATATTGGATACAAAATATTGACAGGAATGGGAGGCTCAAAAGGTAGGCGAGAGCGTATGAAATATTGTACGTTTTTATTCCTCGAGTTGACCATTGTCTGATGGATCAGCTGCATTATGGAGCTTGATTTCATGAACTGACTATCTACATAGTCAAAGCTGAACACCCCTGCCAACAATACATACAACAGTAGAACAAATCCGCTTGGTAATTGATATTACTTATTACTAGCTCAAATAAGCTAACACAATAGCAGGAGTTGTTTATCTACAACTTGAGAGACTAACTTCCTGAATAAACCATGCGACAAACTTCATATAAACTAGCAGGCAGCCAAAGAGTTTCGCAGAGCTTGTTTTATTTACATTTTGGCTTCTGAGCATTTTGTTTCTAGAAGACTTGGTGCAGCAAGAATATGTTGACACCCGGTATATTTCATAACCAGAAAACAAAAGGAGGTGAGCTTTGTGTGAACGACCTTACCTCCACTAAAAGATATCCTAACGTGATGGGTTCTAGCATACATTCGAAAGCTGAGAGCAAAGAAATGGTGCTCATCGGAACTGTCTCTCAGCAAAAACACCCCATCTGGTTGGTTAGACAACTTCTCACAAGCGCCATCTTTGCTCAGTGGGCCCCAATAGTACGGACACTGAAATATCCACATGTTAGATAAGTAAGTGTTCTGGTATTAGATGTTGTGTACAAATTTACTCTCACATGAGCAACTAACATCGAATCAACAGATCTGTAGGAGTTGTCCTCTCTTTTCATACATTTCTATGATCCAAACCATGATGTCATACAATGGTGTGCCAAAGTGGACACTTTGAATTGTTTGTCAAACAGAATTGAAAATTTGGCTTGGTTCCAGCTACTGGGTGCAATCCCAGGATTTGGGTCATTGACAATTAGATGTAAGTCTCCAAATGGTAATATAGTGATTGGCATGATGTGGTAGTGAGGAGTGTTTACTACTTACATCTCTCAACTGCCTTAGACTTGTGTACAAATCATTGTCTAGAAAGAAAGGTATTACAATCAGTAAAAGAAATAACAATTCAGCTACTCACCAAACCTGAATCTCTAGAATGAACGCTCATTGAAGAGCAATACTACGGAAGCACAGAAAAAAGCTATCAATGGTCACATGGTGCGAAACTACGTATCAGAGTACAACATGAGAAAAATACATTTCAAAATGAGACAAAATAGCAGGTAAAGCTCTTAGTTTTTGATTCTGTCTACATGAGTGATGTGATCAGAATATGACACATAAATAATCAGTTTACTTTATTGACTCAACTCTAGTAGATAACATTGACAGGTATGTACTACAAAGTGCAGAATGCCTATGCTTAATAAACTTGCAATGCCAGTAAATAGTCACAAAAAAAAACTTACTGGCTCGCTCTTTAACGGACCTTCGACTGGGCAGTGGTGGAGGCATCTGAACCATTCTATGCACATAAGTACATCAACAATCTGTTTTTAGTAGCATTCACAGCAAGTAGTAACTGTAAATATCAATGTAGCTTTTCATAACATGGTCATCATGATTCACTCGTTTAAAAGGTCATACTACTGAGACTATGCATCGTTGGAGCACAAATAAACAAGGGTACTAAAATGGTTAAGTTTCTAATCAGTAAAAAAAAATTTCTCTGAACTTATTTTCTAACTGGTCAGTATGATTGCTCACAAATGAGACCATTTTACAGCATGATTTTTAAAAATATAGAGACAAACAGGAAAGAGAGCGATAGGGAAATTTCAAGTCAGATACCCTTCCTAGACCATCAATGGCTTGAAATGTTGAACTGCTTATTACAATCCATGAGCTCTGACTCGCTTGGGATTCAAACCCACCAACTGTTCATCACAATCCATACGCTCTAACCACTAGGCCACAGCTGCTCTGTGCAAAACAACCACCGAATCCTACGTGAATTTGTTGCAGGAGGGGAAAGTTTTTTTCAAACTAGCTTTCAGATAGACAGCACACTTGGCGAGTTATACTACCATTTCTAGTACGTGGTATAGCATTTGTTAATACAGCCTACCAATCCTGGAGAACAAAAAGCTATAAATAATGCAAAAAAGCAAGATCACAGACTATTTTGTCAAAATCAAGTTTGTTACTAAAGGGTAACATTTTGACAATTAATTTAATTCGGTACTACAATCATGAAAAAAATTCACACAATCTACAATAACAAGAAATAAGGCTTTAAAAACTGGTAAGACGAAACTCCTACCTCTAGTTGAAACCCCTTACCTCGACACGAGTTGTCTTTCTTTAGTGTCAAAGAGTGCTGAATAGTCATAACCAAATTACTAAAAATAATTTTAAATTAGAACATACTTATTTTTTTATTGTTTGAAAGCTATTATTTTTTTACATTCTATATTGTGTGATTTTTTAGCAGATAACTTGTATTTCAGATTTGAGAAATATTGTTGTTGTTGATTACGACAACGACGCCGGCAATGCAAGCCCGACATTTTTTTTACAAATAAGTCTTTAATTAAGATAATTTAAATCTGTTGATATCATTTGATTTGAAAATAATTTTTTCAATATTGCTAAAGTTTTTGAGATATTTAAAACTTTTAAATGAGTCTTAAAGTAGGAATTTCGACTAGAGGTAGGGGGTTTCGATTGGGAGGGTACAGCGTAGAGTATGGGGTTCATCTTACCCTTTAAAAAATGACTATCAAAGTTTTATCTGACTAGAAAAAAATTCATATAAAAGAAAAAATGCATCATGTGCCAGTTTACCATCATGTGTTATAACTATATGGTTTAACAGCTTTTGCTCTTGACAGCCTTAATAACTTTTAAGAAAAAATTGGTTGGCTTTTGAAGAATAACAGAATGAAGTGAATACAAAATGTAAGTTGCACAGCATGTGTTATTATTTGCAATAAACTAATACATCTTTAAAAAAAATTGAACAAGTAACACAGTGACAAAGAATTATTATTATTACTATTATTTTACTCATAAATAATGTTTTCATTTAGAACCTAGGTTGTACCAAGTTTAACAATCACAACTAATAATAATAATAAGTAGTTACAACTGTTACAACTACTATCCACCACTGTTGTTACCATTACTTACATTTGCTAGTAGCAGCAGCTGTTGAAACCTAGTGTAGTATTATCATATAATAATAATGTTAAATATTGGAATGTTGTTGTTTGTTAAATGTAACATTCAGCTCGTTGGTAGAAGTGCTATGGACAGCAACTAGAAAGTAAATGTTGTTATGATGTTACAAATAATAGTAGTTTAGTATTATTATTATACGCGTAAATAAATAGTAAGTAATAATAATAATAAATTGCTCATAAATAATTAATGATTTTACTTTTTCATTAATTACTATTACTATTATTTATTATCACTATTTAATTTTATAATTAAATTAATAGCAATAATCAATCGACAATCGTAATAAATCATTACGATTACAACAATGTATATATATATATATATATATATATATATATATATATATATATATATATATATATATATATATATATATATATATATATATATATATATATATATAATAATAATATTTAGTTAATAATGTATATATTATTATTATTAATTATTAGTTAGTTATTAATTAATTATTATCATCATTGAATTGAATGAATTGGTTATTCTTTTCACAATTTTACTTTTACTACTACTACTGCTGTTGTGACTTACTACCACAACTACTAATAGTACTACTACCACAACAACTTACTACTACTATTATCACCACCCGTAGTAGTGGCGGTAGTAAGTAGTAGCAGCACCTACTATTACTTACTTTCTTTACTACCACCAACCAACTACTTCTACTACAACAACAATAGAGTAGTAGTAGTTATTATTATTATTTTATTTGGATTTTTCTTCTTCAGGTGTGGAAAAAAAATTAAAAACTACTTGAATGAATGATCATGATGAAATGACTGGCTTTCAACAACTACTGGCACTGCCAGTGCGTTGGTCGGTGGTGGTTGTTGTTGTTGGTAGGAATGAATGAATTCGAGCGCATAAATTACTTTCAAGAAACTTGGGTGCAATTTTATGTCATATGCAAAGCAGAAGAAGAGTCATAAACCAGGAAGCAATTATAAGCTGTGTTTTGAAAACTTTTCAAACAATAATAATAATTAATACTACTGACTAACTAATTATTATAATTAGTACTACGAGTACACAGCTGCCTTAATATTTTGGCGATTTTATCTGTACAAACAACTAATTTGGTGGTATGCATGAATTTTGTCGCCGAGGAATAACCCGCGCTGCCTGCTTTAAGTTTCAAATGTACATAAGTGCCCATCTTGCACCTTTTGTTAACTTTGTTGGCTTATACTTTAGTGTTAATTCTTGTATCTTTTTCATTTCATGTTTTAAAAAGAAGGCTCAGTATTTTTTTACCTCATTTTGGTAATTTTTTTAATGCGTAGGATTACAAAATGCAGGCAGTGCATCCATAGAAACACTATACTGCTGCACAGACCTCAGTGACGTTAAATGCAGTAATATTGTATATTAAATTGCACCAAAACATTACATATACAGGTTTATGTACTTTTCTATAGAACAATTTTTACCGGAAGTTGCCGACACACTGCATACTGCGCTGCAGCATTTATTTTAGTTCTTTGCTCCAAAAATAGCTCACTTGTGGAAATTTTTAGCTAGTCCTATTTTACTGGTCAGTAAAAATAGATCGCAAGTCAGTATTGTTGCTTGATACTCCGGATATTAAGGTAGGGAATACTCAAGGCATGGCTGCTCTGTGGATGAAATTTGTGCAAAATAATGTAGTAGGCAAAACATCATTATTATTATTATTATTATTATGCACCAACAACAATCTTCTCGATCAATATGTTGCAGTAGTAGGTAGTAGTGGTAATAATAATCACAGCGGTGATAGTAGTAGTAAAAGTAATAATAACATTGACAGAGCATTCTTCATATTATATTTTTAGTAAGTACTGATATTCGACAATTTAGTTAGTTTGTATTAGTATTTTTCATTGGGTTTTTTTTTATTGAATAATATTATTATTATTATAGCACACACATAGATAGATAGATAGTATTAGATAATAAATAATAATATATATAATAATAATAATTATAATAATAATAATTATAATAATAATAATTATAATAATAATAATTATAATAATAATAATTATAATAATAATAATTATAATATTTATAATAATAATTATAATAATAATTCAACAATAATTCAACTCCTGTGGTGGTGATGGGTTGTTGTTCGTTGTGGTTGTGGTAATAATTAACAATAATAATTATAATAATAATAGAAGTTATTTTTTGTTGTACGAATTAATATTATTATAATTATTATTACCTTTTCTTCTTGT
Organism: Cryptosula pallasiana; assembly: GCA_945261195.1. Lineage (NCBI taxonomy): Eukaryota > Metazoa > Bryozoa > Gymnolaemata > Cheilostomatida > Cryptosulidae > Cryptosula > Cryptosula pallasiana. The sequence continues at coordinate 22,110,628 of OX183133.1, read as the reverse complement.
GAGAACGCTCATGAAATAACTAGTTTTTATCATCATTAATTTATTATATTATTTGTCTGTTACTACTACTACCACTACTGTAGTAGTAGTAATAGTAGTAGTAATTGTTTATGATGTTATATATTGTTATGTTATATATTATTATATATATAATAATAATAATATACTAAAATGTAAAACAGTGAAAGGTGGTAAAACTACTGAGTGACTACAAATTGTTTCAAATGTCCCTTAAAAAAATGGAAAAAAGAAGAAAATAATTCTAGACACCTCGATATACAGGTCGGCTCTCAACTGTAAAAAAGTGGACACATGAAACAATTTGTAGTCACTCAGTAGTTTTACAACCTTCTTTTACTGTTTTACCTTTTAGTATCTAGCTCCTCAATCTGTTCTTGTTGAGCGCTGTTTTATTTGCTTCAGTTTGGACTTGTTTTTTAGCAACTCTTGGGTACCCAATGTTAATAATTATTATTTATTGAATTGTTTTCGTTTTCCTCTGTGCATACCCTGTGCCCTACCAGCCATACTAATTTATATATAATAGATATATATATTAAATATTCACATATAATAATAAATATATATAATTGATAATTATAATAATATCATAATACTATTAATGATGTCATTATTGTTATAATAGTTAATAGGATATTAAATCTATCTCCAATGTTAGTTATATGTAAGATGTAGTAGATTCATTTTGTCTTATTAAATATAACAATAATAATAAAAGTATTATATTATTCTAATAATAAAGGTACATCTGCAATAATTAAGATTCCTATCAATTATCTTTTATTTACTCATTACCCTAACCAATTAACAACATGTTCCTATTATTCATAATAGTTTATATTTATTATAGTGTTACTATTGGGATATTTAATTACACAATTACACACTTCATAGAAAATTATCTATTTTAAATAAGATATCTACAGGCTGCCAATAAAGTTTTTAGCTTGCCAGTTGCTTGGTGATATTTATTTCTGTGTGTACTGGTAAATAATTATTTTATTACTTTCAAATCCACATTTTTACATTATTATTGCAATAACATAGAATAGTATCAAGTTAACTAATAAACTGTAACCGACAGTTGTCCTAAATTTTAGTTTTTGTGAGGTAATTAGGTTTAGTTGATTATTTATCATTTATTAAAGATAGCGGTTATAAAATGTTGCTTAACAATTTTTTCCTACTTACGCTCTGTGCAATAGTGATAGTTGTATAATAACAGCATAAACCATTTATAGAAGTTTTCAGATCATTATTTAGCTGGATAAGTACTTCAATTTTGATGTAATGAATGATGCATCCGATTATTTCATGCCAAGCACCAGTAGTATAGCAATGATTAAGTAGATCTGTCTGTTGGGTTTATTTTATTACTGATAGCAATTGTATATATTTACTAAGTTTCCATATAATGACAAATTATCGCCAAATATCTGTGGTTTGCTACCACAAATAATTGGCCACAACGGCATTATTTCCAAGTTTCTCGCCATCTGTTAAACCATGCGCACGGAGGTAGTTGCAGTCAGTGTGTTGTTAAGTGCAATTTAGCCGACTAGCGTTGCAGGCTGTTTTTTATTATTATTTTTTTATATTGTGGAATAAATATATGAAAAAAATATCACAGAGTTGCTGGCTAGCTAGGGAAGCTGTGTGGTGATAAGAGATTTTAGTAGCACATTAGCTATCATGATATTATTTATTATTAGTTAGTAATAAATAATAAAAAAAAAGAACCCTGTGATTTTTTGTTAATAAAAATACTAACATTTGTTTTTCGTTACTGCAATAATTAATTACCAGCAGCTAAGATTCGTTCGTTTCAAATCATTTGTATTGTTTCATAAATAACAGTGTAATAAACCACAAACTATCATCATTAGTTAAATAGAAACACACACAAGCTGGCGATGCTATGCAGTTACAATGGATAATTTGCGGCTTCCCGTTTTATTACGCACGCATGCCTGGTTATATCGCCATTGGCGACATTAGCGTTTCCAATAGCATTAAACATCTGAAATTCGGTTTATCGCCAATTTTTCGCTTCCAGAGAGCGACAAAGGTTTTCCAACAAGTCTCACGACAAGTTTATTGACAATTATATCTCCAACAGGAATTTCCCTTTACTACCGGCAGTATCACCAACTTGTCATGATATGGAAACCTAGTAAATATTAGTCAGTAGATATTTTGCAGTTACAAATATTGTGCAATCGATACTTATCACTGCAATAGTAGTTAGAGTAAGGCTAGCCTGTATACATTTATGGCTGTTCTTATTATTGTAAGTAGTTACATAATTACAATTTGGTTCTGTTTCTCTTACAATTGGTAGTAGGACTGGCATTGGTTTATTAAAATCTATTTGATGCACTAGTTTTTTAAGTGATGTTTAGTAATATTTTTTTGTCACTGATACAAAATTTGTATCAACTCAATTTTGGACACTGTTAAGCATCTTGGTGCGGGAACGGAAGTAACTTTTAAGTTTCCCCTTTTTATTTTTTGCTTATGATGTAGTTTTTGGTATGCTAAAACGTTCATACATTTCCTAATACCTCGTTTGTACATTACAGTAAATGGTTTTAATGCCATTGTATTTTTTATTGGTTTATTTTTATTATATCTTTGCTACTGTACAAAAATGTTATTGCCTTGATTTTTTGCTTGATAATATTTACTCATCACTTCAGTATTATGTATTTGTTGAAATGGTTATCTATATATCTTAGTAAATGGCTTAAACATTGTTTTGTAAAACCAATGCATGCCTAGGAACTGAAAACCTTATTGTGCAAGGTATTTTAAGCATAAAATATGTTTTTTACCAACTTTGATATGTTTTGCTTCAGTACAGAAAAGTTTTTTTTGGTTCCAATAAATTGTGTTTGAAACTTGTATGGTGATTTGATGGTTGTAGAAAGCTTTCTTCTGGCTGGACCCTATCCACCATGGGGCGTAAGAAAATTCAAATTTCTAGAATTGGAGATGAGCGGAATCGACAGGTAATTACCATTTGTATATTTTCCTCCAAAAATAAGTTTCTCCAACATGTTCAGTAGTTATGACATGGGTGCATGTGAAGTGGTTGCTAGCTGTATCGTGAATTGGTGTCTAGTTGTATCATGTGTCAATCCAGTAGCAAGGCCGACTATGGTCTGTCTGGGATATACAGTGAACAAGCACATTGGTCACTTGTGGCTAAATATAGGTTGATTCGGTGCCAAGTAAAGAGTCAGGTGCATTATCACACGGTTCATAATTGAAATACCTTGCTTGTGGGGCTATCACATGAAATACACCATAATTTACATCAAGTATTGTTGGCCACATCATCGGCCGCACACTTGTTAGATTAACAAAATGGTGGCTTTGTTTGTGGTTCACTTCCTAAAGACATAAATTGATGTTTATTATTTTGTCAACAAACAACTAGTTTGTTTACGTACTAAAGGTGAAAGTACATGCCGTTGTTTTAGCTGCAGTTGCACAAGGGACTGGCTTGTTGCGCAACTAGCAGTTGTGGATTTTGTTTCAGGTGACATTCACCAAGAGAAAGTTTGGACTGATGAAGAAGGCGTATGAACTGAGTGTTTTGTGCGATTGTGAGATAGCGCTTATCATATTCAATAGCGCCAACAAGCTCTTTCAGTACGCCAGCACAGACATGGACAAGGTTTTGCTCAAGTATACGGAGTATAACGAGCCCCATGAGAGCCGTACCAATAAGGATATTATTGAGGTACACGGCTTGTCTGCTCCCTTTCCTCCGTTTGACCCGCCCTTACCACCTTGACATCGCTCATTCATTCAAACGTGAACTAATTACATCGAATGCTTCGCAACTGGCCACACAATATTGTTTAGTGTTCTGTCTGACCTTTATATTGTTTCATTCATGCAAACTGTTTTAATAGTTTTGTCTCTGCGTCACTCAATGTCGCTACTCGAAGGCAAAACTGAGCTATGCTTGCGGGCCATGTAACAATTTGTGTGACTAATTGAATAAGTACTGGTGCATTTTGTGAAAGAGTGACATCGATAGTGGTGGCTATATGTTGCTCAGTGGGATTAATCGTTATAAATTACCTAATAATGCTGCAGGAATCATTTGTATAGTAGGCAGCAGCGCATTCGGGGATTTCAGTCAATTCAGCTGTTTGATGTTGCATTGCTATGCCTTCTAGGCACTGAATAAGAAGGAAGCAACTGGCAGAGAAGTGGATAGTCCGGATGATTCCAATGAAGGTTACGCTCTCACTCCGCGAACTCAGCAGCGATATGAGCAGATTAACAAGGAGTTTGCTAATGTAATGCATATGGGGCCCAACCGACCCAATCCAGGCCTCGACAGGGTTAGTCAATACCTCTTACATCTGCCTCTTCAGTGTTTTTCAGCTGTCTCCAACCATCCACCTATTTCTCACGGTTTGTGCATTGCTAGCGGAAGTCATAAATCCACCGTACTTCGGTCACCAGACTACGCTGAAATTCCTGGTTCGGGGTAGACGTGGCATTGTCACTTTGATTATTATTAGCCGCAAAATGTGAACCCTTTGTGGACAAATTCTCACAATCGTGTCGAGCCATCTCGTGTGCGCAGCTTTGAAACTTGTTTGGATGTCTCTATTTTTAGCCGCGTCAAATTTAGTATTGTGACATTGCCTTTCTAAATGATATGCTCATCATTCTCATGGTTCTACGTTCACCTCTGTGTAACAGTCAGGAGATAATCTGGTTTATAGACGTGAACTGTCTCCTGTAGTTGGTGAGAGGTCATTGTGTGTTATACAAGTAGATATCACCTCTCTACGTCCTGTCTTACTCAACACTGCCATTCACTGTTGTACCAGCTAAATATACATGATTTATTGTGGATTTAAATTGGGAAATGCTAAATTAGCTCAGAATGCGATGGTATTATTAAACACATATCTGTTCTAACTGCGTATGGATACGCCTCGCTGACCATGTGACGTCTGTTTTTCGTGTAAAGCTCACTTTTTTGTGTGCGTACCACGTCATTGATCAATTAATTTTTGGTTTACTCTAATGAATAATTGGAAATATGTGTGAAGCCGGCTGGTGTAGTTGGCACTGTTATCCGTCTTATTGACACGTGATTTGTTTGTAGTTGTCACCAGGAACTGGTCCCCAATATCCTGGTCTACAGGGCATGCAACAGGTCCATAGCCCGGGTTCTTACCAGCCACCAAGAAGTCCTAGTCACAACTTGACCCCTGTACCACCTTCACTTAGTCCGCGTCCTTCATCTACTTCGTGTAAGTTTGTCTGATCACTTGATATCATTGATTGCCTCTTGTAATTTGGGTACATTTACTTTAATTGTGAGATGGATTTGTACAATGAGTGTAGTTATTAGTAGCCAGTTGTACCTGCCCAGTTGTACCTGCCCAGTTGTACCTGCCCGTAGTTTTACTGTCAAATGTAATGGCTCATACAAACTCACTTTCTCTCTATCAGAAATTGCCTGGATAATTGCTTGCGTGTAATTAATAGAGGATACATAGCTGTGAGTGCTTGTAATTATGAATAAATGGATAGCTTATATGTGTTTGCACTGCTTCAGTTTATATGATCAAGTTGGCTTTATAGACAGCCTTCTCTCCCCTCGTCTCTCCCCTCGTCTCTCCCCTCGTCTTCTCCCCCTCCTCGTCTTCTCCCCCTCCTCGTCTTCTCCCCCTCCTCGTCTTCTCCCCCTCCTCGTCTTCTCCCCCTCCTCGTCTTCTCCCCCTCCTCGTCTTCTTCTCCTCCTCGTCTTCTCCCCCTCCTCGTCTTCTCCCCCTCCTCGTCTTCTCCCCCTCCTCGTCTTCTCCCCCTCCTCGTCTTCTCCCCCTCCTCGTCCCTTCCCTTTGTCACTCGTCCCTTCCCTTTGTCACTCGTCCCTTCCCTTTGTCACTCGTCCCTTCCCTTTGTCACTCGTCCCTTCCCTTTGTCACTCGTCCCTTCCCTTTGTCACTCGTCCCTTCCCTTTGTCACTCGTAACTTCCCTTGTCCTCCCATCATCTCTCCTCTCCCCTTCTATCATCTATACCCCAACCATCGTACCTCTAGTCTATCTATTGCAACTGCTTCAACTGCTGGAGTAACAATCATTTGAACGAATAACAATCCAATGTCTGCTAACTTTCTTGTGTCCAGTGTTATATCAAATGTGATATCTTTCTTAGCGGGACACATGCTAGATGTGGGACACCCCGGAGAATTCAATCGAACGATGTCTTCACCAGTAAATGTCTCACCAGGCGGACACATAACTCCTCAACCACCCAGATCTCCTCAACCCAACAGAAATGTAAATCGTGGTCACCCCAACCTCACCGTAGTCATACCAAACAGTCGTGGAGAGGTGCCCACTAGTGCTGACCATTTAGTGAGTAGATCGACTTCTAGTAACTGCAGTTGGTGTGTTGTTGGCGTGTTGTTGGTGTTGCAGTACATGGATTACTCTCACATCCAGCTTATCCTGCATGAGTAGGCAAGTTGTAGAGTTGGTGTCAAGCACTGACATGTTCAGATCCTGGCACCATGTCCTGTCACTGCAGCACATCCTTTATCCACTGTCAACGTGTGTGTGTGTGGCGTTGAATGCTGGTTGTTTGTGTCTTTTCTGGGTGCTGCTTGTGGCAGCGATGTTGGCTGATTGTTTGGTGCAGCTGCATACACACACATGAACTGCGTCATTGCTTGTATCAACACTGCCCTGTCTCTTTAGTCCACTCAGTGGCTGTTGCTGCCAGGCAGCGGTGCATTGCTGTCATTGCTGTGTTTCTGATGGCTTTGTGATGGCTTTATGGTCTTGTCATGGCTGTATATTAGATGGTATTGTATATATGTATAGCATGTAGTATTGTGTATCTATATATTGTATAGTATTATATGTATATATATTGTATAGTATTATATGTATATATATTGTATAGTATTATATGTCTATATATTGTATAGTATTATATGTATATATATTGTATAGTATTATATGTATATATATTGTATAGTATTATATGTATATATATTGTATAGTATTATATGTATATATATTGTATAGTATTATATGTCTGTTATATAGATTATTTAGTATATACATCTATACATTATAGCTGAATGTTCATTATACTTATAGCTGTAAGCAAACAATGCTATGTAATGTGTTCAGCCTATACTGATTGCATGTGGTTAGTGACAGAATAAATAGCCAATGGATATTTGCTCTGTATCAGATGAGCTGTCCTGTACAGTAATTGTGTGTACTTTTTGTGCGTTTGTCATCTGACTGTCAAACAGTAATGGCAGTATTCAGTGCAGTTTTAAGAGCTGTGGATAAGTGAAACAGTCTGCCTCATTTCATATGAAGTATTTTGTTACAGGCACAAATACAGTCACGCATGGGCAATCTAGCCACTCCAGTTGTTGCCATGACAACTCCCAATGTGCCTATTGCATTCCCTACGGCCCTACCGAGTTCATTTCAAGGTGAGTTGAAAATCTGCTGGAATGTACTTGATTGATATGACTGGAGCGTTTGCATTGGCCTCTTTAGTTACTGATACGACGACTACTCAGCTAGTCGTGTGTAGAATGTGTGTTGTATGCAAGCCTCTAGAGATCAATGGCAAATGCACTTGATAAACAATCTATGATAAAGCAATGGCTGCAACCACTGAGAAAGTGTGCCTTGGTTTGATCCCAGCGGTGCGGCCCTCTTGGCAAGTAGCGCGCCTGCAGCACCTTTCACCAGCCCTTCACCACCGCCTTGTGCACCTATTTATATCAGCAGCGCCTATTATTTCTATGATGACAGGCTGCTGACGTAAATAGGCTTTGTGAAGTGTGTGTGTAAAGGTTATACTGTTGAGACTGACTGATGCATTCATATGTCTATTGTATGGCTATTGTATGGCCAATGAGTGATTATTATCTATTGTATAATGATATATCTAATGAATAATCCAATGTAATGTAGTTGGTTGTGTAATGTGAGCTCTATGTGTGCTCCATGTGCAGTGAGTACAGTAGAGGCATGCATAGAGGCATGCATAACTCACTCAGATACTCTATTATTAGCCTCCACTATCACTCTAATATACTCTAATGTTTGACTGCTCTATTAATACATATGACTACAGTGTTGGCCTTGACCTTCTAATGCTCATTTTCTCAATCATTGTTACCTTCTCTTTCTGTGTAGGATCTGGGGGTGGAGACTTCAGCCTTTCTACGGCAGAATTACAGAATATGGCTGCCAATTACTCAGGTTCCCCCCACAACGGCTGGCCTCCAACTGCTCATCCAGCTGGGGGCGGTGGACAGGGGCCCCTTACTGCGGCTGTAAATGCCTCAGGAATACCGCATCAGAATTTACAGTGAGTATTTTACTGCGTCACTCTAAAGTCTGATTCGTGTCCAACTCTTACCTTTCCATTGCTGCATGCCGTGGTTGTGACTTACAGTGTCTTGGTTGTGACTTGCAGTGTCTTGGTTGTGACTTACAGTACCTTGGTTATGACTTACAGTGTCTTGGTTATGACTTACAGTGTCTTGGTTGTGACTTACAGTATTTTGGTTGTGACTTACAGTGTCTTGGTTGTGACTTACAGTACCTTGGTTATGACTTACAGTGTCTTAGTTATGACTTACAGTGTCTTGGTTGTGACTTACAGTACCTTGGTTATGACTTACAGTGTCTTGGTTATGACTTACAGTGTCTTGGTTGTGACTTACAGTGTCTTGGTTGTGACTTACAGTGTCTTGGTCGTGACTTACAGTGTCTTGGTTGTGACTTACAGTCTTGGTTGTGACTTACAGTCTGCTATTAGATGTATTTTTTTCCTAACATGAAGTTATAAATCACCATATAGTTTTTTAATTTAGTACAGAGATTTAGTGGTTACCTTTTTACCATGGTCATAGTGTTACATTGCCCAGGCACGCTCTAATGGTCAATGGAGGCATTTTCTCCTGCCTTTCTCACCCATGTCCCAGGAGCTAGTGCCCAGTAGAGTCCCACAAGCAGCAATGCCAGTAGATTCCCACCAGCAGCAATGCCAGTAGAGTCCCCCCACAAGCAGCAATGCCAGTAGAGTCCCCCCACAAGCAGCAATGTCAGTAGAGTCCCACAACCAGCAATGCCAGTAGAGTCCCCCCACAACCAGCAATGTCAGTAGAGTCCCACAAGCAGCAATGCCAGTAGAGTCCCCCCACAAGCAGCAATGCCAGTAGAGTCCCCCCACAAGCAGCAATGCCAGTAGAGTCCCCCCCACAAGCAGCAATGCCAGTAGAGTCCCACAAGCAGCAATGCCAGTAGAGTCCCCCCACAAGCAGCAATGCCAGTAGAGTCCCCCCACAAGCAGCAATGCCAGTGGAGTCCCCCTACCAGCAGCAATGCCAGTGGAGTCCCCCTACCAGCAGCAATGCCAGTAGAGTCCCCCCACAAGCAGCAATGCCAGTAGAGTCCCACAACCAGCAATGCCAGTAGAGTCCCCCCACAACCAGCAATGCCAGTAGAGTCCCCCCACAAGCAGCAATGCCAGTAGAGTCCCCCCACAAGCAGCAATGCCAGTAGAGTCCCACAACCAGCAATGCCAGTAGAGTCCCCCCACAACCAGCAATGCCAGTAGAGTCCCACAAGCAGCAATGCCAGTAGAGTCCCCCCACAACCAGCAATGCCAGTAGAGTCCCCCCACAAGCAGCAATGCCAGTAGAGTCCCCCCACAAGCAGCAATGCCAGTAGAGTCCCCCCCCCCCCCCCCCCCCCATAAGCAGCAATGCCAGTAGAGTCCCCCCACAAGCAGCAATGCCAGTAGAGTCCCACAAGCAGCAATGCCAGTAGAGTCCCCCCACAAGCAGCAATGCCAGTAGAGTCCCCCCACAAGCAGCAATGCCAGTAGAGTCCCACAACCAGCAATGCCAGTAGAGTCCCCCCACAACCAGCAATGCCAGTAGAGTCCCCCCACAACCAGCAATGCCAGTAGAGTCCCACAACCAGCAATGCCAGTAGAGTCCCCCCACAAGCAGCAATGCCAGTAGAGTCCCACAAGCAGCAATGCCAGTAGAGTCCCCCCACAAGCAGCAATGCCAGTAGAGTCCCCCCACAAGCAGCAATGCCAGTAGAGTCCCCCCACAAGCAGCAATGCCAGTAGAGTCCCCCACAACCAGCAATGCCAGTAGAGTCCCCCCACAAGCAGCAATGCCAGTAGAGTCCCCCACAAGCAGCAATGCCAGTGGAGTCCCCCTACAAGCAGCAATGCCAGTAGAGTCCCACAAGCAGCAATGCCAGTAGAGTCCCACAACCAGCAATGCCAGTAGAGTCCCCCACCAGCAGCAATGCCAGTAGAGTCCCCCTACAAGCAGCAATGCCAGTAGAGTCCCCCCACGAGCAGCAATGCCAGTAGAGTCCCCCCACCAGCAGCAATGTCAGTAGAGTCTCACAAGCAGCAATGCCAGTAGAGTCCCCCCACAAGCAGCAATGCCAGTAGAGTCCCCCCACAAGCAGCAATGCCAGTAGAGTCCCCCCACAAGCAGCAATGCCAGTAGAGTCCCACAAGCAGCAATGCCAGTAGAGTCCCCCCACGAGCAGCAATGTCAGTAGAGTCCCCCCACAAGCAGCAAGTGTTTACTGTTGGATAAATGTAGCTGCGTTTTGTACTGCAGTATCACCCAACACACAGTAGTACTATTTCATTATTTATCAACTGTAACATGTATACATACTTTGCGGAATGTTTTATGTATGAAATGTTTTGTTAGTCTTGGTTCCTGAACGTAACTTAGCACTGAAAGCATCAGTATAACTAAGTTTGCAGGGCGTATCTCTGGTATTCGGGCTGTTCACGCAGGTTATACACAATCTGCACTAAGTTTATCTAACTGTCTGTGTATGTACTTACTTTGCATTGTAGGTTTATGAACAATGTACAGCGTAGGTATGTGTCAGCTCTCTCCCCAATACTCACCACTGCTCTCTCTCTCACCCCCCAATAACATAATAGATACGATATATGTAGTGTATGGCAGGCAGGCAGCATGGCTTTACTACTCTATACTTACTCCTGGTTCTGCTGTGCTATTAGCTCTTGGTGCTGCCCCGCATATTTTGGTTGTTTTACTTTTGTGTTTCGCGCTGCCAGCGCTGTTGGTAATATCTTGTTCATTATTTGCTCACAGCCATCCAGGTATTTCCTCTTTGTTACTACAACCTGAGGTCATCTGATTGCCAACCTCTGCCATCTCTTAACTCTTTTTGTCTCAGACTGTAATTGTAGTTTAACTTTCTTTGTTGGGTCTCTGTCACCGTTGCTTGTCAGTTTTTTTGCTATGTCGTCGCTTGTGGCTGGCACTGATAAACCAATTAAAATGGCCTCAACTCTTCCTGTCAATTTTTTTACAATTATTTTATTGTGCAAGCATCTGGCTGAGGTGGAGCATTGGACGCTTGTAATTTGCGCCCTTTAAATGAGGAGTTTGCAGTATGTAGCAGATTTCTCTCTCATATACTTTTTGATTTGTAGTCTGTTGATATTTCCTGTAGCCACTGTGCAATTATGAAACTCTCTCATCTGGAGTGAATCATCACCTGTGAGATCCAGCATTCTTTTAGTACATTATATTAAATTATGTTGATGGTAAACTGTATCATTTATAGTGCATGCGTACTATTGCCTCTCTCTTTGGATGTCCATAACTTCCTCACATTGTCAGCACTTTGTTTTCACACTTCTACACTCACCTAGCGCTGTGTACAATATGCATTGCCAGCATTACACTAAAAATGATGATGGCTGTTCCCTTTCACTATTGGCCCATTTCAGCTAGTACCACTTTCTCATTCACTTGCCAATGTATGAGCCATCTGATTGTAGCACTGCAGCCTTCATATTTGTACCTGTCGATTCCATGGCTCACTCGCTCACTCATCAATGCTCCATTTATTGTATTTGGTAAAGTTGACTTTATCCAGGTGTTTCATCCACGCTCTCAACAACATTAGGCTGTGCAGCACTGGCTCACAGCCAATTCCGTGAGCTTTCCCACATAGCATGGAGCTAGTGTGCTATTTATTATACTGTTCATATACTCGGTTGCGGGTAGACAACCCCTGCCCTTCCCATATTGTGCGACTATTTTCACTTGTTAGCTGTTGAGTTAAGCTATGGGAAAGTCCTCTTTTTGTTTTTCTTTCTTGCTGCCCTTCATCAAACTGAAGCACTTAACGTGAAATAGTGGCAAAATCTGACACTTTTGCGTTGATGGGACAAAAAAATCAATTGCACAAAGTTGATGACATTTGTTGACTTTTCTGAGTGGTATGTGCCTGCAATGAGGCTGCAGTGACATTTCCATTTCACTAGACTTGGTGTCACAGAGCTTTAGCGCGCAAATTATCACAAATCTATATATGATGCTTGGCCCTCTGGAGAATTGTGTGCCAGTGTTTGAGTGCATTCATGAAGTGTAGATGAGTTGATACTTGGTGAGGTATTCAGTGTATGGTACAGGCCACAGTCCATCAATCAGCATGTGTATATTCATTTCCTTTCTTTTTCAGCTCACCAAATAGTGGCGCGTTATCGTTAACCGTGAACTGCTCTAGCCATGGGCCAAGTAGTGTCAAATCGGAGCCGATGTCACCTGGCCAGTCGCATTTGAGGCCTCCCTCCAATTCCGGACTGCCAGGCTCTCCGCACAGTATACACAGTCACCATAGCCCTGTACCGAGCCCCGTGCCTCCTGAATACGAGCAGTCCATATCAAACAAGAGACCTCGCTTGGATGCTGGGTTATACTAGATTTTTGTAGTCGTCTATCACAGGTCGCCAGTATGCTCTTTTTCTTATTTAGTAGTGGAGCCAATGCAGTGGCATATCCTTCGTCTCTACTCGCCAGCTCACTGGATGATTACAAGCCTTTACTTACCTAAACTTGTATATAGTCTATTTTTTTAGCTATAACTTGGGCTCTGTTAGCTATTTGTATGTTTCCTTGAGAGCAAATTTATTATTTCATATTGCAATGTTTGCGAGACCGACCTCTGGTTCTTTGTATGCTGATTAGTTTATTGTCCGCTTTTCCTGTGCTCTAGATAACTGTTATATTTTCTGCTAATTGCCAAACAGGTAAGTAATATAGTCACTGCGCATAGGTGGCATTTTAGACTGCGGGACATCTCCCTTACTCACCTGCATGTTTCTATAGATAATTTTGTGGTACACGGCTATTCACTCACTATATAGATATATTATTATATAGTATTTTTGCAATCTCAGCAATACTATTTGTTACTACAACTGTTACGATTTTATTCCAACATTAGAAATACTAGATGTGTAGAGACATATTGTGACTGAATCAAATGTTACGGATTGCAATAATATTTAGCAACGATTTGGCAATTGGTCGAGCTGCCATCTGCACACTCATCAGGTTGTTCCCTTGGGACTGGAGTCTATAAGTGATGCGTAAAACTGTATCATGATATTCCGTATTATATAGTAATATTATTTTTCACCTGTGCCAGAATTGCATCGCATGTACAAAAGATTCTAACAATAAATATATATTCTATTCAACGAATGTTATCACTTCATTTGTTGACCAATAGGACAAAATAAAATGTTACAGTACGTGATGATGGACGGATAATTCTTAGCTGCCACCAACCACCTCACCTGGCGTCACTCTGTAACTCGGACAAAGCCTGGCTCAATCGTTTCAATCGGTTGTCAAACTGTACTTTGGAGTTTTCCTTCTCTTGTAGTAATTCTCTCATTTCTTGTTCGACTTGTTCCACCTACAGTTCACATACATTCATGGCTGGTAATATAAAACTTGGCTTCAGGTTACGCGAATGGCAGTCATGTGTGATACAAACTTCATAGTGTACAAAGTGCAGTGCATATGATAACTTTTCTAGAGCTATTCTAGAGCTGATACTTTCTATAAGAGACATACTGAACTGCTGTGTTGCCATTCTACAGACAATGTTAGAATGATACGTAATTACCAATGTTTTGTTGAACAAGGGCAACAGTTGGTGTTGCAGAGGGGATGGCCGACAGTGGAAGCAGCTGCATTAGTTTACAGTAAGCGCTGACAGATATACATCTGTTAGAGTGACAAATAAGCCTCAACAGATGATAGATTGCTTGCAGTGACTTGCATTCTATATTACCATAGACTCACACGTCCATGGTACCACTGACTCATTTTCATGGCACCACTAACTCACATGTCTATAGTTACGCTGATTCACATGTCCATGATATCTAGACAAAAGCTCACCCTGTGCTGCTCCTCTGCTATCCTTAGCTCATACGCATTGGTGAGGTCACGTACACGCTGTTCATGAGACAACTCCTTCGTATCCAGCTGTTTCCTAAAGCCATCATCAGCTGCTCGCAGCCGTTGCAAAGCCAAACTAAAAATAAATCATCTGAGTGACAAAATATATTTTGTGCAAGCGTTTTACTGAGAAGCCCTTCTTGTTAGGCCTGGAAAAGGTGTCAGCGCAATTTTTAAAGATGTTTTTGATGTAAAAGGGGTTAGACAGTAACACACTGACGAGAAGCGTGTGTGATATTGTGCTGAGAGATAGAGGGAAATGGTACTGTATATCACCATTAGATAAACCAATAAGACGTGATTGCAGAAGGAATGGCAGTCTTGAGGAAGAAGTGGTCTGCAGTGAGCGCAACAGTAACCACCTGTACCACCAGTTGAATCAATGCATCAAACACAAATATTATACAAATTGTATAACATTGAGTGTAGTAACTGATTGATAGCTAAGTAATATCGCACCTGTCATTGATACTTGAAGCAATTATCACTCTAGTGAGCATCAATTCAATCTATCACAAATAACTAATGAATTACAGCGCATTTCCTGGTGAGCAAATATATATACTCAGCACTATTGCCAAGTTTTTTGTGACGTGATCAGCATTAACTGTGCGCAAAGCATATATTGTGATGCAGACAAACACTCCTCTATGTAATAGTGTTGTGTATTTATCCATTAATGTATTCATGGGGTTCTACATGACGTGATTACCATACAGTGGAATATTTTAGTGTGACTTGTGGAGTTATATTTCCATGGTAGAGCTTATTATTGCACTGTACATATATATATATGTATATGTTCACACATATTGCGAGTTTGGATAAACGAATACATCGGTGTATTGCAAAGAGAGATTGCACAAACCAACTCATATTGTATATCAGCCAGACGTCACTCACTTGGCAGCTTCCAAAGATTTATCTCTCTCCTCTGTCAGTTTCTTTTCCTTGTCGCTCCAACCCTGCCTCATCTGTTTGACCTGCTCTTCCAGGGCAGATATCGAGGAGGATTTCTCCTGCCATTTGGTCTTCAGACTCCTAGACACGAGGCCAGGCAGCTAATCAACGACTCATCTAACAACAAGGCAATTCATTCACACACGGGCACCTGCACAAGGTGTTACATCACCTGTGAGATTCCTTCACTTGTGATAACTCTTCCTCGACTGAGCGTAGCTGACTCTTCAATTCCTCTTTCCTCGTGACCAGATTGTCTACTTCCTGTTCCAGATCAGAGCATCGAGATCTTTCGTCTGCTATCTCTCGTTCATGTTCCTCCTTCAAGTACAATTCTGCATATACAGCTGTTCTTATATGAGCACTAATTGTTCTTCTATATCTATGTATGGGTTATCTCCACCTCACACAGAGTATACAGTCAATGTCGTTGATGATGACATCACAAAAAGCGACCAATTAGGTGACAGCAACTGACTGCTCTTTTTGGTAACACGAGTGAAAATTCTCGTGGGAATGAAAAAATATTGTTTCATTTGCATTTTTATCAGAAATTTAACTATTAGGTCGCTAAAAAAGTCATCAAGGAATGGATGTCTAGAGAGCAACGCTGCAAAGTATTTTTTCATTGAATGTCGACGAGTAAACTTGTCATATCAAAGATTCACTTCCTGGTTTGTAGTTTATATCACCTATCACAAAGCTCATCTTGAGAGATTACCCAGCTGATTACTTCAGGAAATCAGCATTGTACACATTTCACTCTCTATTCGACGCGATAAACTATATATTCAATATTCTGTTGCATTTCACCCACTCACTCTAATAGTCTGTAGTTGCCTTTCCTTGTCCTTAATGTCTGCTTCCTGTTGGCCAAGCCTCTGCTTCAAACTGGATACTGTGTCAGTCAAATCTGAGACCAGTTTTGTCTTAATCTTCACTGTATCTATCTCTGTCTCAAGGTTGGCCTTGAGGGTCTTGTTCTCTTGTGTCAGAGTCTCAATCCTAGATTCCAGCGTTCCTCTTTCGTTAGATAATGAGGCACCTGATGACATAATACTAAACCCTTATGATTACAACAAATACACAATTGCAAGCAAAAGAATAGCAGGCCAATGCAAGATGGCTGCAGAAGCTTCTAGTGGGTAAGAGCACCTTGTTGTACAAGCTCCTTGCTCCACAACTCTCTCTCCTTCCTCAGGCCAGAGATGATGGAGTGTTGTCCCTGCACCTGGTTCTTCAGCTCTAAATTGTCCTTCTTTAGCCTCTCCTGGTCCTTCACCTTGTTGTTCAGGTTTTCCACCTGCTGCTCATGCCTAGCCTTAGCACCCTACAACAACACTCGGCAGTAGCAGGGAGGGGGTCTTGGTAAAACTCGTTCTTCCATAATTAGTATCCGTGCAGGCTCTATATTAAGAAATTTAGCTCTTCAGTATCAGCAACTGTCAGCACTAAATGATATTACATTGATATCGAAACTAATGGTTCTGTTTCTAAAGTAAGAAAATGGGAGTTATGTTCTCTTACCAACATCTCGGTCAAACAATGGCTATACACAATCCAGTAAATAGGCACTCATAAAGAATGAACAGTAGGATCGATTTAAGCCCAAAACATGATATAACGTTGTTTCGATAGAATTACTTGAAAAATAAAAAAAAATTCAATACTTTGGTTTAGCAACAAGATGCAAATATTACATATTTTAACAACCAACAATTCATTGTTTGATCAATTAATTCACGCCGAGCTTAGCTCTACATAGAGCATCCATAATATTTCATGATCCAACTATAACAAACATTTAGATATTTTGAGATGGTTTAAAGCAGACGAGTGCAAACACCTTAAAGAGAACCAATAACAAACAAACATGTCATTCTTCATTAGACAAACAAAACATCAACAAACCTGCATACGCTGACTCAGTTCTTGTTTGTCCTTTGAGAGTGAAACAATCTTGTCTTTCTGTTCCCTCACCAGCTGTAAATAGACAGAAATGAGATAACAGAGGTGGTTGGTTGCATGTATTACAGCTGCTGTCCAATCAGAGGCAGCATTAGATTACCTGAGTTAAGTCAGCAATCATTTTAGTAGTACGAGATTCCTTCTCTTGGCAAGTCAGGAGTACCTTCTCTTGCGCTGACTGGTCAGTGGATAAGTTCTCAAATGCAGTTTTTAGCTACAAGAATGTACTCACAACATAAATGAGTGACTTAGATAGAAAAGGCTGCATTCAGTGGGAGGACAACTTCTAATTTATATCATCGAGGAGTGCGGCTGCCGCTTGCTGCTGCCTCATAAAAGATGAAACTCACTGCCTGAAATCTGTCAGCTTCAATCTGTAGAGCCATTCTGAACTCATCTTCTAGTTCTGTATATTCTTTGTTACAGGTGGTTATTCTACAGAGTAAGTGCTGCCATTTACTGCTGACTCACACAAATAAACGATAAGCAAACAAAGAGCTACCAAATAGTTATTTAGCCTGTGCTCACCTCTGCTCATACTCATTGCGTTCAGCTGCGTGCTCTCTCACTAGACTAGTTATTTTACTCTGAAATAACTCCTCTAGTTTGGGGGAGTCCAGAGTGTACCGATGTTCCATTTCTCTCTTGTGATCAGATTCTCTGGCAGCTAGAAGAGACTTGAGGTCTTCCAGTTCTGTCTTCTGGTTAGAAACTGTTGTTTGTGCCGCCCTCAACAAGTCTGCATTGTTTGCCAGCTCTTTATGCTGCCGCTCAGCTTGCTGCCGCTGTAAAAGCACAAAAGAAAAAACTTTCAATATTATCATTACAAGACCAAGAATTTCAACAGCGATCAAATACTAAGATTGTCATAGTTAGAAGTAGCCAATCAGTTAATCAGCAAACGATGACCTAGTAAATAGTCAGCTTTGCATTAAATAATAAATTGACAGAAAGAATCAATCCTAACATGTTTGTGTTCTGTCTCTGATCTCAGCCCTTCCATCTTTTCCTGCACTTCCTCCAACTTTCTGATACTGAGCTCTTGTGACTTGCAGGTCTTCCGGCATCTTCTTAGCTCCACCTCAATCTCTCTATACTCCACCTGGCAACAAAACAGGTCAGTGACTTATAACTACAGGGAGAAATCTCAGTGACCTATAACTACAGGGAGAAAGGCCAATGAAATCGATTGATGACTAACCCGCATTTTTTCCCACTTCTCAGACTTTTCTTGTTGACTTTCCCTGCACTCATTTAATTCTTTTCTCAACTTTTTGATTACATCATCACAGTTTCTCTGTGCCAGTTGTTGGTCTGTAGCTGCAGTAAATAACACTTTAAATGAGTAGATGAGATTATATAACACATAATAGGTTACACAATAACCACTCCCATTAGACAGTGTCCAGCCATAGATAATACACACACAACCAATACATACATTCAGACTCTATGGCCTTGACCTTTTGAGCTAAATGTCTAGCTGCCTCCTCAGCCTTGCATCGTCTCACCCTCTCCATATCCAGGTCCTTCATCAGTTGCTGTAAATGACAACAGCACAAGACATGGTGTGGGTACATAGCTCATACTTGTACTTACATGACGTGTACGTCTGTTGTTCACTGCTGGATATAGGTAGTGCAGATAGTTACTTACCTGATAGGTGGAGCTTACAGCATCTCTGTACATAATATCTGAGCTCTTATTGGTTGCCTTCTTGCCTTTGCTCACTCGACCTTGAGATGGACCTTTTGATGCATTATTGTTGGTATTTATCTGCCCTCGTCCACCTAGTAAATACAATGAAGTTGTATCAATATTTCACTGTACATTTCGCACGCTGAAACGGACTGCAAAAAATTGACAATATCACAGCTCTATTGCTGCGCACACAATTCATTACTTACCGTGTACAACATGATCTGATTTCGTCTCAGATGTCTGCTCCAACTCTGGTGTCTGTGCAAAAAATGAAAAATGTCACAAATAGACATCTTGGAGCATGCATCGGACTCTTACATGCCCCTCACCCAATTTTTATGGGGCCACAGGCTAGGTTAGATAATTTACCACCTCTTTAGGAGACGAATGGTTTAGATCGTGTAGCTGTAGTTCTGTTGCTTCTATTTTCTTTTTTAGAAGTTCCTTTTGTAGCTGCTCCAACTGAAGTTCTAGAGTTTTCTTCTCCTGCAAAAAAACCAAAAACCAGTTACAATTTTAATCTATGTTTCCGTTCATTATTCAACTTGCTGGACTCAATACTCTACCATACCTCATCATAAATGGCAGTCATACGCTCACTGCTGTCTGAATCCATCATATCCCTGGCTCGTGGGGTGTTGGCAGCTGTAGAAGGGGGAGACAACTGGCTATGTGCCAGAGCTTTATGAAATCTGTCTAGAACTGCGTCAATACGAGGAGTGCTGAGTGCAGATGTCTTTGAGTCTGATTCTATGGGAAGTGCTTGCTCACAGAAGAGACTGTCATCAGCTGCAGGAGTGTAACATTAGAGTTATCTTTTCCAGTGGGGAGACGATCCCATACTACAGCAAGTGTACTGCTTTGTATAGCATGAGTGGAACAATACATGGAGATAAGATACTTACAATCTGGAGGAGGCTTTTCTGTAGAGATTAAATGTCTCAGCTGTTGTTTAAGTATTACTTCATAATCTACCGAGATAAAAGTATTTAGTACAGCAACAAAAGTAGAGTTGGTTCCCCCAAATCAGATCTGCCACATAAAATACTTTCAATTTTAGTAACTTCTGAGCGGAGTATTTGGGGTCCTACCTATATTGGCACAGAGAGGATTAGTAGCTAAAGGTCCATCATGTAAGACGATACAAGTTAGATGTTGGCAGCTTCTCGCACAAGTTATAACATGATTTATATCTGTTAGATTGTTCCCTTGTAGTTGTACACAAACCAGACTGTTAGTAGCTGGAAGACGTCTCAACCCACTGATGTTCATTATCTGATTGTATGAAAGGTTAAGATTCACCAGAGAACTACAAACGATATATTGTTATTACTAGTGGCCTCGACTTAGTAATAGATGTAATGCAATCAATAACTTGGGAGTTGTGCTCTCCTGAACTAACCTGAGAGTTGTCAGCCCTTCTACTATTGTGAGCAAGTTGGAAGAGAGATTTAAATGTTTTAAATGGGTCAAATACTTCAAACCTTCTATTCTTGAAATTTGATTGGATGAGAGGTCCAGGAAGGTTAAAGATGAAAGGTCTGTCAAATTTTCAATCCTGAAAGAACAATAGAATGGAACCAGATGTCACTGCAAATGCGTGTATTGTACAAAAGAGTTGCTGACAATGCGTGTAATATACAGTAGCAAGTACTTAGTTATGTAGTTAGAATGCAGGTTTAAAGTTCGGAGATTTGGAAGGTTGAGATAAACGTTGGACAGAGATTCCACACCGCAGTCAACCAAGAACAGATCGTTGTCTGACTGCTCATCTCCTTTGCCAGTCATCGTGCCTGAAATGTATAGTTATTGTTGGAGGAGAAGCTACCAGTTAGCCAAGCCTTTCAGGCCTATTAGGAAGTTTTAAAACTTCTTCCATCAAATAACACAGGCCAATCAAGGCTGATCTCCTTTCATGTCATGGAGACCACTGACCTTGCACAACATTTCAGATTTATGAAGATGTTTGATCGAAGACATCATGAAAGTTGTAGCTGATCATAGAAGGTCAAGTTTAACTTTTCCACCATTTTACAAGACTGCTTTGCGTGTGGTGCAAACAGAATTTGCAAACCAATATTTGTTATGCTAGAATGTATTGGCGAGTTTAAACTAGGAATTTTTTCTACCATTTTTCATGAAGTTGTAAGTATTCAAGTCAAAATATGGAAAATGTCCAGTATTCAAGCCATTTTTTTAAGCAAAACCAAGACTAACGAACAAACAGAGCATGTGATCATTTATTATTTCAATTATTCATGGACCCATTATTGAGTTGAGCACTTCCATGAATTTCTACAATTTTCACAATGTCCATCCGGAGGCATCGCCATAAATCATGTGACTTTGCAATAAATCATTGGCGATGTTTTACATGTCCTATGACATGATGAGGCTTTAAAAGTTCAAATAATAAAAAATTTGATGGTTTTGAGACATAAATTATTATTTTATGTTTCAACAATACCTTATGATTTGTAGTATAAATGATAATACAATAAATGCTCTGTGTATTTTTGTACAAGTTAATAAACTGCCTGTAAAACACATGCCAACGACTTGGTACTAGACAGAGTAGCGTGAAAGGTGTCAAGCTCAACCAACACAGTACTAAAATTTTTGGGGGGAAAAGGTCAACCTCCAACTTTCATAGTACCTATTAGTAGCTGGATCAGAGTGGTTAAGAGTTATTTTTCTCAGGTTGTACCAAAAATATCAATGACAAACATGGTTTAGCAGTTATTGTAGCTTAGCAAATCTCCATTTTATGTAAGTCGATAACAATATTGGAATGAGTGTAGACAAAAGTTAAGTCGACAGGAAAGAATACAGACAAAATGTGAATGGTAGTCGACACCTCTTAAAATAAATGTTGACAGACCTGGAACAAATGTTGAATATGTGATAAAGAAAAATATTTTGAAGCTAATTTTAGGAAGTTTCTATATTTGAACCCGGTCAAATATAAAATACTGTTTTGGCATTCATTTCAGAAATGCCAACATCACACTATTTTCAAAAAAAAAATTTCTGGCACAGACATCTAAATAAAATTATGTTTGCCCGCAGAAACAATATTTTACACCTTTAATGTTTATCTTTGAAACAATTCTTGCTAATGTCTATTGTATGACGTGTCTTTATTTAATTCTATCCCATATGTGTGTGTATTTATCCCTGTTAAAATTTACTCCTTTTGAAACTAATTCCTGTTCATATTCATACTTTTGGATGTTACTTCTAACTTTTGTTGATTAATGGAAAAATTTACTCCTTTTGAAACTAATTCCTCTTCATATTCATACTTTTGCATGTTACTTCTAACTTTTGTTGATTAATGGAATGTTAGCAGTTGACATTGCGGTTTCAAAACTCACATTTAAATAAAATTGATATATAACTTATCAACTACTACCAACAAAAAACTGTGATTTTAATTAATTATTATCATGATAATTGTTAGTTAGCATCAGCTATTGATTAAAAATAATAAACAATAACAGATAAATTTGATTAATATAAAGCTCATTTATGATTATTCAATAAATAAATTAAGAATTAATAAGTAATTCAAATTACAACTAACGTGTAGTATTAAGTAATAAGTAATGGGGATTGGAACGAACGTAGACTGGACCGGAATGGACGACGACAGGAATAAATGCAGACATAGTTGCAATGAATGTAGACACATCTTGGAATGAATGTCGACAGACCTGGATATATAGAAGAACTTTTCCATTCATTACAGGAGATGTCTAAGTTCATTCCAGGTATGTCTGCATTCATTTCTGTTGACGTTAATTCCTGACTACATTCATTCCATTATCCTAAACAATAATATGTTATTTATTGTTATTATTATCAATCTACTTATTAGTTTTATCTGAGATCATTTATCGAATTTATCGCTTCTTATTATTATTTAATTATTATTAACTATCAATTAACTAAGATGAATATAAACAATGGCAAACAAATACCATTAGCATACCTCACTGTAAACTAATTTTTTACCACTACTGCCCGTTGTTGTAACTATTGTTGTTATAAATTTCTACTGTTCAATTGTTATAATAATAAAATTTATTATTATTATCAATTATTATTACTGATAACAACTTGTTCAACAACAGCAGTGAGTCACAGTGAGTTAGTTAGTAGTGTAGTGTGCGTGTGTGTTCTGTGTAGTGTCTGCTTGCATGATGCATTATCTATGGAAGTAGACTAATGGCAGACAGTTGTTAGATGTATAGTAGTTTCATTTGTGTATAACAAATTATTTCCAATAACGTAAAGAAATATTTATTTACGTTATTTATTTATTATTATAACTATTATTATTGAACAACAACTTCTTTTATATATAATATATATATAATAATAATAATATGCAAATTATTAAACTAATTATACAACTAACAACTGGCTGTAGTAGGCTAATGCAGGTCATTATGATTACATTTCAAGAAAAAAATTCACCGCCCAAAGAACACAACCTGAGAGTTAAATATATGTAAGTTACTATAATAAATAAAACTTGGTGCATGATAAAAGTCACTGGGATAACAACAACTGTAATGTAACATGAAATAGAACTCCAGTTTAAATGATGTGGCGAGACAGCATTACTTCGATGTGAAACTAGGCAATACTGTTTGTATGGGAAGTATAGCAACAACTTCCGCCGCCACTTCACAACGGGAAAAGACAACTCCGTTTTTATGAGACCTGTAGAAGACAACTCTTATACAGTTTCTTTGCCAGTATTTTCTATTTTTACATTTTACATTCTCTCTACAATATTAATAGTTTCTGTGGTACGAAGTATATCATGCTAGAGTATCTTCACTTCCCTTTTATGCAGTACTACATAAGAAATGAGTAATTGTATTTGCAAAAAAAACAGGTGGTGCATAATACAGTGATTATAGGAAGGACAGCCCGTGACCTAATAGCTACTGGAACAGTAAATACTTAACTAAAAGTAACAGTATAGTCCAAAAACTACTGGTGTCCAAGTAGTGGTAAACAAAAGGGCAAAAATACTGCAGTCAGATATGTTTTTGTAATAAAGAAAGTTTTGAAATTAGTTTTAAAAGAATCTGAAATAATTCACTAGTGCCAAGTACTGAGATTAGAATGAACGGTTGGACCAAAGAGTCTGATTAATTAAACTCTTTGGTTTGAAATTCGTTGTTGGCGACATATACAACATTACTTCAGTATCTGTTCAAGGAGTTGTCAAGTTGGATGAAATGGGAAATGTTGAAAGTGATGGAATGAATGTCGAAATAGTAATACACATTGTCAGATAGCTCTCTAGAACAAACATCTGAATATCCTTCCTTATCACTTAGTCTACCATCACTTCATGTCTGTGGGCAATCATTATAAGATACTATAATGAATTTCTCCGCATTTATTTCTGTCTTCATTCACTTATTGTTATCTTTGTAAATGTTTCATTCTAAGTATATCAACAGTGGCATGCAATGGAGTTGAATTGAGCTTTTTCCAAGCTTTTGGACTTGTTGGGTGGCGAACAGAACAATAATGGTTATTGAGAAGCAGCATAAATAACTGCAGGACACGCAAACTACTTTATGCTGTAATTTAATTGAGTTAGAAATTAAATATTAAAAACAATCAATCGTTTTAGGATGGGCATTATTTTACGAGATTCTTTTATACGCAAAATTAATCTCATTTTAAAAATAACATGATTTTACAAATATGAAAAGAAAACTTTCACAAAGTAAGCTTGTACAAAGATATAACTTTGCAAAAAACAAATCACTAGCAATGCTTGGTAAAAGATTATTATAAGAGAAATTTGTTATTTGCAATATTATACTGAAATACGATCACAGAGCACAAACGTTTAGCTAATGTTAAAAAATAAAATATAGCATATTCAACTTACAAGTGATCTTTCAAACTAAATGTATATAAAAGTGAGAATGGGATGTTCATAGACATTTTTTAACCCAAGACGATTAATCTGGTAATTAAAGATTCAAAAACATAGGAGCAAATATTAGTTTGAGAAAAACTGTGAGGAGGCAACAGCACTAAATTATTGAGCTCAACTTTTTGTGCAGGATTTTAGTAAAGGGTTGGAAATGTGAGGTTTTGGAACAGCTGGACAGGTATGTGACAGGTATGTGACAGCTACGTGACATGTACGTGGCAGGTAAGTGACAGGTATGTGACAGCTACATGACATGTACGTGACATGTACGTGGCAGGTAAGTGACAGGTAAGTGACAGGTATGTGACAGGTAAGTGACAGGTATGTGACAGGTAAGTGACAGGTATAGTGACAGGTATAGTAAAGACATATGGTTGTGGGTATTGTTGGTTAGCACGTAGATAATGAATGGAGGCTGGAGGGTGGAAAAAAGGAGTTTTTGGTAGGTCTAGAGTTGTGGATAGGATAATCTAACAGGGTTGTCAGTAGTTGCCGAAGCCAAACAGACAGTGTTCTGTTTTGCAAGAGGGGAGGAGGTTGGCGGTTTGAATAGAACTCAACAATGGTTCAGGCGGTATACTGTAGAATAGTCTGAGATTTGACTAGATTGCGTTTGGATGTGTTCATTATAACAGAGTTATTTGTTGATGATGTTTTTGAGTAGCTCTGTGATCAGTAGTTATGTAGTTGATGCTCACATACCAAGACAGACAGGTAAAGTTTCTTAAACAGGTCAGTAGTGCGGTTATGAAATTTGTTGGCGTTTTGCGCCATTCTTTTGTCTGGGCATCACGTTTTCATCCTAACTTAGTTTTATTTGAGAGTAAGCTACGATTGCATCAGGTGGCTAGTGGAATGTCCATCAGGTGGCTAGTGGAATGTCCATCAGGTGGCTAGTGGCTAGTCACTGGTCACATGGACAAAGGGGAAGAGCTATGACAGTACAAAGTAAATGCTTGAAAGAGTGCTGGAGGGTGCATGAAGCCTTTTGTAACACCTGGGCCTGTATGTAACACCTGGGCCTGTACGTAACACCTGGGCCTGTACGTGACACCTGGGCCTGTACGTGACACCTGGGCCTGTATGTGACACCTGGGCCTGTATGTGACACCTGGGCCTGTATGTGATACCTGGGCCTGTATGTAACACCTTTGCCTGTATGTGACACCTGGGCCTGTATATGACACCTGGGCCTGTACGTGACACCTGGGCCTGTACGTGACACCTGGGCCTGTACGTGACACCTGGGCCTGTACGTGACACCTGGGCCTGTACGTGACACCTGGGCCTGTATGTGACACCTGGGCCTGTATGTGACACCTGGGCCTGTATGTGACACCTGGGCCTGTATGTGACACCTGGGCCTGTATGTGACACCTGGGCCTGTATGTGACACCTGGGCCTGTATGTAGGAATTGAGAGCTGCCATTAAGATGGGAGAGATTGGATTATAATTGGAAGAATGGTAAGCAATCATATTTTGCAACCTTTTCATTTACACAGACTACAATTTGGTGAGTTTCAAATAATGGAGATAGTAAATATCTTTTTCAACAGATACCAATTGCTGGAATTACTTCTTCGCAATGTTCTGACATTAGAAATTTACATAATGCTTAGATTTGTTATTTATGTTTGGCATTTCAGCAGCTTGTAAAGGCATCAAAACCAATGAAACGTGTAGGACTAAAACTCATGAAATGAAAATCAAAAACAACAAACCGTTTTCTTTGTATGAATGTACCTTTTGTAAACTTGGAGTTGTCTCTACTAGGTGAGATAACTCTTGAGTGCTGACATATCGGTTTACTGAAACCTTACCAGTGCAAACTCTAATCGTTGCTAGTGCGCTCTAATATTGTGAAACTGATATTTTGTATTTCTGTTAGTTGTATGGCCCTGTTAGTAAATGTATTTGTCACTTTCTGATAATGTCATTCAGTATATAGTATTTAGTATATAGTATAATTTATACAATGGGAGTGAAATAAGTACAGTATATATATAGCTACTGTCAGTATAAAATATTACAGCTAGTCTAACAAAAATATGATTGTAGTTATGAGTGAGGCAGAAGAATTTTGCCAACAACTAAAAGCTTTACCAGCTATTAACAGCGGCTGGTGTAATAGATTTAGTACACAATATAAGAAAACGTACAAATGAGACCAAACCATACGGCTGTCATGCTAGTTGCCATATCGTTAGTTATTGTAATGTACAAAAAAATTGTCACTTGTGCGAATAAATAGTAAATGAAGAGTAACTACTTTCCATTGTCAAAGAATATTCCGGAAATGAGCTACGAGATACATAAATGATTATCACAAAACAAAGCTGTTGAAGCCACTCATTTAGCGCGTATAAAATGTGACAAACGCAAGAGACCTGCCATGAGTAATGATAAGCCTGCTGAGAGTAAATGTGTGATATAGTGTGCAGACGTGAGCATTCGTCTGCTCTTGACAACTAATAGCGTCTCCTAGTAACAGTGACAGTTCTAAAAGAATAAATGTAACCAGTGCTGAGGTGCTGAAAGAAACCGTCAAATGACATTGTAGTAAAACAAATAGTGCATTGTGTATCGTTTTTGAGCTTTGTCATATTAAAATTAGAAATTACAAAATAAACTAGATTTGTTTCATAAAAATGATTTACGACTTCTTTAGATTGCCAAGTTTCATCTCACTGCAACAAACAACAACAAAAACAATTATTTTGAGTCAATATTAAAATCTGGCAAAAATATAAATTTACTCATTAAAAAAAGCGTGGCCCTCACAAAGTATACATCTAGCACAAACATGGAGCAGACCATGTAGCATCTGCATACCTGGAAGAGGACTTGCTGCCACCTTTACTGGAAGAACCAGGTATTCTACTTGCACGTTTCTTGATAGCCGTAGTAGAACTAGCCTTAGTGGCTTGGTCTTTGGCGTACAGTAACATACCAATCTCCTTCTGGGAATTCTCTAGAGCAATTTCTAGGGCCGTGCTGCCATCCTACAACAGGGGAAAGTAGAGTGTATCCACCACTGCATGGAACTCTCTTTATATTCATAAATTAAGAGTTGTCATCACTTGTAACAGGCAATGCTAAAGTATCACATACACTGTCCTTGAGCTGTGTGTCTATATCAGGGTGTGCGAGCAGAGCCTTTACAATCTCAATGTGTCCATGTTCTGTCGCACACATCAATGCTGTAGAGCCATCTTCATCTTGTAGATTAATCTCAGCACCAAACTCCAGAAGTAGTTGCACCATCTCAAGCCTGCCATGTGATACCGCCAGCATCAGCGCTGTTTGCCCAGCCTAAATTTATTGCACACAAGTACTTCTGCAGTCAAGCAATGTCAAGTAGGAGCACACAACTCTGATTTATCAATACCCTTCTTGATATAACCATGCAGCTAGGCCATAAACTTCACCAATAATTCATACAGCCGTATTACGCGAGAGAACTGATTTCCTGTGGGCCAGCCAATAATTTATACGGCCATATTATGAAAAAGTACTGATTTCCTGTCGGCCATTTTATCAAGTATAGATTACAGTAAACAAACATCATACCTATGGCCCGAGAGCACGTACTCAACGAGGATAGGTAGAGGCATGCTGTGTGATCAGTATATGCATGTAGTACCTACAGTCCACCATACCAGACTATATAGTAAGTATGTCACACACTAGTTAGTTAGTTAAATAAAAGCTAGTATTACATGTTGGCAAGGCATGGCTACGTTTAATTGGTCTACAAGATGTCATGTGACGACAGAGGAGAGAAATCCCATGCTCTGAGCAGCAGCAGAAAGCGGATTGATTGTTCTGGAAGCTATTAACACTTCATATAGGTTATATAATAATATGTATAGTACTATTGTCAACCAAAACGTCTGTTGAAATGTACTATAATGACTTTCCGAAAAAAATAAATCCTTTGTTCACCGAGCACAGGTTAGAACCTATAACCTACTGTTTGACAATCACGCATCCTACCCGCATGACCATCCAAGCTTCATTCATAAAGCAAAGATTCATCACTATAGTACATTTCAGCAATAAAAGCAGAGCTTTGTAACACACCACAGCCCAAACTGATGTGCTACAAAGCTGAGCAGTTATCGTCCAATAAAAGAACTCAATAGATCAAACAGTTAACTTATGAGATTAACTCAATAAGCTGCCGACGGCATCGGTAAACTGACCTGAGCAGAAACTGAGGCTGACTAGAAATAAAATATGACAAAGAATATGTTGGATTATCTTAGAATAATATATAATACAGCTGTGTAGCTCGCATGTGTGCAGTGACCTTATCATCACTTATAATCCATACACTATCATAAGAGAGACCCTGGCATCATTACAAAAATATCTTTTTAGAAGTTATCTTTCCATGATTGAAAATCTTAACACAGAGAGTAAGTAACTCCTGAAATGATAGTTACGCTATAAACAACACGAAAAAAGGAGTCGCGTTGGAAATGCAAACAATAACCAAATTTTTTTAACAAGTAATGAAATTTTTTTGTGAAAATTTTCACAGCGCTTTTTAAAAAAAAAATTAAAAAAAACAACAAATATATGCGAGTAAACAATGCAAAAAGTAGATACATAAGCCTGTACAGTGGATTGCTAGGTAACATAGCAACATAGACAGAGGGTGCAAGGCAAAGAAGTATATAAAAAGCAATAGTATACAGCAGTGTACCAACACCCATCTGTTCAAACCTTGAAGTCTTTGGAGTTGCCCTCCCTCTGTAACATCATTCAATAATGCTAAAACTGGTGACACTAAAGACTGCATGAAGGGTACACACAAGTAAAGATTGTTATACCTGAGATGCTGCCAGGTTTACATTGCCTTTACTGAGCAGCTGCTGGATGACGGCACGGTCGCTGTCAGAGTTAACCTCTGACAGCGCTGCCAACATGATAGGGGTGTAGCCAGCTTTGTTTTGTAAGTTGACATCAGCTACACCACTCTCCACTATTATGCTCACAATAGGAAAGTTACAATGTGATACTGCGTAGTGAAGGACTGTATTCCCCTACAAGTCAAGTATCTAAATGTAAAATGTGGAGTTGTCCTCTCTATGGCTTTAGATTAATTATGCACTATTTGTCACATACATTTCCGTCGGCCATATTAATTATAAGTTCTAGAAGCTCCGTGGAGAAGTCTTCAAAGCATGCCATATAGCCGTCCACCTCTCTCACATTAGCCTGTTGTCCAGATGCTACTTTAAACCAGTCTTGTTGTATCACACTCAATGCTGAATTCTGTAAACCCAAGGGCTAAGTGTTAACACTTTGCAATAAATACAGCAAACAAGGGTATTGGCAGTTTAATTTTTAAAATCTAAAAATTAAGAAGATTCTAGAATTGATTCAATTAGCAGCTAGACTGGCGCAAGAGTTGGAAGGTCAGCAAGGACTGATAGTTTAGTCTTAGACTCAAATCTCTAAAAGTTGCATATCAAATGTTAGTAGACACCCCGACAAGTTGACGTTAAAAGAGAAAGTAACCAAAGCTATATACACAAGTACATAATGCAGGCGTTGCAACACCCGCTCATTCCTTACCATGCAGACAACGTCCAATTCCATTGCATTAGCTGATAGTCTGAGAAATAGTATGTGACAGTTCTCAGACTATTTATTAGCTTATGTTCAATAATTACACTTAGCAAGAGAAGACAACCAGCCTTGTGCTTAGCCTGAGATCCAAAAGAACGCTTAGCAAAAGGAACCTAAATTATAGCAGGAATGGACAGCGTAGGAGTTTCAGCAGGATTTGTTTCCAACAATTCTGACCTCTCACACTAGTAGTACAACTCATTGACCTCTCACACTAGTAGTACAGCTCATTGACCTCTCACACTAGTAGTACAGCTCATTGACCTCTCACACTAGTGGTACAACTCATTGACCTCTCACACTAGTAGTACAACTCATTGACCTCTCACACTAGTAGTACAGCTCATTGACCTCTCACACTAGTGGTACAACTCATTGACCTCTCACACTAGTGGTACAACTCATTGACCTCTCACACTAGTGGTACAACTCATTGACCTCTCACACTAGTAGTACAACTCATTGACCTCTCACACTAGTAGTACAATTCATTGACCTCTCACACTAGTAGTACAACTCATTGACCTCTCATACTAGTGGTACAATTCATTGACCTCTCATACTAGTGGTACAATTCATTGACCTCTCACACTAGTGGTACAATTCATTGACCTCTCATACTAGTGGTACAATTCATTGACCTCTCACACTAGTGGTACAATTCATTGACCTCTCACACTAGTAGTACAGCTCATTGACCTCTCACACTAGTAGTACAACTCATTGACCTCTCACACTAGTAGTACGATTCATTGACCTCTCACACTAGTGGTACAACTCATTGACCTCTCACACTAGTGGTACAACTCATTGACCTCTCACACTAGTAGTACAACTCATTGACCTCTCACACTAGAAGTACAACTCACAATTTCGGTTTTATTATTCACAGAAATAAAACAAAACTTGCAACAGAAACTATTGAAAACAAATCCCATTTGCATTAGATAACTGTTTGACAACATAAACTGAACATATATAGCATATAGTACATAGTATATGGGTGCATAGGATACTGTACACAGTATACAGTACTTACTACACAGTACATAATATGCAGTACCCAGTACATAGTACCCAGTACATAGTACCCAGTACATAGTACGTAGTACATAGTACCCAGTACATAGTATGCAGCACCCAGTATACAGTACCCAGTAAACAGTATGTAGTCCATAGTATGCAGTATCCAGTACTTAGTATGCAGTACCCCGTACAGAGTATGCAGTACCCAGTACATAGTACCCAGTACTTAGTATACAGCACCCAGCATACAGTACCCACTATACAGTACGTAGTACATAGTATGCAGTATCCAGTACTTAGTATGCAGTACCCGATACACAGTACAGTGCCTGATGTAAAGTATACAGTACTCAGTACCCCGTATACAGTACATAGTACAGTAACACAAGTTAGTATACTTTACCACGATTGGTGCTGCCTTCTAAAACCAATGACAGTTAGCAGTGAATGAAGCTGACACAAAACAGTGAAGTAACCAAAAGCATAGCCAGTGATTCTACAAGCACGACAAATAGAAATAATATACAGAAGCAACAGTTAGCCTGAGTGCCGTCATACCATTTTAGAGTTAGGTCCAGTGTCACCGCTCTCGATGTGTTGTTGTACGATGGAGCAGGCAGCTTGTAACTCCACGTCCACATCAATTCTACAGTAACAGAAGTGGTAACAGTACGTAGTACTTGACTCCAGTACCAGATGTAGTAACAGTACAGAAAACTTGGCTGCAGTACTTCACTAGAGTAGTTGACTGGAGTACTTGACTAGAGTACTTGACAAGGGTACTTGGCTAGAGTACTCTTGACTAGAGTATTTGATTAGAGTATTTGACTACAGTACTTGACTAGGGTACTTGGTTAGAGTACTTGACTAGAGTATTTGACTAGAGTATTTGACTAGAGTACTTGGCTAGGGTACTCTTGACTAGAGTATTTGACTACAGTACTTGGCTAGGGTAATTGATCAAATCTAACTCCAAGGACTAACACAGAGAATATTTAGAAAAGCAAATGAGGATTTATGAAACATCTGGAGTTGTCTGTTTAATATCAAAGAGAAACTACTCTGAAATTGTGTACAAAAATACAGAAAAACATTCAGAGCAGCTGAATAAGTCAATAAAAAACTTGTTTCAATCCCACCAATATTTGAGAAGAAACATAAATCGCCCAAAGCATATGTTTGCTGATACGCAACGCCTGCCAGGTGACAAATCAAGCAACGCCTGCCAGGTGACACATCAAGCAACGCCTGCCAGGTGACACATCAAGCAACGCCTGCCAGGTGACACATCAAGCAACGCCTGCCAGGTGAGACATCAAGCAACGCCTGCCAGGTGACACATCAAGCAACGCCTGCCAGGTGACACATCAAGCAACGCCTGCCAGGTGACACATCAAGCAACGCCTGCCAGGTGACACATCAAGCAAAGTGGCATCACAAATAGAACATGTGCAAAATACTCACTCTTCTTGACTTCTAGCCTTGGAGATGACTTTGTCTGAATCGCAGTGGTAAGAGACGTCCCCGTGTCTACCATCATAAGTACCTTCCTCAAAGCTAACCTCTGATTCATCCTCATCACTGAATCCCTCACCCTCTCTCATCTCATGCAGTCTTGCCTCCGCACCCTCTTCCCTGCACATAGTCAAATATGGCTGTGCGTGTAGACAAATAGACACCACATATGACTGTACATGTAGACAAATAGACAACACCACACATGGCTGTACATGTAGACAAATAGACAACACCACACATAACTGTACATGTAGACAAATAGACAACACCACACATGGCTGTACATGTAGACAAATAGACAACACCACACATGGCTGTACATGTAGACAAATAGACAACACCACATATGACTGTACATGTAGACAAATAGACACCACCGCACATGGCTGTACATGTAGACAAATAGACACTCACACGACTTGCGCCACTTCTGCCTCCTCAGCAAAGCTGATGCTACGATTGAAACTTGGTGAAGCCGAGTCCTTCTTCATTATGGAGCGAGGGCTCTTGGCTGACCCAGAATCCTCCTCTGACTCGAGAGAGTTCCTCTGCGTACTAGATGAAGCAGAACTCATTTCCTCGATGTTGTACCTAATGTTAGGAAAATATGCAGATGGCTATAAAATATGTATATATCTATGAAATGTATATATATCTATATATATATATGAAACTTCACGTACTTTTTTAAATGGAAAAATACGATTTTTCATAACAAACAAAACACTAAAACAATCTGCTTTGTTTAAAAAAAAACAGAAAAACTAAAATAATTATGAGATTATTCAAAAGTCAATCACACACACACAGAAAAGAATGCCAAGTGAGGCTCACCTAGCCTTGAAAGGATCCCCAGAGAATTCCGTTTTATTTCTTTCCTCTTCAGCAGTGGTTCTGGATGAGTAGGTGGAGTTATCATAGGCCATCATCCTCTCACTGCGGCCCTTAGGAGGCTCTCCCCTTGCTATAGAGTAACATACGTAGTGATATAGTATAGGGCATATATAGCACAGGAAGTCAAGTGATGTAGAGGTTTAGCAACAATCGGTTGTTGGTTATCATGTCTGCTAACTAACCGAAATAGTTAGAAAAATTGGGGAAATTGCTTTGAAAACCGCCGCCGTCCGCACTTGATGAAGTAAACGTCTTTTCTACTACCTCCTTATGACTTGCGTCAGAGGATTCTACAAAGTCACATAACCATTTTACTAGTACTTCGCATATTGTGGGGAAAGTCATTGAGGCAGAGTGTCTGCTGTAACACCATAGCTACCTTTCTCTTCAATCACTTCACTGTAGTTACCACGACCATTGCTGCCACTGGTCACATGACGTGATACAGACGAGCTGGCAGCTGAGGGAGATGCAAGCCGAGATGCTAAGCTCTGTGTCCTTATCTCTGTATTAGCCATCTGGACTGGCTGTTCTCTCTCTACAAGTATGAGCTGTGTTATATCTCTATAGGGGAGACAACTTCATATATGTATGTGAAGAGTTGTCTTCCCTATAGAGATATACTGTGACTAACCAATGAGAACTCCACCCGGACTGAGAGATCTACTAGCATTGCTAGATGATTGGCTGCTGTAACTTGCACTAGACGATACCGCTGAAGGAGTTGTCTCCACAGATATAGTGTTCAACATCTTCTGCTGACCTCCCTGAATCTGCTGACCTCCCTGCATCTGCAGCCCTCCCTGCATCTGCAGACCTCCCTGCATCTGCAGATCTTCCTGCATCTGCTGACCTCCCTGCATCTGTTGACCTCCCAGCATCTGTTGACCCCCCTGCATCTGCAGACCCCCCTGCATCTGCAGACCTCCCTGCATCTGCAGACCTCCCAACATCTGCTGACCTCCCTTCATCTGCTGACCTCTCTGCATCTGTTGACCCCCCTGCATCTGCTGACCTCCCTGCATCTGCAGCCCTCCCTGCATCTGCAGACCTCCCTGCATCTGCAGATCTTCCTGCATCTGCTGACCTCCCTGCATCTGTTGACCTCCCAGCATCTGTTGACCCCCCTGCATCTGCAGACCCCCCTGCATCTGCAGACCTCCCTGCATCTGCAGACCTCCCAACATCTGCTGACCTCCCTTCATCTGCTGACCTCTCTGCATCTGTTGACCCCCCTGCATCTGCTGACCTCCCTGCATCTGCTGACCTCCCAACATCTGCATCATTTCCTGCTTGTGCTTCTGAAAGTTACTACCTATAATAAACCAACACAAAATTATAAATAACAAAAGTTTGCAAACGCATACAAAATTAGCAGTTTCTTAGGCTATTAATGCATCCATACAGAAGTCAGGCTAACACATACCCAACACACTGTCTTCATCTGATGACACAAAAGTTCGTCTGGTGACTGTACTCTTTTCCCCTGAATCTGTTTGTCTGGTTTGTGACGTATTACCGCCACTTCCTTCCTGTCTAGTAACACTGATTGTCCTCTCTTCACGCATACCTGACCCATACACCGAGAGTTAATTGAAGCAATAGACATGTAAACCATAGAGTTACCTCATTCTCTAGATCAGTAACCATAGAGTTGCCTCATACATGAGATAAGCACCTAGTGCACTAGACATATAAATCATAGAGCTGCCTATTGCACCAGACATATAAGTCATAGAGTTACCTCATGCACTAGACATGTAAACCATAGAGTTACCTGGCGCACTAGATATATTATGTACAATCTCCCTGACAGAGCCATCTTCTGATACTTCAGTTTTACGTTCTATCAAACGATCTGGAGTGACCTCACCTGGGGACCTACTCCTCTCATACCCACTGCCCACCTACAACACAGGTACTGGTCAGATAACTTCCCCTCAACAGCAAGCAATCAGCAAGTGATGACAACCATGTTTGGTTGAACCTTGTCAAAAACCTTCAATGCTCAAAATGCGAAAATAGTGGCCAACTTACAGCGGAAGTAGGTGTACTTACAGAGGAAGTAGATGT
This sequence comes from Cryptosula pallasiana, assembly GCA_945261195.1. Lineage (NCBI taxonomy): Eukaryota > Metazoa > Bryozoa > Gymnolaemata > Cheilostomatida > Cryptosulidae > Cryptosula > Cryptosula pallasiana. The sequence continues at coordinate 22,074,488 of OX183133.1, read as the reverse complement.
ACTTACAGTGGAAGTAGGTGTACTTACAGTGGAAGTAGATGTACTTACAGTGGAAGTAAATGTACTTACAGTGGAAGTAAATGTACTTACAGTGGAAGTAGGTGTACTTACAGTGGAAGTAGGTGTACTTACAATGGAAGTAGGTGTACTTACAGTGGAAGTAGGTATACTTACAGTGGAAGTGGATGTACTTACAGTGGAAGTAAATGTACTTACAGTGGAAGTAGGTGTACTTACAGTGGAAGTAGGTGTACTTACAATGGAAGTAGGTGTACTTACAATGGAAGTAGGTGTACTTACAGTGGAAGTAGGTGTACTTACAGTGGAAGTAGATGTACTTACAGTGGAAGTAGGTATACTTACAGTGGAAGTGGATGTACTTACAGTGGAAGTAAATGTACTTACAGTGGAAGTAAATGTACTTACAGTGGAAGTAGGTGTACTTACAGTGGAAGTAAATGTACTTACAGTGGAAGTAGATGTACTTACAGTGGAAGTAGATGTACTTACAGTGGAAGTAGGTGTACTTACAGTGGAAGTAAATGTACTTACAGTGGAAGTAGGTGTACTTACAGTGGAAGTAGATGTACTTACACTGGAAGTAAATGTACTTACAGTGGAAGTAGATGTACTTACAGTGGAAGTAAATGTACTTACAGTGGAAGTAGATGTACTTACAGTGGAAGTAGATGTACTTACAGTGGAAGTGGATGTACTTACAGTGGAAGTAGGTGTACTTACAGTGGAAGTAGATGTACTTACAGTGGAAGTAGGTGTACTTACACTGGAAGTAGGTGTACTTACAGTGGAAGTAAATGTACTTACAGTGGAAGTAGGTGTACTTACAGTGGAAGTAGATGTACTTACACTGGAAGTAGATGAAGTTGGAGGGAAGAGTAGCTCATCCACATACTCTCTGTTGATGTCGCCACTCTGAAAACCAGCGCTGCCACGTTTACTACTGCTGCCGCTTGAACTGCTTGTGCTTGAACTGCTTGTGCTTGGACTAAATGAGCCTTTGGCCCTGGCAGTACCAGCTTTATTTGTTGTGAGACCTCGAGACAATCCCCCACTATTTGATGAGCTGCTAGTTATAGAACCACCGCTAACCACTGCAGTTTCAACCGAACCAAGGCTAGCAGTGGGAAGTTGAGTTGTCCCCCCACTGTTTTGTTTGGTCATTATGGTCTTGGTGGATGTGAATGAAGTAGGTGAATTCTCTTCTACAATAAAACAATTAGATTGCTGACCAAGTGTGTGTAAATCTGTGCATTGTCTGGTATTGGTTAATCAATTTAATAATAATTATTTATTTTAGAAAAAAATTTAGACACTAAAAGGAAGGACTTACTGCTTGAAGAGTTCCTGAGCTCTCTTGCTTTGAAGGAAACTTGTGCTTCTGGTCTATTAGTGTACAGTTCCTGCAATGATAACAACCAATAAAGTTGCCAATAAAATAAGACCTTCATTTACAGACTACGATTTAGAGCTGAGGCTATACAGCATGCAATGCACAATGTGCCAGATACTGAGAGCGCAAACAACTAAGATGGCTGACAAAGAGACGTCACAAGGAGAGTAGAGCTTGTTCGGAGAGACACTGATAGGAATTCGGATTTATCAATTATTATACATAAGTCGAGGTTTCACAGCACTCTAGGTAGCCGAGCGCTGTCGCATGCATTGAGCTGCCGAACAAAGGTTACAGCAAGGTCACACGCTTCCACACCAAGTCTCTACCTGCTGACAATTACTAACTGCAGTGTCCAAAATATTCTGTTGTGCGGTAAAGTCCGTTTGATCGTTAGAGTGAGAGAACCACTTGAGCTCTAGTTCAGTTTTGATTTGAGGAGTGTTGTTAGTCCGTTGCTCACTCGGCCTCTCATAGCTAGCCAAAACTCTTTGCTTTACATTTGACTCAATATTTTCATAGCTAGAGTCAGCACAATTGTCGGAGTCAGCGTCACAAGACTCATATCTCTCTGAAGCACAACTCCCATCGTCTGTCAGCATACTTGAATTGTCCTCTACGGAGTCCCATTGGGAAGTAGTATAACTATCAGACGAGACGTCACTGATGGAACTGAATGGGCTGCAGACATCTGCTCTATTGTACGGCAGATGTCTGACGATCTGGCGCAGAGCTCGATCAGTAAACTGAGGTGATATTGGCTCCAGCATACAGTGCAGGTCCGTACAGCTACTCGACATTCTAATGAAACTGTTCCCATCCAAAGGAACTTGCAGTAACGATGGACTCGAAAGGTGATGAATAAAATTTGGTTCACTGATACATTTCTGAGCGAGTGGATATGCCATACTTTCAACCTATGTGATTGGACAATAAACTGTGCTGTATGATTGGTAGAACGAAATAAGCATACTGATACTACAACAACGCCAATGGGAATTCTCAAAACTAGAGATTTAATATCACATAATAGTAACTGTCACCAGGATGTTTTAAATTTAAAGTGTACCTCCACAATACCATGTGTATGGTTAATAGGATTCACATTCACCTGAGAACCATGGCTACTTAGTTGGCAGAGGTTACAAACACAAGGACTCGCACCACCAATGGCAGGTAAAACATTGTATTATTTGTAAGTAAAGGGAGATAAGAGACAATACCGCTACCTGCACCTGTTACTGATAGAAGGTACACTGACAGGTTACATCGAGGCTTTGTCTCTCCTCAATTTAGAAATAATTGACAAAAGAAAAAATTTGGAAAAGTTGAAAATTTATCGCAACAGCAGAGAGCTAAATTTGTGAGCTGAATTTTCTGATTTTAAAGCGAGCCAGAATCAGGTATACTTGACTGCAGAGCGTGCTTTAGATCTTAGAGTAGAAAGTTGGTCATCTGCCAACAGTAAAAGCTGCTGGCAGAGAGAGAGAAAGCCCTTCTATGAACTAAGGCTAGCGGTCTAAGGCTATATATAGACACAGAGATTGTACATGCAGTGTTGTATTACCTTCACCACTGTGTAGTGGTGCACAGGTCTAATCTCCAACGTAGTGGAGGCATTAGACACTTGGTGGTATCTCTCAGTCACTGTTGACTGAGAGCTAGTCAACTGTATCACACAACATTCAGTTAGTCTACCGCTGCATACATCAACCAGTGCTACTGTCACATGTGTGGAGTTGTCTTACCATGTGACACAGTATAAGAGTTACTAGGTGTTAGTTAGCTATGAATTCTTTTCATACGGTGTAACAAATATTTTACATACAGCTACAAAAGTTGACAAGAAAAATAAATAATACTAAACAATAAATAATAATTACAAAATTAATCTGATTAACCAAACTTACATTACCAGCAGCTGAAACTACTACGGTAAATAATTAGTATTGCCAATAATTCCAGACACAAGCATGTATTTTCTGATAGTTTATCTAATCATTTTAGCTCAAAATAAATTTTAATACTTTTACAAATCATCAAAATATGTTTAAAACTAAATTTAGTTCAATATAGTTTAACCGCTACCATTGATTAAAAATAATTATTTCACGTCACAAATTACTATGTTAATAACATACGAGCAACAGACATTGACAACGACCATAAGTACACACTACCCTTGGTTGCTGCTGGCTGTGAATATAAGAGAGATGGACGTTTTGAACTTGGACACTTCAGAAATAACTAGGTTAAAAACAATTGTCTATTCAAAATTTTCTTGTGAATTTTGCACCCACAAAAAGTGAGTGTTGAAAAAAAAATGGTGTTAATAGAGAAAAACGCACAGCCTAAAAAAGTGTTCAAACGTGGGGAAACCCCAGCTAATTACGGGGATTTCCAGAATTTGTCCATTGTTTTATATAAGCCCGCAATAATTATTTTTTGGGATTCCCCAGTAATAAATTTTTTGCCAGGCTGCGCGTTTTTCTCTAATGGGGAATCCCAAAAAATAATTATTGTGGACTTAGATAAAACAATGGACAAATTCTGGAAATTCCCGTAATTAACTGGGATTTCCCCACGGTTTGAACACTTTTTTAGGCGGCGCGTTTTTCTCTATTATTGATTATATGGAAATGAATATTACATGAGAGAAATCAAATATCAATATAATTATTTTTGTCATTAAACCAAAATGAAAAATACTCGCTGTAGTCAAGTTTCAGAGAGCGTGGGATAATCTATACAAGTAAATGCACATCTAGTGGGGGGGGGGGGGGATAGTGCCAGCGAGCATACCTGAGTGTTAGTGGCACTGTCACAGGTGAGTATTAGATCTGTCCAGGTGGGCTGTGTTCGCGTAGAAGGTTTGGCTGTACAGAAGCTGTCTCTAGTCATCACAGAAGGTTTGACTGACACATCAACTGTGTCCTCTCCCACGCCCACATCGTGACCTCTACAAGACAGACACACAGGAGACGTGGAGACCAGACTGTAGCACACAAGTAGTAAGTAGGCAGTGAGTAGACGACCCCTACTCACCTCAAACCAGATGATGTGGTTCTCATTCCAAAGTCTGCAGTAACAGGTTTCACTGTGGTGCCCACACTCTTTACAGAGCGTTTGAGCAAACTAGTTATGAATACTACAAGATCTTTTTGTGTGCCTTTGTGCATCGCCTGCAAGTTTATTATATAATATATAAATATACAACGTGTGGTATAGTGTGGTATATACAGTATGTGGTATAGTGTGGTATATACAGTATGTGGTATAGTGTGGCATATACAGTATGTGGTATAGTGTGGTATATACAGTATGTGGTATAGTGTGGCATATACAGTATGTGGTATAGTGTGGTACATACAGTATGTGGTATAGTGTGGTATATACAGTATGTGGTATGGTGTGGTATATACAGTATGTGGTATAGTGTGGCATATACAGTATGTGGTATAGTGTGGTACATACAGTATGTGGTATAGTGTGGTATATACAGTATGTGGTATGGTGTGGTATATACAGTATGTGGTATAGTGTGGCATATACAGTATGTGGTATAGTGTGGTATATACAGTATGTGGTATAGTGTGATATATACAGTATGTGGTATGGTGTGGTATATACAGTGTGTGGTGTAGTGTGGTATATACAGTATGTGGTATAGTGTGGTATATACAGTATGTGGTATAGTGTGGCATATACAGTATGTGATATGGTGTGGTATATACAGTATGTGGTATAGTGTGGCATATACAGTATGTGGTATAGTGTGGTATATACAGTATGTGGTATAGTGTGATATATACAGTATGTGGTGTAGTGTGGTATATACAGTATGTGGTATGGTGTGGTATATACAGTATGTGGTATGGTGTGGTATATACAGTATGTGGTATAGTGTGGCATATACAGTATGTGGTATAGTGTGGTATATACAGTATGTGGTATAGTGTGGTATATACAGTCTGTGGTATGGTGTGGTATATACAGTGTGTGGTGTAGTGTGGTATATACAGTCTGTGGTATGGTGTGGTATGTACGGTATGTGGTATAGTGTGGTATATACAGTAAGTGGTATAGTGTGATATATACAGTATGTGGTGTAGTGTGGTATATACAGTATGTGGTATGGTGTGGTATATACAGTATGTGGTATGGTGTGGTATATACAGTATGTGGTATAGTGTGGTATATACAGTATGTGGTATGGTGTGGTATATACAGTATGTGGTATAGTGTGATATATACAGTATGTGGTATAGTGTGGCATATACAGTATGTGGTATAGTGTGGTATATACAGTATGTGGTATAGTGTGGTATATACAGTATGTGGTATAGTGTGGTATATACAGTATGTGGTATAGTGTGGTATATACAGTATGTGGTATGGTGTGGTATATACAGTATGTGGTATGGTGTGGTATATACAGTATGTGGTATAGTGTGGTATATACAGTATGTGGTATGGTGTGGTATGTACAGTATGTGGTATAGTGTGGTATATACAGTCTGTGGTATGGTGTGGTATGTACGGTATGTGGTATAGTGTGGTATATACAGTAAGTGGTATAGTGTGGTATATACAGTATGTGGTATAGTGTGGTATATACAGTCCAATGACGCAGAAGACACACCCACCTCCATAAACTTTCTCTGTATGACGTGTTTCTGCATCTGCCAGGCGTTCATCGGACCTCCATGTTGCACCTCTCCAAACTCAGTCCTCTCCATCTCTTCGTTCTGTGACTGCATCTCCTAAACCAACAGACAGGGGAGAGTACACCAAGTGCAGACATGCAGCAGGAAATGACCTCACACATATATAGCCACCAATAATCAGTCTTACCAGCATCAAGTCACTGACATCTACATTAAAACCACAAGTTCTGGTCGTTGGCTTCTCTTCCTGTTGAGAGAACTCAATGCACACATCTCTCACAGCGGGTTTGGCCTAAAGCAAACAAACTCCGACTTAGTTTGAGAAGAATCTATTAGCCGACCCAATAAACAGCTTGGTTGTCAGAGATGAGAACGGATTGTAATAGACTCGCTACTACTATTAAACATCTCATTGACTTAGAGACATTTCATTATCAAACAACCAATAAAGCATATTCACAGGATTTCCATGCATCTACGTTTTGAGGGAATTTTGAACTGCGAATTGTTGAAAATTTAAAGTTTTGCTTTGACGCACTTCCATTACATGAATTTTTGCGAGAACCACACGGAGTTGTCTACACCAAAGGGAGGATAATTATGCAAAGCACCTGCCTATATAAAGTGTATTGTTTTTTGTGTCAGTGATATGGTGGCTTATTATGCCATGATAGTGTTGAGAGTCATAAGCAGTTTCTATCAAAACTTTACCAATATGAGAAAAATATTATTTCACAAGGGTGCGTTGTCACCAGATTGTATACATTCCAAATCATGTGGTTTAAAGTTGATTATTAAAACAGCGAGATGGTTTTTTCCATGTATTATGGTATCGGCATTATTTTTCAGCATATTTATCAGTATTATTCATCGGTATTAGTATTTTGTATCACCCAGGGTTTGTATGGTTTTTCATAGCTGACCGAACCTTATAAATAGTAGTTAGTTGTCAAACTCTGATATAAATAAATAATAATTATTAATAATTATTACAATGCCATTGATTATTATTATTTATTCTTATCATGATGGGACCTGTATTTTTTTATGGCAATTGGGATTAATGATGCTCAAGTTTAACATAAATAATAACTCATTTTTGATGATTTTCATATCAAACATAATAATTTGTTATTACAAAAAATACCAAGTTTTCAACTTCCATTATCCTACCGATAAAAGTTTGTAGTTTAAAATCTTCAAAAAGTTGAAAAATTCCACCCTGAGCATCGGCACATTGAAAAGTTCGCAGTATTCAAAACTTTGAACTTTTTGTAGACTTTCATGCTTCGTAGATTCGAATAATCCAAAAATCTGTCAAAACGTTTCGACACATAAAAATCTTGTGATTGTTAGTACTGTAGTAGTACGTATTAACCAGCTGTTTATCACTAAGGTACCTACTGAAAGAAAACTACAATGTACCTGCAGGCCAACATTTCTCTGTATAGGCTTCTCTGGTTCAATATAAACCGTCTTAATTTCTGTTTCTTTCACTTTAATTGTTTCTGGTTCAGCAAAGACATCGCCGTTACCTACTCCACACGATCTCATTGCAGCTCTTTTCTCGGCAAGAGCTTGCTCTCCCTCTACCAATTCATGCAGTAGACGAGTTGAATAAATGGAAAGATAAATGGTTAGACAGTCGGTTGGGTAGTCAGTTAGATAGGTGGTGAGATGGATGGTAAATGCTCATTGATGTACTGATATCATGTGACTAAAGTCATGTAAGAAAACTAAAACAAAAAGTTCAAGAAACTCAGAAATTTAGATGATTGATTTTACGCGGAGTAATAAATTTTTGTACCATAAATGTAAAAGTTTTCTAACATTTGTAACTATGACAAGTTTTCTCCCAGTAGAGGGTGTTATATGTGTAGGTAAAGTTGACATTGGTATGTGCCTCATGTCTTATCATTACTGTATTTATAAATATGAAATGTACTAATTTATTTTAGAGCATTGTTGGGGTGTTACGTGTTATATATAGTAACATGCGTTATATATAGTAACATGTGTTATATATAGTAACATGTGTTATATATAGTAACATGTGTTATATATAGTAACATGTGTTATATATAGTAACATGTGTTACATATGGTAACATGTGTTACAGATATATTTCACATGTCACCATATGTAACACATGTTCCCATAATATAACACATGTCACAGGTATACAACAAATGTTACAGATATACATCATACGTTGCCATGGTTACCTTGTATCCAAGACTGTATCTCCCTCTCTCTAACTTTCTGCACTCTCTCTGACAGAGTGTGCAGAGCTTCTGCTTCAGTTAAGTAGTTGACATTCACGTCATAGCTGCCTACTCCCACAGACATGGAGGGCTTGGGTGGTGGTTGTTGGATGACAGTCTGTATCACCTGCAGTCATAGACACAGTGGTGACTAGATAACTTAGTGAGAGGTGTAATGTAGTGTTAGGAGTTGTCTACACTATGGGTAATCGATTTAGTGTTCTCAATATTTGAACTTACAATTTTTCAGTTGAACTCGCAGCACAAAATAAGAATCAAAATAAAAAAAGCATAGAATAACATGACTCTGTCACTGAGCTACGCTCTTATTTCTCATTTCGTTATTGAGCCAAGTGAAACTTCTAGAACTAAAAACTTGTAAAACCTCAGTATATATGTACTCTATTGATTAAATTTTGCGACAATAAGAGTATTCGCGACCCGCTCGTTGAACAAAGGACAGAAAATAATAGTGTTGGTAATACAACACGTCGCTAATGAAACGGAACGTTAGTTTAGAGCATCATGACTTTTTAATGAACTGTTATAGACTACCAAACAAGCCATAAAGAGAATAACTCCCAATTTTTAAAATAATCAAGAAAAAAAATAAAAACTGAATTGCTATAAACTGGAATAGTTTGTAAAGCTGCCCTACAATTTCGTAAATTTTGAACAGTTGCAAGGAGTTTTGAATTATTTTTAAAGGCTATAATACCGGTCTATGAAAATGAGAAAAATCAGCTCGCTCGTTAGAATATATTTAGTTTTCAGTTTCATTCGCAACCTATAAACAGTATAAATAAATGCTCGTAGATAATTTGTTTTATTCAGTGAGCTACTTTTGGTTGACCTATGAGTTTCGAGCGAAATGATTATTTATTGATTAAATTTATTGATTAAATTTATTAATTAAATTTATTGCCGGTTTGATTATTTTTATCGCAATTTGTTTGATGAACAGAGGTCAGAGGTCGCGAATACTCTTATCATCACTTTGTTAAAAGCCACATTAAAGAAGATTAATCCAAATGAAACCGATTAAAGAGAGCCTACATGTATCTCTCTCTCAGCTAGCTAGCTGTAGAAGGTAGCCTACATGTATCTCTCTCTCAGCTAGCTAGCTGTAGAAGGTAGCCCACATGTATCTCTCTCTCAGCTAGCTAGCTGTAGAAGGTAGCCCACATGTATCTCTCTCTCAGCTAGCTAGCTGTAGAAGAGATCAAGAGACGCACCTTCTCAGTTCTCGTGAGCTCTTCATCCACATCATAGTCTCCCACGCCTATAGACCTCATACAGCTAACTCCGCTACGATTGGCCAGCTGCTCAGCCAATCCTCTCTTGTCTGTTTTTAGCCTAGAAATGCGTTCCTACACAGACAGAGTGGACTCAGTTATACAACATGTCTTACTATATCTATGTACGGGGAAACAAATCAAAAGCATTACATTATTTCAACAGCAGGTGGTTTGAGCGTTGAATGAATAACTACGTTTCGGTTTATGACTCATGTTATTTTCTTCCAGTACACATCCTACTTTTTTATGCAAGTTGGTTGTCTCAGTTATAGAGGTATAAATAGAGGCATAAATTACGCCAATTTTTTGCGCGGGTCTGATACACCGGCTCTAGGTAACGGTTTGGCGTTTACAATAATTAACATAAAAAAATTATTACTTTTGAAAAACTTTTCAAAAATAATTTTAGGGCAGGATTCATCAAATTTAAATATTTTTTGCGAGAAAAAAAATTGAGCAAGTTTTCTGGTTACCTCATTTACTCTGCAAAACAAAATACGATAATAACAATTTTAAAACCGTATTATTACTTCACCAATTATTTTTTGCAATCGTAATTTTTTACTTACAGTCTAATAACTCATCAGTAGTACCTCACTATGACTCATCAACAGTACCTCACTATGACTCATCAATAGTACCTCACTATGACTCATCAATAGTACCTCACTATGACTCATCAATAGTACCTCACTATGACTCATCAGTAGTACCTCACTACGACTCATCAATATTACCTCACTATGACTCATCAATGGTATCTCACTATGATTCATCAATAGTACCTCACTATGACTCATCAATGGTATCTCACTATGACTCATCAATAGTACCTCACTATAACTCATCACTAGTACTTCACTATGACTCATCAATAGTACCTCACTACGACTCATCAGTAGTACTTCACTATGACTCATTAGTAGTACCTCACTATGACTCATCAATAGTACCTCACTATGACTCATCAGTAGTACCTCACTATGACTCATCAATAGTACCTCACTATGACTCATCAATAGTACCTCACTATGACTCATCAATAGTACCTCACTATGACTCATCAATAGTATCTCACTATGACTCATCAATAGTACCTCACTATGACTCATCAATAGTACGTCACTATGACTCATCAGTAGTACCTCACTATGACTCATCAATAGTATCTCACTATGACTCATCAATAGTACCTCACTATGACTCATCAGTAGTACCTCACTACGACTCATCAATAGTACCTCACTATGACTCATCAATAGTACCTCACTATGACTCATCAATAGTACCTCACTATGACTCATCAATAGTACCTCAGTATGATTTTTATCATTTCATAAATTTACCAACTGCAGTTTTTTTCTGTAAAAAGTGGTTTATTAGTACAATTTTCTTTTTCATTGTTATGATTGAGCGCCGGTCAAGTATAGAAACAATAGTTAAGAAAAAGAGGGGAGGAGCTATATCTATATAGCAAAGCCCGTTAAAATTGATAGGCATAAGACTGCTATTGCGTTTTACATACTCCACCACAATCCTGACGTACCGGAAACACCATCAACGATGTTTCCATCTATAAAAATGGAGAGATGGAAAGGGCAGAGAGGACCAGAAGTAAAACGGGGGGGGGGGGCTAAAGCAGGCAAAGGGTGAGAAGTAGACCATGGAGGGGAGAGAACGTAATGAGAGAAGGGCAATATGGGGTAAAGTGGGGGAAGAGGAGTAGAGTGGGCGGAGTGTAAAGTGGGGGAAGGGGAGTAGAGTGGGCGTAGTGTAGAGTGGGGGGAGAGGAGTAGAGTGGGCGGAGTGTAAAGTGGGGGAAGGGGAGTAGAGTGGGGGGAGTGTAAAGTGGGGGAAGGGGAGTAGAGTGGGCGTAGTGTAGAGTGGGGGGAGAGGAGTAGAGTGGGCGGAGTGTAAAGTGGGGGAAGGGGAGTAGAGTGGGGGGAGTGTAAAGTGGGGGAAGGGGAGTAGAGTGGGCGGAGTGTAAAGTGGGGGAAGAGGAGTAGAGTGGGCGGAGTGTAAAGTGGGGGAAGGGGAGTAGAGTGGGCGTAGTGTAGAGTGGGGGGAGAGGAGTAGAGTGGGCGGAGTGTAAAGTGGGGGAAGGGGAGTAGAGTGGGGGGAGTGTAAAGTGGGGGAAGGGGAGTAGAGTGGGCGGAGTGTAAAGTGGGGGAAGGGGAGTAGAGTGGGGGGAGTGTAAAGTGGGGGAAGGGGAGTAGAGTGGGCGGAGTGTAAAGTGGGGAAAGGGGAGTAGAGTGGGCGGAGTGTAAAGTGGGGAATGGGAGTAGAGTGGGCGGAGTGTAAAGTGGGGGAAGGGAGTAGAGTGGGCGGAGTGTAAAGTGGGGGAAGGGGAGTAGAGTGGGCGGAGTGTAAAGTGGGGGAAGGGGAGTAGAGTGGGCGGAGTGTAAAGTGGGGAAAGGGGAGTAGAGTGGGCGGAGTGTAAAGTGGGGAATGGGAGTAGAGTGGGCGGAGTGTAAAGTGGGGGAAGGGAGTAGAGTGGGCGGAGTGTAAAGTGGGGGAAGGGGAGTAGAGTGGGCGGAGTGTAAAGTGGGGGAAGGGGAGTAGAGTGGGCGGAGTGTAAAGTGGGGAAAGGGGAGTAGAGTGGGCGGAGTGTAAAGTGGGGAATGGGAGTAGAGTGGGCGGAGTGTAAAGTGGGGGAAGGGAGTAGAGTGGGCGGAGTGTAAAGTGGGGGAAGGGGAGTAGAGTGGGGGGAGTGTAAAGTGGGGGAAGGGGAGTAGAGTGGGGCGGAGTGTAAAGTGGGGAAAGGGGAGTAGAGTGGGCGGAGTGTAAAGTGGGGAATGGGAGTAGAGTGGGCGGAGTGTAAAGTGGGGGAAGGGAGTAGAGTGGGCGTAGTGTAGAGTGGGGGGAGAGGAGTAGAGTGGGCGGAGTGTAAAGTGGGGGAAGGGGAGTAGAGTGGGCGGAGTGTAAAGTGGGGAATGGGAGTAGAGTGGGCGGAGTGTAAAGTGGGGGAAGGGAGTAGAGTGGGCGGAGTGTAAAGTGGGGGAAGGGGAGTAGAGTGGGCGGAGTGTAAAGTGGGGGAAGGGGAGTAGAGTGGGCGGAGTGTAAAGTGGGGAAAGGGGAGTAGAGTGGGCGGAGTGTAAAGTGGGGAATGGGAGTAGAGTGGGCGGAGTGTAAAGTGGGGGAAGGGAGTAGAGTGGGCGGAGTGTAAAGTGGGGGAAGGGGAGTAGAGTGGGCGGAGTGTAAAGTGGGGGAAGGGGAGTAGAGTGGGCGGAGTGTAAAGTGGGGGAAGGGGAGAAGAGTGAGCGGAGTGTAAAGTGGGGGAAGGGAGTAGAGTGGGCGGAGTGTAGAGTGGGGGAAGGGAGTAGAGTGGGCGGAGTGTACAGTGGGGGAAGGAAGTAGAGTGGGCGGAGTGTAGAGTGGGGGAGAGGGAGTAGAGTGGGCGGAGTGTAGAGTGGAGGAGAGGGATGGGATTGGTAGAGATAAAGCGAGACAGGGCAGTAATAAAGCAGGTGAGGGTATTTGAATGTGATGAATAATACCTCTAGTTATACACTTGTTATACACTTGTTGTATATTTGTTGTAAATTGTTGCACACTTGTTACACACTTGTAGTACACTTGTTGTATATTTGCTGTACACTTGTGGTACACTTGTTACACACTTGTAGTACACTTGTGGTACATTGTTCTACACTTACCTGCATCATTGGAATCACTTTAATCTGCTCCTCAAGCTCTTGCATTCGCTGTAGACTCAGAGCCATGTGTTTCTTTATCTGTTCCACAGACTCTGGTGAGATGGTCAGAGCAGAACCCCCTAAATTGAATATAAAGTGCGATAAAGAGGCTAAAACTACGGAGTTGCTGACATTAGATGTAATCTAGAGACTACGACAGAGGTGCCAGCTAATTGTTTTTATTCCGTAATACATCTCTTGCATACAACCAGTATTACCAGTGCACACTGCATACACTGATACAACCAGTATTACCAGTGCACACTGCATACACTGATACAACCAGTATTACCAGCTCACACTGCATACACTGATACAGCCAGTATTACCAGTGCACACTGCATTCACTGATACAACCAGTATTACCAGTGCACACTGCATAAAGTGATACAACCAGTATTACCAGTGCACACTGCCTTCACTGATACAGCCAGTATTACCAGTGCACACTACATACATCGAGACAACCAGCGATGCTAATTTGTTCCTCGGTTGTTTCTACAAGAGCTTTCCGGATGTAAAGAGCAGCCCACACACTAACATGCTAGCCCGCTACATGCAGCTAACCGCGCAGCTAACCGCGCAGCTAACTGCACAGCTAACCAAAGATTGAATGTATACTGTAGGTGTACTAGGACATAGCCAACTATAGAACAGCATGCAGTCTTACCTGTACTGAGCACAACTCTATTGGTCTTAGCTACGAGTTAGGAGAGGAAATGATAAGGAACAAACCAACAGGAAGCAAACCACAAACAGGTGAAGGTCATAAGGCTGTACAAGAGCTTACCGTGATCTGGGAGATGTGCAGCCATTGTCTCAGCCAGCTGTGTGGATGTAACAGTACGCCTTGTAGTCTTCATCTGGTTGGTGTAGTTCATCATGGAGTCAACGGTTTCGCTTGAATCAGATCTGATTAGCTGCCCGTTGGGATGACTTCTATTAAACATCAGCGTTGACAGGGTACATTAACCAATAAAAATGCAGCATCAACGGAATAGAGGTACACGATGAGGGACTTTAGGCATTCCCTCTATCAGTACGTCTATTGATTGGCAGAGAGACTAAACAGTGCAGAGTAACCTACAGTCACTTAACTATATTGATTTACAACTATCTGATTGATAGCCTGAGCTCTATAACTGACATAGAAAAAGATACAGACTAAATACTTGATACTAAACCATTTGTACATACATCCATATCTAGCACTTGTGAAGTTGTCAGCTCACGGATGGTTGACCTGGAATGAGGCAGGTATTTACCTGTGAGATTGTTCTGTGTATGTTACAGAGAGAGGTGAGGGGGCACGCTGTTCTACCGTTGACTGAGTCCTCATCACAGTCCTGGCAGCAGCAGGAGATTGGCTGACGTTCACAACAGACGTAGGAGTCACATGTGTGTCCACGTCGTCAATGAATAGATTGGATGATGAGGTAACACTGAAACAACCAACCTATGCAATGAATTTCTGTCATGTCTTAGTTTTTTTTTAGCTTTTCCAAGGAAAAACTGATGTGTTACTACCAATCTTTTATAATCTAGAGAAACTTAAAGTGAATCTTCCAATATAAATAATTAATTGATAACACTCTCAATAAATATCATACATTCACTGAATTCTAAGTGAAGTAATCAAAGTGTGGTCAGCCGTTTCCAGAACTATTTTATATAAGGACAACTCCACTGGAGCCAAATATCACAAAAACTCATATTAGTCATCATTAGCCGAAATAGTTTTTATGCCTTTATTCAATATTTGTAGCATTAAATGAAATTTTTTTTGCATGCGTGAGCATCTTTTGTTTTAATCTAGCCCATTTTTTTTATTTTATTAAGTTGAATTTGGCAGTAAAATTTTGTTCAAAACTTTTAACTGTTACTGGAGCCGGAATAAACAAGGAGTCATCTCCCCTGCGGAGGGATAACTCTAAATTGAGCAGTACCGCGCATTGAGAAGTTTGCCGATACGTTTACTAAAGATTACACGCCCTTTCAGCCCAGTGAGCTTCCGTGACCCGTTTTAATTGTATACAGGGCGCACAGCCGCGTTAGTTACCATCCATCTGACAGACACCCAAAATACCGAAGTGCCACTTGGTTTTGTGACAAAAACGAAATAATAATAAAATAAGTGGAATGTTTGTTATTTATTTTACCTAGTATTTATTATTATTTTTCTTTTTGATAAACATCTGACTGAATAACAAAAACCCGTGATAGACTTCTCTAAAGTGAAGTATGAATAATGTCAAAAAGTAGTATGCTCATTTTGAAAAAAAATGATCTCATTGATACTGTAAAAAATAATTATTTTTCTTGGAATATCCATGTAATTATTATTTAAAATACTTCGAGATTATAGTTCTGTGATTAACTTTTGACTATTATTTATATCTAAAGTTGATAGTTATTTAAAATTTGATATGAAAGTTGAATAGTACAAGAAAAATAGTTTATAATTCTTATTTTTTATAATAGAAGTGGTAATATAAGCATTATATTTCGGCCTTCATTACTTTCCTTCAAACTAGATTTTTTGTTTAAAATTCCCAGTGAACTAGGAGACATCCTGAGCTTTCAGATGAATGGTTACTTTAAGCTTTAACTTGTCAATTTGCAGCGTTATGAGCTGTTGAAATTGAGCCTTTCTTCTATAAGTTATAGTGTAGTCACTCAAGCGTTTGGCTCCAGAGGGTCACGTGACAAGGGCAGTTGGTCACACTTGGATTACTTCACTTGGACTGAAGTATCCGGCAGCCTCTCACAACCTCCATTCAAGAAAGCTGAGCCCAATATTTGCCAAACATCTCTCACATCCTGTTCACACATTTGTTGCATTCCATCATGTGACGACTAACCAATATCGCCATTTGTTACCAAATTTTAACTCTACAGATTTTTGATGAAGATGTTTTCGCGATAGCAAATAAAATTTTTAAATAAAAACTGAGTATTCAGCTGGACAGCATTAAGTATTGGCAGCTTGCATCATATAAGTGAGATGACAGCTAGCTAGGTGTGAGATCCCATTGAGGAAATTGTTGGTAACACAAGCACTGCACATTGACACCCCTAGATAGATTGCTCACACTGCCCGTGTATTCTGAGAAATACTACCACAAGTAGAACACACACAGATCAACTCATCCATATATCACTATCGTAAGCTATTATACAAACGACAACTATTACATAACTGAAGGAGATAAGTAATCAATAATTATTAAGATAAAACAAACACAGGCTCACCCATAAGACAAGAGACAGCTGTATGCAGCCAGAGATGGTTAGTAAACTAGTAGCTACTTGCACAGGAAATATTATCCCTATCTCTCATCTTATTGGTGAACGTAACACAGCACAACTCATTGCATTGCAACAGCAACTTTGGTGATAAAATCACATGAATTCTCTAGAACTCATCGTACTAGTGCCAACAATGAGCGCGTTTTGTTTTATGATGATGAAGTATCGTAAAAGATAGTTAGACTTGTGTAATACGAATACTACATCTAGTTCAGACATTCCCTGTAGAGATCATTGTCTCCTGACTCACCCAACCTCCACTCATATTACAATGAGATCTCATGTAACACGATATCCAGGTACTGCAATGGCTGCAAAGCTCGCTAACAAAATTATTCCTATCAGGCTGAAAGACTCGGTCCAAAAAATCACACAAACAAGGAATCGTCCTCTCTATGTATCACACAAATATCTAGTCAAGGTTTTACCTACCCGGAATGACTGTGAGGAGATGATTGACTGTCAAAGCTGAGTCGGGGTTTACGAGGAGGTCTGGAGAAGGTGGCCGTAGGACTCTGTACGTCCTGCAGTAGATACAGTATAGAGTTATATATCATAGTTTGTTCTATTGTTATATATGATAGTTCATTCCATGTTATATAAAACTGTTTATTCCATGTATGCTATATATAATTATAGTTTATTAGTTGTTAGTATAGAAAAGTATCTGAGGCCAACCTAGAGTAATCGTTCAATCATTAGTACCTCTATTGTTAGCTAAATAAATAGTTGTTAGTCTTTCACTCCATGCAAAGCAAATATTCTACTAGCAGTGGAGAGCGAACAAGTCATAATCTATGCAAACAGTTTCAAGTCATTAAACAGCAACTGTAAAGGTTTACGACCCTTTTTTGTGTCTACCAACAGATGGTTTAGTCAATAACATCAACGGGAATGTTGACAGAGAGATTACATCTGTACCAAAGTGTAATATGATATAGAATATATACAATGGCTGAACCCTGTTATATAAATCTTTTGTCCAGATTTTATAATTCAGCTTTCAGTGAATTTTTTCATGCCTCAGTAGAGAGAATGCTAAACATCAAGTTAGATACTTGAATAATTATACATAATATATACAATAACAGAGTCTGCTACAGCTTCTATGTAACATATTGTATGTACTACCCTACATTTACTAATACATAATACTATAGAGAATGTATACAAAACCTAGCCTGGTTACTAGTTATTGAGCCTTTGGCCCACAAAGAGCTCTGTGTATTGGCACAAGCTACCCCTTGTTTATCATGGCCACACATCCAGGCTGACTATCAGATTGTTTATTAAAAACATGCAGGAATCGTTAATGAGTTTTCACACCAAAGAGACTAGTAATGGGTTTCCTAGGCAGCTACAATATCGGAAATTATGAGAAATAGCTCATATCTTTTTCCGATATAACTAACAAAAATTGTCTACCTCAAACACCAAAGAACATTACTGCAATCAATCTTTGATAGCGCATTAACTAGGGTTTTTGGTAGCAGATGCAACAAGCATTTACAACAATACAAATGGGAAGTTTCCAATGGAGTTTTAGCCAGCTAGAATGCAGTAGCACGCCGTTCACGCCGCCATTCACTGCAGGTCCCCCATTATCTGATACAACGCTAGAACAAAACAGCTTTGACCTATATCAAACGGATGAGTTAGATAAGGGGAGAAGGCCATTTATAGTAAACAAGGCAGTGTGTACACTTCTATGCAGTGCAGATGTTATCTATATTGTAGCATCAATAGCTGTTACCCAGCAATAGATACAAATGTGAACATTGCAATTGTCTATGCCAGGTCAGGGATGGTCCCAAGCAATATTAGCAAAGTAGGTTTTTGCTGCAGTCAACAAATCACTGTCACAGCTAGTAAATATTCCGACGCTTTCATAAGTTTTGCATAACAATTAGCATTATTGGTCAGGTGAAACCAAGGTGCTTATAGTACAATAACTTATTATGCAACATCAGAGATGTTATACTAGCCAGTGCTACCAACACTGATCTAACAACTGGTCCCAGATCTAACAACTGGTCCCAGATCTAACAACTGGTCCCAGATCTAACAACTGGTCCCAGATCAAAATTCGCACATATTCTTTACCTGTGAGAAGTTGACAAAGTCTATATCCACGTGATATCCAAATGGACAGCAGGTACACCTGCCTTGAGCATCGAATACAACCGCTGTCTTGGCAGCAGACCCTCCTTCTGTATAGCTACTGGTGCTGGAGTGAGATGAGCTGGTGGGAGACATTCTAGATGAGGGAGAGAAGGAATTACTGGGCCTCCTCACTACAAAGTTAAACAACAGTAAAGTTTTGAGACATCGTAGGTATGTCACATGTTTCACATGATCCAATCACCTGTGTAGTATTACAGCCATATTGTATGAATATGTGTAAAGAATGTGGGACCAGGTGTCTATTTACAGGATATTAATCCAATGACAGGTAAATCGTCGAAAAAGAAGCAGACGTACAGTTTCGGAGTAGACGGATGGTTGGATGTGCAGATGTGCGGTGCGTGAGGAGACGAATGGTTGGATGTGCAGAAGTACGATGTGTGAGCAGACGAATGGTTGGATGTGCAGACGTAGTGTGTGAGCAGACGAATGGTTGGATGTGCAGACGTAGTGTGTGAGCAGACGAATGGTTGGATGTGCAGAAGTACGATGTGTGAGCAGACGAATGGTTGGATGTGCAGATGTACGATGTGTGAGCAGACGAATGGTTGGATGTGCAGACGTAGTGTGTGAGCAGACGAATGGTTGGATGTGCAGACGTAGTGTGTGAGCAGACGAATGTTTGGATGTGCAGATGTACGATGTGTGAGCAGACGAATGGTTGGATGTGCAGACGTAGTGTGTGAGCAGACGAATGGTTGGATGAGCAGACGTAGTGTGTGAGCAGACGGATGGTTGGATGTGCAGATGTACAGTATGTGAGGAGACGAATGGTTGAATGTGCAGATGTGCAATGTGCAGATGTGCAATGTGCAGACATGTCGGTAACCAAGGCAGTTCCGTCAGAGCCACTCAGCTACCAACTGTTAACCTATACCAATTTATCTCCAAGGAACTACAGCAAACTTGTGCAAAAATGTTTCCGGTAAAAAAAATATGAAATGCTTGGCATAATTGGCACAAAACCTGTCATGCTTTGTCAAGTGACAACAACAAATAGCATATAGAGCTACTCATATTACAGTATAGAGTTATCCTTCCTGTTGAAGTGATGTATAGAGGTGCCAGAGGCAAGAAATTAGAGCGTTCAAGTATTTGATTAAAGATTACGAGCTGCAAGTCAGGCAGGCATCACATGTCCGACTTGTGAAAGTAGACGATACTAGTAAAGTATTTGGTAATCCTCACTAAGCCCTCATGTATCCATTATATCTCATCACTAGCCCCATTCAGCACATATACAGCTGCTGACCATCTGCGGCAGCACACGCTGACAGTCGTTTTAAATTCTATCGTATGAGCTTTTTGTTATGGCTCGGCATCTGGTTAGGGTATAGACCATGCAGAATGTGCAGACTAGTAGTAAATACGGGAGTAGACGGAATTGGATAGATGCCATTTGTGACATGATATTGAACATTGCTAAAAGATTCTCTTTATAAAAACAACTTTTTGATGAGATGGAAATTGTCAACGAAGAGCTCAATAAATAACTTGCCATCGGAATAGATAACAAATATTAAGACGTACAAAAAGTACCACAAAAGTATTCAATGTCAGCGAACCGAGTGAACAGAATGGATCCTCTACTTACATTGAGCAGGAATAGCTGGTTTCTGAGCTGTAGAAGGGGGCGACCTCATCGGCCCGTTAGGAGTAGAAGATACACTCATAGTTCTATAAGGCATAGCCTCAGAGTTTATGCCATTTAACTGCTGATGCTTATCAAAAGGTATGCTACCAACATGCACTTCCTGCGCATTCATAGATGTGATGCTACGCGGGGAGAGAACTGGCCCTTTCGTAGGGGTTGATACGTGCGTCTGATATGGCTTCCCACTTCCTATGGAGACACAAATAAATCTTTCACCAAAAGCAAACTACCAACCAATAAAAATTGTCAGCATCAGCACATATTCCAGGCTGCCGACCTGTTACCTCAAGAGCTGCTCCTTTAGCTAGCTGCGCTGACACAACAATGCCTGTTATTTATGAACAGCGGGTGAAGCAAACTACTGTGTATGAGTTATTGTAGAATATGAGTGCGTATAGGTAGGCTATTGTACGTACAGTACAGAATACTACCCACATCAAATCAGCTACTGTATTATTATAACCCAATCAATTGCTTGTAATAGATACATTCACAAAGAAATCAAAAGGTTAATTCAAATTGGGTTACATTACTGCCTGCCGAAAAGGAGCAGACGAAGATTACCTACGCCTACTCAGCAATTTGGTTAATAATTTATTTATATTACCAACAATAATGCTTCCGATAAATTATTTATTTGATGTTTGTTTACAGGAAAATATAATTAGGTGAGGGAAGGGGAATGAATGGCTGGAATTAATCAATTACTAAAAAGTGTCAAAATAACAAGGGCTCAAACAATTTGTTTCATGGCTATAAGCTACGAGGTGAAACCTTTATTACTGGCAATAACAGCACCATAAATATCACATGATGCAATGTGATCACAATGCGGTGTGATTACATGATGAGATATGATTCCATCAAATGCTACACGACTTACCATTATTCTGTTTCAAACTCCTGAGTTGATTGATGGCATCATCCAACCTTGTTGCTGCCGCTCGACTATTTGGTACACCCGATGAAGTCGACGAGTAGGTCGTGTGATGCGTAGATGTAACGCTGGGAGAGGCAGCGGCACTCATTGCTGCCGCACTATCAGATTGCAACACTGCAGGAGACCATCTACAGGCCATAAATGTACAATAGTAGCAACGAGCCTCAAACCACTGTTCGCGAATAAATTAACTTGTTTAAAAAAGATACCCCAAAAGAATCGACCCTGATAAAGCTGACTTGTGCTCCGAAGATGAAAGATGCAAATAAGTTTTATTAGCATGCAAGATAATCTACCAACTACACAAACTACTAGCACTAGAGTGAGGTGATAACAGGTGTATGTAAATAGTAATAATTACAATTATTACCAAATATTACCTGTAGTTAGAGATTAGCGAAGAGAGAAGCGGTGTTGAGTAGAACTATACAATGAATATTTAGACCAAGTATTGGCATATTTATCTCCCAGTAACGGCCACCATGGGAACGACCACACATCAACTACTGTCAGTCGCATACAATTGCACCAACCAGCCAATAATAATATAATGATTAGACAATCATTATCAGATTCTGCATGTGACACTAAGTTAATGATACGAAACCTCACCGACTGATGTCTATGATAAGAGTCAAGTCTCAAGGGAGATGGAGGCATTCAGGGTACTAGTGCAATTTAAAATATTTAGGACAGTTTGAACAAAGGAGTGAATTTTCTCTGTAGTCCCAAGTGAAACTTGTGCTATGAATTATTGCTTGTGAAGGAAATATTGATTATTTATGATTAAACTTGGAGAGAGTGTGAGATACTATTTTAATACTAACCCTGAGCTTTTATAGTTGGAATGCATACACCGAAAGGAAACAAAATTGCATTAAAAATGGGTTGTTTTAGGTATTTTTAGAGAGAGTAGGAAAAACGCTTTGGATAGGAGAGAAAACAAACCGGAACAGACAAATGCCAACTACGAAAAAACTACCTGCGTAACTCGTTAGCTCAGATATCCTGTCATATCGGAGTTAAATATTCTGGAGTAAGCAGCTGACCACTGTGGCAGCATTGAAAAAAGAAAACAACCTTGCCGACTCTGCAAAGAAGAGTTTTAGACCAACTATGACAAGCGTGACTACTGAGCAATTTAATATAGCTCAGTAAGAATGAGCAGGCAGGTACAAAGAGCACCTATTATCTGTACATGCCAAAGCAAACACTTGCTAGCTCTGAAATATTGATATAACTGCAGTTCACAAACACTAGGATTACACACCCAGCTCTGCTCGACTGGACTAGTAAAGACTAGAATGACTGGCAGACTATTATGAGGTCCAATAATGGAATGGAGGCAAATTAAGGCAAACCCTTCTAAACAAATAGAATTATATAAATATCTTATTATCTGAACAAGATTAAGATAAAGAGAAACAAAGCGAATCCTTAAAAATTAACCACTCAGACTATATCAATACAAATGCTAATTTTTTTTCTCGAACTGCTCCTTTTGAGAGGCCAATTTAAAACCCCAACCAGTTTTGCAAAAGAAAAAACTAGTCAAATTGAGTATACTTACATAACGCTATATGAAAACAACAGCAATATAACTATAATTACAATGTATTGTCTTATGTTGATGAATAGAGAATTCTGTAGCCGAATTCCGTACAAGTAAACAAGCAATAACAAAGGCGTCTGAACACCTTTTGCTCTTTTGCCCGCTGAAAAATGCAATCTATTGGCTGATTTGTCTATTCATGGAGTAGGAATGAGGTGTGACCAACGACAATAGCACTGTTGTCTACACAAGCAAGCCAAGTACAAGCACCTGCTCTGCACTGTCAGGAGTCGTTACTCCACGCAGTCAGTAAGGCATGCACGGGGAGGCAACTATATATATTATAAATAACTCATGAATGCGTTACAATAACATGTTGTTGTAATTGTTGTATTGAAATGAACCTATAATGTCCTTCACAAAATACAGCATACCTGAGCATTAACTGAGCAATAATATCAGGTAAGCAGTAGTAGCCAAATAAAATGTAAGCATACAAACGTGCAATAATCGGCAAACAAAACATTAGAAATCAAAGAAATCGCTCAACAGTTTGGCTGTGTGAACCTTCTCAAGCCTGTAACCGGATATATATGTGGAGTTTGCTTATTTCATTAGATGTTTGTTAAATAAAACATAAGAACAAGTCGACAAAAAGTGGGTCGATTCAAAAACACGTATACAAACTTCCTGTATGTGTACATTGAGAGAAATGTATACCAATATTTTTTATTTTCAAAAGTCATAAGATATCACTCATCATAAGTTTTAGCGGATGGGTGTGGAAACTTATTGCTAGACGAAGAGTTTCTCATGAACAAATGGTAACCTAAAAATGACACGTGAAACTAATTTGTCATAGAAGTAATAATAAAAAATATAATACAGAACGAAGTAATAAATAATAATTATTAACACCAGTGTCCAACAACCTACATACCTGGTCTGATCAGCAATCATCAATAACATAACTACTTATAAATAACCAGCCGCACCCTGCAGCCAAGCCACACAAAATACAGAGAAAGTAGACAGGTAATGACTTCCTTTGTCACTAGGAGACCCAAAATTACGTAAAAGCATCTCAATCATTATTGACCCAAACAATTCAATGACAGATGATCAATTATCCCTGTGAAGTATTTATTGAGCACCATAAGCTTGGGCTAATGTAAAAGATAGCAAATGGATGCAAGATTCAAACAATATACTGAGAGGCAATGCAGCTACATTGATCACTTTATATACTGACATAAATTGTCAGATTCCATTTGAAAAAAAACTGTCAACATGGAATATTATATACATTGGCAGATGTAAGTAGTTGTCATCTCATGCAAAGTGGACAACTCCTATTTTAAACATTGATTTTCACATTTTATAAATGCAGTAGATTTGCCCTTGACAAAACATTATCAATATAAACTAAAGATGAAGTACAACTTTTCATAGCATTGGATTCCTGATTACCATCATTATCAGATCACCATACCGGATACTTATACATATTGCCTAATACTTACCGTTCTTTTATACTCATATATATTGCCACACAGTTGTATTTTATTATTCTCATGATACGTTTGTATGCACTGCATTGATTCATGCATTGATTGGTGTCCTTTAATTAAGTGCATTTTACTTCCACTTTACATTTTCTACAAAAAGATGCCCTAAAAAGACATCATCTATTTATGAAACCAAATCATGGAAAAACAATATTATTTACGTATAATAAAAAACTAATAGTTTTGTAAAAAGCAATAATTTAATTTTGCAGCACATTTTTTGCTCGGATCAAAATTCAAGGAAACAAACTCTCCAGAAAAATAATAATCCTTAAAAAATTGAAAGTGTCAAGAAAGAAAAGTACAAAAGTAACATTTATTAGACTGAGATTATGTCTGTAGACCACACAAGTCTAAATACATTTAGCTGAAGCATTCAACTTGATTTATCTATAGTAAGCACATTGACAGCCGTTTGGTTGGATGCCAACAACAAAGTGAAATTTCACCATCAAATTTAACAGTAAAAATTTGGTTTTGCATTTGGCTCGGTGTGTGGCACCTACTTATATGCAAAACTTTGGAAAAAATCATAAGTCGACCATAAAAACAGTTATATTATTCTGCAAGAAAGAAGAATAATATTATTTTGTTGATATATCATTTGTACTGATTGCTGACAAGAATAATATAAATGTATTTAAACAATATGAAACCAAAATTTTACCTCATAATTGTTCAAAAATAATTTTATGCTGCTTCTGATTTCAAATATTGAGAGTAACTGGCTGGAAGTCCTTCATTGTTATTTATATCAGGTTGTAGCCAGGGTTGTACATGAATAATAATAATTATTATTATATGTATCACATTCAAATGGATAACTTTTTAATTTTTGCACTTATATCATTTCACTCGTATGATTACCATAACACATATATGCTAGTATTCATTATCCACACGAAATGAGACTAACTATATACTAAATAACTAACAACAATGTCTGTGATGAAATGATAAACAATAATAATCATATTTCATTAATACAAAGCTTATAAAAGTGGTTTAGAACTGTGTGCCAGTAACTATCAGCAGACCAACTCATCACAAATATGCGCTGCAAATAATGTATTGCAAAGTAAGTATGATATTTTAACCAAACAAGGCTCTCGGGTACCAACAACTTCCTTACAACAGAGCTGTTGATTATATTCGAAATTGAAGGCAGCCATTCTTGATTTTTCAAAAGCATTTGATAAGGAGTAAAACTGTCTTTTACTGGACAAAATTTAAACATATGGTTTTTTAAACAACATTTTACTGTGATTTTTTGATTTCTTGTCAAAAACAAAACAAAAAGTGGTCTCATAAGATTTTTTGACTGAGTGTAAGGCTCTAGCTTCCAGTATTTCTCTGGGATCAGTGCTAGATCTGATATTGTTTTTGATTTACATCAGTGGTCATATCACAACTGCTATCATCAATCATCCATTTTTTAGCAGATGATGCCAAAGCATCAGTACACGCAAAGTTTTAACTCAATTTTTTAAAAAAGATCTGCAGGTGTTGTGTGATTGGACTTCTCAATTCTAATACAAGAAAAATGTGGAATTGTCACTTTAGAAGTTGGCAGGACATACTCATACAGGCAGCATTTACTTAGGCTAGATGGTGCTCAAGAAGACCAACTCTTTTAAACATTAATAGCAATTTTTAATTGCTTCAGTTGGAAGTGCAATAGGTTCAATCTTAACAAAAAAGCCCATACACGTCATAATTTAGACCTCTTGCACTGTACTGTATTTATATGTTGCACCACCAGCAATAAAATTTACTGTGTACATGAATTCATTTTGCTCATTAAGTATGCTTCAGAGATATGGGTACAGGAAAAAAGGAAGTGAAAAGTGGCAAAAAAATCATTGATAATACAGCTACTAGCTTTCACAAAAACAAGATTGAATGAGATTTTTGAAAAATTTGAGAGAGCATTCTTATTCTTCGAAAGAAAACTTTTTCTCAAATTAGCAATAATCAGAATGCGAATTATTTTTAATGATATAAGTTTGCTATTGACTGTTTCAGATAAAATATTCTGCGGGCAATGTTGCTACTTGATTGTTGTAGTCTAGGCCTAAGTGACACTTGCTGCTCTCCCCTATCCATAGGCCTACTGCCAAAGATTGGTGTGGTTTGGGCCACTTTTAGAAACCTGATGTTCAGTTTTATTTTTTGACAAGAAAACTGAATATCAGGTTCCTAAGAGTGATCCAAAGCCCACCAATCCTTGGCAGAAGGCCTGTGCCCGGGCTGTGCCCCTATCTATTGATCATCATTATTCATAATCAATGATAGTAGATAATACTATTATTATTAATAACCCAGAAGAGAACATTTTATCAGGGTGAGTAAGCTCAGCTACATCCCACAGATGACACAACATCAGGAAAAAAATAAGAAATGAGATTCTTCAGAGATCATAAATTTTATTATTATTTCAGTGTTGTTGTTATGATTTACAATAAGAATAACCGCCTCCATGTACTCAAGTTTTTTTAGCTGTTCAGAAAAAGGCTATATAATTTGCTACTTTGTCATTAATTTCTATTTTCACTAGAACCGAAAAGTTAGAAAGTAAAATAACAGCAACAATTCAAAATCATCCATCATCATAAGACAATATTATATGGCTACGTTCGTTCCAAAATCTACTGTTACTACTACTGCTACTACTACTCCTACTGCTACTCCTACTGCTACTACTACTGTTATTACTACTACTATGACTACTACTATTGCTACGTTCATTCTAGCTGTGTCTGCATTCATTCCTGTCGACGTTCATTCCTGTCTACGCTCGTTCCAATTCCCGTAACAGTAGCAATAATAATAGCAATAAATAACAATAACAACAATAAATAATAATAATATAATAATAATAAATATTATACATACATATATATTATAATAATATATATGATAATAATCATAATAAAAATGTGAATTATTATCAATTAATTAAACCTTATTTATTAATAATAATTATAATAATAATAATAATAATAATAATAACAACAACAATAAAATTAAATAACTCTTTTTTTAATAATAAAAAAAAACAAATGATGATAATAAATATTAATAAATAATAATTAATAAAACAATAATAATCATCATTAATTATTGTGGTGATGATGATTATTATATTATTATCATTATTAACTTTATTTAATTAATAAATAATAATCTTATTAATTAATTTAATGATTATCATCATGATGATGATGATGTTGTTGTGGTTAAATAATAATAATAATTATTATCATCATGTCAGTCAGTCATGCATGCTCATTACACTTCCATAATTGATCAAGTTACATATGTAAAATATCTTCATTGTTAAGTTTACATCAAAGCCACACCATAATAATTGAAAAGACTGCACTTACCACCAAAGAAATGTAAAATTTCAACAATAACTTCACTTCACTGTGAACATTTAAGAATTTTAGTGCTTTAGTGACAAAAAGTTGTTCTGTTGATAAGTTGAATCGCTACAATGGGGTTAACAACCGTACAGGCAAAGGGGGCCTTCTCTAACCTATCCTCTTTGGTTTAGGCAAATGATAATAAACCCCGCAACACTGAGTTGTCTCCTCGTGATTATGACAAGAAAAGATAACTCTAAAAGTAAAGTTAGCAAACACGAAGAATTGTTTCAATTTTTCTTCTTTTTGGTTCCTCTATCTTATCTGCCAATCCTAGTAAATAAAACACGTTTCATATCTAATACTTATTCATTTCTGAAAGGGAAATGTACTTATAATAGAACATGTATGTACCCATGTGAAAAAAACTGTTTCGGTAGGTACAAAAACGTATATTTCTTTGAGTGTGTTTTCTATAACTATCCAAATGATATGATATTTAAACAATAGCTAGCCCTAGCAAGAAGTTGTGTAAATTGAAATGCTCTGGTGGGAAAAAAAAAATTTCACTTCTTCAACTTTCAATAGGATGCACAACTCTTGCAGCAAACAGTGATATCTTACATGGTATATCAATCATATATGTCAACATTTCACAACAAACAGTATATTCTAAAATATAGCAAAATATAGTTGAAGCCAGTAAAAACACTTCCATGGTGTTTGTATTAGTTAGAATACATGTGCAAAGAGTCACTCAAACTTCCATCCTTGAGAAAATGCATATAACAAGATAGTTACTTACCCAAAAGAAACTCCAAATTTATACTGATTTACTACTATTAGAAAAAAATACTTTTTTAATATCAGTTGTTACCAACTAATTAGAATGAAAATGGAAAAAAAGTGCATGAGTTTCTGGGGGAAATTTTTTCAATTTTTTTCAGATTTTGTTTAGAATGTTTATCAAACTGCCATAAAGTCAGATATTGTATTTATGATAAGAAAACCAAGCCAAGGTTATATATATTACATTGTGTTTTGCTGTTTCCCACACTAAGCAACTTGTAACAAAAAGGGCTGGCAGTCCCATTGGATGAGTTTTTTCATATACTATTCTGTTTGAGATAGAGTTGTGCACCCTGGAATGGTAACGGGGGGGGGGGGGGGGGGGGGGGGGACAATTACCTCACAGTATATCATTTTGTCCTGTATCTCTGTATTTATCCCTCCACTCAGCAATCTGACACTTATTATAAGAAAGTTTGAGGTTTTGTATTTTGTAAAAATGCAGCACATCAGAGAAAGTGTTCTATATGGTTTTTTGTGAATAAACTACGCAAACATTGCTGTTAAAATAGTTGCACACACAATAGCATGGTATCCACCTATTCAGATTCGATGCTAGTGTTTTGTGAGCAATAGAATAATGGATTAATGAAAACTGCAAGAATGTACATTAAAATCTACAGAAATTATCTACTACTAGAAAAAACACCTTTGCAAATTAAATCAATCTGAAAAATATTTCTGTAACAACTTGTTATTATTAAAAATGTAACTATTTGTAGACATTTCAAATTCAATAATGTATTTACTTATTTGACACAAGTATTTATTTAGTCATGAACATTGAATTTTGATTTTATACAAAATCAGCTCATATTTACTGACTTGTATCATATACCAGAATGCTGATTTGCAGCAATCAGGGAAGGATGTAGTTTAGTAGCTTATGAACTACTCTTTTTGTAGAATAACAAGGCTAGAGGCCCCATACAGATGACCCAAGGATGCAAGTCACAGCTGTACTTGTCACGAATATCGTCATTTCATTTTCTTGCTTTTTTTTCCGGCATCACGCACTGGCGATACTGAGATCTTAGCAGTTGGCATTACCATCAGTGCAGATGTGGTGTTTTATGGACATATTAAAAATGAAGAAACTTCGTCTTACAATGCAATCCAAGCTCATGTCTGGCGTGCATTGTTTTGGGAGATATTGGAGAAATGAGATGGAAACTTCTTCAAAAAGTTTACAATGAATACGATCATGAGTTACACTAGACTAAGTGCTCAGACTCCAAAACGGATGGAGTTAGTGGCGCTCACTATCAAACTCCTCTCCTAGAATAGGAGAGGAGTTTGATAGTGAGCGCCACTAACTCCATCCGTTTTGGAGTCTGAGCACTTAGACTAGAGTTACGCAAAAGATATTTTGGATAATTTTGAAAATCAAATTTTCGTGAACTATGCTCTATGTAATCGAAGCATGATCCATCTTCAGTATGTTGTGGTATCGGTATTTTGTGGTATGGGTATGTTGTGGTATCAGTATGTTGTGGTAATGGTATGTTGTGGTATCGGTATTTTGTGGTAATGGTATGTTGTGGTATCGGTATTTTGTGGTGTCGGTATGTTGTGGTAATGGTATGTGGTGGTGTTTCTAAATAATTTCATTTCATATAAAATTACTACCTCAACTCTTCAATGGATGCTACCCTTAACAGTCCAGTCTCAAGATTTTTGAAAGATTTGTGTCCCATTTCTGATTACATAATATTTTTAAACATAATTTAATGATTCTGTTAGGAAGTTAGTGAGGAACTTTATATAAAGTAGAATTCTAAGGTAAATCTCGCAAGCTACCCTGGCTCAATTATGACACAACTCAGCAATATAAAAAGGTACTAGAAACTGCCTTTTCATTGGGGAGATAACTCTGAAATCCTGTCTGTAGTATGCTACACTGACTGTCGTCTTCGAACACAAGGCAAAATATGAGAGAGTGATCAGCATTATATTGTTAGTTGACACAAATTAAAAGGGAATATAGATCATTGCCGATATTACAAATACTCATGGATATAGTTAATACTGCACTGTGTCTATGTACAGCACTGCAGTCATTAAGTTCAAAAGATCACAACTCCTACAAATCTTCATCCTCTTCCATGCTTTCTTCTTCTGAATCAGCACCTTCCATACTTTCCTCCAGATCTTCACCCTCCAACTCATTTTCCTGATTGGATGTGTCGATCTTTTCGATCTTCATCCCTTTGCATATCCCGATTGAGATGGCTGAAACATTCAGGACAACAAATCATGAACACAACCAAACCATAATATCTGCTCCACATATCAACTAGTCTGTTATATGAAAAAATAAAGATAAATTGGAAAAAGATGACTAAAGAAAGTTTTAAACGTACCGTAGGCATCTGGAGTGCATTCTGGTCTGCTGAAACAGTGCGAGCCGCAGGTCTTACAAAATAATCTTTTACCTCCCAAAGAATTGTAGGCGTATTCAGTCAGGTTTTTCGCCCCCTGCAATATCAACAAACAGCTGCCGACCTGTCTACAGGGAGATAGTGAAAGACTCAGTTGCTGAGCGAGTAAACCATGTAATGGGTTTGGATGTCACATACACTGATGGTTGACAGCGACTTGCCACTGACTGTCATCTTCCAGCACAAGGTAACAGATGAGTGAAGCGATCAATAATATATTGTTAGCAGAGACAAATCAAACAAAGAATTAGGATCATCGCCTAATATTACAACCACTCACAGAGACAAGTAATACCGTACATCTAGCTGTTCATGGGAACGCAGATTTTACCGTTAGGGGATCCCACATTACGCAACAAATGATCGCTGGAAATACGCATCAAATACTTCACATCAACACTAACATACCTTCTCCACAGTGAAGTTTTCAGCCGAGACTAAGTAACGAACCTTCTGATGCTGCTGGCACTGAGAGCAGCTAAAACAATTGAAACAGCTATTACACACAGTGCATACAAGCCACACAATTTGGCTGTCAAGGTCGTGTCATTGGAAATGGCTGGACTCTACATTTATTTTAACCGGTGTGCGTTCGAAGCACAGGTACAAACAATGAACCCACTAGTCTATCATTTACAACTTCTCATTCTCAGACAACCACACTATTTACGTCGATTGACGTATGATTCAAATGTTGTATTGTGGGAGATTTTGATATCACAATGGGGATTGCGCCAATAAGAATACATACGCCAAGAGTTGCAGGATTTTGAGGCAATTGATTCTATTGGCGAAAATACAAATAGGCTGAGGACTTTTGTCAGTTTTCAAGTAAGAAGCCCCAAACAAAAACTTTTGAAATAGGTGCAAGGGATATCGTCCATTGAGATGTATATTTCTAAGATGACAAAGAGGGTAGTCTATATAATCTACAGTTTTTAGCATTGATGTTACAGTCACACAGTTATAGATAATTTTCACAGTCTATGGTTACGGTATCTATGGAAATATGCGCTTCTGTGTTTTTTTTTAAAAATTTTTGTATTGGTCAAAACTGCTAATTTAGTTACTTTTGCAGGTTTTTTTCTATTTCAAATTTGAAATTAACATGACTTCTTTCTTCTAAATACAATTTAAGTAAATAAATAATTATTTAAGAGCAAATTAAGTAACAAATCTGAAACGTATCCTTCAGTATAATCCAATCTGGTGAAAAACTGTTTCCAGTAACTGACCCGATTGAGAGACGGTCGCTATCCCCATTTATGGGTGAGTGGAATCTACTATATTACCGAGTCAAATAAATGTAAAAGAATTTCTCGTCTAGGTGTATTGCATGCTTGGCTATTCTACGAACATCTACACATGATATCTTACTTGCACTGGGTGTTAGTCAGATACAGAGGTGCTTTAAACATATACTCCACTGCACCACAATGACACTTTCCTTTACGTAATACTATTTTGGTACGTCTGTCTTTTACGTTCTACAAAACACACACAGTCACATAATAATGGATACAGCTGATATGCAAGTGTTTGCCTCAACATAGAAATAATCTTCTTAACCTTAGTTAATGGGCATATCCAGTTTGCTGAAAATCATTGCACAACAAACTCATGCTTTGGCAAACGCAAACTGTTTTTTTTTTATAGCCATGCTGATAACAAGCTTCATCTAATAACATTCTCGGTCTGAATCCTACAGTATGATATTCTGATGAAAGGTTTTGTCAATACCACATCGATCTCGAAGATTCATTTCTAATTAAAAATAATGGTTTTTTGAAGTCTATGGGAACTATTTCTGGACACAATTATAGTGATACTGGTACTCCAATAATATGAATGAGCATGGTAGTAACAATAATTGTTTAATATTATGAGGGTTGGAATAAACGGAGACAAACAGGAACGTCAACAGAAATGACATTCAATCCAGGAGGTGCCTACATTCATTCCACCTATGTCTGCATTCATTTCTGTCGACGTTAACTTTTGTCTACGCCCGCACAATAAATTTCAGAATCAATATTTTTCGCAATTTATTTATTGCGAATGGGTCAGTAACAATATTTTTAGTGGATCGCAAAATACCATCCCCACTGGCAAAAAAAGATGTTAATTTGCGATGCATACTCACTCATAGGTCGCAAACACTACCGATCCATAACATACAAGTAATATATACCCACGTGGGTGACGTTTGTTTCAAAGCAGTTCATTCCGGGTATTATTAATTATTATTTTATCCTTATTTATTAATCATATAAATTATATAAGTTGCTTATTATTATTAATTACTATGGTTGTCATGCACAATATTGATATGCTGGAAATAGATTGATCATAATAATAATAATAAAAAGCAGAGCTATTTTGTTAAAACAATAAAGATAAATGTTATAATTAATCAAGAATGAATTGCTTTGAAATAAACGTTGTTAACCAGACAAGTGTAAGGCTGTTTATTCCTTGACTCGCTACCACTATCTGCTACTTCTCGATGCATCATGCTAATAATATCAGTAAGGAATCAACAACACTACAACCACTCGCTGATGAATTTCTTACACATGTGAAAACAA
This sequence comes from Cryptosula pallasiana, assembly GCA_945261195.1. Classification (NCBI taxonomy): domain Eukaryota; kingdom Metazoa; phylum Bryozoa; class Gymnolaemata; order Cheilostomatida; family Cryptosulidae; genus Cryptosula; species Cryptosula pallasiana. The sequence goes on along the minus strand of OX183133.1, from coordinate 22,040,700 downwards.
TTATGCTCGCTACAATTTGCACTGGAATTTTATACCTTCACATCTGATCCGGATCAAAAGATGTTATTTCTTATTGTTGTATGATAAAATATAAACGCCTGGATCGATGCATTCGGGCCCAGCAATGTGGATCACAAATATGATGATCGCAGATGTTCAGCAATCCAGCCCGCGACTAAGCCTATTATTTTTTACGATTTACCATTTTTATAAGAGTAGACAAAATAAACAATGATAACAAATCACAATTTATGATATTAACAACTACGTTATTAAATATTGGATTGAATTGATCCAGCCCGCGAATACACCTTATATAATACTTTGTAATAATTATATATAGCTGTTTTTCTACGAAAAACAGAAAAATTGTTGCCACGATGTGTTTCAAAACTATCATTTTTTGCATCACTTGGAACAAAAGAACACAACTGCGCATCAAATAAACTGAAGTTTTTTTTTACTAATCTTACATGGAAATGATGCCACATAATTGATCGCACAAATTGCATTCAGAGGCGTTTTCCCCCGCCAACCTTTAAAATGTCAGACGTCTATGATTTAAAAACGCCTTATGTAACATGTGGCATGTGAAGATCAAATCAAGCTAATATTCAACATGACATTTAAAAACCTAAAAATCAAATAAAACAAAAAGATAAAAGTCAAAAATTCTTTGCTGAATTGTAAAGACAAATTATTGTAAGTTTCATTGTGTAGAACGTAACACGAGCAAAACACACATTTCCAGTTCCAGTAGAGATAATAGCGTTACATAATTATTCATCTTTGCGTGGTGACAAATAGCCCAAACCAGTGGCAAACTATAAAAAAATACAAACAAATATAACTTAATTCTAGTTCTTGATTTTTTTTATATTGTCATTCACGCTAGTTCCAGTAACTGAAATCAAATTCACACAACAACTTGATTAGTTACAGAATGCGAAAAATGTAAAATTTTAAAAATTTGACACAATGAAGAAATAGTTACCTGAGGTATATTGAATACCGTGGGAATTGCACCTTTTCGCACATATTTCACACCATCTCTCTCATAAAATTGATCTTTTTCAAAATGAGCGGAGCATATTGCTGCATTTTTGGAATACGACGCAGATTTCAAGCAGTTTCGAGTCCATAGGAGATGCCTCTGAGGGAATAGTTTTCTATCAGGAATACTACAATACAGTGAAAATTTATTACAGATTTCTTTTGAAACGGACATTGAAAGTTATGTACTATTTAGTAATGAAGATATCGCATAATGTGGACAACGAAACATCTATATCAAATTGCAGAATGGAACTCTTTTTTGCTCAAGAAACTAGGGTGGGGAGGGGGACTTTCAGTGTTACTTTTTTGGTGTTACGACAATGTATTTTTGCCAGAAAGATGCGCAATTCCATGGAGGACATAGGGTTACCCAAGCATGGCCTTGCAGCAATACGAAAAAAAAACAATGCACAGGGCTTTTTTTACCAATTATAAGTGACTAATAAGTGCAGTGTATATTAGTTAATAGCTTCCATGTTACGATCGCCTGACAGTGATATATATTCGCTTTATTACTATTGAATATTTCCACCTCGCAACGTTGTATAAAGGTACCACAACTCCAAACAAAATAACAGAACGTTATTACAATAAGAAATGATATTTTACAAAAATTGCTGTGACAAACGTTTAGAAATGAACACATTTTTCAAGTGCACACTTGGATTTTTGCATCAGCTCACCCATAAACAGTTTCCAAATATGCCTAGTGTACTCATTACCTACACACTAGAATTATCTAAACAATAATTCAAGCTAACTACTTCAGGGATGGGGCAAACAAAAAATAATGACTCTAATCAAATAATTTTCTCACAAGACTAAATCAAATCAGGGCAGCAAAAGTTTAGGATGAATCAAATCAGTAAAAACTTAAAATTAAATCTTTGTGATTGATACGCAAAACTCTTTTTTAAATCATTTGCCCAAAACAAGCACTATGGCAAAAGACAATCCCACAAAAGCCATATTTCCACCCTCCCCGCATTAAAATCAGAGATGGAAATGCCAAAAATCCACAACCCAATATACATGTATGTTGACACAAATGATCATTGCTGGTACTTTTGCAGTTTCTGTCCATTACTCATCAATTATTATTTCACTGTCCATACGTAGAACTAACGGTTATAAATAATTTACAGCATTCAGTTGGCAGTCACTGCATAGGTAAGGAATGCGCGCAACAGCGTTGCAAACAAAGCTGTGAGTTGTACACTCCAACTTCATTTAGGTGCTAATGAGCCATATTGAAGTAAATTATGGAAGAAAGATCCAATATTGGTTTACCACTATGTTCAATGTACTGTTTATTGATTTACTGAAATGCAAATGCCTCTGGGTATATTTTTAAATGTCACAGGCAAGTTTTTTGAACTTCTATGGGACTGGCTGGTAGAAGAGTGCAGCTGGTTTAAAACGATATGCATATATACCATTTATTTTCCAAATATCAAATTATTTTCCTGAACTGTTGCAGCTTTCACACATTTGCTATAGACAGCAAATAAATGAGATGATATGAATTTGAAGTGAAATAATTATTGAATTTTTTTCAAAGAGTTTGAAAGAAACTTCAATAAATTTCATGTCAAAAGTAGCTAGAATAATGCTTAATAAATATTTACCAGACATGAACAAATGCAAAACAAATTTTAAAAATTTCGCTGAAACTTTCACGAAGCTACGAGTTACACAACTACAAAATGAAAAACTTACTCCTATTGGTGGTTCTCAAAGTTTTCAGATAGTATTTAGATGTGCAAAAGCATATACAATTTCTGTTATATTCCGTTGTACAATGAAAAGGGTAATAATGTAGCAAATTTTGGTCCAGTTTCCACGAAATACCATTCATCTCAAGTATTATTCTAGCTCTCTCCAGAGGGGGACACTGCTGGTAAGGACAGTGACAACTGGTCACTTTCCTGTCAGATCTTTGGGCATTCACAGAGCCTACGGCTTAGACAACTACACAGTATGCTAGTTTGATAATGGGATTTATTGGTGTAACACCTGGATCTAGAGAGACGAGCCCCTAGAAAGTGGCAAGTGCATTTAGCAATACGCCCAACAAATTACTTATACCAATTATCTCATGAGGTGGTAAAAGAAACACTGATTGTCCACATCATTGTTCATGGTCAAATTCATCACCGCTGTCTTTCTGTGTTGATAGTCACTCTTCACTCATTTTTGTACATTTCCTTTAGCAATGCAAACTGTGTTGCACATTGGAGCAGTAGATATTCAAAAAAAAATTCTTTGCCAATATGAACTATTTGGTGTCCAATCTTTCTTGTAAAAGATCTACAGGGTAGCCAGCACACAGATCCAAACCTGTAACAGAACAAAATTGAGCAACATACAGAGATTTGGGAAAAATGTGATTGTGGTTAATGAGATTAATTATTTTGTTGGTATTTATTGCAACAACGTAAAATAACAAGACAATGGCAAGTAAAAGTAACATTGACAAACAACAACCTAACAAACACAATCAACTGCTATTTATTTGTTGGGTCAAGCTTTATAAAATGATATTTTTATTCCCAGATATGTTTGATATAAAAGTCTGTCATTAGAATGTAAATTTTCTCAATCTATATTACCATAAATGTAGTTTTGAATAGTATAAATCAGAACAAAATGTTTTCTATACAATATTACTGGCTTCATATTGTTACAAATAATTTTATTTTGTGCAGTTCTAAGTTTTTCGTATCAAAGAAGCTCCACATGTAAATTTTTGCGTAAAAAGAATTTTCAACTAGGAACATCTACCTCCAGTCATAGGCATGCCATATGGAACATAGGTATACCATAACATGGAGTGTTTGCAAATTTATTGACCTCAATACCATAAAACGAGGGTCAATTATTTAGTTTTGCACCTCCTTAGTGTGTGTGCATTCATTATTGGCGAGTGTAGAAAAAAACATCGGAAAATGCAGCTTGCTTTTCAACTTGATGTATAATTTTTCAATGTATTTTCAGTTACAAAAATTTTAAATATCACATCATTTGCAGCTGTCACCTTTACAATTACAATTAACTACTGATAACAAAGTTGAGACGAGTTGTAGTGGTGAAAATAAGTATACATGGGTACAATAATAATTACTATTGTTTTATGAATATTAACCAACTAAATAATAGATCACTTTATATAAAAAGACAAATTATATCAATTAATCAATTAGTAAGAATGAATATTTACTCATAAAATAACCAGCTGAAAATGTTTAAAAATGTCTCGCAGTGACAATGGAGTTAGGCGATTACCTTACAGTACCAATATTATTGCCTACTTTTATTACTGGCACATCCGCCAAAACTTGACATGTGCAAAATGTGGAATTTTACGTATTAGCTCTATGCATTTCTCATAATGAGTATCATCGTCATTGTCGTCGTCATCATCAACAAACAACAACAAAATTCAAGAAAGTAATTCTAGTAGTAACAACTACGAAGCTAATAATTAATACAACTATTACTGCTAGTAGTAGTAGTAGTGGCAGTAGTAGTAATAGTCATCGGCTTTACAATGTTCATTATTACGTATGTCAGGTATTGAATGAATATGACTATTTATGGATGAAATATTATATAATTATAAAAAATTGTTATTGTAATCATAAATGAGCTACAGTTTTTGTATTAATTATAACAATAATGCCCTGTTCACACTAGACCTTGAATGAATATGACTATTTATGGATGAAATATTATATAATTATAAAAAATTGTTATTGTAATCATAAATGAGCTACAGTTTTTGTATTAATTATAACAATAATGCCCTGTTCACACTAGACCTATAACGAAACTTTATTAGGTGATCGCTGAAGCACGACGAATAAAGTTTCGTTTAGGCTGGTCACACGAGAACTATAATTAGTTCTTTACGCCTAGCGATCACTAGTTTCATCCAATGACAGCACATTGCGTTTTATGTGCGGGCCTACTCATACTTTACTGCGTGATGCAAAAGCATGGAAATTGAATGAAGCAAGGTTTGGATTAGATTATTTTAATAAATAGCTAAGTTTGACCAGCCAGTACTATTCCAATTGTTTGATTATAATTTATTATTATTATCTTTCATTTATTTAAAACTCATTACGAATATAATAAAATAAATAATTATTTTTTCAAAAAACAAATGTGCTACTATGGAAACCATGTGTTCGTTGTGAATGACCCTGACATTGGAGACCAGCCAATAACGGAACATAGAAAATAAACCTATTAATGAGCTTATCTGGTCCAATCACATGCAAGCATTGCAACCAACGATTTTCCCAAACCTAGCATTGCTTGATCACGACAAAACTGAAATATTCGCTCGGTTTGCTGAGCAACGAATTCGCTGGGCTTGAAAAAATAGTTTCGTTTACAGTTTCGTCAGAGATTCGGTCTCGTGTGACCAGGGCTTAATATCATTAATATAATAATATCAATGATATCAAAATAATAACTAAATATTCACAACCAACTCCTTACCAATAAATTAAAATATAATAATAATACGATGATAATACCAATATTGTCAAAATTAGCTATCAAAATAATCATCATTACTTATAATATAAATGATTAATTAATTATAAAATACTGATTTTTTTGTAGTAAACAAACAAGATATGAAGCAAATAATATACTTTAAACGAATAATAATAATTATAGCGCTCCATCAGTAGTTATGATAATAATATAAATACTATAAGAAATAATAACATTAATAATGATAAAATCCACTCAAATTAATTTGTGCATCATCATTAGTGTGAATATTATTATTGCTGCAAATGATTAATATATTACTTACTACCATCACAAACACCAGTCATTTTCTATATTTATAAGACTAATGCTAAGTTTAATAGTAATAATATAATACCTCTACTTATAATAATAAAGACAAATAAATATTGTTAATATTATGATAGAAGTACTACTCACCATGGTCACATAGTCAAGCATCCGTCTGTCATGTTTATGCCAATATTTCATTCAATTTTAGGCAATTTTGATATAATCATCCATAATAAGCCAACCAGAAACAGATAAATGACAACATTGGTAAGCTCTGTCGCCATGAGAGGTAATTGAGGTAATTGGACTGTGTTTATATTCATGAGCACGGTGAGCCATGTATGATTAGTATCAAACCAGCGTTGGAACAAAAACAACCTTGAAATTTTTTTATAATACGTATAATGGTATTAACTAAAAGTGTGGACACTCCATTTGCATATCAGTCTGACAATAAATGTCGAAAATATCTAAAAAAAACATTTTGAATCACTCACATAAGGTTAATTTTCTAAAATAGGAATATTGCTGTGCTGATAAGTTGAATCAAAGATCAAGTCAAACTCATTTTTGGCTTTTTAAATAATAATTTGCTTAGAGCTTCAATTAAAGTTCCTGAAACTTGAATTGACTGTTCATTGAAATGACTTATGAATTACATGCATTGCTTTTTGAGTACTTGAATTGATTTTCAAACATAACTTTGCAACTGTTGATTGATAATCGCAAATGTTTTAAATTTACTTAGTTTTACAATTTATACTCTTATTTTATACTACTGTCATTTTCTTATGTTTTACTATGCCGATGAGCAATGGCTTATGTGAGGCTTCGACCAAGTAAAAAATCGGTTTTTAATTTGGATGGAGGAATGCAAGTCAAATAATTCAATGGTTTTGCTTGTTTGCACTTGACAAACTTGTAACTTGAATTGCTTCACAATAAAAGCGCTTGACTTGTGACTTGCAATTTGTGACTTAATCACAACCCTGAAGACGACACTCTAAGCTTTCTTTTGTTGTGTCAAAAAATTATTAACCGAAATCGTTTAGAGTGCAAAGTCTTACGCCCCCAAAAAAAGCTATAAGTGTCCTCTCTTGGAAAATTTGTCCCAGGTGGTTCGAAATATTCTATTGGATATATTTGACATTTATTGAGAGCATCAAACTGATATGTGAATTAAGTGCCCACACTTTTTTGGTATTGCATATATATTACAATTTTTCTTTTCAATTTGATTTTATTGCATCACTAGGTTGTTACTTATCACGCATGGCTCACTGAGTTCATGAGTCATGGCCTTTATCGCCCCATCCAGCAGTTATCTGTTGCCATTATTATCAAAAATTAGGTAATAAAATTGGGATCAATTTTGTATTATTATTCTTGATAAAAAAAAAAAAAAATTTCATCACATGATCTGAATCCGAAAATCAAATAATATTATATTTATTATTTACCTCAAATCGTTAGCAGAAAAACGACCAAGTCAAGTCAAATCAGCAGTGAGTTAGGCAACTCAAATAAAATCAGCAAATCGTCATTCAAATCAGCCCTGTTTGAGTTGTTTCAAATCTTCAAATCACCCGTGATTTGCCCACATCCCAGACGACTTGAAAGAAATTGCATTAGCAGCTGCAAGCTACTACTTACAACTACGGTAGTAAGTAGTAGCTTGTCATCATGACAGTGAGTCATGATGGACACATCAACATTTATTATTAGAGAGATGCACATGTGACATTATTATTACTAATTATTATACCATTGCTGGAATTGGCAATTTACTCATCTCATGGTGGTATGAATGGGGCAAGTCTTGTCAATAGAACTTCTTCTGTAGTAGTAGTTGTATCGGTAGAAGTAGTTAGTAGTAACTACTACTGCTAACCTAACTACTACCACATCATCATACATACAGTTGCTGAATGGCAAGTGATAGAAACAAACCACCAGGAGGAGGAGGAGGAGTGATTATCATTATTATTAATTAAATAATGATGATGATGATTGATTAAACAACTCCTACAACAGTAGTTCTACTACAGCTGTTGTAACAACATACTCATGAAAATTTATCTCTCCTTTTCCTTTTTTGCTGATCCCTTTTCTTGAGTTGAGGCATGACTTGACCATACACCGCCCATTATTATTATCGTCCACATTCCTCTTCTTCTTAATAGTAGTAGTAGAAGAAGCAGACAATTTATTTTTCTTGTTACTGCGGCTAAGCTGATGCTTTTGTTGGCTGTCTGACTTCCTTGGTACGGCACTCTTGGGTGCTTTTATTAGCTTCTTATCCATCTCCTTTACTTGACTACTATCGAGCTTGGAATATTAGAAGATAATTAATATTATTCTAATGCAATCTCCAGTGGGCCGGTTTTCTCACAAAATAATTACAGCGTGGTCGCCACGTGCAGTTACTTTGTCCTTACTCGTGGTTATCCCAGTATCCCGTTATTATAATCTCGCCGTTGATAAGCTTACTCGTATACATGAAATATAGTTTATGCTGCTCGTATATTAGTCGCCATTTAAATAGTGAAATACGTGACAACTCCTGAGCAGACAAAAGTGTTGATCTATGTTGACCCAGGCCAAACCACAGTAATATATTATATCACTGCGGGCCCAACAAACCTAAGTGAAATAGTTAGTTATGAAATGAAAAATTATTATTTTACTTAGGGCCAAACCCTAGTTGATTTTTCAACAGTGATATAATGGATTTTCTGTCGACGAAATTATAATATAACATATATATTTTTTTTTTTTATACTAAAATATATATTTTGTATAATATCTTTTGATACATGTTACTATTTATGGTCAAGGGCGACAACTCTTCAGAACCTGAGGTTTTGCTGGAACTGTACTGTGGATGGTGCTGGATATTGTATGTAATGCCACCAAATGGGCACTAAATCTGAAAAGCTCTTGAACTAATTGTACACTAAGACAAGTATAGGTAGAGCCTACTGGTATAAAAGTAGGTGAACTTGCCAAGTAATGAATCTCATCTGATTTGGTATTTGTGGAATCAATTTATTTTACAGATTTTATTTGTGTATAAGAGCTCCAAATATGGGCAAGTTATATTATGCTGCCACTTATGACAAAGTGGCAGCATAAAATCCTGCAAGTGTATCTCTGCATTGTCAATTTTACACCTAACATAAACATTTCATAGTTACAACAAAGTTTTTTGTTAGCTGGCATGTTGGTTCTGGTGTATTCTTGTGGATAAGTAACAGCGGAACTGATGGCACATTGGAAAATCATCAATGGGTATATCCAAGAAAATCTATCTTATTGAAATCAATTGCAAATTTGTATTTTCGTCAATGAAAGCTACAGACGACAATGAGACATTGCACAATACAAACACTGGGGAAGACTTCAAAAGTGGTAAGGTTGAGCAATAGAGATACACCCCCAGAGGTTTGTGAGTAAGCAAAATAATGAAAAAAATAATAAACTTACTGCTATCGAGTTGAGGTATAGCTCAAGCGCACTCTGTAAAGAGTCTGCTTCGCAAAAAAAAATTTTGGCTGATGGAGGAAGGATAGAAGTGGCAGGCAGGGCATCCTATCTCTGGTACAGCGCTAACAGGTGCGAAGTAACATGTGGAGATAAGTGGACAGGTTGCTCCCGAGTTACCACAAAAACTTTATTTCATTCGGTAGTTTTGTGCACCACAAAAATGTAGTCAGCGGATCAAAATGGAGTAGGAGAGAATTAATAGAATGGAATGTAGATACAGCAGACTGATGTGGCCCGGCATAGACGCTATGAAAGCATGCTGGAAGGGTAGCATCAGCCAACTGGCAGAGATTCAAGCCTCGCCTCACAAAGACACAGCTCTGTCTATCATGCGCTGATGTTTAGAAACATTTATACTGTATATATCGCCGAGCGATTATTTTAAACTTGTGTTGTGACTTGTTGTTGGTCCAATATGATCAATGACATATGGAGCTTGATAAACTTCTCCACAAACCAAACGGGAGCTTTTAGATCCCCGGAGGATTAAGCTACCAATGTAAATACGCAGAAATAAGCTTCAAAGATGAAGCAAAAAAGGTAAACTGTTAGCAAGACATATTGAATAGCAATGTTGATCACCAATGCTGTCGCATCAAAGAGTTTGATTAGATCTAATCGAAATCTTCGGTCACCTCCTGATCCGACAGCCATTCTACGAAAGCTTCAGAAAGTGAACAAAACAAAATTAAATTGCATTATGTGTTTACTATTTTTGAATTATAACTGGATGTTGTTCAAAATTATTTACAAAAATGGAATAATTATGATTTTGTCAAAAAGTGAGAGAACTCCTTGGTGAAATTTCAACATAATTTTCCTTCATATTTCAGCAGAATGTCAGAAGTAGTGGAAATAGAATGAACACCATAGTATCAAGTCGTAATCAATGCAGTGGGGTGTAAATAAGAACCAAAAGCTGCCGAAACCTGATACTAGAATTAGTAAATAGTCAATATCGTATAGAAACACACCACAATTATCACAGCAAAGCTTCACTATTCAATTTGAAGGTTTTAAAAAAAAAAAGGTAAAAGAATAAAACTTTCTTCAGCCTATAAAGCATTTAGAATTACTGCCAGTTCATCCACAGGTGAGTATTCTACCTTTTCTACCATTACTATGATACCGCCCCACCATCTATGTCCAATCTCATAGCTTCTCATGGACATGATCTGCTATACTGTCCATGCAGTTACACAGTCCTCCAGGTTCATGAGAAAAAAAATATATCACAAATCGTCAAATGATAATGTTAAAGTTTTGATCTTGATGAAATCGCTGTTCCCGATTTCTTCATGTTCTTTTCCCACTCAGAGCCTCCAAACTTCTCCATTTTAATTTCTTTAACTGTACCTGGCCGCAAGCAGTGGGGCATGATTCCTAAGGCAACCAATCAAATTAAATGTTTGAATTCAGTCATTATTGTAACTCTTGAAATGGATATACGACATGAGAAAAGACAAATAGCGGATAGCATGGATGGCATGCAAATGCAAGCAGAAGAACTGATCTCACCATATCCATCGGGGTTCGATCTTGGTCTATAGAAGCTCTGCACCCCACAAGTCTTACAGAATGTGTGCTTAGCTACATGAGTATTAAATGTGTACACAGTGAGGTTGTCTGCCCCCTGCAACAACAAGCTGTTCATTATTTCTAAGCAACAGGCAAACCAAACTTTACATGTACGTGCAGCAAGAACTAACCTGCAGTAATGTAAAATGTTTCTCTGGGACTATGAAATGGTTGTTCTGCTTCATTTGGCATATAGAACAACTGCAATGTATAAACATATTCCATTCTCTACATGAACCTGACCAGGTGATAAATGTATAATCAATTCTCAGCATTTAAGCAGTAATGAATGTTAAATTTAGACAGCTGTAAATTTTCGTTTTTATCATTCAATTATTCAGTGCTATGGAAGCACTATGGGCCACTAATATCCAAAAAATACACTGATGTCTAGAGAAGCCATTTGTGAATAAAAAATTGAAAATATTTGTAACTCGGGAAAATACCGAAGAAAATGGAAAAGAATTCTTTTTTACTATGAACACTTTTGTACCAATATCTTAGACTTTTTTTACATTTGTTGTCTGAAGACACCCGTTAATCTGGATTATAAATAGAGATTATTGGCTACAATTGCTGACTCACTCGCATTGAACGACATCTAATACCTCTGGTGCCCTGACTTGATACGTAACTGCGCCACAATGGCAGCCTCCTTTATGTGTCACCAGACATTTCTTGGCTGTAGTGCCGGCTCGGTGTTGTTTGGTTGTTGTTTCCTATACAACAACCAGTAGGTTAGCTACGGAGTGAGACAACAACCAGTAGGTTAGCTACGGAGTGAGACAACAACCAGTAGGTTAGCTACGGAGTGAGACAACAACCAGTAGGTTAGCTACGGAGTGAGACAACAACCAGTACGATAGCTACGGAGTGAGACAACAACCAGTAGGTTAGCTACGGAGTGAGACAACAACCAGTACGATAGCTACGGAGTGAGACAACAACCAGTAGGTTAGCTACGGAGTGAGACAATAACCAGTAGGTTAGCTACGGAGTGAGACAACAACCAGTACGATAGCTACCGAGTGAGAAAACTAACAGAAATGATGCAATTTATAGGGCAGAGCACGAGCACGCCTTGAATGATTAGCTGTAATATAAACTCCAAGAGTGAAATCAAATGGTATTGATTAGATTTGATACGCCCGGTGGAAACAAACATATAACTATTTCTCTCATAACAAAATGTAAAAATATACAACTACTATACTTTGTGGTTACATACAAGTGAATACCTTGGGATTTGAAAAGATGGTCGGTACAGCCAACGGTAACAAACGTGTTTTCTTGCCAACTTTACTGAGATACTTTTTATCAAAATGTGAAGAACATATCATCGCACTTGGAGAAGCTGACTTTTTTCCGCAATTTTTAATCCATAAGGCATGTCTCTCAGGATATTTTCGCTTATCAGGAAACCTAAAGATATGAGAGAAAAAAACATACAGAGCTCAAATCTGAAGTTTATCGATGATTAGCCGAAGGAATTTTCATTTGGTGTGTTGACAGATTTTATTAATTAATAATTTTATTGTTACTAATGATAAAATGCAAAAAGACACAACAACGATTGACATTCTCACTATTTAACCACATCACATGGCACTATACACACACACATTCAACATCAAAGACAGGCTATTAGAGCAGCAGCACCCCAAACTCTCAGCTGAGCTCCACTCTCGGACCTGCTGCAGGTCTGTGTCTTAATCCCAAAAAACAGCAAGGTGGAAATGAGATGTGGAGCTTCATGGGGATTGGAGTGGACGTCGACAGACCTGAATGCCGACTATGCTATAAAACAGAAATTTACCATGTTCATTTCTTGAAGTGTTGACATATGTTCCAAGGGAAAATTAAAATATCGATTCGATTTTCATTCCATAAGTCGTCAACAAAAAATCTCTATATTTCTGGAACAAACATCAAAACAGTAATTTATATATCGCCAGCAAAAAGAATCAACACTTTTTAAAAAAGAAACGTTGAAAATTTTCTCTCTATAGTATAGATCATAGTCATTCCAGGCCTGTCGATGTTTGTTCCAGTTTTCTACTTTCATTCCAGCTATATCTGCATTCATTCCTGTCTGACATTCAGTCAACATTATTATTTCACTCAATCAACGTTCATTCACTAAATTTATATTTAACTTCACTGACAGCAAAGGTATACAGCAATTATTTGAAGATTAGTTCACTTGATTCCCCTAGTCATATAGGCGACTACGTACATCTGTGCCCACCTCTAGGGAAAGTTTTGTTAGCCAGTCAATCGCGCTAAGATAAATAGGCCACTGGCCATAGACGCCTCACCCTAATTTTACAGACAACTAGGCACAGTGGGGGCACAGTGGGGGCACAGTGGCGCTCAGGTCTAGGAGAGAGTTCTGCTCGCCACACATTTACACGGCAATGGTCACAGTCATTTCCAACAAGTTATATACATAACTACCTAGTTGTGTTCAGCGTCAGGGCCCTAGCGGAACGCTGCCGGACAGACATTACAGCCGAGGATATTTAGCAGTTCACTGCATTTAGGCTATTCCTAGGAGAGGTTTCCAAACATTTCTCCAAGAGTGGAGAAATAGTGTGATGGCCTACATCTAACTTTCCTGCCCTCCACATCGTTAGTGAGTAGAGCATAAGCAGACCTGTGATTTCCTGTCTGAGATGATGAATATAGTCACAGTGATTACCCATAGCGACAGAGTTGTGCTCCCTTGCGCTTCCATGTAGGCTACTATTTCAGCACTATCAACAAAACATCTCATAATAATAAAAAGTATTCTACTACATCATCATCCATCATGTTAAAAAAATCTGTGATGAGGTTAGATTTTAATTATTATTATTGTTGTTATTGCTGTAACTTAGTACTGTTTGGGAACTAGAAGTAGCACAACTAACAATTATTATTTATTACACAAGCTACTACTACTATTATTATTTCTACTATTATTATTAGTAATTTAGTTAGTTAGTAGGTAGTAGTGTGTGTTACTACAACAACAGTTTATTATTTAATATTGTTATATATATACTAAATAAATAAATAAACAATAATAAATGTTTTTCTTTGAGCTGAAGGGGAGGAAAAAATAACAACAACAATAGCTACAACAATGATCAATTGTAATATAATAATTTCAACTAAATAAGGAAGAATAAATTAAATAAGATCAAGATGAACTTTTATTAATAATAATTTAATAATAAATAAACAATAATAATTAATAAATATTTTTTACCGATGTAAGGAGATATCCAGAGACATTTTTCGGGGGACTGTCTGATCCGGGCAGTTTTGGCAATTGTTTGCATAGCATCTGTTAACCCTGCAAATGTTATGTTGTGAATCTGGCTTACTGCTATTACTCGATAAATACATATTTTTTAGTTACTGTTTCGCTTCGCCGTAGTATAGTTCTTCCCTCCTCTTTGTTGTATGGCATATGAAATGTCAAAAGTGGGAAATTGCTCCAGACCGACAACTCCTAGTCAAACAAATGCGTTTGCATTTTTATGGTACTTTGGGCCGAGTCACCTATAACAGGATCGATGTCTTTTGCACAAAAGAATTCGGCCCAGTTGGCTAGTTTCACCTTGACATCCCATAGAACTGTCTCTCTGGAGGTACTTCTATGAATATTCTGCTGATTTGCTATAGACTGATAAAAGTCTCGTTTATATGTGACAATTGTCTCGTTGGTTTTTCCGAAACTTTCCTACCATATTTACCGACGGGAAATTCAAGAAATACGAAGTAGTGTGAAAAGTTAGCATGCAGGTATGTTCATTTCAACTTTTCGTGACATATTTTATTCCTGCTAGATAGTTAAATACACTATTACAACTTGAGATAGGAAAAAACCTTTGACACAGCCTTTTTGTCACCAACTTGTTTGCAAATTTGTTCAATATCTATAGTTTAATCGATATGTTTGACAGTTACCTGGATGCTTTGGATTCGCTGAGAAGTGCATTCCCCGTCACTATAATTGTCTTTGTTCTCCCATTTCTTTTGGCTATATCCCCTGTGAATGGAGCCCAAAGTTTTCCAGTTTACCGGGTCAATCAACTGGATTTGGCTGGAAGTTCTTATGGTAATCAATACTACTACTACTTCTTGTTTCTTGTATTATTATGATCATGTTTTTTTATTAGCTTTTTCAAGTTCGTGGTGTGATATTTTTTGGTGCACTTTTTTTAATTGATTATTATTACACATAATGATAATAGTAAGTAGTCACAGGCGGCTCCAATCTACTGGCCTGGCGTTGGGTGAGTGGATTTGAGTGTATAGAGATGAAATAATAATAATTAGGTTGTATTTATTATTTAAATTAATTTGAAACAAATGGTATTTAATAAATGAAAAAAAAGCTATTTATTTAAAGAAAATTCCACTGTTCGGTGTTTAGGAAAAACATTATCATTCATAAATGGACTGTAGATCTATGATCAATAGAGCGAACCAGCAAATCGGATCGGATTTTCAAAGCCCACGAACGATTTCACAAAGCCTTCAGAAGTTTTGCAAAAGTTGAGACTATTTCAAATTGATTCAAACGTTTTGGAAAGCGTTCAGACGTTTTAAAATTCAAAACACAAAACGTTCTGAGCCACCATAGAATCATGGGTCTTAGTTGGTATCATTCATGTACCTAATTACTGTTACAGAAATGTGCCCAAGTTTTTATATTGTGTGGGTTTTGGTTGCAGGCCCCTCAAATTATATACAGGGCTAATTGTCACTAATCTAAGTCGACAATGTTCAACAAGCCCGTAGTGCGATTTATTATTCCTTTGTCGCATAGTATTTACAATTTGAATTGTTTGATGAGAAAAGTTTCAAAGCTTACACTGATCCATCAAGCTTTTTCAACAGCATTACTTTTCAACAAAAAATTGAAATTGTGTTAAATTAAAGATGATAACTTGGCAGGTTGTGTTTCAACGGTTTGTGCAATTGAGTGAAGTGCGTTTCAATATTAACAGCTTGGTGAGATTAAACACACCACACCCCTCTTATATTAGCTGATATTAATTAATTCTCAAGTTTTCTTTTGAATCGACATCTCGTTTCACAATAGAGTTGATACCATATTTGCTGCATACAAAGTTTTCACTCTTTTTTGACTCACAAATTACGTTTGAAGTGGTTTGAGATGTTTCGTAGCGCAGTAGTTGCTAGGTCTTTCATAATGTACATTTGTTTCAGGGAGCAGAAGTACACTAGTCAACATGGAGGCTAGAGCTGTAGGCTCTGGCACTATAACTCGGAAATGTATTGTTACCAAGCTAGGAGAGTTCTCCCTCTCTGTCTACCAGAACTTGGTCGATATGAACGCAGGAGCAATACTCATTCTTTTGCCTTCAGATTTTGATAATCTAACCAGTGAGGAAGAAGAGGTTGGTCACCATCACACAAGCTTTGATTGCGTGAAGTTGTCTTTCCTCTGAAGTTTTCAAAATTTGATTTTTATGAACTGTAGTTTTTAGTGTTATTTGAACTGTTTGTGAAAGCTTTGTCTTGGTTCATTATTTAGCAATTTCTGAGCATAGAGAAGTTGATGCTGACTGAAGAGAGCGTGCTGCCAGTCTACTTTGCTATAGAGACGGATGAGGTGTCAGAAATTTACTCGCATGTCAGATCCGCTGCCAATGGTCAGTCAAATATTCTCTTTTTTTCATTTTCAATCCAACGCAATCGAAGTCTGGCTCTTCAATTATAATTTTTTGTGCAGATGTTAGTTTTTTTCTTACCTATTCAGCGGACATGTCAGTGACAGCTACAGAAGCCCTACTCAAGTCCGTAGCTGCTAATGGCTTCCAAATGAATGTTCATACCGCTGTACCAAAGCGCATGGATAAACACAAAACTATCAACTTGCATGTAAGTATTGATTGTTTTGATGGTAAGTGATTCTAGAGCTCATGGTATGTCTCATGGCTGGCCTAGCCCACCGCATTGACGTCTAAATTCAATTTCTTGGAACTGATGACTGACATTACAGGGCCTACTGGAAGGAAGTGGCAATGCAGAGAGACTACCAACTATATTATTTGTCGCTCATTACGATTCAATGGGTGTAGCACCGGTGAGTATAACTTGTGTGTACGACTACTATATCTCTTGACCCACTAGTACAATAGACATATGGCATTCAGCGTCTTCTTGTCCTTTCACACAATATATACATCTTATTCTTTTATTACGAAATACTACAGTTATTGTGCTGTCACCAAAAGTTCTCAGTGTTGTCTCTCTTCAAGTCCAAGTATTCCCTGTTGAAGGGTTTATCTAGAGGTGCTGACTCTAACGGCAGCGGCGTGGCAGCGCTGCTGGAATTAATGAGAATTTTCTCTCGTCTCTTCAATTCTTCCTCCCGACCTAATTATAACATGGTGTTTCTTCTCTCCGGATCTGGTAAACTCAACTACTTTGGTACCAAGAAATGGCTGGAGGAGATGAAGGACTCGAGCAGTATGTGATTATTTAGCGTTTGTCCCTTCAGTTTCTTTACTGCTTCTGTTAGTTTGTTACTTGGCTGGTTGGTTAGTTATTTGGTTAATTGTTAGTTAGTAGTTAGTTAGTTAGTAAGTAGTAAGTTAGTAAGTAGTAAGTTAGTAAGTAGCAAGTTAGTTAGTAAGTAGTAAGTTAGTAGTAAGTAGCAAGTTAGTTAGTAATTAGTAGTTAGTTAGTAAGTAGTTAGTCAGTTAGTAGTTAGTAAGTAGTTAGTCAGTAAATAGTTAGTTAGTAGTTAGTAAGTAGTTAGTAAGTAGTTCGTAAGTAGTTAGTAAGTAGTTAGTAAGTAGTTAGTAAGTAGTTAGTAAGTAGTTAGTAAGTAGTTAGTAAGTAGTTAGTTAGTAAGTAGTTAGTAAGTAGTTAGTAAGTAGTTAGTAAGTAGTTAGTAATTGTAGTTAGTGTCTAGTCCAAATGTGAACATACACATACGAGTCATTTGCAGAGTTCCCATACCTGAATGAGGTTGAGTCTGTGATTTGCCTGGACAGTGTAGGGGCAGATAACTCCAAGCTCTATGTACATGTATCCAAGCCTCCTAAAAATGAGAGTGCCAATGCTAAAATACTGAAGGTAACTTTTTATATTGTTAGTTTGGTCGATTTAAACTGAGTTGTGTGTCCCACGTCTGTTTTGTATGTTGTACTATGATATATTGTATTTATATATTATACCTGTTCTATTATATCTATATATTATACCTGTTATATTATATCTATATTAAATACCTGTCATATTATACCTGTTATATTATATATGTATTATACCTGTTATATTATACCTGTTATATTCTATACGTATATTATGTAGACATTAGAGAAAGTAGCTGCGGAGACACAAACCTCTGTCGTGCTAGTCCATAAAAAGATTTACCTTGGTGACCCCCAGCTTGCCTGGGAGCACGAACAATTTGCAATGAATAAGTTGTCTGGTATGACAATCTCCACCCTAGACACACACAAGTCTCCTTTTAGAACCTCAGTGTTAGACAGAAGGTAAGTTGTAACAACTACAGACTGTTATTGATAGGCGCTTCACTCTGGATACATCTTACCTTTTATCATTAGTTTTGGCATGCAACTGCACAGCAGCATTCTTGTGTTTGTCATTTTGTGAAGAGACAACTCCTGAAAAAATTTAATCAGGCAGAGCTAAATCCTGGTTTTGTGGGTGTTGAAGATAAGGAAAACTGAAACCCTTTAATACTGGATTCACTTTTAAAGGCGCTGCGACACACGCATAAAATAGACACGAAAATCGTGAGTTGTCTTCTCTACGAGTACACATGCTACACAGCAACTTTCAACTCGTTTAAATAACGCGAGTGAAATGTATTCACTGCAGAGTTGCTCTATCCATGGTAATAATTAAATTTTATGCCGTGTATGCAAGACTAACTAGCCTGCAAACAGAGGCATTTTTTAGCTATACTAAAAATTTTTAACCATTTATTCATGATAATAATAATCATTTAATCAATAATAATAAAAAACATATTAATAATTTATTTCCTTCATAAATGATAATAATAATAATACTAAAATTAAAAATAAATAATTAGAGGATGTGTGTATTTATAAATTAAAAGCATACTTTTATTTATACTTTATATTCTGGAGTGGGCATTTCTTGCCAATCAGCCATTGTAATGTAATGAAAAAAGTCAAGTTGAACAATAATATTTATCGATGGACATTTTTAATCGTGTGCTGTGCTGTCAAAGGCGTCAGAAAGTATGATAATGCTTTAGCTGTGAGTGCTGACATCGCTGCCGCAAAAACCACAGCCAATGGCATGGCAGCACTCTTGTATTGTGTATGTCAAAGGTCAACATGCACGGCTGTTCGTATTTCATGGAAAATTGCTCGTGGACACTCGCACGAGTAGACGACTCACGACTCTACTTGTGTGTGGCAGGACGTTAAACCTGCAGCTAGTGGTACCACATTTACAAATACAGTCCAAAAGTAAATGAACTTTCTCTCTGTGCGTATCATTTTTAGCACGTTCTTTAGTTCTTTATTTTTTGTTATTGAAGCAGTTCATTAATATGACTACGTTACCAATATTAAGTTGTTTCCCATGGTAAGTTATTCATTGTCAATTATTGTCATGTAAATCATTATTAGACAAAAATTAGAAAGTTATCATCTCTTGATTGCTTGAATTTATTGAATTGTATTTTAGTTCTACTTTATTACTGCGATGGTGATATAGTAAACTGTTGACTTCCATTGACTGTAGTTAAACCCAACTGTTGGCAGAAAGCATTTTAAGTGATTGTAATCAAAATAGTAGACGATTATAAATATGACGATTAATATTGCTGCGGTTTTACCAAAAAAAATTTTATAAATCTGGTGCCACTTCGATTGTGCGAGAAGGCGACTCCAAAAACTGCAAACTTGCTAGAAATCTTGCCACAACTAAACTGGTCAAAGACGTTTCATAGTGTATGGTGTGGTATTGAGGAGAGGGGCAATGATATGGTGTGACCTTGCTTGCTCTCCAGTGCTGTGGCCAACAACAATGTGTTCTCTCTGCGTCACCAGTGTTTGCTATGTTATAATATGTTATGATGTGCTGATTGAGACGTGTTATTGTATTGTAGGTCTAGAGTGAAGACTGGGGCCCTCACGGAGAAAGTACAAATGATAGGGGAGGCTGTAGCACGGCACATGTTTACTTCATCTACAGACAATGATACCGAGCCTCAAGTGAACATCCTTAGTGCAGATTTGGTATGTAATATGTTATGTTATATGTACTTGTAATGTAATATATAGTACATACGTAGAACCAATGTGGTAGGTAATGTAAACAAATGTTGGGAGTTGTGTTATCCAACAGAGAGAAGACAATTACCATATTAGATGTAAGCTGTTACTGTTTGCTTCTGCAGGCTGTGCAACACTCGATGGTGAAGGCTTGGTTAGACCTGCTCACCTCTGAACCCAGGGCAGCTCAGCTTCTAGATTCTTCCAGTTCCATAGTCATCAGCCTTGAGCACGCGTTCAATAGACATCTTAAGCTGGTGGGAAAGACTAGCTACTCTTGTGACAAACGGTACGCCGTGTCTATGCTTTACGCTGTCACTGCGTTTGTCTTGTATGTGTGTGTACATATCTGCTATGTAACTGTTACATCATGCATGTATTTGTTTACAGGGACCCAGAGTTTATTCTGTACGACAGTTCAGTGGAGACCATGCATGTGTACAGGTTAGTAACATGTTATATCATTGATCTCTTCAGTTTTTGTGAGCCCTTTGTCTACTGTAAACCAGCTAAACATACTCGTGCGTCATTTCTGCCTGTGATTGGATTTAAATTTATCTCTACAAATGTCCGACATTGTATGTCACAGATTGTATGTCACACATTGTATGTCACACATTCTATGTCACACATTGTATTTCACACATTGTATGTCACACATAGTATGTCACATATCATATGCCACACATAGTATGTCACACAGTGTATTTCACACATTGTATGCCACACTGTATGTCACACATTGTATGTCACACAGCTTATGTCACACATTGTATGCCACACATTGTATGTCACACATTGTATGTCACACATTGTATGTCACACATTGTATGTCACACATTGTATGTCACACAGCTTATGTCACACATTGTATGCCACACATTGTATGTCACACATTGTATGTCACACATTGTATGTCACACAGCTTATGTCACACATTGTATGCCACACATTGTATGTCACACATTGTATGTCACACATTGTATGTCACACATTGTATGTCACACATTGTATGTCACACATTGTATGTCACACATTGTATGTCACACATTGTATGTCACACATTGTATGTCACACATTGTATGTCGCAATCTATACCGATGATTGTAGTGTGAAGCCTGCAATATTTGATCTTGTGCTAGCAATGGCCATCGCTTCCTATCTTGGTGCAATCTACCTTCTGGTGCTGGTAAGTGTCCCTGTTATCTCTACATATCTCTATTCTGTCTCAGATGTGTAGAGTAGTGCAGTCACTATATTGTAATGTGTCTTTGACCAGGCTATAATATAATCATTCTAGCTTTTTTGTTGAATACGTGTATTTCGTCTATTTGATGGGATTTATCTCCTCTTGTCTGCTGCTTGCGTTCGATTGCATTTATCTAAAGCAAGTATTCAGCCGTTGCGCTGGGGAGCATGTCAGGTCACAGATCCTCACAGAGTGGTATCATAGGTCTACTATGTACTCTGTTGTCTTGTAGGCATATCCTAGTGTAGCGTCAGTATTAATGAACAAACCTAAGAAGGCTTAAGGGGCACCAGCTAGCCTCCTGACCTGACTTACCCGCTAGGAGACCAACCTACTTCTATTGATTTCAATCAATTTATGTCTTGTATATAGTAGTGATCATTTGCAAGTAATTTGTAGTGTCATATTTGTAACAGAGATTAGAAAATACAATTATTAAACCGTTATAATCCACTTTTATTGCAATATGCGGACAGCTGCAGTTTGGTTGTGTATGGCTTGACAGTGTAGTTACCACTAGCTCAGCATTGACATACACACCCAATGTAGATTGGTCTATGCTGCTCAAGTGTGTCTATGGCCACAGCTTGTAATATCTTTATTGCGCGCTCTCATCAGTCTCATTCACCCATGCCTGCCGTCTGCGATGAGCTATCCTTCATTATTCCATTGATTTTTGTATAAATACACATTTACCTTGGCTGCTGCCTTAATAGGCTTGAAGACTGCCTTTATTATTTATAACAGTTGTGAAGTGTGTAATTACATACGTCATACATATAGTACAGAGAGTACTGGCTACTAGTGTCAGTCTGTGTGTCCAATCCTCAAGGTTGCTACACAATACAGAATAATGCAAAAACTTGGTGGTTTACATCTTCTCTGACGTCATCGTTACACTGGTTCAGCTCTTGTTGTATCTCAGGAATAGGATAGACTTGGAAACAGTGTAACGCATATTTACTTCTATTGCCCCTGTTGCAGGCTCATCACTCTAGACTAGGGTCTAATCTATAACTGGAGTGTATTCTCCCGCCCACTATATATCTATGGACAAAAGAGGAAATACCATTTTGTTTACATAAACTATCGATAACTGTTCAGCTATTTTCACCCAGGTGTTTACAGCTTTGTGAGATTGAGTTATTTTAGTCCAATATCATTGACTCGTGTATTGCTAATGGGTTGCATTAAGTTACCTGAATGCTACATTGGTCCCAACTGCAACATCAAATGATGAAGAGTATTCCATAAATTATTTTGGCAGCTTCAATAATGCAACATTTAGATGGGTATAGCTGTCCATGCATACAGTAAATCTCAGTGCAGTGTGCATCTATCACAAAGCGGGGTGGTGTAACTGTGTCCCCCTCAATCTCAGCAAATGGACAGAGTCTAGGTTAGTGAGTACAAGCTTTATTGGGACATCAAGTAAAATCGATATAATCAAAGCAGTCAAAGGTAAATCACTAGAGATTTGACAGACTGAGTCTGCTGCATATTCAAAGCTCTTGTCATGCGTCGAGTACACAGAGATGAAGTACCCTCAATACAGTTGTTGTCCAGAGTAGCTCCTTCGAGTCGAGTGTGTAACAATTACAATAAATAATAAAAATGTAGCGTGTTGTGTGCGATCATAATCTCTCACTACCAGTTAAGTGCTTGCTACTTCCTGTATTCTTGCTGTCCCAAGTTATAACATTTCTAGCTGGTGGCGGACAACTTTGTGACCTTTTCATAAAGTCAATAAAGTCATTGCCACTTCTGTCAGTCAGCTGAGCTTTACCTATCGATAGATTCTCGCTGACCCAGTCTGGGTGGATAACATATTGTCTAGCTGTTCTCCCTCGGCAGCCAAAACAGCTGGAGCCATTTTGT
Organism: Cryptosula pallasiana; assembly: GCA_945261195.1. NCBI lineage: Eukaryota > Metazoa > Bryozoa > Gymnolaemata > Cheilostomatida > Cryptosulidae > Cryptosula > Cryptosula pallasiana. The sequence goes on along the minus strand of OX183133.1, from coordinate 22,017,264 downwards.
GCTCGTCTAGGGGAGCTAACTCCCAGGGAAGTGTACGATCTCTCTGTTGGGTTGAATAGTTTACTACTGAGTCTGTCCATAGGAAGTCGTATGTTGGCATTTAGGCTTGTCACTGACACTTGACATGGTGATTCCATTCTAAAAGTGATAAATCTATTGGTTAGTTTTATTGGCTTATTAGTTAATAGATTTGTCACCATGTACTAGTTATCATTTGAGCCGGTTTTATGATTGAATGTCAAGGTTGAAGAGTAACAAAGACTTGCTCAAAGCAATGTAGCTGTGTAACCATGCAAATCACTGCAGATGGCTCTCTCTATTCAACCGCAAGCCCAAGTTATTGTCCAAGTATTCAGTCGAAAACACTTTTGCTCCAGTGAACAAACATCTATACTGCAGCAACAAAAGTCAGTTTTAAAGCAACTTTGTGTCTACCAAACCAGGCGTATTAGTCGCCACGGAAGAAAACATCTTGTTTTTGTTTTTCAAGCAATTTAAATTATGTATAATAAAAGGAGACTTTTCAAACGTTATATATTACCTGTTACTGTGGTTTACATTCACACTGTGGTGTTATGCGTTACCTGTTATTGTGGCTGACGTTCACACTGCGGTGCGGCGATCCTCCCTCACTCGAAGCTCTCTCTTTCGGCTTTCTACAAAATCTACTGGCATTGTGACTCGGCGATGAAGTAAATCTTGCTTTTTGTGGAGATTGCGTAGGTTCAAGTTTTGGTTCCCTTTTCTATAAAATAAAATATCGCGTTAAGCAATCGAAATAGGCAGCTAACTGCACAAGTCACAAATCTCCATGAATAGACTTTTGGTTACCGTTTTGTTTTTAATAGCGGTCTCCAGTTGATGCGCCCTGGTGCTTCTGTCTACTTGGCCAACACCGTTTGTGGAAGACATCGCCTGAGACATGATATCTTCTTGCTCTTCCAAATCTGCGGCAGAAAAAGTATCGGATGAAGTCATTTCTAGAATGTTGATGAGACTTAGCTTGTGCGTAGTCGGTTCTGACGCAGTGTCGACAGATGAAATACTACTCGTCTCAGTTGCTGACTCTAGACTACCATCATAGCAATCAGAATGCGCGTCTGAGCTGACAACTTGATGCATGGTTGGTACAACAATTACTTCGTCATCCATGAAGAAACCGTAGAGACGTTGTCAAAGGATTATTGTAATCCCTCTGGTAGTTTCTACAGCTTAGAACCGATGAGTTTTGTAAGCGTGTCTAACTCGTCTGCACCGTACTAGCCTACTGAGTTTGCATGCGTGTCAACAACCAATGAAAGTCGACATACAAAAGAGTAAATCAATCATTTGACTGAAATTGATTGCGTTAGCATTACCATTGAACCCGTGGGATTTAAACATAGATCATAGATGCTATCTTGATAATTGGGTGTCTAAACATAGCATCTGTGCAAACTGAACCATCTTAAACATGGCCAAAGACTATTTTAATTTATCAAACCAGATGGTCAATTCCAATTAGAAATGAACGATGCATTGCAAATAGAGCTAGATCTTACAATGGCAAGTTTTACGTTATCTTCTAACTGGGCTTGATACACTATTACATAATATTTCAGGTAAGCTTTAGCAGTGGCAGCCATTTTGAAAACTTAAATTCTGCTATGCTAGAGGTGAAACTCCTTAAACTATATTATCAGAAGACACGAAGAGCGTAAAATTGCAAACTATATTATCAGAAGACGCGAAGAGCGTAAAATTGCGAACTATACAAAATATTTCATAACAAGCATATTAATTTCATCACAATGTTTGTTTTATCTCAAATAACAGAGATATTCAAAACCGCAAAGTCTCCCAACTTGTTTAATAACAACGAATTATTATTTCAACGAGTTTCATAATTCACTTTTTAATCTTTAGATCGACAAACACAAAATACCTTTTAGAAGGATAATCCAAGGTGAAGTCAGCGAGTTGCAGCAGCTTACATTTACTGCAGTCAGCAGTGTTCAGCTCATTAGTATCATTGTACTAGGGTTTTGTGTTGCATTCTATTGATCGACGGCAATGTAGCACTTTGTGTACGTGATTGTAACTTCCTTTTGTTTTCTTTTGCTTTAATTGAATATCTACGAGTGCGTCAAGGATCAGATATTTCATTGGTTGAGAAACTGCTGCCAGCATCTGCTTGTTTTCAATCAATTTTTTCTTTTCAGTCCAGCTGGTTTCATTAATATTGCTAGCCCAAGGTTTTTAATAATTGTTTATTTGTCAAATTGGGATTGAGATATGAGCCTTTCTATAACTTACCATATCCAGAGACAGTGTGTAGGGCTAAACCATTCATATCTTTGCTTTCCACAACCTAAAAACAACAATTAGCAAAAAATAAAACATCAAGGTATTGATAATAATTTATTTGTATTCTAGCCAAACTAATTAATTATTTTTCTAAAAAAACATAAAATAAATAATATAAAAATAATTAAAAATAATGCTATTGATGCTAGTAAACTATTTTGGTGTTGTGCAGCTTGTTCCAGTAAATAATTAGTGATAAATTATTTGGCGTGAGCTTCACTTTATGTTTTATTAATTTGTATATTTTTGCCATTATTTCTTGCAATGTTTAGCGAAAAAAAATTATTTAAATTTTGTTGTTTTTCAAACAAACCGAATGAATTAGTTTCACTATTGGTGCAAGGAGGTGAAATCATTAATATTCCTCACAAGTCAAACCAGCTATCGCAGAAAACGCAGTTTCCTTTATGTCAACATTTGACAGGCCTTACAAATACATTGTATTGTGTAGAGTTCATTGTATTCATTGGGTTCATTAGACATCGAGCATAAAAGAGTCCCGCTAACCACCCACATGGCTGTACCCTGCGGCCACTCGTTTCATCTACAAACAAATCTAACCTGTCATAGCCAATTATTGATAAGCGTGATACATGCTAGTATTGGCCTCTCGGTCTCGTCAACTATTATTGATCTCTCAGCACTAGCAATGTCCTCTAAACAATTACTTTCCTTTTTGTCAACCATTCTGATAATTATCTTCTCACTAAATTTCATAAAGAAAGTTGTGGAGGATGGAGAAAGTCATTCAGTCACCAGTGGAGTCGTGGTACCACGACTCTACGTGATTGAGGCTTAGTTAAAAAAAATCATCCATTGTATAGTTGTGAAATTATGGAGATTACTCAACATGAAATGACGTAATCATCTGCTGTGCAATAGATTTCTGATTATCAGGTGATAAAATGTGAAATGGTATAGTGACCGTACTGTGTTAGATTGGATCATAGTATGTAAGCCTGTTTTCCTGGTAATGCTTATTATTTTTTTGCTGCAGAAAAAATGCAGTATAATTTTTCCACATTTCTTTTGCTTTTACAACTTTCAAAGCCCACTTTACCCCCGACTCCCCACCCCCGCTCGTAGAAGGGTTCTTTCGCATACCTCCCACCCCAACCCTCTGGCAGCTGCTCCTCCACTTAAACTCTTCAAGTATAGTTGTGGTTAAAAAAGGTTTCACCACCACATCACTCCTTGTCACATCTCACTAAATGTATTGGTAACAGTTAAACGACACACCGGAGAATATATGCAATAAAAACAATCTATTGCAATAACTTATAACATTTGAATTTTGTGTGCTTAGATTGAACATCATTTCTGATCAATTACTTGATGTTAATGTTCGTCATTACATATTTGATTTGTCTGTACTTAATTTGGTCCAGCAAGTAACATGTAGCTTCCTCTCCAGGGAAAACTTCAGTGTATTCAATCTTCAGCTTATTTCAACCAATGAAATCATCCGTTCTTTATACTCTGTAGTGTTTGTTGTTAATGAGCTCTGAGCATTCAAATCTCAAAAGTGTTGTTAGAAAAATTTTGTTTTGCACTGAGTATAACTTTGAAAAAATCGGTGATAATCGAGACAAGTTGAAAACACTCATAAAGACGACAACTCCAAATAAGCTGAACATTGTTGGGATGATTTTCAACATGTCAACAAATAACTTGTAAGGTATTACTGCGCGATAATTCCCTATAATATCTTAAAAAGGAGCTTGTTTTAGCACAACTATAAACCCTGTGACTTCACACAAGGTGTGAATTTACAATAATTATGGTTATTTTATACAATATATAAACGCTCCAGCTGTTTGTGGTAGGATATAATTTATAATAATTCAGCTGCAGAAAACTTTTTTGGTAACTTTGATCTATTTTAAGGTTCTTGTGGCTAAATGAGGTCCCTTGAGCTTGTAGTTTAGACTTCAAATGGACATCAAAAGATAATTATATTGATTGATGAGCTTTTGGGAGTCTCACCATAAGATTTCCGTAAAATTAGACACCAGTCAAGTTTTGGTCAAAAATAGTTTAATTAAAAAACGAAGGCTCAATGTACTATTTATCAAGAGCTGAACCAACAGTTCAAGAATTATAACATTGCACTGTTTTTGTAAAAAAGCATTTTTCCCGCAGCTATTTCCAGATTTCACAGTCTCTTGTCTCGTGTGAAATAATTGGCTATTTGTAAAAATATTTCCATTGGAAATGAATGTCTTACCGGCTGGTGAAGGAAATATTCTAACCTTGTTCTCTCCTTTCTCACCATCTCTCAGTGACAAAGTTTACAGCGTAACAAGCAAACCATGTGAGTGTGTTTGACTGCCAAGTAAGTTGTCAAGCTGAAGGCAGCAGATTTAAATGTATTATGCTGACCTAATGTGATTCTATACAATTGTATTAAATAGTATTATATGAACTGTTGTTGCTGGATCGCTAATAAAGCGGCGATGTTATTGTTCTGCGCGGTAGAGGTATTGCAGTCTTTTGTATTTGCTATTTTACTTGTTAGTTAATTCAACTGGAGTCACTATAATGATCTACGCAAGCAAAGATACGGCTTGGTCTATCCTAAATGAGCCGAGATAAACTTCTTACGTTGTGTTGGTTTTTCAGCGGCTAGGTTTGTTTGTAAGTGCACAAAATCATTTCCAGTTGCTAACAGTGAGTGCTTAGGATGAAAGAGTGATCGGATTGAGGTTAATTTTTATTCAAGGCTCACCAATTTCGAAATTGTCTTACCTTTGTATGTGAGGACAATCCTTAATTGCGAAAACTCGCGAAGGTGACAAATATCGAATATATATTTTGTCTCAAGATATGAAAATTAATCACACATACTCCTTAGACTCCATGACAGAGATCTGCTCCTACATTACTGCTATCATCTACCAAAATCCCTTTTCACTCAAATTTTTACGAAAAGTTTTTGGATACAAAACTATTTCACAAGCATATTTACTGCTTAACCTTCAGGAGCAAAGTAGATAAACTCACCCAGTATATTCCATCCATTGCAAACGGTGACTGGCTCGCTTCAATGATCTCTAAGGCTACTCTATCATAACCTCTAGATGGAAGTGAAGAGGCCATTGTGTTGGGCCTGGCTAACATTTTTGTTTTTTGTTATTAGAGAATTCACAATACCTAAAACATGAGAATGATTAAACGCTCTTTCAACTAACTTATAATACGAACTTTTACAATAATTGTCAGTTTATATTTAATGTAACAAAACTTACTGCTTCGATAGTTTAGAAATTAAAAAAATGGAAACTTTACAGCGATAGTAGTTGTAAATAGCTTTATTTCTGGCTGCTATGTTTCTGGGAAGAACTTTGTTATGGAGGAAATAAATTAATCAAAAACTACCAGGGAGCAAGTTTGTTTGAAAAAATAAACTTTGCCCATTTGGAGCAGTAATTATTATTACACTGAAGTCGAGGCTTTCATAAAATTCTAATCCTTTTACCGGATGGAACGCTTTTTTTACATGCGGTGTGTGTGACACAGACTAAAATATGTTAGTCTTAGTAAAAAAAAACCAATCAGCCGCTTATAACATTGTTAGTGCCAAAAGAGCGCTTACATTCTAGCTGGAGTTATGAACTTTGTGAGGAGACTACTCTCCACACGTCTTTAGTGTAGACTGAGTTCAACAGTAAATTGTTCATCAATTTAGAGATGGATCTTTCCTTCTATAGTTTAAGCTTCTTTAGCTCACCACCATGAAACTCTTGTTTCTCATTTCAACCAATCAGATTTGTCTTTACTTGATTATTACCATTTAATTTGTTTTAATTTCATTTTTATTTATTTTAGAAGCAATCCATAAAAATTATTGAGTTGTCTCCAAAAAGCTGCTAAAAACTAAAATTTTTCTTTGCACATTCAACAATGTTTAGTGCATTAACCTGGTATTGTAGCACAAGATAGCAATGTGTGTGTAACCTGGTATTGTAGCACAACATAGCAATGTGTGTGTAAAGAGTTGACATTAAAAACCTGTACACAAACTTAGTTTCCGCAGCGTTTCAAAAGGCAATCTTGCTCCAGAACCAACATCAAGTTGGTGCACTGTTTACTGTATATGACTTCAGCTGTTGGTTTGAAATTGCTGCCTTCAAGTGCAGCAGATACATATTATATGTTAGCTGTTCCGAGCCCATTAGTAATCTCAGATTGATATTTACAGAGATTTTGTTATCTGAGAGAATTATGTAATTAGCTAGCAGCGGTTATCTGCAATTATTTGTTAGTCATTTTGTTATAAACTCAATTATTAGTAGCATGAAAACATGTTTTGTTGTACACTGCCAGACAGAGGTGTGTCGGCTGAGCAATTATTTATTATAAATTCCAAATGATGAATGGCAAAAACTTCTATAATTGTGTAATCAGATAGCTATGCTTTGTCAATTTCACGAAAACTTGGATCATCAGCAAATTATTTACGAAAAAAAATCTGTAATATACACATACGGTACGCTCCTATTTGTAAGAATTGCTAAGTTGTGTCCCTCGTGTAAAATTTGTGAAAAAAAAGGAAATGCATGGAATCGTAAGATGGATTGAGTTAGCGCCTCACAATAACAAGAGCACAGATTTTTGTTTTTCCATCAAAATTTGAAAGACTTGAGCTAAAAAGATATCAAATCTTGTATTTTTCAGTCATGTTCGTTAGTAACCACAAAACTGGCAGCGATGACGCCTCAAGCTACCAAACAAGGGTTGATACAAGAGCATTGAAACAGAAAAAATTAGCAAAAGCCGACAAACATCAAGTTGTGGAGCCGAGTACAAACTGAGGATTACTGGTCACTCACCATTTACCTGTCAGTCAGTTCAAGTATACGCTGCCTCTGTGTAGTCAGCACCCGACTACGCTGACCTTAACATACTAACTTCTAACAATTCAATAATTGGCAGTCTCTCGCTTCAGATGTAACACACAGTACACACTAGTGGGCACCGTTTGTAATCTTCTGTTTTCATTAAGTAAACAAGAGGTGTGATTATGGAGCAAGGATCAGCGTTGTTCTAAGCTAAGTGGTTTGTTCAGTAAGTGAATTGACATAATGGGTCAGGCAGGTGCACTGAGTGCGAGAATAAACAAGATTGAAATAACTTTGATTGATTAGAATGAAGCATTTAATAAACTGTCTGAAAAACGAGCATATCAAACAAACAGCATAACATATCGTAGGTGCCAGCTAGCTGCCACCGGGTATCCAGTACTGATACAATACACCACTTGTTATGTCGCCATGCTCAATATTTGCTAAGGAAAACAAACTTATGAAAAATTCATTTTTATTGATTTTGATCATCGATTTTTAACGTTGAATAATTGTGGAAGTTGCTGTAACAAGAGCTCCAGCTAATTACTGCTTATTGCTTAATATTTACTTTCGCCAGCAATAATTAATGCTTCTGAGATTTTTTATCCGTGCATTTAAATATTATATAAAGTCAATGTCAAAATTATATTATATAATTTATTCAGATAGGGTAAAACTTGAGCAAGTAGAAAAATAATAACCGTAAAAAATAAAAAAACTTGTTAATATGTTTATTTACAATGTGAGCAAATAATAATTAACGTGAAAGTGCCAGGATAATATTTGTGCTTCTTTCTCTTAACCAAAAGCTTTCACTGAATGTTATACATTTTGTGTTAACTTTATGTACTTTACAACATGGACGTTACATTAAGCTATCTACAGTCTGCTGAGTAGTCTCACTAAAAGCTACTTTTTATCTTTAAACATCCACGGTCTCACAAGAACCAAAACTACGCATAGCATTCTTTCCAATCAATTGAAACTGGAAAGCTATGAGTTGTTTTAAAGATTAAAGAGAAGAGAGGTATATCTATGAGAGGTATACCTATAAGAGGTATATCTATGAGAGGTATGCCTATGAGGGGTATATCTATGAGAGGTATATCTATGAGAGGTATATCTATGAGAGGTATGCCTATGAGGGGTATATCTATGAGAGGTATATCTATGAGAGGTATATCTATGAGGGGTATATCTATGAGGGGTATATCTATGAGAGGTATATCTATGAGAGGTATATCTATGAGAGGTATATCTATGAGAGGTATACCTATGAGAGGTATATCTATGAGAGGTACATCTATGAGAGGTATATCTATGAGAGGTATATCTATGAGAGGTATATCCATGAGAGGTATATCTATGAGAGGTATATCTATGTATTGTATTGTTTTATTTTATAACTAGCTGTATCAGCTGTCATATTCAGACACCTCCATGCCTTTTATTTATTCCTACTGGACCTCACTCTAACCCCAATACCCCCCCCCCCCCCCCCCCACCTCTCTCTCTCTCTCCGTTCGCCTCACTCTTTTCTTGCCAAACTCTACTTCTCACCCTCTACCTTACTCCACTGCTCTACCTCGCTCCACCACTGCTCTACCTCGCTCCACCACTGCTCTACCTTACTCCACCACTGCTCTACCTTGCTCCACCACTGCTCTACCTTGCTCCACCACTGCTCTACCTTGCTCCACCACTGCTCTACCTTACTCCACCACTGCTCTACCTTACTCCACCACTGCTCTACCTTACTCCACCACTGCTCTACCTGGCTCCACCACTCTACCTTGCTTCACCACTGCTCTACCTTACTCCACCACTGCTCTACCTTACTCCACCACTGCTCTACCTTGCTCCACCGCTGCTCTACCTTACTCCACTGCTGCTCTACCTTGCTCTACCATTGCTCTACCTTACTCCACCACTGCTCTACCTTACTCCACCACTGCTCTACCTTGCTCCACCACTGCTCTGCCTTGCTCCACCACTGCTCTACCTTGCTCCACCACTGTTCTACCTTGCTCCACCACTGTTCTACCTCACTCCACCACTGCTCTACCTTGCTCCACCACTGCTCTACCTTGCTCCACCACTGCTCTACCTTACTCCACCGCTGCTCTACCTTACTCCACCACTGCTCTACCTTACTCCACCATTGCTCTACCTTACTCCACCACTGCTCTACCTTGCTCCACCACTGCTCTACCTGGCTCCACCACTGCTCTACCTTGCTCCACCACTGCTCTACCTTACTCCACCATTGCTCTACCTTACTCCACCACTGCTCTACCTTGCTCCACCACTGCTCTACCTTACTCCACCACTGCTCTACCCTCTCCACCGCTGCTCTACCTTACTCCACTGCTGCTCTACCTTACTCCACTGCTGCTCTACCTTACTCCACCACTGCTCTACCTTACTCCACCGCTGCTCTACATTGCTCCACTGCTGCTCTACCTTACTCCACTGCTGCTCTACCTTACTCCACCACTGCTCTACCTTACTCCACCGCTGCTCTACCTTGCTCCACTGCTGCTCTACCTTGCTCCACCACTGCTCTACCTTGCTCCACCACTGCTCTACCTGGCTCCACCACTGCTCTACCTCGCTCCACCACTGCTCTACCTTACTCCACCACTGCTTTACCCTCTCCACCGCTGCTCTACCTTACTCCACTGCTGCTCTACCTTACTCCACTGCTGCTCTACGTTACTCCACCACTGCTCTACCTTACTCCACCGCTGCTCTACCTTACTCCACCATTGCTCTACCTTACTCCACCATTGCTCTACCTTGCTCCACCACTGCTCTACCCTCTCCACCGTTTTTACTCCAGCTCAAGTTAATAGAAAACAGAGCATGTCAGTGTGCTGCCAGATTGCAGTCACTACTAACTTGCAACACAGGAATGACATAACTGTGGGATCTGTGCATGCTGGAGGAGAATATTGTGAGTCATATACCAACACAAAACTGCTTATTCGACCCTCACACCCTTTGCTATTGGTTAAATGTGTTTTTTTGCTATTTAGAATCTCATTCGCATACATTTTCTAAAATCGTTTCAACTCCAAAAATCTCCAAGTTGAAAACAAAACAGCAAATTTTACTGCTGAGCATCCATCTAATTGGACCAATAGACTGCTGAGCATCCCTCTAAGTGGACCAATAGACTGCTGAGCATCCATCTAAGTGGACCAATAGACTGCTGAGCATCCGTCTAAGTGGACCAATAGACTGCTGAGCATCCATCTAAGTGGACCAATAGACTGCTGAGCACCCCTCTAAGTGGACCAATAGACTGCTGAGCATCCATCTAAGTGGACCAATAGACTGCTGAGCATCCATCTAAGTGGACCAATAGACTGCTGAGCATCCATCTAAGTGGACCAATAGACTGCTGAGCATCCATCTAAGTGGACCAATAGACTGCTGAGCATCCATCTAAGTGGACCAATAGACTGCTGAGCATCCCTCTAAGTGGTCCAATAGACTGGTTGTACAGCAGCTTTTATTTATTTCAGCATATTACTATTAGCATAAAAAATAATCACAAAAACAGACAGGCAAAAGATATTTTTCAACTTTAAAAATAGATGAAGTAAATTTGAGCACACAACTCCTACTAGTTAATTAACTGACCGAAAGTTAATTGTTAAACTTAAAGTAACAGTTTAAGGGCAGAGTAATGGAGTTTGTTGTGGAACTAGAGAGACAGACATTTGATCATTGCCTAAGCAGAGATCAGGAGACTACAAGGTTTTGGGTGCATGGCGTTGTTGGACTTGGAGTGGCTGTGCTAGCTATCATCTGTAGTATCATTTCTCAGGTATTGTGAATGCACAGTATTAGTGCATTTTGTAATTGATCAAGAGACAGCAGGTAAATACTCAGCTCTTTCTTGTAGATGTGGTGGGTGAGACAACTACAAGCAGGCTATGTGCAACCAGCTATTTTTCTATTAACTTTAAATAATTTGGATATTCTGATTGCCTTCGTTTTTATCTCACGCTACTGCTTGCCATACACAAGCATTCAACGTAAGTTAGTATCTTTACCAGTGCTAGTAAACTTTTGTCTGTCAAATCCTTCTAAAAGTACATGCGCTTTTTATTTTTGGGTCTCCCTAACTTTTTGTAAAAAAATATTTTTTGGCTTTCTTACACTTTTTCTCTTCGTGCACACAAAGGCTATATGTATGAGTCAAGCTTCAGAAGACTAATACCGCATGTACATACAGCGACTACTAAGCGATTTCCTTAGTGGTTGCGTGATTTTGCAACTTTTGTTTCCTGCAAAATCGCTAAGCAATCCCTAGAATTTTATTTGAGGTTATCCTATTGCCAGGTTTTGATCAAGATCAAAAAATTGCTAGCGGATTCCTTGATCAGCCAATCACAACGTAAAAAAACTTTATCCTTGTTTCCAATAGTGTCTCGCCATATTCAGCGCTCTGATCTATAAACGATCCTATAATAAATTGAAGGCTATGCTTTGTAACAACGAGTTTGACCGGAATTGATGAATAATGGATGGTAGTGAAAAATTGCGCAATTTGGGGGAGGGACTTCCCTTATCGCTAAGCAAAATCGCTAGATGTACATGAAGCTTAACTCATTTTGAAACGATCAACTCGTTCCATCATAAAACATTCTTTTAAATCCTGCTGAAGCCGCGCAGGTTTTCACCATTTTTACCTGTGTATTGTAGCTGGCGACAATGCAAATGTTAGTTACTATAGACTTATAGTTCTGGGCAATATTGATCTGGTATTGCAATGCATGGAACTGTCAATATTGGGGGCTTACAGCTGGATGATTGTGGCCTTAGCTAGTCTGGAGAAAAAAGAACTTCTCCACAAATCGAAATGGCCGTTGCCCAAGCCTAAATCAACTTCAAATAAATCTAAGACAGCATCGAAGAGTTCGAAGAAAGGATCGAAGAACTTGAAATCAAAATCAGAGACATCCAAGGTAAAAAACTGGTTAAGAATAAATGTTGTTTTGTATGCTGACAAGCTGCCAAATGATCCCATTATTGGTAGCAGATGAGGAGGTTATTGTACAGATAGTACTGGAACTCAAAAGCTAACACCTAGTAGCCTTTTCAATATTATTTATTGCCTGTCATAAAATAGTTTTTTTTTTATTATTTATAAACCGATATATAAAACATGACATATAATTCAGATTACCATTAGACGTACCTGTAAGTAAATCATTGAACATTTAACCAAATCCAACCAAAAAAATCAAACCAAAGACTGCTCTGGTCCATTAGACACCCACTCAGTAATGTAGCACGGTAACATTGCAAGCTGTAAATATTTATTGATGACCAATATGCCATTGTAGTTGAAGCAACTCGCCAGCTAAGAGGTGAAGTGTTCACCCCTCCCCTTCCTCTCCCCCCACTGCACCCCTCCCCTTCCTCTCCCCCCACTGCACCCCTCCCCTTCCTCTGCCCCCACTGCACCCCTCCCCTTCCTCTCCCCCACTGCACCCCTCCCCTTCCTTTCCCCCCACTGCACCCCTTCCGTTCCTCTTCCCCCACTGCACCCCTAAAACCCTACCTGGGCCTGTGAGTGAAAAGCCGGGCTCTAAACTGTTGAAATAAAAATGTGTTAGACATGCAGAGTAAGATGTAGATGCAAGGCTACTTGGTAGAAAGAGCTTTAAGTCAAGTGAGAAAAGAATAGTTAGAATAATATGCACTAAAGCCATCACACATTTATTTTTCATGTTTGCAACCATTGGTAGATATTTTTTGTATGTGATCGCCTTAGTGTTAGTCGTACTCACCAGCTGTGGTTGAGAAATATTGCATTGGTTGCTGAGTTGCTCGAAAACATTAAATGAATGGTGTTACATTCATGACAAAATCTTGATTTATTGCAAATTTTATTTCCTCTTTGTAAGTGAGACTCTCCAATGATGGCGGCAGTGTTGAAAGCGAAACAAAATAAATCGTTTGTGTCTGACCAAAATGATATCAAAATGGCCTTTTTGTTGACTGAATGTATGAAACAATGAGTTTCATCAATAGTAATGGCGGTTTCATGGCCATCAACTTTCTCAACAACACAACATGATACGAAGCAGCACAAGGGCTGGGCATGTTAGTTGCTGTCAACAAATAGTCAGGTAAATGATAAAAGTAGAAACAGGAGTTACTTTAATGCATATTGAAAACTCTAATCTATAATTTAAGGTACAAAATGAGAGGCATTTTTAGCCGTTTTAAAGTTAATAAACCAAAAATTCTTCATGTAAGAATTTTTACATGAATGATCTTTTACAAGATTCTACTTTGTATGAAAAAGATTTGAGCTCTGTATGAATAACACAGAGTTAAATGCTAAATTATCAATTCAAAAGTTTTCAGTTTACTACTTTACAGAAGGGTTCAGACTGACATAGACAAGAATAAATGTCGAAGGAAATAAATCGAGAATGACTTAGATTGAGTGGTGGCATTTCTTAGAATGAGTGCAGCAGACTCTCTTGTAAAAAGATATATTTTGATGTTCACTCTAGAAAATGTTTACACTCATTTTGGCAAATTATTATGTTGAAGTTTGTTCCTGGAGTCGTCTATTTTATTAAAAGCAATAAATGTTTCACATTTCTAGAACAAATGTTAAAACAGTAGTATGTACATAGTCGGGAAAAAACTCCGACAGCTTCTAAATTCGAACATCGAAATATACTTCTTGATTTAATCGTCAACATTCAACTATGTTCATTTCAGATCTGTTTGCATATATTCTTATTAAAATTAATTCCTGTCGGCATATATTCCAATACCCTCTACAGGCTCCAAGTGTCTGCCCATATCTGCTCCTATATTACTACTGCCTACATCTGCTCCTATATTACTACTGCCCATATCTGCTCCTATATTACTACTGCCCATCTCTGCTCCTATATTACTACTGCCCACATCTGCTCCTATATTACTACTGCCCACATCTGCTCCTATATTACTACTGCCCATATTTGCTCCTATATTACTACTGCCCACATCTGCTCCTATATTACTACTGCCCACATCTGCTCCTATATTACTACTGCCTACATCTGCTCCTATATTACTACTGCCCACATCTGCTCCTATATTACTACTGCCCACATCTGCTCCTATATTACTACTGCCCACATCTGCTCCTATATTACTACTGCCCACATCTGCTCCTATATTACTACTGCGTTATGGATTTTTTTTAGGCAAAGGAAGAACAATATGACTCATCTACTTTAAGGCAGTCGATGTTGAACAGGAAAAAAATAGAATTTGGAGCTACAATTACAGTGGCCATATTATTTTCTATGGCAGGCACACTGCCACATTTATTTGCATGGTATAATGACTGGCAATGGAGTCTATGCGATGATACTAAACTAGTACTGATACAGAAACGTACCGAGTACGGACAGACAGGTGGTTATGCAACAGTGTACCGCTACGTATACACCACTTTAGCAGCCTATGTGGTACCAGCAATGGTTATACTAATTTTAGCTGTACCCAATTGTAAAAAGAACAAAAAACAAACTAAACTCAAAAGAGGAGTTGCTCAAACAGAATTGAAGTCAAAGCAAGAAAAAAATGAAGACCAAGTAGCAGGTTCACTTTGGTATATTTTGTTCATTGCCTTCAGTTATCTACCCCTGACTTTATATTCCATGTTGGAACATGTGAAGGTACCTCTAATACCAACTCCTCACGTGTCATACATCGTACACTTACTGCTACCTGCTGTCAGACTGATAGTCGAGTCCAGCAAGTCTTCAATATTCTCTCACACCATCACATCCTCTCACAGAGGGAGCAGGGTGAGTACTTGTCCTTTAATTAGCGGATACAGTAAGATACTTTCTAATAGAGTACACCATCTTGTAAGAGTAATAAGTTTTGGAATGATTTTTGAGCAAAATGAATGATGAAAACGAAAATTTAAGATTTTCGTATCTTATTGGGATTTATTCTTCAGAAATGTGATGTAAACTACATAAAAAATGGATGATTTACTTTTACCAAGAACTACCTCACCAGTCTAATCCTACATGAACATTGATAACTATCATTATGCGCTACCTACCTTTTGACATGCAGCTTCATTAGATCGACCGATGATCATTTTACCTGCTTGGGAGTTGTCACATCTTGCACTATTAGAAGCAGCAGCTGCCTGCGACTTCTAGTAGTCTAAGATTGTCAACTTCTAAGCAGGTAGAGTAATTATTGGTTGATCTAGCGCTTCATAGCGCGTTTTATTTTTCAATGATTACAAAATCTATCATAATCGTATTCTCAAAAAGTGGGAAGACAACCCCACATACCAGTTGGTTGATGTATCTCAAATATGTATATATTATACATATTGACATACATTGGCTACATGTCAGTCAGCACATTTATATCAAAATACCAGAAAATTGGAACACACTTTATTAAACTTGACTACAAAAGTCAAACTAGAAAAAAATATGACAAAAATAAAATCTGAACATGTATCAGTCTGTAGCTACACTTGACGGTTATTTACAGAAAGATAAAATTTTGGTGTTTATCGCTGCAGATATTCTCTCTCAGTTTCCCTCAAGGACTCACACATGTCACGGGCTATCCATCGGGTAACAGAAACAGTGTGGGAACTATGCCAACAGCAAATGACACTTTTATCACTCAGCAAGCTACAGCTGTCAGTTTGGTTGACCCACAACACTTTCAACAACATGTCAATGATATCTAATAAAAGCAGCATTTCAGAGCTCTACACAACAATTCAGTCTTTTGCATATCAGTTTGTTGCCTTGCGAGCCCATTAGGTTATTGTTATATACAGAAGTTGTATCCACTTTGGTCAGTTACACCGTGCGCTAATTCGGTTATTGTTATATACAGAAGTTGTGTCTACTTTAGTCAGTTGTACTGTGTGCCCATTGAGTTATTGTTATATACAGAAGTTGTGTCCACTTTAGTCAGTTGTTCTGTGTGCCCATTGAGTTATTGTTATATACAGAAGTTGTGTCTACTTTAGTCAGTTGTACTGTGTGCCCATTGAGTTATTGTTATATACAAAAGTTGTGTCCACTTTAGTCAGTTGCACTGTGTGCCCATTGAGTTATTGTTATATACAGAAGTTGTGTCCACTTTAGTCAGTTGTTCTGTGTGCCCATTGAGTTATTGTTATATACAGAAGTTGTGTCCACTTTAGTCAGTTGTACTGTGTGCCCATTGAGTTATTGTTATATACAGAAGTTGTGTCCACTTTAGTCAGTTGTACTGTGTGCCCATTGAGTTATTGTTATATACAGAAGTTGTGTCCATTTTGGTCTGTTGCCTCGTATTTCCCTTGAGTTACTGCTATGTACAGAAGTTGTGTCCACTTTAGTCTGTTGCTTTGCATTCCCAGTCAGTCACTGCTGTGTACAGAAGTTGTGTGCACCTTAGTTCATTCCATAAGGCACTCACTTTTTGGAAGGTAACTCCCACTGCCTATAAAACAAAACCTGATGGCAATGTGCGAGCTCACAAGGGTACATATATAGCATAGCATACACTAAATACACATCAATATACACTGTTATATAATATACACACTGTTATATAATATACACACTGTTATATAATATACGCACTGTTATATAATATACACACTGTTATATAATATACACAGTTATATAATATACGCACTGTTATATAATATACACACTGTTATATAATATACACACTGTTAAACAATATACACACTGTTATATAATATACACACTGTTATATAATATACACACTGCGTGTAGAGTTGTTTTCTCATCAAGCATTGTAAAACTATTGAGAAAACTCCCTTGTGGCAACGAAACAGCAATAGGTATCATGTAGAGGTCTATGGAGGTCTATAACAACGCGATCGGCAGAAGGGACTATCTGCATTATGACATTATATAGTATATTATAGCAAGGAGTTTGTACCATTTTTGTTACTTTTTCAGTTCCAAACTACTTTTTAAAAATCTTAATTATTATTATTTAGTGCTTTTGAAGTTATTTTTTGGAAAGATAGCCGGTATTTCAGATTTAATTATTATCGTTGTTGTAAAAAAAACAACGCCGGAAATACAATTTCGGCAATGTTTCTTTGTCACCTAGTATTATTATGAAAGTATACTATTGTTATTAGTTGATTAATTTTTCACATGAAAATTATTATTTTGATAAAAAATTTCATTATTTCTTTTGATTTTGATGACAAAAACTATCACGTGAATGCCAGTGTATACATAATAGCCAGCTTACCAAAGATGAAGCAAATTGCTGACTTGAGAAAAAAAGCTCCAAAAAAATTAAAATTTGTTGCAATATCATTTTTTTGCAATCAAAAGAGTGCTAATATTTAGAAGGCCCTATTTCTATGCAAACGAGCCAAATTTTTGAAAACTCGCTCTATAGCTCTATATAACTTGGTGCGTCTTCGGGAAAAAAGGCGTCTTGACAAGTGCTGACCGTGTTTATAGGATTCATCTTACTGGTGAGAGGGCAACTCCAGATAATTTTTCTGAACACATTTCAACATCAGAAAGTTTAAATTAAATCAAATCCTCTTCAAATTAGGCGTCATAGGCCCTTTAAACAATATACACACTGTTATATAATATACACTCTGTTAAACATACACAGTTATATATTACACACGGCTATTCAATACACACAGTTATATAATACACACGGTTATATAATATACACACAGTTATATAATACACACGGTTATATAATACACGCAGTTATATAATATACACACAGTTATATAATATACACACAGTTATATAATACACACGGTTATATAACACACGCAGTTATATAATATACACACAGTTATATAATACACACAGTTATATAATACAGAGTTATATAATACACACACAGTTATATAATACAAACAGAGTTATATAATACACACACATTATATACCATAAAGACACACTTACCCTCCAAATATGGAGCTTTTTAAAGTACTTTTCTTTGGGACTAGTTGAGGGGCTATCACCTCTGCGGGGCGTCTGTCGGACTCCTCAGGCATGGTAATAAACTGATCCTGGGACTGCGACTGAGAACACAGGCCATCAACCAGATCTCCTCCACCAATTATATTTGGTAGACGAGCAACATTCCTCCTTCCACACTAAAGTTTGTACAGGAAGTCACATTGACTTAGATGTACATATTGTAGACATCAGTATACGCATATTGGTGGACAGTGAAGAGTTGTATATACAGAACACAAACTATAGATAGTTGGAATGATGGCTAATACGAGACTATTTGTGATAAATGATAAAAGTCGATACTCTAACCACTACAATACATGTTGTTGTCACATAAAGTTAGCGACGTTTGAAACTAGTATGAGAATTTAGTACCTTTTTAAAACGTTTGAAGTTGGGGATCCATTTACCCTTCCATAGAGCCATCCCTGGTCTGTCCCCTATCTCATTGTCCTCAAACACTGGAGGCCTAGACTTACGGAGGAGACAACTGTAGTCTATCTGTATTCTGTCCCAAGACTCTCCTATCTCTACCTTTCTTTCATCTGAGAATTCCTCATTCATCTAACCATGAGAGAGAATGTCTTAGAGAGAGAATGGCTCAGAGAGAGAATGTCTTAGAGAGAGAATGGCTCAGAGAGAGAGAATTTCTTAGACAGAGAGAATTTCTTAAAGAGAGAATGTCTTGGATAGAATGGCTTAAAAAAAAATGTCTTAGAGAATGTCACAGAGAGAATGTCTCAGAGAGAGAATGTCTGAGAGAGAGAGAATGTCTTAAGGAGAAAATGTCTTAGATAGAATGGCTTAAAGAAAGAATGGCTTAAAGAGAGAATGTCTTAGAGAGAGAATGTCTTGGAGATAGAATGTCTCAATTTGGAATGCACTAGTACCAGAATGAGATTATTAAAACCATACCGGTGCTTGAGCAGCTTGGTCTAACGATTCTAATCTATCAATAGCCTCAGTTTTGACAGAAACTTGTAAGTTGTTGGGCGGATTAATTGAGCTCCCTGACGACTGGGTTTCTTCCACAACACTAACATCACGTTCAACAGAATCCTAGATGGGAGGAACAAAAATATCGACTTTAAACAATGATTTTGTTTATATTGAAATCTTTCTTATTCTTAGACAACTGTTTCTTCCAGAGACCATTTTTAGATTACCAATCACATAAAAACTAATAAAAATAACAATTTGCTCGATAATTGATATTAAAAAAAGTTTTTAAACAAAAGCCCAAATCATACTTTCGAAATGAAACCTTGCCAACAACGAAGAAACAACGTCAGTTTACTGACCTCCTGAGTATGAGCAGAGAAAGCCTGTGGTCCTTTTATAGGTGTATCTACATCTCTCATGCTAGGTACCGTACTATCATCTCTGATAGAAAAGTTATAATTTGACCTGTCCATCCTTTGTTGGGTGTCTTGAGACATGTCTTGTGACATTTGCTCAACCTTGGCAGGTGCTGCAGGTTCTACATTGACTTTAGCTCTAACAATAGATAAATACATGAGTGAGTAACAATAAAGCTAACAACCTGCATTGCTTAACCATCATAACTAGAGATATGACTATAAGTTGTCATGAGATGACAACTTATAAAACATGGATTAATCAAAGCATAGAACTATCCGCTAAAGATGTAGATTAAATAGCTCACCTCTTGGACGGCTGAATTGTCTCTGGTTCAGTTGAGCGTTTGGTGGATGGAGTACAGGGCTCAGTTTTCATCTAATTAATATATTATATACACAGCGTGTTATATACTTATTATAATATACAGAGTATATTATAATTATATATACAATATAACTTAAAGGGCCTAGGACGCCTAATTTGAAGAGGATTTGATTTAATTTAAACTTTCTGAGGTTGAAATGCGTTCAGAAAAATTATCTGGAGTTGCCCTCTCACCAGTAAGACGATTCGTATAGACGCAGTCAGCACTTGCCAAGACGCCTTTTTTTCTCGAAGACGCACCAAGTTATATAGAGCTATAAAGCGAGTTTCCAAAAATTTGGCTTGTTCGCATAGAAATAGGGCCTCCTAGATATTAGTTTTGTGCAGAGACTGTTTTGATTGCAAAAAAATGATATTGCAACAAATTTTAATTTTTTTGGAGCTGTTTTTCTCAAGTCAGCAATTTATTTTATCTTTGGTAAGCTCGCTATTATGTATACACTGGCGTTCACGTGATGGTGTTTGTCATCAAAATCAAAAGAACTAATGAAATTTTTTTATGAAAATAATAATTTTCATGTGAAAAATTAATCAAACAATAACATTAGTATACTTTCATGATAATACTAGGTGAAAAAAAACATTGCCGAAATTGTATTTCCGGCGTGGTTTTTTTTACAACAACAATAATAATTAAATCTGAAATACCGGCTATCTTTCCAAGAAAAAACTTCAAAAGCACCAAATAATAATAATTAAGATTTTTGAAAAGTAGTTTGGAACTGAAAAAGTAACAAAAATGGTACAAACTACTTGCTGTAATATACTATATAATATCACAATGCCGATAGTCCCTTTTGCCAAACGCATTGTCATAGACCTCCACAGACCTCTACATGATACCTATTGGTGTTTTGTTGACGCGAGTGAGTTTTCTCAATAGGTTTACAATGCTTGATGAGAAAACAACTCTACACACAAAGTGCGTCTTGAAAAGCCAGTCCTAAGCCCTTTAATTATACATTACACACACCATATAATAATATTGTATATGTTATAAATGTCCAACCTTAATATTTGTACTGGCCACAGGCTGAATAGAATTCTGTGTTTCAGCTACACAAGTGACGTCAGGGGGAGGTAACATATCTCCTACATGAGTACTTCTGTCTGCAGCCCTGAATATACAGGATTGGTTTGTATTGTGTATGACTTCTTATATATACAACACACTGTACACAACACACTGTATACAACACACTGTACACAACACACTGTACACAACACACTGTTCACAACACACTGTACACAACACACTGTACACAACACACTGTACACAACACACTGTATACAACACACTGTACACAACACACTGTACACAACACACTGTATACAACACACTGTACACAACACACTGTACACAACACACTGTACACAACACACTGTACACAACACACTGTACACAACACACTGTATACAACACACTGTATACAACACACTGTACACAACACACTGTACACAACACACTGTTCACAACACACTGTACACAACACACTGTACACAACACACTGTACACAACACACTGTACACAACACACTGTATACAACACACTGTACACAACACACTGTACACAACACACTGTATACAACACACTGTACACAACACACTGTACACAACACACTGTACACAACACACTGTACACAACACACTGTACACAACACACTGTATACAACACACTGTACACAACACACTGTACACAACACACTGTATACAACACACTGTACACAACACACTGTACACAACACACTGTATACAACACACTGTACACAACACACTGTACACAACACACTGTACACAACACACTGTACACAACACACTGTACACAACACACTGTATACAACACACTGTACACAACACACTGTACACAACACACTGTACACAACACACTGTACACAACACACTGTATACAACACACTGTACACAACACACTGTACACAACACACTGTACACAACACACTGTACACAACACACTGTACACAACATACTGTATACAACACACAGTACAAAACACACTGTATACAACACACTGTACACTGTAGTACAACCAATAGAAATGTTTGATACAACCAAATACACTATAATACAACCAATAGAAATGTTTGATACAACCAATAGAAATGTTTGATACAACCAATACACTGTAATACAACCAATAGAAATGTTTGATACAACCAATACACTGCAATACAACCAATAGAAATGTTTGATACAACCAATACACTATAATACAACCAATAGAAATGTTTGATACAACCAAACACACCGTAATACAACCAATAGAAATGTTTGATACAAACATACCTTGAGCTCTTTGAGGACTGTGAGTCGGGCACTAGGAAGCTAGTACTAGCCTTGCTAGGTAACACCAGGGGAGGCATAGACATCTGAGTGTGCCTAGCTCCATCCATAGCCTGTGACATACTCTGGGTGTGGCTCAACTTCTGTGAGAACTCTTCGTGTAGTTTTGAGCCTAACAATACGTAATGTTTATCAGTGAACCTTCAACAGTTTCAACTCTGAAGATTGTGCGTGGTGCAGTGGTAACTGCCCGCCCCTTGTTTGGGGTTACAAAGGCATTAATTTACACAAGTACACACGTACTGTAGTTTCACAAAGCACAGAGAACTAACCAAAGGAAAAGTGAATGTGATTATTTACCAGCATCTTGCTCAGGGTTGCAATGTTTCTCTGTAGAGCAGTAGAGTATTGCGTGTCCAATCTCTGCATCTTGTATGTACCTCTTGTGTTTCCTAGTGAGATAGGTCGCACAGTCTTTGTACCACGAGGGCTGACTGCTGGTGTCACAATACATCAATATACAACCAGCAGCAGTGAGCTGGGACAGACTTCTAGGTTTACTCTCTAGTAACAGTGCTGTACCAGCCGCTGCCTCGACTGATGCCTTCATCCTCTCAAACTACAAGTGCATTGTGGGTATAGCTAGCTACTTACGTATAGCTATGGATAATTAGATAGCTACATTATGATAGATGAGTCAATTGAACTAGCAAACGCCTAGACGAGTCCAACCTGAGATCTGCTGCAGAAGAAGAAAGTGGTGCCTCTGAACAATTCCCGTCTCTGCTGCCGAGGTTTGAGCAAGTCTTTTTCCGCCCCTTCTTCAGGCAGAACCGGGGTGAAGCTGCAACATGAGTGGCTAGCTGACAGCTCATAAAGACTGAGACGAGATATAAATAGAAGGGAATATTTCATAGATGTAACAACACACTACTAACCTTTCTGTAATGGGGAGACAAGCCTTGTTCTCTATAGCTGCTAGCAGAGACACAAAATAGTCGAGAGTAACAATAGGTTTAAGTGTAGCCAACACACACACTGCCTTGACAGTCACTCCAACTTTACCCATCACTAGCATATCCGTACCTGCGTTTACCTCACTCACCTGTACGATATGGTCATTGTAAGCACTAAATCAGTTGTTGCTGCGTACAAAAGGGTATATTGTCTATATATAGGTCATGTACAACTAGCGCTAAGTTACCAGATGTCCACCAAGTCGTAGTAGAATCTGTTTTAGTTTGATCTTGTCTGCGCTAGCCAGAGATGATACACACACTCGCAGGGGCTTGTACTCTACTCTGTGTAAGAAATTGTACACATAGCTCATAATCAAATGTAGCAAGCAAATGAATAATAAATGTATGGAAAGTGAAAATAATAAATAAAATGAAGAAGAAATAATAAATATCAAGTAGCGTGAAAAAAAGAAATAATTATTATCACAGAGAGTAGCAATAATCAATAATAAGTAAAATCTGGACCATAAATAATAAATAGAGAATAGTATGAACAACGAAAATAATAAATATTAAGTAGGAAACAAACTTGAACAAATAATTATTATGGAGAGTAGAAATAATAAATAATAGCAGTCTAAACGCACCTATAAACACTTTGTAGCTGTCCGAACTTGACAACATCTCCATTTGAGAGGATACGAGTTCCACCAGAGAGTTTACTCCCTCCAACAGACGTACCAAACTTAGATTGATCAGTAATAGAGAAAACCGGTAAACAGTTCGGGTTGTTCTGCAACAACACAAATACCGAGTATACAACATCAAAGCTGCAATAGCTCAACAGATCTAACACACACACCTATAATCAACTTTTCATCAAAAGCAAATCACTTACCAGGTTTTTCTCATCGTGTTTAACAGATAGGACCGCATGAACGCGGCTTATAGAGGGGTCTTCTGTTAACAGGATATCTACATTCTTTCTACCAACGACATAGTCTTTGCCACACAACAGATGAATTTCTGTAAAATTGATACAAACACTGAAGTACTGACATCCTATCATTCACGTACTGCATATAAAACAAGTAAATTGTTATTCCACACCAACCTTTTGCAATATTTTTAGTAACTTCCAAAGACTTTTTAGGCGATGATTTGCCATCGTACACCAGTGACCACATGATGGTTGGGTCTATTAGTATCTTCAAAAGGACCAATAGAAGAGTTACATGTATGAGAGTAATTTATTACAGAATCTGTTATTGATAATAATCCGAGTTTGTTTTTAATGATAAACAAAATTGTTTCAGCGAGTCAAACTATTAACAACACTAAAGCAAAACACAATCTTTGAAAGACATCAGGACTTTCAAATAGCAAGCTTTAATCAATCATTTAGTAAATGTTTCTGTAATAAAACTGGTCGACGTTGTTATTGTTGAATTGATTTTGCTGTTCTGCAAGTCACATCCAGATATGATAAAACACTAAAACTGATGACCAAGTCAATCTTTTGAATATATTATAGTTGATGCAGTTAATAACTAGTCACCATGGAGTAAGGTTTATCTATCACATGACATAATTTAGCATTGGTTATAAAAATAACTTTGTCCGAAATACATTGTATTTTTAGTGCAAAACTTCGTATTTTTTCATATGTATTAATGTATGCACTCTTTTGC
The DNA here is from genome assembly GCA_945261195.1 of Cryptosula pallasiana. Classification (NCBI taxonomy): domain Eukaryota; kingdom Metazoa; phylum Bryozoa; class Gymnolaemata; order Cheilostomatida; family Cryptosulidae; genus Cryptosula; species Cryptosula pallasiana. Next base: position 21,992,329 of record OX183133.1, on the reverse strand, counting down.
ACAAGGCAAACAATATAGCTCAGTTATGCAAGACTATGAAGCTTATAGTGGTGTCATCAACGAGTTCATGAAGTTCTATTTGCTCATAAATGAGCCGAAATGGTTAAAAACTGCGTAAGAGAATGAAAAATTTTGATCAGTGGTTCCCAAACCTTTTTGACCTATTCCCCATTTCACAAACTACAATGGGACATTCCCCCCTTGCCTGGTCCCACACCCCCATATACCTTACAAGAGTGAGATAAGTGCAGGAAAAAAGTTACACATTTATTGCGAGAATTGAAATAAAAGCCAATACAACCTGCCTGTCTGGTGGTTTTGCATACGCGCGAGATGTCTTTGGTATATTTTTTAGATTAGGAATATCCTATAAGAATATGAAAGCTATATATAAGCTACAGTTTATATGAGTCACAGCAAACCATCCACTTTATGAGGGCTAGATGGCTATAAACTAGGTAAAATGTCTATCTATAGGTTTACCTGAGTGAAGCTAATTTGATATCAACTCACATTGAACTGCTGACTAAACTTGATGTGCATGAAATGAGAAACAGTTGTAAGCATGTCATGCATATGACAATAAGATTAAGGACTAGGTAATTCTCCTCGAAAAATCTACAAGTCCCCCTAGGGGAACTCCTCCCAGTTTGGGAACCACTGATCTAGAAGCTTTTCAGTCTCCTGATTGCCTGGAAGGATAAATTTTGTCGTTATTTTCAACTAAGCTTATTGGCAGCATGTCAAAAACGCACTTATAGCCATACAGCTGTGCATCTATGCGACTCATATTCATAGATCTAACCACTGAGTTATATTCATATATGTTTTGAGACAGCATTTTGATTTACAACGCTGATCAGCGCTATAATAAATGAAGCTAAAGCCAACTGTATTGCTGAGGTGGGTATATTAACAACTTCATTGATCTAACATTTGTTATTCTCCAACAATTCAAATCTGATAATGAGGATACTAGAGGGGAATCCATTGAGCCACCAATTGTACTTATGAAATTGCTGATGTTGTAAAAACAAAATGAAAAGTGCACAGTATTTGAAATATTACTATAAATTTATTTATGATCATATAACTATAATTCAGACAATGTAAGTAACAAGATTGCAGATGACATCTTTATGCACTAGTTGCAGAACATGGCTATTTAATTGCTTGTAAAGCAGTAGCTTTCCATACTTTTCAATTAGTGCGGATTCGACTTTGAAAGGGATGACATGAAAGTGTTTATCAAACAATCATTCTAAACGCAATAGCTGTAAACTGTGTTCAGTCATTTAAACACCTTACACATAGTTGTTCAAAGGGCAAAACAAGACAATTACAATTTTGTGTTGCAGTGAGCTAGACAGCTATCGAGTCCCTAAAACCACAATTACCTAGTGGCCAAAATAAAGAGGGCCTCATTTTAGAGAAGCACTGTAAACCACCTTTCCAACCCGAACTACTGCATTGTCAAACATGTGATTGATCAACTCTAGAGTTTCCTTGGTTTAGGTTAACAAGAAACTTCTCTTCCTTGAGACATTGTTTGCCCTTCTCCACTTTTACCATAATTGAAGCCACTAAGCCTCTGAAAGTTGCCACATTTTGCATCTTTTTGTTTCACTTTATAATACTATGAAGACAATTACGTTTTACAATAAAATTCGAAAAAATTTAATTTATTATCGTCAAACGTTTCCCGTCATGTACACAGACATTTATTTGCATTGCGGGCAGAGACAAGCAAAAAGTGAAGTTAGATTGCGACACGACAGAACGGTTTGAGGAATCACTCACACTTGTGATAGTATGCGGTAAAATATGATATTGTTTTTCTATTACTGAGAAACACAATGATAAGTAACTGACCACTAGTGAACTGTAATTATTTAATATGAACCCTCAGTAAATAACACGGTTAACTTTGTTCAAAGCCAATCTACCGATCAAATAAATACTCAATGCATGAAGCTCCAGAAAATGACTGACTGCTCACAACAGCCTTTATTGATTAAAGCTAAATTGTGCAAACCTTTGTTTTGAATTTTGTCCACAGAGGCAACAGTGACTAACTTTTCCAAAAAATTAGTCCATGTTTATTAAAAACACAAACTGCAAATTTGATACTACAAAAGCACATCCTCCACTAGCTTTACCAACACTGCAAGGAAAGGGAATGACTAATCAGCTAACACTACTTCTGAAACTACTTTCAGTCAAAAAATGATGTTACTTTTTGTTCACAAATGGTTCAATAATAAATAAAAGATTCGGACCCTATGATCACTCTAAAAATCTCCAGAAGCAAGCCCATGCCGATCTATGAACTAGCACGACTACACCACATCAGCTTTCCTTTTTTGTCACATTTTTCGTCACTTGATAGTAGACCTAATCACAACCCACTGCAAAGCAACTTAATGTTGGACCCCTATAATAAAAACCATCATTTCGACAAGATATGAAGAAGTGCTCATATTTATGCCATATACATATATATACAGGTCAATTGCTAGATTGCCCTAAAATGTTCAAAAAACGGTCTGGTTAAACCACATTTCCTGTTCAGCAAAAACACGTTCCAGTGATTTCATAAAATATGAATACTATTTTGGGGGGAAGTATTATTTTTTAATACCTAGATGTCAAAAAACAAAAATCTATAAAATCATTTCTAGTTATTGTTGTATCTGTATTCCCAGCCCCATTCCTTTTTCTTTGTGTTTATATGAATCGAGTGGGCGGAGTTACTGTTTTTCCATACATAAAATCAAGACCCTCGAGCTCAGATTTTTCATGTCGAAAAGCTGCACTATACTCTCGCACTATCTACTGGAAGTGCTGCTATTTTTTTTCAAGAAATAGCAGCTGAAGCACTACATTAGTTTATAGCACCGAGCACTTACAATATCAATAGCAGATTAATTCGGCAGGCAAAGATAATCAGGCCAGCAAGTCAAACTCCAAATGCAAGACACACTTTTAGCTGAGCTATGCTAAGTCAATAGTCTGACTTGATGGGTTTTTTCTCCAGGGCGTCTCAATTAGCAGTTTGAGTGGTAGCCAAGCAATCTTGCTGCCAAGCAGAGGGGTGCATATGGATGCCGCCCAATAGTATAGAGGTATTGACATTGCAACAGTAAAATCCTATACAGTGTAAATGGATGTAACAACCAAAATGGTAATAATAATTATCATAAAAGGGAATACAACGGCAGTTGCAGATGCTATCATAATAATTACCTTAATAAGAATGGTGCTAGATGCTTTAGCATAATAATTGTCATAATAATAACCTAATGGTAATAGTGGATGATGAGGAGGATAATAACGGTCTGATGATTACTTATGTAATTGATGATGACAAATTACTATCTGTTATAATTATTAGTTCAGCGAAAAAATCTGTGATGGCAAGTCACCAATATTGACTACAGAAAACACCTGTCGTGGCACATCATAAAAACATCAAATGTTGATGGAGTAGCTTAACACATCATAAACCTAAAAAATAGCAAGTCCCTTGGTCCTGGCACATATGAAAACCAGATATACCGATCGATCTTCTACTTGTTGAAAAGTGTCTGTCCCTTATATTTTCAATGGAAGTCAGCTGATATTACAATCGCTCATAAAAAAGATCAACTAGCAACCCTGGTAACCACAGGCGCATATTGCTTACAAGCATTCCTTGCAAAATGCTAGAGCAATAGTATGACAAAACCTGAATCTTAAGCTTGCCTTCTTCTATGTAATAGCAACACTGTTTTTGTAAGGGCCTGTCATGCGAGACGCTACTGATTGGCACATTTTATAAACTTGCCAGATTCTTGGATAACTCACTGACTACTTGTGCAACTGTCGTAGACTTTAAAAAAGGCTTCGACAAAAAGCCTCACAGCTTGCTTATGAAAAAGCTGCGAAACATCTCGAACATAGAACCGCAAATAGTTAACTGGATTCAAGACTTCCTAGCAAACCAAACACAACCAGTAGTTCTCAGACACGCACACCCTGCTAAACTGGTGGTAACTTCTGGTGTTTCCCAGAGCTCTGTACTGGGACCATCGTTATTCTTGATACACAATAATGACTTTTGTTCCTTTGTTGGCTGCAAAGTTAGCAAAAGACCCCTTGAACTACCAGACTGTTGATACACGCAAATATGTCGTAAGAACTCAATGAAAAGTAAATGCAACTCACGAATGGTCTGTAAAATGGGAAATGCCATTCACCAGTGCAAAATTTGACGCCATTGTTTTTAAAGAATCAGATCTAAAATTCAATGAGCATGTCTTGAGCAAAAGAAAAACTACCAATAAAATTTTGGGCTGTATCAAACAAAACACTGCATGATGCACCTGTCAGAGCCAGACTAGCTGTTTATACTTGCCTATGCTGATCAATTGTGATTGTTGACTATCATAATCATAGTCAACAATCACAATTGATCGGCATAAGCTAATAGCATAATGCTACAGCAATATGAAACCCTCCTAGTAATAAACAGCAGACACACAACATTGAGAAGATACAAAAAACACCTCAATGATTCGTTAGCAACCTGAAAGAGCGTGATTGCATCACAAGTGCACCTAAGAGGCTGAGAAGACTTCAGACACTGATAACGAACAGAAGAAAACATCACATAATATTTTTACCAATGCGAATCCTCTCAGACAAAAAGAACAAGACATCCTCTTCCTTTCATCAGCATCGTGATCATACGACGAAGTAGTCCAGCTCTGCAGTCAGACCACTCTGGAAACCAGAGCTGCAATATTATATTATTATCATAATTATTATGGGAGTGCCTAACAACCTCAATAAAAAACATGTAATAAATAATAATTGTTAAATTATATTATTACAATAATAATAAATAATACAAATATTATTATTATTAATTAATAATAATAATTAATAATAATAATAGTTTAATAATCATAATAATAATGTTGATCATGATGATGATCATGATGATGATCATCATCATGATGTTCAAGTTGCACTAGTGCACTAGTGCACTGTTGTTGTTGTTGGACATGAGAAATTATAGCCGCTATCAAAGCTCCTGTTGTTGCATGATGTGTACAAATAGTTGTTTTCAATGTATTTAGGGAGTCATGTTTCAGTTTTATATGCACATACAGTAAAACTTACAATTACAACAACAAATTCATTATTGACAAAATAAAAAACAATGAATGAATGTGACCGATGGAGGTAGCGCGACTTTTTAAACCGGATGTTGTTCTACCTCAAATAACTGGATTCGTTAAAGCGAAGCGATGGAAAATTATTGGCCAAGGAGGAGTAGAATAATAATTAAAACTGTTGTTGACAATACCAACAAGGATGATTGATAATAAACATGTTTATGTCAAACATTGTTATTTATTATAAAGACCACTCCAAGTTAGCCGTCTTGTTGTCGCATAACACCATAACACCAAAGACTAACTATTATTATATTATTATTATTATTATTATTAATTATTATTATTTGTTGAAGTTGTTAAAAAAAACTTGTTAAAAAACAACAAGTTGTTGTTTGTGTTGTTGTTCGTTGCACAGGGGGGGGGGGGGGGCACTGCAGTGAGTAGTAGTTGCAAGCATGTCTCTTTACCTAAGTCCACTATCAAACACCCTACATACATACACGTGTATGTAGGGTGTTTGATAGTGGACTTAGGTAAAGAGACATGATGCTTGCAACTACTACTCACTGCAGTGCCCCTGTGGTTCGTTGTTTAATTTATTTATTTATTGATTTTATTTAATTGATAAAAAAATAAATATAATAATAATATATGTACTTAATAATAGCTATTAATAATAATTATTATTATATAATAATTGTTTTTTTTATATTAAACAATTTTTTTAATTTATAAATTTATTTATAAAATAAATAAATAATTATTGTTATTATTATTGTTGTCATTATTATTATTTTTATAATTATTAACTGAATAAATTATAATAAAAAAATAATTATTATTATCATTATTATAATAATTACCTCTCTGTATTACCTCTGTGACGATAGGACACTCTAAATTATTATTACTAGGTGCAAGTGGAGTGCCTCAGGAGGAAAACAGTGTGCTACAGTCACAGTGTTATTACCACAGGGGCACTGCAGTGAGTAGTAGTTGCAAGCATGTCTCTTTGCCTAAGTCCACTATTAAACACCCTACATACACTGTATGTAGTAGGGTGTTTAATAGTGGACTTGGGAAAAGAGACATGCTTGCAACTACTACTCACTGCAGTGACCCTGTGGTTATTACATGGTTCCAGCATGTAGCTGTCTAACAGTTATACAGTTTCTGGAAGTACTCTCATGTCACATATAGTTCTAGGTAAAAAACTGTCGTGATGCATACTGGAAGTTGCATATATATATATATGGAAGTGAGCTATCATTGTTTTAGATCTGCTTTGATTATTTCATGATAACTAGATGAGAGTACACTGTGCCGTTCCTCGTCTTGCAGAATTTTCGTAAGCAGTGCGACCCGGTGGTATTGCTTGTGCCTGGTTAATGTCGGGAGACCTAACTGTTCTTTGGCTTCACTGACACTGTCGCGATCCTTCCGACCACTCACAAACCTAACAGCTCTACTCTGAACGCCTTCGATTGAGTTTATAATAGCCTTGTTGGTAGGGTCCCACATTGTATCAGCATATTCTAAAGTGTGTCTACGTATACTGGTGTATGCAAGCAGTTGGCTGTTTTTGGGCGTAGTACCGAGTGTATATTTGATTACAACCAAGATTTTACTAGCTTTCTCAGTTTTTAAGGCTATGTGTTGGGCGAAATGTAGATTGTGTTGAAGGATGACACCTAGATATTTGGTGCTCTCCACCCATGAAATTTGCGAGGAGCCAAGCTTGTAGTGTAACTGAGGCTTAGGATTTGGTCCAAAGCACATGGCATGACACTTAGTAGAGTTAAAAGGCCATTTTCCATCGTTGTGACCACCTTTCTACGGCACTAATGTTCTCTTGGAAGGCTATCATTTCATCGTCATTATTGACTTCTTGGTATAGTAAGGTGTCATCAGCATATATGCTGACTCTACAGTTCGCAGCAGCTGGGAAGTCATTGGTGTACAGAAAAAAGAGGGTCGGCCCTAGCACCAAGCCCTGTGGCACACCAGATGATACTGCACATGAAGCTGAGTACTCGCCCTTCAGCATTCGTTCGATCAGAAAATCTTGTATCAAGTTTGTCAGAACGGGATTTAAATCGGGGATCTGTCTCAGTTTTTCCTATAGGAGAGCATGTGGTACTTTGTCGAATGCTTTTTGAAGTCCAATATCAGCACATGAGTAGTTTTGTGTGTCTCTGCTGTCTTAGCAAGGTCATCGTACGTTGCGCAAAGCTGTGTTTCACATGATAGGCCTTTTCTAAACCCATGCTGTCGATTGTGGAGGATATTATCAAGTATCTCATTGAGAAAGTGAAGCACTATATGTTCTAATATTTTACATGATATGGAGGTTAAAGAGATAGGTTTGTAGTTAGATGCACATGTTGTGTTGCCACCCTTATGGATGGGTGTTACATTTGCTTCTGTCCATTGTTTCGGTGGGCGTCCACATGCAAGTGAGGCACGGAATACGTGGCCTAGGCATGCAGCAGTACTTTGCTAGTCTATCATAAGATCCGGTTTTCTGATGCCGTTGGGACCAGGAGACTTTTCGTTCCCCAGTGACGTTATCAGCTTCACTATTCCAATGTCAGATATATTCATCCCTTCAGCAGAAGGATTGATTTGTGGTATGGTATCTATTTGCCGGTCTCTGCAAAATTGCTCCTGGAAGAAGTTGTTGAGCGGCTTAGCACATTGTCTTGGATCTACAGTAGTGTGGTTTTTGTTGTGAGTAAGACTGATGAGGGGTGGGGCTTGCTTCTTCATTCATTTTAGGTGTTTATAAAATGGTTTTGAGTTGCCACGAGCTAGAGGACCGCGTATCTTATTGACAAGGTGATCTTTTTTTAATTTTGTTATTTCGGTTTTTGTTTCCCGTCTCTCCATCTTATATTTTGATAGATAGAAAGGATGTCCTGTGTGTTTGTACTTACGATACGTTTTACGCTGTCGAGAGGTCAGTTTGCTAGCTTTCTTGCCAAACCAGTCTGGTATGTTTTTATTTTTGGGTGTAAGGTCTTTTGTTTGCACAAATCTGTCAATACCTGCCTTGAGCTTAGTGGAGAAGACATGCCACATATTGTCTGGATCATTCATCGACGCTACGTGTTTTTCGTGTACTCTTTGAAGGGTTCCATTTCTACTTTTTTGTACAGTTTGACACTGAATGTAGAATCGTCCGTAGTTCTCGGTTCTACTATATTGAGTTTTGCAGTCAGGAGATAATGATCACTAAGACCAGGCTCCATAACATCTATTTCCGTAATACATTCGATTGAATTGGTACAGATTAAGTCTAACGTATTCCTGTGAACATGGGTAGCACATGAGATTAGTTGTGTGAACATATTTTCATTCAAAGCGCTCAGAAATTGTCGATGCAGAGGTTTGTAACTGGAATGATTTCTTACTATCTTTGTTTTCCAGTCAATACCAGGCAAATTAAAGTCACCTAGTAATATAACACGGGAATCTGGGAACCTACAGTTCACATCCTGTAAGATTGTCCCGATTTTATCGATATTCTTCAAGTGGATATGCGATCTGTAGTAACAGCAGAGAACGATTTTGGGTTCAAATCTCACAATAACCATCTCTTCATCTAGTGCGTTGATGTTTACGATATGGGGTTTTAATGTGTGATTGATGGCAATGAGCACTCCGTTGCCATGTGCATCTCTGTATCTACGAAAAGTTGCTTTGTTATCAGTTTCTATCAAAGTCTCCATTTTCACTGGTTTCCGAAAAGGTTCTGTCCATTCAGCTGTTTAATCTCAACCCTTCAATAATCTGTTCTTCATCTTTTCAATGATAAAATTCGTGCTTATGTTGAGGATACCTGCTTCTTTGATGCTACCAAAGTCCAAGGCAACAACAAATCAGTTTGAATCCTGACAGAGTTCTTATTAAGTCTGGTGTGATATTTATAAATGGTTCTCAAACTTTCTCAATCACACCACTTTCTATTTATATTCCGAGTAAAAATGAAACCATTAACACATTTCTCAAGGAAACCATCAACACATTTCTCAAGGAAAAAATTATTACTACACATTTTAGATTTAAAGAATCTCCAGCTGTCCACTCTTCTACAATATTCAATAAGACGTTTTATGCCCTTTGACTTATCACTATTTTATTCTATTATTACATTTTTAAAAAAATTAATTAATTAACCAAGAATTAACTAAATAACTACTGAATACAGACCAGGTTTAGCGGCTCCCTCCCTGTGACATCTCATCTCTTTCCATGAAGGCAATCCTGTTATGGCCACTGTTAACTTACACCCTCTTTCTCAGTGCTTCTCTTGCATCACAGGGTTCCACATCAACAATAACCATTGCCTGTCCTACCTATCCCACCTCTCACCTGTACAATCAGTCTCTACAAAACTTGAAACTAACACAGACTGTCAGCACAGCTTACTACAATTATCTAAACTACTCCATACATTAGTCATCGAACTCCTTGCCTCACCAGTTGCAAATTTCACCATCTCTACAGTCTCAAACTTTCCTGAAGTCACATCTGTTATCAACTTTATAACCATGACAACAACTTTAGATTTCTAATGCCACCCAAAAACATCTAACAGTCATTTTTCCAGCTACTTTAGACATTTTCTAGCTTCTCAACCAACTAACAACTCTGATATTAATCGTTTTCCATATATATCACACTATGGTAACATCTTTATATTTCTATTTTGTCATTTTTTATTTATGAAAACTCTCAAACCAAATGCACAATCCGGTCCACTATTTTTTCACGTTTATTTTTATATTAATTTACTACAATATTGTAAATATACATCTCTGAAGCCTGCTTCTCATACATGTAGCAGCCCGTCGTACGTCATGTGTGAGGAGTTGCGCTCCCACTGCGATCTATGTGAATCCAGGTCGGGCGATGTCGTGTGAGCTCGGGCGAATATTGGAAAAAATCCAAAATTTGTGCGACATGGTTGCGCTGCGAGATTGCTGGGATTCATGTGAATGGGGATGTATCGCTGGTGCTGCTACTTTCCTAACTCTTTCGCAAGAGTTGTGTCAAGGTCATTACCCCACGTGAGACAGGAGACAGTAATCAAGATCCGTCCTAAGACCCTTGGTTAAAAATTGATAATTTCCCCCTATTTTCCAACACTTTTTAATAAAATAAAGATGCTATTCCAAGTCATAAAAGGTTACTTTAGCATTTTATAACCATAAGAGCTATGAATGATTGCTTTTATTCAAAGTTTTAACTTTTTTTGGTGACGTTTTGTTATGCGAAATAATATTTTTTTTCTTCAATTTTTCAGTAATATTTTATTAATTTTAAAAATCAATAATTTTTATAGACTATTTCTTAAATATAATAAATAAAATAACAACTTATTTAATATTGTTATGGCGAACTAAGCGTTGTCCTAGCAACAGCCAGTGCGCATGCGCTAATGCCTGGTTAGCGATTCATGTGTATGGTGTTGTGATGCAGTGGCTCGCAGTGGTAGAGCAACTCCGATCAACCACGATTTGGCTGCGACATGTATGGAAAGCAGGTTTGAGTGATGTTTTCCATCACAATAAACTTTGACAGGAAAAGTTATATGCTTTTATTTAATAACGTGATATGATTACAACATAATACAATATTGTTCTGTAATACATACTAATCACAAAAATAACCATATTTTTTGTTTCAGTATAAAATTGGTTGACTCTAGTCTGATAATTAAGTTGTAGGTAAAACGTGCCTCCTCTGATGGATATATAATTAAGGTTACCTTAAAGGTATGTAAGAATGCCTCCAGGTAGAGGATGCTATAAAGTTGTATTTCTTGGAGCGAATGGCACCGGAAAAACATCAATAATTGAACAGACCCTTTATGGTTGTCATGTTGTTGGTATGGTACGTGTTTACCTATGAAATACCCCAGTTACCTAATACCCACTATTAATACCTTTCTGTTTCCCTGTTTACCTGCATTTGTCGTATTTTAGACTGTACCTACGACATTAGAGGATACCTACTCCGCTAATATTCTCACTGAAAGGAATAGCCAAGAACAATTTAGATTCTACGATACCACAGGCTTGGTTAATTTTTTTTAGTTAAAGTTTGAGACCTCGATCAATTTTTTATTATTTACTTATTATTATCTTATAAATTATGTAGTTTTTTGTATTTTTATATTTGTAGGATTGTCAGAAACCTATGGTTCCAAAACACTATTACACAATTGGAGATGTAAGTAACTGATTAATAAATCAATTAAATCAATCGATCAATTAAATAGTTCTGTAAGATTACTCTTGTATTGCCAATATCTCTAGTTCATAAAAGGTTGACTTCGGTTCTATTTATTTTGCAGGCTTATGTTCTAGTATTTGATATAACCCGATGGGAAACATTTCATTGTGTGAATGCAATAAAAGCGGAGATCGATAAGAACAGCAGTAGAAAGGAAAAAGATTCACCAGTGATACTAGCCTTAGGAAACAAAATTGACCTTGAACATTCAAGCAGGCAGATAGAAAGTGAAACTGTCAATAAATGGGCCAGCAGTGGAAAAGGTTTCTTTTCAAATAAGTATCATAATCCAAAGATAGAATAGCTTTTTGTATGTAGGACATATAACTTATCTGTATGTAGGACATTATTGGCTCGAATCTCTTCATTTGCAGCTTTTCTGTCAAATTGAATTTTTTGCATGCTGGAATGACTGTTAACAGAAATGAACATCTACAAGAACAAATGTAGACAAATCTAAAACGAACGTCAACTATCTAATAAAAGAAATATTTCAATGTTCGTTCTAGGAAGTGTGGAATTTGATCTTGGAGACGTGAAAATTATCATTTCGACATTTGTTGCAGGAATTTCCACGCTGTTTTGTTTAAATGTAAACAACTCCTAAAAAATGTTGAGATGATATTTTATGTGACTTTGTAAATTAATGTCGATAATATTAATGATGAACATCAAAATATCCTTTTTTATTTCAAAGCATGCATTTGTTTCAGGTTTGGCAATACTCATTGCAGATTTGTGTGCTTTCATTACGGTTGATGTTCATCCTTGCCTTTGTACATTACTATTTCTCTTCATGGCACTGAGATAATTTTTCTCAAAAGTCATTTGGCCTTGGATAGAGCTTGCAAAACACAATTAATTGTATTAAATTTTTGATTTGGCTTTATTATAATAAATGAGATATTTCTTGTTGAATCACTTTGATGAACGATTGAAACAACAATTGAAATACTTTTCCAAAAATTCGAACACGACATTGAAGGTTATGGATGAGAGATTTATACTTTTACAGTCCTAGAAGCTGTTAATAATTTTTTTGGTTAACGAAAACAATTGCGTATAATAATTCGTCGCTTACTAAAGATTTCAGCAAAGTTGTTTTTTCTCAAAGAAGTAGCTCAGTCCTAAATTTGGAGTCGTTTTCTTTCGGGGAACAACCCTCTTGTATTATACGACTGTCCTGAAATTTCAAGCCTCTTTGCATTTGTACTATATCAATGTAGAACCATTCTTGTCTACGTTTTCTGTTGTTTATTTTTGTTCGAATCCCTATTAGTTTGAGCGAAGGACTCTGATCATGATTTATCCTGCTCGACGGAATGGCAATGAATATAGTAGTTCATGTTACTAAACTTTACAATTTCTGTCAACTTGCTTTAGCATTGCTTGTGCTCCAATTACCATGTATCTTGTATAACTATTAGCTGGCAGGCTGCCAACTAGTTTTGCTATTCTCAGATATTTTACGTTCTTCCTGGACTTGTAGTTCATTTCCGGGAGGTGACTGTGACTAACAAAGCTGGACTGATGGATGCATTTGTATGGCTGGCATCTAGGCTAACCCAAACATCTCGTATGTACATTTAGATAATAGAGCTATTTATAGTAGGACACAGGCTAGCATTCCTTGCATTACTGTTTCATGTGATTGTCTTGTAGAACGATCTGCTGGTCTGTCGATAAAGAATCGTTTTAAGACGAGTTACTCCGCCAGTGGACCCGCCTCTGATGTCTGACTCCACTTGTCTCATCGATGATGCTTTTACTTAGTATTCCTGCAAATCTCTCACTTTTTCTTGTGCAATAAAAGACGATATGGGAGACTTGAACTGAATGAGCTTTTATAAATGCACTGCCACTACTGTCTATCTATTTCTTGTTTTATATTTTCTGTAGTTTCATGTTCTGATTAATGTTGTCTTGTTTTATTCAATTTTGTCAGTTAATGGGTACAAAAACCTGTTTTTTAACCTCGAGTTGTTTTAATTGAAAATATAACCAAAGTATTTCCAAATTTTATTATTTTTAATGCAGTCAATGGGTTTGTCTCTGCTACCCAATGGGATTTCTGGATGTCGGATTAGAGCACAAAAATGCGCCATGAATAGATGTGTTTCCTTTTTGCCCAGAAATGATTGTGGTATATAGTGATAAATGTTTGAACTCTGATGTAAGAAGCTAACAATATATATATATTCACACGGCAACTATGAATATCGCACAAATCTTCAATTCTAGTTCTTAATATCAAAATATGGGCCTAAATTAGTAAAGCTGTTGGAAACCCTGCCACAAGTGGCCTTCAAAACTTACATAAAACGACTCAATTTATATTGGCTTGCTAAATATCTTTTGACAAGTTTTGCGGCAACTGCTGTCACATTTTCTCATGTCTTTTTTTCTTCATATATTGCTACTCACAGCAACAGCTGCCATAGGGATAGAAACCGAGTTTTTGATAACCACAAGTTTGTGGAGTTTTTGTTTGGTTTCATGCTTGAGGTGACATGAAACAAAATAAATAACACTTGGTAAGGTCATGATGGTAAAACTATACAGAGTTGTTCTCTTCTGAAATAATAGAACAAGCAACTCCAAATAGCTGTTGTGCAAAATTGTAAAGAGTATGCTAAACGGGTGGAATACAACCGTGCTCGATAGGTATCGTGCTTGGTTTTGAGCGTTATAAACATACAGCAGGTAGTAGCTTTCATTAATAGACATACAAGATTCATTGTGTGATCCACCAAACACAGTAATCTGTAAAACAAGTAGTTTGTCAGTTGCTAGGTCGGTTTAATAGTTGACCTCGGTGACAGCCACGGGCCTTCGGGGTTCGCCGAAAAAATAATAGAGACGATGCGGCCTGTAATAAAATTATTTCTACTAACCTAGCGTTTTCAATCAATTCCCCCCACACACAATTGTGGGGGAATTGATTGAAAACGCTAGGTTAGTAGAAATAATTTTATTACAGGCCGCATCGTCTCTATTATTTTTTCGGCGAACCCCGAAGGCCCGTGGTGACAGCCCTACAAAACTATCATGAAAATCCTTAAATGCAGCACCGTATAGGGCGATTTTTGTGTAATGTCATATGATTGGATAAAATTAGGTGTTCGTGATTAGCCAGTTGTTTCAAGTAGCATTTGCATCTTTATAAATAAAATGCTTTAAAATTAGAGCGAAATTGGCTCATAACTGTCTTCAAACAGCAGCATAGTCTTCACTTTTCCAGAATTATTGAATTTTCAGTTTTATAAGTCAAGCACAGTGTTCTATGAAAAATTTTGTTGTTATTGGCTATGATGATATGGTGTTGTCAACCAGTGAAGTGCCACTAGGTATTTTTCATTATTTTGAGCCAATGATATTTCTAGAAATGTTTTAGACCAATGAAAAGCTCTTTTTCAAATCGCCCTATACGGTGCTGCATTTAAGGATTTTCAACTATCATTTGAGTTGTTGTCTGGGTTTTATTTATTTAGGTTACAGTTATGTTACAGCATTGTTGTGGTGTACGGCAGCTCATGTTCATTTAAAGCATACGGAATCACTGAGAGCATAATTAATACTTTTGCATGTAAGTATAAACTTTGGCTTTACCAACACGCACTCCTCGTCGTGTGATTGACGACGATGGTCGGTGGATAATAATTAATAATAATTATTATTATTATTTATTTATTATTCATTATTATTATTATTATAATAATAATATTGTTTATGATTAATTATAATAATTATTATTACATAACAACTGCTATATAATATTATTATTATATTTATTACTACTATTATATTATTATTATTATGATAATAATAATAATTATATAAAAAAAATATGAATGATTAATAATAAATAAATAACAATAATAATATTATTATTTATATACATATTATATATAATAGTATACAAATTGAATAAATAATAATAAAAATAGAGAGGGTAGTAAGTAAGTAATAAGTAGTAGTAGTAGAAGATGGTAGATAAATCGTGCTTAGGATCGATGATAACTATTAAATTAACAATAATAATATATATATATATATAATAATAATATTACTATTACTTACTAATTATTATCATTTATTTGTAAATAATAATTATTATTATTATTATTATTATTTTTAAAACGGTTATAATAATAATCATAATAATAATGAGTTTTTTGTTATCAATATATTTTTTTAAACAAGTTATGATGATGATCTGATGATGATAACGACAACAACAAAAATCCATGTAAATTAATATTATTAATTTTTATTATCATTATATATATCATGAGCAATAACTGTTACTATTAATTAATAAGTAAGTAATATTTATTGTAATGGAGTACACACAAATAGTGTTAAAATTATTAGGCTACTCATCAATGAAGAAAAAAATGATATTGCTTATTAATTGTTATTTTTAGTATTATTTAGTTATTACTTGTGCTTGCAATGCTAATTGTATGATGATTGTTGTTGTAGTAATGATATTTTTGATTTTATTTTCATGTATATAGTGGTGTTACAAATAAATATACCGCCCAATTTTTTATTGTCCTTTGGTATAAAAGACTATTATGTATTTCTATTGACCCTTCGCACTACAGCTTACTTCCATATACCGAAATGATCACGAAAACCACCTCTCTCTGGTGAAAATGTAACTTACATGTATATTCAATATATGTGATAGGTGCATTAGAATGATATGACATATGACATTTTTTCTCTTTCCTCTCAAATTTTTTTAATAAACTCTTAGTATGAGTGGGTGGCCCTGAAAAAGGCCGTTGGGGTATTTGGTTGACATCAGTAATTTATAGTCATCTCTTTGGCTCCGATAACAGCTTTGCATCTGCGAGGCATGCTCTTAGCCAGAGTTCCGAGTCAGTCAGTGGTTGCAATACGAAATCAGCCTTTAATAACCTCCTCAATTTGCTTGACTTCGGTTGTAGGCTTGTTCTTACTGATTATGAGCTTTATTTGATGCCACAAGTTTTTTATGGGATTGATATCTGGTGACTCGATCCAATGCGGTCACTTTTTGCCGTCTACACCATTCTTACAGAATGACATGGCGCATTATCATGCTGAAATATCCACTCATCATCTGTCCCAAGCATTTCTTGAGCAGATGGCAAAAGCTTATTCTCCTACACATGAATGTATTTTACTGCATTGATTCTGTTGACTCAGCTACACCAGCTTTCGCTCTACTCTATGAGTAGTCTTCTTCTTTCTTCCTCTCCCTGTTTTTTCCTTGAGATCTCCTTGCTGTTTGAACCTCTGTAGAGTATTGAGATCTGTTGTTTTTGCCACTCCAGTCTCTTTGGATATCTGTCTTTGAGAGTTTTCTTGCTGGTGAAGGTCAATGATCATTGCTCTTTTGGTTTCAGATAGATGATGTGGCATGGCTGCATGCAGAAAGTGGTATATAATTTGGACAAAGAGCCTATCTTTTATAGTCTGTAGGATACTTTTATTCTGCTGCTAAACCCATTAGGATGTTGCGCACGTAAAATCAAACACAATGAAGTTGGAAATATATGGTTTATGAGAGCATCCTTGACTGAACTGGAAAATTTTGGTGGTGCTGATGAGATTATCCAAATTTTACCAAGTTGCTCAATAGCGTCCAGGGCTACTGAATTTAATCTCTCTAGGATTAATGTGATACCATCAGAAACTATAAAAAACAAGCTTTAATTCAATATCCATTGTACTTTGTATAAATGATTTCATCAGCTTCTAACCATGCCACGGAAATTAGGTATTCAGACCTTGTATATAGTGCAATAATAGCAGAGGCGGTCCGTTTATTTGTAACACCTCTGTATCATAATCATTATCAAATTTCTATAAAAAAAATTTAGAGAAGTTATTACCAGTGTTGGGTTTTCATGATATGCATACACTTACATCATTATTTTAAAGGGTTTTAACTGTACATAGACAGGAATGAATGTAGACAGACCTGGAATGAATGTTGAGACAGATGTCGGCAGACTTAGAATGAATGTCAACAATGTCATTAAAGTGTAATATTTTGCAGCCTATTTTAGGAAGTTTCAGTGTTCATTCCCTTTGCTCCAGGGGTGGCCTTCATCACTTTAATTAGGAAATTTTCGATATTTCTAGAACAAAGGTTGAAATAATAATTCATATTTTGTCGAGAACTTGTGTGGTCTTTTCGTAGAATGAACATGGAAATATTTTGCTTTATTGTTCAACTACGTTCATTCCAAGTCAGTCGAAGTTTGCCATATCTGTTTGCAGTTATTCCTGCTAGCGTTCACTCCTGCCCGCATTCATTCCGATATTCTAATCAAATCCATTATTTCTTACTAGAAGATTAATGATAATGAGGTAGTAATTATAAAATTTTTGTCGTTTGTGTTTTTGTTTATTCTCAAATTTAAAACACTCAAGGAGATGAACTACCAGTCAACATGATCAATTTTATCATAAAGCTCATCAATTGCAATTTGCCTCATTTAAAATTTGGCTAGTTTGTAATGGCTAATGCTCATTAAAAATCATTAAATTATTCTCGCTGTGAAATATATCTGTTTACTGGAAGAAAGTCATTACTGATTTCATTATTGCAGCAATCGAATTCAGAATGTTGTTTTCAATTGTCACTTTGATGTATTGAATAAAATATTGCGGTTTTGTGTGTGATTACTTTTCACTACTTTAGACATTTTAAATGATAATTATTAGCTAAAACAAAATTTGCTACAGATTAACTCTAAAGCAGCAAATGTCTAGCTAGCTAATCAATACAGTTTCCAACGCTAGGAAAATAAGAAACTCTGTATGATTAAAGTCCACTATGGTAAATCATTTTTCATCTAACTGGCGTCTTTTCTATGCTGCAGCTGCAGTGTTGTCTAATCATACACGAATATTCATCTACATCAGCTAAAGATATTAGCAGTTGTAATAATCAAAGTTCTCATTCGGTTTATTTGGCATTTGCTGATGAATTGTTGTTTAGTTTTATGGATGATATCAGAATTATGGATATTATCCCAAACTCTTCTAGTTACTGACTGCTCCAAATTATAATAAATGCACTTGAATTTGTGCCTACATTTCTCTGTTATTCACTAATCCTTAGATACCTAGCTAGTTTACACCAGGGGTTGTTACTTGTCTGCAATAAACCACTGAGTGCATACAAGTATTACATGTATGTCATGGGGTATTGTTGGCAATGTTTGCCAGGTTATTCTCTCAAGAATATAAAATCAGTTAAGTTGGTCCGTCTAGTCTGATATATATATATGATAATGTATACATTATAATTACGCTGTCTACCAATTTATTATCCTTTATGACACAATGGCATGTAGCGATATAATTTTAGTCTACAGCTATCATACTACATCCGTTATCAGACTCCCCCCCCCCAAGTTACATTAAATTTGCAGCTTTTTGTATGGAATGAAAGACATTTTGCGGACCTGATGTCTTTCGTAAGAAGCATTTATAGTCATTAGTATCTCATCAATTGTTGAATTGTCTGTCATGTCATACAAATTTGGGCTTATTCTGTCTTTTCAAGGACACATTGAAGCGACTATAGCAGCGTTGTAGGAAAATTGTCAGTTTGTTGAGGGGTTATATGTAACTGCACTGAGTGCAATGCGCTGGTATTGGGAACATAGTTCAACTATTTATCAGCTTCAAACCGCAAAAGTGAATGATGTAATGGCTGAGAGCCTCTTTGAGACCCATGCAATGTTGCATGATTTCAAACGTTGTATTTTCCAGCATCGAAGGTTGCAATGTCTATATAAACTATATGTGTACTAACAATTTTTAAAAAACAATCGCAAACGCAGTGTTTAGGCTGGTTTATTTTATACTAGCGAAAACAATTTAAGTTCTATCAAGAATACTTGTATTTTTTTCTACCGAATGAAAACGAAATTGGGCTGTATGCTTGAAGGTAATTAGCGCCATGAAAATGTTCATACTACATAAAATGCGCACCTTTGAAAATGCGATGAAACTTCAATGTGTATTATTTTCATCATATCTTACAATCATCTCAATCATCAACGTTGTCTTGTAATGTCGAAATTACGACCTTTAGAAGAGATACGGCTTTACTCATTGATTATAATGTACATAAAGTTTGTTGAAATGTTGGCTTACTTGAGCCTTTCCGTGTAAATATTTTGCATGAACTAACCTGATCAGACAGTGTCAATAACTCTACATTGTCTGTGGAAAGGTGTGAACGCAGCTACATATATCACATATCCTTGATCAATTGTAATATATTTTCCTGGAATGAACCGAAGTATGTGCAGTTTATAAACTATTTCATCAATATAATTAATAGAGCTACGATCAGAGCAGAATTGTAGCTAGAATTGCGCTACAACTAGCACCATTTGACTGTTCAATCCCCTTTCATTCTACTGTTTAAACTTCAATCCTTTGACTGTTAGTCACTGGCGTCTTTGTGGCATCTCGTCATGCCACTGCTGTCCTGCTATGGGAAATTTGTCAAATGATTCTTTCATCTTTGTTCAAAAGTCTTTTGTAAAGGCTTTGTCATATTACCTTTCAGCTAGTTGTTTTTGTGGGTTTTTGTTTGACTCAACCAAATGTTATAGATATATAAAATATGATGAAATACCAGTTTTGAATACTTTCAACCATTATCATTTAGACACTGTAGCCAAACAAAACCAACAACAATGTTTGTGCAATTGTTCAAACGTGTTAGAGAGGGTTTGAGATCTCTCGTATTTCTTTGCTTATTTTTTATCTGTTATAGTTATAAGACCTTGCTTCAAGGGATGTGAAAGTTATTTTTCTGTGATTGTAGCTTGCTGATGTAACACCAAAGCTGAACATGCCCTAACTGATCACCCACAGGTATGTTACATTTCAATCAGTTGACCTACATTGTACCAACAATGTTTATCGTTCTAGATATTTCAATTCATTGTTCGTTTTGTAAGACTTGTGTTTAATCAATAACTAATTAAAGCTTAAAAAAATTGTGCTAAAGCATTTGATGTAGTGAGTCACTAGGGCTTTGGTTTAAACACACTAGCTGCTATCTCACACTTTACACAGCAAACATATAATGTCATCCACACGCCTGATAACCCCATTATATTTCTCGTAAGCGCTATCGCATCCATCGCTATCGCATCCATCGTAGTTTTGGCTTATGATGAGTGTCAGATTGTGATGAATTGTCATTGGCCGTTGTAGCTGGCAAGCTTCCAGATGAACTTTGTCTGATCACGTGTAAGCGTAATATCAGTAGGGTATCGGGCTAGGAGCACGAGTCAGTGGTAGAATAGGCAGCAATTATGGGAGGTTGTAACAGTTTGTGTGTTCCTACGAAGAACCCAAATCGCTGTTTGGAGAACCATGCGTCTCTACCTAAAAGAAACTCCAAGCGCAATCTTAGCGCCGCATTCAACATCAATGAGATTATTCAAAGTCCAGACTCGCTCAACATCAAGTAAGTGTACTTAAAATTTATTATTTTAACATTATGTACAAGTATTTTTTTGTCTTTTTTTCTGAAAAAAATTTATATACTAAATTCGAGATTTTTTTCACTATCATTTGTTTGTTTAGTGTTGCTTCTGAGGAGGAGTTGATGACTCTGCCAGGCATCAACAGAGCGACAGCGCGTAATATAGTAGAATATCGGCAGCAAATTGGAGGTTTTAAACAGGTGGAAGACTTAGCCCTGGTGTCTGGGGTTGGAGCTACTAAACTAGAAAGTCTAAAAACAGAGATTTGCGTCTCTAAAGGCAAATCGCAGCAGAGTAAAAACATCAGTCCGGTAGGAAGTGTACAGGGAATTGAACCTTCAGTTGTACGCCGGAAAATCCTACCTCTCAAGCGAGTCAACATCAACACATCTAACGTGTTCCAGTTGAAGAAGGTGAAGGGTATAGGCTTTATCATGGCACAAAACATTGTGGTTTACCGAGATAAGAAAGGGCCATTCAAGTCCGTTGATGATCTACTAAAAGTGAAAGGAATCGGTCCAGCTATACTCAGTATGATCAGACACGACCTCTCCGTAGATGAGAATGACGATGAACAAAGTAACTCGGCCGACAGCGGTATTGGGCCAGCCAATCCCCTTGCCAACCCCAGTATTCGCTCTCCAGACTCTACCTCTACCACTAGTGACCACGTTAGCCAGTTGGTAGCCATGTGTGGTCCTCTAACGCAGTCTTCCAATAGACCTGATGTGCTTCCTTTTGGTTTCTCCACGGAAGGTCGGCAGGTTGTCCGTGTTGCATCTTGGAATCTACAACGACTTACAGATGATAAAATTAACAATCCCGGAGTGAAAGAGGTGATATGCATGACTATACTAGAGAACGGGTAAGCTAACATTTAACATACATCTTTGATAAATAGGAATTTAGCACGTCTTGACCTGTCTCATGTTTCAAGTGTTTCTATAGAGTTGCCACTCTGTGTGGCTACTTGATAGAATTTTTATGTTACTAAGAATCTTAACAAACTAGTCTACATTTTACAGACCACTATTCAAAGTTTGACCAGCACTTGAATGTGTTGAGTGCAGCAATTGTGTCATTTCTATTGTCTTTCTCCATCTGTCAATGCTGGCAGCCAGATCAATATCTTCAAAAATAGATATAATATAAAATATTATTTATTGCATACTTGAAGTTTATTGGCACCAACCGCTATATATTTTTGGCCATGAGCCAATAAACCTGCTATTATTCGATCCATTTTCCACAGTCTTTTTTTACTTCATTCCTATCATGCTTTCAGTAAAAGCATTAAACTGTCTTTTTGTAGTTTTGGTCTGGTGGCCTTTCAGGAGATTGCTAGAAAAGAAGCTCTACAAAAAATTTGTGACGAGTTGAACAATCCAACGTTGCCGAGCATTAGTAAATGGCGAGGTGCCAAAGGACATTGGGAAATTTTTGTATCGCCAACACCTACTGGTAGAATGTTCCAAGGTGTGGAATACAACGGATTTTTATTTGATACCGAGCAAAATATTAATATCATATCAGCTTCACTAATCGACAATCCTTCGGATGATGATGACAAAGCATTTGTCAGGAAGCCGTTTGTCGGCCATTTTAAGGTGAGTTGCGTTGCATGACAAGGTTATAGTCCTTGATAAATGTTGTCCATAGCAATGGATGTTGAAGCTGACATGCGCTATAAATCTGTTATAATTAATTGTTTATCCAGTTGAATCCAGCATTGCTTGCACATCTGCTGGGATTTAACATTTATTATATGCGAACAAATGGTATATATAACTGTCTACAAATGTCACTGCAGCTGTTTGTACTCTTCACTACCCGTATGTCGTTTGCAGATAGGTGCCTTGCTGTACCATCGGTTGACTTGCCACAAATACCTTTCGCTGGAAACAATATAGTTATATCATAAAATATTGCTAATTGATATGGTAAAATTATTTTTTAAAAAAAATCTTTCATGGTGAAAAAATTAAAATTGTTTTACTGTTGAATTCATTTTTCCAATAAAAGAATTTTTTATTAGAAGTTTTTGTGATAAATGTGCAGGTTTGGATAGTTAATTATTGATTATATTCCAGCTGCATGCGGTTGACATGGCCCTCTGCTCAGTACATCTCAAGGCCACCGGGCTCAACAACGAGGATGTGGAAGAGTCGAAGACGGAGGTGGCTACTGTTTCTAGCGTTGCCAAGGCCATTATGAGCAAACTAAAGAATGAAAAGGATATTGTAGTGTTGGGGGATTTCAACATGTCTCCCGACTGTACAGGTATGTATGCGCGTGCGTGTAAGCAGCTATTGCGTGCATGTAATTGTTTTATTGTTAGCCGTCGGTTACTCCCTCCACTGTTTTAGTTCGGCTCCTTTTGTCATTGAAGTCTGTAGGCGTTTCCACGAATTTCTTTACAGCCTCCCACTCACCTTTGTTTGACCCTAAATGTTAAAAGTTCATTTTCGTTCACCCGCAAAAAACTTTCATTTCACAGGAAACGCTTTGTTGATAAGTTTGATGTTAGCACCCTGAAGTCTTTGCAATACAAGTGCACCTAATTGCCTATCTTTAGTTACCATGACAAAGTGAAATATGGAAACTTTTTTCTCAAATATGCAGAGGGTGCTTATTAATATTTATTGTAGGGAGTACATTTTATTCATCTGTTTTATCGGGCTGTCATCAAACAAACAATGCGCCGCGTTTTCGTTGAGACTCATACCTGCGAGTCATCAAAGAATCCTTTGTTGGTTTCTATGACATGCAGCTTGTGAGCCTGTAATGGGGACCCGGCAGATTTTAGGTGCTCACCAGGGGGTGCTAATTTGATGATACCGGAAGTTTACTTGAAGTTTTATGATAATATCGTTAAGATTTTCAAAAATCCACTACTTTTATTTTTATTTTTTGCTTTAGAAGTTTCTTCTCACTGATATATTGAAATGACAGGAGCTCCAATGTCTGTTTTAGCTCACTACATTTTTTTTGGCACAATAAACAGTTATAATCAACTCCAATAATCACTTTTTATGAACGCTAACAATTCTGACTATAGATCGCTATATAAAATATAGAGTGAGCTCGTAAGAGTTATCTCCCATTTATTATTATTTATTACTCATTATTTATTTATTGTGTGTTGTTGTCATCAGGGATTAACACTATTCATTTTATTTCATTGTTAAATAATTTTCATTCAAGCACAAATTTGATCCAACTTGTGATTACGAAATTACAAGTTTCACTCAAAAGCCTTAAGAAGAAAATTAATTCATTTAGTTTAATTAATAATTATTATTATGATGATGATTATTTATAATAATAATAATATCAAAAAAATTATTATTCATTTGCCTTAAAAATTAAAAAATATAAAACAAACTTTTAAAAACAATTGCTATTTATTAGTCACATATCACAGGGTACACCAGATTTTTGGTACACTTGGGATTGTCATAAGAGTTTGTTATTATTATTGCTAGTCGTTGACTGGAGTTAAGAAATCCGCAACAAACAATTTACGAGCAGTTGATGGGGATGGAGCTTGTAATAGTGAGGATGCGCCGCGTAAATCAAGCATAATAGTATATCGCTGCTGTTGAGATAAATTGACAGGGCGCACTGTAAGTTATTTACATTGGCAAACTTAGTTAGGCCCGAAATACGATACTTTGGTTCAACTGCATACTATCTATGAGCATCATTATTAAATTAATTTTTTCAAGTGAATAAAGCAAAATATTTTTCAAAAGAAAAAATTAGAGGTTATATTGATCCCTCAAGCTTCCTCGATCACATTTTTTTTGTCATATTAGCTGCTTAAATGTCTCAAATTAAAATAACAGTCAAGCAAGTCGTAAATTCTAATGATAAGTTATATTAGCAATTGAACTGCTTCCGGTTGCATCTACAAAGAGAAACTGCGTGCCGGATCCCCATTGATCAACGCTGAACTTAAAGAGGTGAACTTTCGTTTTGTCTGAACATTCCGATGAATCAGAGTTTGATGAGTCATTAAGTTAATCAAATATCTTGGTGATGCCTATGCATCTAAGAGATATGTGGATGGAGGGTAGAGATATGTGCCGATATGAGGTTCTACATTTGACCCCTGCTTTAGGTTATATAAATGCACTGGATGATACATGCATGTTATTGGTGGGCGGCTTGTGATAGAATAATAATTTGTAAGAGAGAATGCTTCTACTAGTACTAGATACAGTATCTGCTACGAATTGATAAGTTGATTAACTCTCAGCCGTTGCTGTGGTATGCCGGCTGCCTTGTCATGCCGATCATATGACTTGAGGAATGTGCCAGCCGCTTACATTATAATTGTTTCTCATCAAAAAATTACTTCGGTTTTCATCTTTTTGCACGCCCGCTGAAGTAATAGAAGCTATTATGTGGTTTGATTAGTTGTTGGATGAAAGAGCTTGCAGCGATCTATAGCGAATGGAGCACAAAAGTGCTTGTTTTTCTTGTACCACAAGTGCACTTGTCTGGGCTCTTACTGATCGATATAAGTACTACTTGTAACTGTTTCCTGACTGTTTCTGTCTTATTTAGCGTCGCCGCAGGCCTTGGCTAATCTCTAACACCCATTCCATGGGCCCCATCAATCATCTAGTTTATTAGGTCAGACTGAGATATGTCTGTGCTGTACATGTCACTGCTTGACTAGGTCACCAACACTGCCTTTGATCTGTCAGTCAGTCAGTGGATTATGTTAAACGCTTATTTATATAATTCTCAAACATCTCTATCTTACTCCTGGCATTCATTGCATGAGTCAGCGCTGACCCAGTATATATACATTGTAAGCAGTAGGTGACCTTTGACTTAGTTGTATACATTTGTGGTTTTGCTTACAGAGTTTGATGCTCTCAGAACTAATGGTTACACAAACATGATTCCATCCAATCTCTATACAAACATTAGCACCAATAACATGGCAGGTACTCAGGCCTACGACAATATGTGGGCTAGCCTACAGCTGCAACATATATATACAGGTGAGTCAGCAGCAGCGGCAGCGGTGGGGAACATCTACAGCCTTTGTTAGATCCGGGATCAATGAGCTTTATTGTTTTAATAAGCTTCATAAGTTTCGTATTTAGTTGAAATTTGATTTTGTTTGTCATCTCCGCCTTACTTGTTTTCTAATCAAATTTACACTTTCCTGAAAATTGAATCTGAGGTTTCCAGAGGTTAATGCGCAACAATTAATTCTATTGACCAAGATACCTGGACAATTACTTCACAGAACTTAAAATGTTCTGTATTAACTTCACTTGTTATTTGGTTTGTGGAATGTATGTATTATGTGCGTAGTTCGCTGAGTGGTCGATAGATTAACTTAAATATAGTTCAATAATTCCTTTTTATTGATAGCAAATGCTGCCTTTCATACTTACAGTTCAATGCATGTCAGCTAATTGATGCAATGCAAGCGAGTTAGTTCAATAACGTCATACTAGTGGGGTGACAACTCCATGTTCTGTGTGGTCACTTGTGCAATACACATTACATGCAAAGCTATATATCTTATTGTTTTTTTAGGAAACCATGGAGTGGTGCGGCAAGGCCTTACTAGCCCTTGGATCCCTGACGGCTGGTCGTGGGGTGGGGTGGTCAGTGACCACTGCCCTATATGGGTCGAATATTTCGTTGATAAAGACTTTGATGCTGGTATTTCCAGAGATCTGGAAGGAATCACCCTCACACCAAACACCGACACAATTTAAGATTTCACCAAAAAGCTGCATTCAGTAACAAAGATGGGACAAGTTTAAGCTCGCAAACAGTATTATAGCGAAGCCAACAACAACACATGCGAATACTCATACCTGTTACGGACTCGTTTATCATTTAGTCAATTCTGTTTATGATTTCACAAGTTATTTTGTTTGCCCTTGGCCAGTCATTTACCGTTGAAACAGTTCACCGATAGATTCCTTCAATGGTTTGTCGTGCAATTCAAGTTTTAATTATTCTATAATTTTATGCTTCCAATGATGTCTACAAATCTGATTGTTTAATTTCTACAATAGTTATATGTATGTCAGGCTTCTATGTATTGCCCATTTCACGATGGTATTTTAATTTTTACCTACAATTTTATAATGACAATATTTTATGTGCTTTCAGGTTACTGCTAGTACGTCGCTTTACTAGGTTTGACTGTCATCAGCCATTTGTAAACATGTGTAGGTCCAACCCTTGTTGTTTTATTGTTTAATGTAGAAATATATGAACAACTGTTGAATTGAGCTTTTACTACTTGTTTTAAAATAGTCTTTTTTTCGTTTATTCTTTGTTTATAATGTCCAAGTGCTATTCTACTACGACTCTCACCCAGATATTAATTAATACGAATGTTGATACGGTACTGAAATGATGACAAATTGACTGATGCGCTCCATGCTGTAAATTCAAATACACGCTGGAGTTTTTGCAAATATTTTTCGATTATTAATAATTACCAAGTTACACATGCAAGGAAATCAATTAGTTTCGATTCGAAACAAATCAGCTCAAATATTTATTTTTACTTGTTACAGTAATATGTATCCAATAGGTGCCTATTCCACGCGACTTATTCTTTGGTATACCTGTAGTAAACCTGTACTTCTACTTGTGGCATTCTGGATAAATAACTGTTCCACCATACAGTAGGGTTTCTTTATTGATTGCCTATATACGTACTCAACTTGATTTTCAGAATTGTCTGTCCCTATTGACCAAAGTAAGTGCAGACAACTTTTATTTACTTTTAATTCACTATTTAGGATTGCTTTTGTCAGAGTTGTCTAATCAATGTCACTTTTACAGAGGCTTCCGGGTAAAACTATTAATCTCTTATTCACAAGAATACAAGGTTAAATCTGTCTTAAACTTGGTTTATTTCTTCAAAAAAGTCCTTGATGGTTGGCTTGCCAGGGATAAAAAAACTGGATACGGTAAAAGGTACTTATCTGATCAAAAGCCCTGAGAAGCAGTATATAATCAAATGTCCACTGAGTGAGTAAAAATATAAAATAATGCACAAGTAAATGCAAGGAAAGTAATACACAAAAATACACAATATGCTAGATCAATGGCTAAATAAAAACTGTCTAAGCTTCCAACTTATTTTCTTGTTTATAGTATAGCTGGAACGCGGACCTGAAAGTTGGGGATGATGATGTGAAAACAAGGAGCTCGAAATGACCTATACGTATGAATAAAATTGTCATGATTCAGGCTAATAAAATATAATATATAAATCTTTGATTTGTTTGACTGAGTGCAAAAAGATCATCTATAGTGATATAGATGGAGGTGAAGTCCTAAAATTAATGGCTGAAACCATAATACGGAGGAGCGGCTAAGTGTCCTCATTTCCTAAAGTTACAGCTGGTCACAAGAGCAACCCTGGGTGGCACGGGAGTGTCTGGCTTAAACATGTCCCCAGATTCGTGTGTTGATTCGTATGTGGTTGGCTTCTGATAGAGTGTATCTGGGGTGGCTATTCTCTGGTAATGAGGTGTGGGGAGTTGTCTTCTTCTTCTCAAGTTTCTGAATAGAATATATATAAAACGAGAGTAACTAATGGTGAATGTCCACTGAGCTTGACTGACCATTATATATGTCATTCAATCGAAGTACGAACCATGCTGATGATTTGATATGTGTTCAAATAAAAAGTTGTATGCTCAATAGTTATGGGCGCACAACTTCAAAAACCACTATTAAATTGTAGAATTATCTCCCCTGGGGACTTAATTCTATGGTTTTAATAAACAAAAGATTGCCGGATGCAGTGACCTCTTAAGCACGTCCAATCAAGAAATTCAAAATACACTTTGCAGAAGAGGTCGTGTTATCAATACTAAAGCCAAGCACAAATGAAATTGCTAAGTTGTTGTAAATTGATTATTGTAAGGTATTTTTGAGGTTGTTGCTAACAGCCTAGCATGAGCAATAAACGCTATGAACCACAGAGGACAAAGTCAAAATAATCTGTATAAAATTAGTCAAAAGAAACAGCAAGTATGCAATTACCCCAGAACGAAAAAGTTTGAGAAATTGGCTGTGTATTCACCTTGCAAGGTTGGTGGTCAAAATAATAATGATAAATAATAAAAATAAATAATAATAACATTTAATAGTAGTAGTAATCATAGCAACAGACAGTATATTGTTGTAGAATTTCATAACATTAATATTATTGTCGGTGAGTTAAGTAGTATATTCATTATTGTTGTTATAATTATTATTATTAATTTTAATTTATCATCTTCTTCTTGGTTGTTGTTATTTATTATTTTATTACCATAATAAGTAATAACTATTATTATAACAATAATAATATAAAAATTATTATTTATTATAATAATTTATCACTGTTGCTGCTTATTATTATTTTATTATTATAGTTTTGGTTGATTATTATTATGATGATGAAAAAGATGATGGGCGGAATATTTTGAATAACTTCAGGAATAATAATAATAATGTTATTGATTGTTATGTTGTTTCTTATTATTATATAACATTATTGTTATTAGTAGTAATGATCATAATAATAATTAATAGACTAAAAAGATGATGAATGATGATTGCTACCTCCTATTACTATCTATTACTAAATAATGGTATATATACTATACGAGCTGGCCTACCTACTACTACTGCCAGTTGTAAACAGCAAAAACTAGTGGATACAGTCAGACGCACCTGTTACCCTTCTCCACAATCCCCTTCTCCCATAGACTAGTATAATGTAGTAGTGGTGATAATAATAATAGTAATAGCTTCCTTCCTTGGTCGCCTCCTCCTGTGGTAGGTTCCTCTCATGGTAGTCCCTTTCATGATTAATTTATCATGAAGTGGCAGCCTTTTACCATGACCATCTTCATGCAAGGTTGATTCCTCTTGTGGTAGACTTCTTCCATGGTGACGGTCACCCCTCATAGTCACCTCGTTCTGTAGTCGCTTCCTCTCACCTCTTACCCTACCAATCGCAATGCTTATTATTCTCAAAAGATCATCACGAGTTAATTAGTATTTTCATTTCAAATAACTTGCCCGATTTTACACTGTATAATCATCGTTCATCGACAAATAAGTTAAAATGGTTTTTTCAAGTTTTAAATGTTTCAGTTTGCTTATTTGCCGCAGTTTCCCACTATGAAAACCATCTGCTATAATAAATTAGGACTAGGTTATGAATGCATAATTTATAGTAACTATCAGACTAACACAATATTAACAGTATTTGATTATTAAACTAATTTTATTCAGTGATTGTGCTCTCACACAATTATGTACTCCTCCTGCAGTCTATTGGAAAGGTACCCTATCTTATTTTATCTATCAGGTCTAATCAGTAGACATAACAACATAATAGCAGCATTTGTGGTGATAAAAAATTGAATGAGCAATATTATTCAATAAGTGTCAAAATTTTTTCTCAATTATCTGTTCAAGCTTGTCAATTACAGACAATTAAAAATATGAAATACTCTTAGTAGCCCAAGTATTGTATGTGACGCACAATCCAAGTTTTAAAAAATAGCGATTAATCATCTGGTACGGGCATAGATAACTGGGCAAGAGACGAGTAGGGATATGTGAAACTGTAACGTGTTCAGCATCATCATATGTTTTGATTTGAGATTTCAGCACTCCCTATTCGGTAATCACCAAGCTATTTATTTTTAAAGGAAACAGAAAAGATTGTCAATTTGCCTCCCTCCTTTTATCAAATCGCCCACGACCATCATAGCTAGTGGACTTACAGTGAGAGAGTAAAAATTTAATGCTAATCCCGCAATAATGACAGACTGGCGCTAGACAAAAGCATTAGTTGCGAAAATAAAATGAATTATTACTTTAATTTATGCAGTAATCAGTGTTTGCGATAATTACAAAACGTTGGTTATAACTACGGCCATACAAGTAAAAGGCCATCAAAAACGCATGATCTGTATATTGGGGTTAATATAGACAAGAATAAATGCTGACAGAGATATATGCAGACAGAATTGGAATGAATGTCCACTATGAGATAGAATTGGAATGAATGTCCACTATGAGATAGAATTGGAATGAATGTCCACTATGAAATAAAGAAGGTTTTTGGCATTCATTCTAGGTACACTGAAAGATGAATTAAAATTTCGACTTTCATTTCAGGGATGTCAAAACTTCCTATTTTTATCAAAATAAATCACCTAAATAAATGTCGAAATGATATTTTATATTTTGTCAAAAACAAATTTCCACATTTTCTGAAATAAAGGCGCAATTGACATTAATTCCAGGTCATTCTGCATTCATTTCTATCAACAATCATTCTTGTCTACGTTTGTTCCAATCTTCCATAATACTGCTTCAGCAATAATATATGTAGCAAACTACTACTATTATAGCGAGAGCTGATGATGGTGGGAAATCAGAAAATTAAAAAAACGGAAAATTTATTAAATAAATGATAAGATTCTCAAGGTATGTCATTATTCAAGAATTATTGTAAGTGTGGTGATAAATAAATAAGCATCATGGTTCATGATCAAGGCCTGCAATAACTATAACCTTCACCTGAGTCTTCTAACTGACTAAGCTTTAATAAGGGAACAATCACATCATAGGCCAAAGAGATTTGTGTATTCAATCACAAAACCAATAGAAATGGACTTGCACCTACCTGCTGCACTCAAAGTGTTGCCTTTAGTGAAAATGTAGCATCTGCTTTCTATTACCAAGGCTCCATACTGCAACGTTGCCCCGACAAAAAGTCGACTCCAGAAATTTGACCTGGTTTTTCGTCATGGATACGGCGAAGTTGACTTGGTTTTGTCGCAGGTATAAGTTGTTGCGAAACGTCAAGTAGTCGACGGTTTTAGGTACTGCATGAAAATAGTAGTTATGTCACGGCACTATCGCATTATTGTGTGTACGCATGCGCCAACACACTGCAAATGCTTTTTGATATCAACTACCATGCCAAGGAAGCGTAATCCAATTATAATTAATTAGTAACTGCTTGAGTATGGCCCCAATTGTTTAGTACGTGCTCAGTGAGTGATTGACAGCTAATGTTATGTTAATGCAATCACTTAAAATATACGAAATGATTTATTTGAACTTCAAACAATTAAATAATAAATAAATATTAATATTTCATTGATTTAATAAAATTAATAAAATGGTATATTCAATCGTCATCTTCATCTACCCAATGCTGATGTTTTCAGAATTTTTAGAATGTTATAATAATATTATTTTGTCAAAATAAATTATCTCAATGAAGATAACTATTGATAGTAAATAATAAAAAATCATGTTAATATTGAATTGCTAAATATTTCTTCTAATACTTGAGTGTTTGTTATTATTATTATTATTATGATCTCATTTTCACAAAACAGTTTTGGTAAATATTGAATTATATTACTTTTGGTTGTCAAAGTAATACAACTTGCCTTAATTAGACGTACTT
Organism: Cryptosula pallasiana; assembly: GCA_945261195.1. Classification (NCBI taxonomy): domain Eukaryota; kingdom Metazoa; phylum Bryozoa; class Gymnolaemata; order Cheilostomatida; family Cryptosulidae; genus Cryptosula; species Cryptosula pallasiana. Next base: position 21,959,852 of record OX183133.1, on the reverse strand, counting down.
TTCTTGACCCTTCAGCGTAGAATTATCTGGATTTCACTGTATTAATTAAATCTTCATGTAGCGTTGTTATTAGTCATCTAAATGTAGCATCATGGAATGAATGATCCGTCATATACTCTCTGTTACCACCTTTCACTAGCTAGCTATGCACTTACCTATCTGGGGTGCACATACTTAAGTCCCGCATTTGAATTGCACGATACAAGTTGTTTGCTCTCCTAGAGTGACCGATGCAAGTGCACTGGTTGGAGAAACCCGAATCCACCACCCACAGCTCGAAATGACATCGCTCAACCTCTTGCTTCGGTGGACGACCCTTGTCGTCAGTGTTCGCATAGTTTGAGTGAGTGGAACAATACAATAGACAAGGTTCTATAGGTATCTTTTGCAGTTTTAGTTTAAGGAGTTGTCTTCTCAATGCTCTCCTGAAAGGGTACCAGGCTGTAATCGATTTTCTCATATTGTGCACAAGTCAGTAAAGTCATACCCTACTTGAAAAATGCAAAATATGCTCGCTGTTGTGTATATTTGTGTATAGGGGTGCAAATTGTCCAAAACCTAATAACTAACGCGCAAGGAGCCCAACTGATAACTGCTTTGTACGTGTTTTGCAGAAATATGCAGCAATGAATACTTTTCTTGACAATTCCTTCATACACGGCGTACCACACGTGCATAAGTACAAGATGCATGACTTTAAAATTATGATTTTATTAAAAAGTAGCATGCATTCAGCTATTTAATTTTTGCACCTTTCTGCAGCCTTTGCATGCTTCGCAGGCATTGCAGGCTGCACTTGATTACTGGTTAAGTCATTAGTGTTCATAATTGGGACAACTGCTGAGCATTCCACAAAGTATAGTCCTAGGCAGCTCTGCTTTTTAATATGTTTTTTGTGGCCAAAAGTACTACAAAATGTAGTTACACGCTTTCCAAAGCTGGTTAGTTTATAGCTTGTTTGTCAAATTACCGTAACCAGAAAAAAACACTGTGCTTATTCTTAGAAGTGCATGCTCCGTGCACAAATGTTTGAGCAGTACTAAACAGTTGCAAGGGTACAAGAAAGAGATTTGCAGCAAACATAATTAGAATGAAGGAATGTCACTTGTTAGATAGTGAGTGGCTGACACTTGTATGTGATACAGCATCATCCATATTTTATCATATACTTACTACTGAGTTCACCGCAGATGAGTTTCAGATTTTATCAAGTTGTTTGTTATTGGGTAATACTGAGCTCAAGCTTCGATAAGCAACATGTAGCGAATACAAGTGTCATAGCACTTTGAAAGCTCTAATCGCTATCACCCCCCCCCCCCCCCCCCCCAAGAATCCGTGGCCTATATTTCACAATTATGAGGTCGGGCTAGTGATTGAAAAGTTGTGAAGCACAGGGGCCTTCTAGAACGCATAGCTCCAGGAGACCAAGTATTAGCCAACAGAGGTTTCCCATTGGTGGAAAGAGTTAATCTAGTACTCCCTCCTGTTGCCAAAGAGAAGCCACACATGACCTACTGATGTAGCTGAGACCAAAACAGTGGATGTCAAATTCATGTTGAGCAAGTGATTAGAAGAATCTATCTATCACAAATCATCCCCATCGGTCTGCTACCTCTTGCTGATGATGTTTTTTTATGTTGTACAATAGCAAACATGGGAGCCCACTAGTGCGTCCATGTGATAAAGTTGACCTCAAATTTAACCTAATGAATAATGTACATTGTGGCAGCGGCTGCCCTCTACCTTTATTTTCATATATTCCTTCAATAAGGAAGGAAATTTTTTAGCTCAACTACTTTTGATATTCTATCTCTCATATTCATCAATATCAAAAATATATGAATGACAACTAGATGACCAAGGCGTAACTGCAATTGTAGACAACAGTTTGTGTCTCTCCTCAGCATAAAAAAATTAATTGTTTAGCTCCTGTAGTATATGATGTATCTGTCTATTTGTTTTGTACCAAAGTACTATAAAGTAGAAAATGGTAAATCTGCAATGAATAAAATTGATAACATAAAAAAACAGTCACTGAGTGCACTGACTAAACCATAGCCAGACACACATACATAGAAGCATCAGTCAAAAAGCTCTAATTGACAACCAATGCTGGAGCATAACACAAAAGTGGCATAACGTTCATAGGTGCTGTCACACAACTCTCTTTTACACTACACATAAACTCACCAGCTTTGGAAAGCGTGTAACTACATTTGTGGTACTTTTGGCAACTCAAAACATATTAAAAAGCAGAGCTGCCTAGGACTATACTTTGTGGAATGCCCAGCAGTTGTCCCACTTATGAACACTAATGACTTAACCAGTAATCAAGTGCAGCTTGCAAAGTCTGCAAAGGCTGCAGAAAGGTGCAAAAATTAAATAGCTGAATGCATGCTACTTTTTGATGAAATCATAATTTTAAAGACATGCATCTTGTACTTATGCACGTGTGGTACGCTGTGTATGAAGGAATTGTCAAGAAAAGTATTCATTGCTGCATGTTTCTGCAAAACACGTACAAAGCAGTTATCAGTTGGGCTCCTGGCGCGTTAGTTATTAGGTTTTGGACAATTTGCACACATGCACACAAATATACACAACAGGGAGCATATTTTGCATTTCTCAAGTAGGGTATGACTTTACTGACTTGTGCACAATATGAGAAAATCACTTACATCCTGGTACCCTTTCAGGGGAGCATTGAGAAGACAACTCCTTAAACTGAAACTGCAAAAGATACCCACAGAACCTTGTCTATATCATGGCTTTGGTTACTAGATAACTTATGGCTTTAACTACATCGTCCTGCTATGTTTTGGAAAGAAATGTTCAAATGTGTTATTTAGATTGTCATGTATCTCATCTCGAGCATACGCCAGATGATCAGCTCAACCGACTCCTCAGCGTTGTCATTGATATCGAGAACCTTTTCCTGTTTGTACACAAGGAGGAAGATGCCGATACCAAACAAGTTTATTTCTATTTATTTAAGGTACGTAATTAGTCTGGCAAATAATAATAAATATATTTTATACACGGGGAAAGTATAACTATTATTTTTTCTATCTTGTTTATTTCTATCAGGTGTTGAGGAAATGTATGGCCAGTCTCTCCCTGCCCTCTGTGGAAGGTCCACTCGGTAGCCCACCATTTGAGAAACCTAGTATATCCCAGGTAAAATGATTTCTGTAATTTATCTGTTTCATACAAGAGTCGTCTACTCTTTCAATGAAGTTTTGCCATAACCAGTAAAATATGTGATCTCCTGAATGCGGTAATCATTACATCGTAACCATTCCACATTCAATTTTGATGTAACGTTCATAGAACATGCTGTTTATTATTTTTTACTTTATTTTACACTTTTTCCTGTCAAATAGCTCATAATGTAACTTAGTAATTTTCTGCTGAACACAACCAGAAATTTAGCTTCTACAGATTTTGCCATTTACGATTTATTATTTTAATGAAGGATACAATGAGTTCTCATGGCAATTGTGTTTGTGTAGAGAGGATAACTTCTCATGGCATTTGTGTGTGTAGAGAGGATAACTTCTCATGGAATTTGTGTGTGTATAGAGAGGATAACTTCTCATGACATTTGTGTGTGTATAGAGAGGATAACTTCTCATGGCATTTGTGTGTGTAGAGAGAGAATAACTTCTCATGGCATTTGTGTGTGTAGAGAGAGGATAACTTCTCATGGCATTTTCTATCCGGGGAAATCTTCGTATGAGTTTTTTTCAACGAGTTGGGGGGGGGGGGGGCTACCTCTGTGCAGACAAGTCAAAGTTCCCAACCCCAATTTATCTTATCTGACCCGCCGTGTCCTCAGAACGTATTGTGTTTATGTCAGTGCTAAATGTATTTGTCTTCCCAAAGAGAGTGTAACTCCACCCTAGTTTTTCTCATGGGATGAAAATAACTAGTGTTTTTGATTGAGTACGTCCTAAAGTTAATTCTTTCATATATGTTACAGAGCAATATATTTTCCTTGAACTAATGTTTTGTTTCTAAGCAAGCTCGTGTATTTAACTTTGAAAATAATAGTCAGGTAGTCATGAGAGGCCAACTTGAACATATCTCTATCTTGTACTGTATGAATGGTACATAACTGTGATAGACATAGATGTCTGCTAGCAATGCTGATTTATAGCTCAATAGCATGTATGCTAGATTCACTATGGGTACATGTTCAGTTGGTGATGTTCTTTTTATCAATCATCTGGTTATGTAATACCATATGGTCATGTAATACCATATAATTATGTAATATCATATGGTCATGTAATACCATATGGTTATGTAATACCATATGGTTATGTAATACCATATGGTTATGTAGTACCATATAGTTATGTAATACCATATGGTTATGTAATACCATATGGTTATGTAATACCATATGGTTATGTAATACCATATGGTTATGTAATACCATGTGGTTATGTAGTACCATATAGTTATGTAATACCATATGGTTATGTAATACCATATGGTTATGTAATACCATATGGTTATGTAATACCATATGGTTATGTAATACCATATGGTTATGTAATACCATGTGGTTATGTAGTACCATATGGTTATGTAATACCATGTGGTTATGTAGTACCATATGGTTATGTAATACCATATGGTTATGTAATACCATATGGTTATGTAATACCATGTGGTTATGTAATGCCATATGGTTATGTAATGCCATGTGGTTATGTAATGCCATATGGTTATGTAATGCCATATGGTTATGTAATGCCATATGGTTATGTAATGCCATATGGTTATGTAATGCCATATGGTTATGTAATGCCATATGGTTATGTAATGCCATATGGTTATGTAATGCCATATGGTTATGTAATACCATATGGTTATGTAATACCATATGGTTATGTAATACCATATGGTTATGTAATACCATATGGTTATGTAGTACCATATGGTTATGTAGTACCATATGGTTATGTAATGCCATATGGTTATGTAATGCCATATGGTTATGTAGTGCCATATGGTTATGTAGTACCATATGGTTATGTAATGCCATATGGTTATGTAATGCCATATGGTTATGTAATGCCATATGGTTATGTAATGCCATATGGTTATGTAATGCCATATGGTTATGTAATGCCATATGGTTATGTAATGCCATATGGTTATGTAATGCCATATGGTTATGTAATGCCATATGGTTATGTAATGCCATATGGTTATGTAATGCCATATGGTTATGTAATGCCATATGGTTATGTAATACCATATGGTTATGTAATACCATATGGTTATGTAATACCATATGGTTATGTAATGAGTTGTAGGCTGGCTTCTCCTTTAGTTGTTAGTTCACAAAATACCTGGAATGTGATAGCAGTCACAAGGTTACATGGTTGTGTTACCGTGTTACAGGCAGTTACTAACTTTGTCACCTATAAGTACAGAAGTCTCGCTCCCAAGGACCAACAAATCATATTTGGACTGGCCAACATGTTTCTTAAATGTATAAATCATTGCACTTTGGAGTCGCCCTCTCAACGTTCTTCAAACTGCGATGACTTGCAAGCTTACAAAGTGAACTACACGAGGTGAGTGTGAAGTGTTTTTGGTTGGACTCAGTCAAGTGAGTCACATGACAGGTTGTAACTTGTTCCTAAATGTACTCTGTATGAGATACAGGGCTGTGTTTCCGCCTAAAGCTAAACTTTCTGAGCATCAGTTTATAAAAACTGCTCGTGTTAGCTTCAATCTGGTATTTCTGTATTTAATGATCTGCGAAGGTTGCTTCTGGTACATGTCACTAAGGTAATGGATTGTTGCCAGCAATTTCCTATGACCTTCACCTCTTGCCTGTTTGTGAACATTGTGAGAATTAAAGTTGCAAGTTTTAAAAAGGTGCATGCAAAAAGCCACCATAATGATGGGTGCTTTTTATTTTGTTCTAAAAACAAAATTGAGTGCACTACAGCAATCGTATGTCAAAACGGTAAAAGGCAAATCGACTGGTCAGCAAATTCAGTAGCTGTACGTGAAGCATCGTGTACATGAGTTTAAATGGTTTTGGTAGTGCAAGATGGGATAACTCCTTGGTTGATCTAGCTGTAAATTTCGGGTCAGACAAAACCCCCTACACATACTCTTCACCATACACTACCATTTAAACCCACTTCCTCTAGTCGAAATCCCTTACCTCTTGAGTTGTCTTTTCTTAGCGTCAAAGAGTGCTGAATAGTCATTTATTTACATTCTACTACGTGCAATATTTGTTTGAGTCAAACAACTTGTAATTCTGGTTTAAAAATTGTTGTTGTTGATTTAAAACAACAATGCCAGAGACGCAAGCCTGATGGTTTTTCGTCACAGATATATTGTGAATTACGATAATTAAAAGAATTTTTTTAACTCTAATATGGTTTAGATTGTGAGATATTTAAAATCTTTAAATGTGCTTTTAGTAGAAAGTTTCGTCTAGAGGAAGGGTGTTTTGACTGTATGATATAGTGCAGGGGGTTTCGTCTTCCCGTAATTTTCTGCAACTGACCAATATTTTTGGTAGTAGGATTGGCTGATTGCCTCTACTTTCAGTCAGTAGTACTGACTCAGCAGATTATCGTGCAAGAGCGGATATATCTGGGCTGCTTGTGCAATTCAATCCAACATATTTTTGGTTCTAAAGTGATCATTCCTGTTCACTCACTGCAAACAGTTTCAAGATGAAAAGCATATATCTGCAATCTGTAGGTGCTGGCTTTTGTTTGCGACATCACACAACAAAACATTCAAAGATCAAACTCTTACACCAGCTATAAATCCGCCCTTTTATTGTAATAGCAAGCTTTTGATTTTGCTCGCAGGGGTGTAGTTCGTTTGAGCTTTAAGTTTAAAAGCTTACATCCTACTTTTTGGACTCAAGCTGTTTTAGTAAAAAGAACTCATGGTGGCACCAATCCTTTTATTTAACCATGGACTAGCCAAGTGGATAAGAAAACGATATTTGGTATTTCTGAGGAGCTGTTTTTTTTTCATCCTCCACACTGCTGGTTGATTGTTAAACACAGTTTCTTGTTCCCCTTTCTGATATGATTGAATCCACCCCTGTTGTGTTTGATATGGATGCAGATGGCTGTGTTACTGCCGAGTGCCCACTTTCTGCGACAGTCTCCCCAAGTATGACTTGACTTCTATCTTTGGGCGAACTCTTATTAAGTCCATCTTCTCAACCGCTCGGCGTCAAATTATGGAAAAGTTTGAAGCCGATCGAGATAAGATGCCCGTGGAGAAACGGCCGCTTGTTCTTGAACAGTTTCCAAAGTAAGTTTTGTGACTATCGCTGTAATGCCTTACATCTACTACTACTACCACTACTACTACTATGGTATTGCTATTATTCTTTTTTATTTTCATTGGTTTTGATATGATAACTTATTTAAGGTTTGACCTATCATAGATTTTGCTGCCAGAACTCTTCGCCCTCTGCTGCAGGTTTCTACAAAGCCTTGACAATCAGCTAGAAGATGCTGACTCTCCTATATGGAATGTAGATTTTGACATCAAATCGCTGCCCAGTCCTGAGGAAGATGCTCCAGTCAAACCTCCTGAGCCTGTTAAACCAGCATCTGAAGCAGCTGCCATTTTACAACCAATTAAAATGGATCCGCTGACCATCAAGACAGAACCTGAGACAGAGGTTAATACCGAGGCTGAATGTACACCATCGTCTATGGAAGGTTGGTTGGTATTTGTGGCTCTCACTAAAAATCGGTTGTACTGAAATGCACTGGAGCCGCAAAAAAACTTGGGTTTTACAGAAATTATTATCTTTTTATTAGAGTCGTCTGCTTAAGATATATAATAACCCGTTTTCTGGCAAAATTTGTGGGCAAGTTGCATTAGGCACTACTTGTATCATATTGAATGACAGCAAAACCACAAGTATGTGAAATATATTGTCAAAACAGATTTTTCGGAATTGTTGCGGATTTTATTACTTTTGGAGTTGTTTACTTTATGAAAATTCCTTGCTTTAAAAAACGCAATATAGTGAATATCAAAACTTCGAAAAAAGTTGTTAAAGCCATGTGATTGTTTTTTAATTTCGTTTGAAAATTTTATGATTTTATTTCTATGCAATATAAATTTTATGTTCAAAAACTTTTTAATTGAATTTATTGTTTCATTGGTGTTGAGCACGACAAAAATGGTAGAAATGTTTTTTGGTTCAAAATCAAGTTTCTAGTCCTCTAATTTTATGCTTTAGTAAATTTTTTTTGGAAAAAACTAATTTTTTTAACTGAAAAAATGCTGCAGTCAGACTATGAGATACTGGCTGTACACCATCATCACATGAGGTCTGCCTCAACAAATAGCACATTTTTATAGATTTTTTTAAATTGAAAATAACATGTCTGTGCTCAGCTTTTATGTTTAAAAGCTATATTTTATACAAAAACAATTTTTTAGTTGAAAATAATCTAAATAAACTGAAAACGCATTTTTGCTGGTCTGCATTTTAGTGCAACTGTACTAAAGAATGCTTTTGTGTGTTTGGTCCTCAAGCTAACTTAATGTAGCTCCTTTATTTTAATTGCTTTTACGTTTGCCCCTGAATTCCTCTTATAAAAAATTATGATAATTTGAGACACGAAGGGATGCATATTTCACTATAGCGTTACTTATTTGTAAAGTATTACATAAAAATCTTCTGTAAAGGTTTCACTATTCAATGTGGTAAATAAACGAAATCAGCATTTTTAGAAAAGCAGTCGTTTTTAAAAGTAGTATTATTAAAACATTGATTAACTTTACATTTTTAAAATGGATGTGTGCACCTGATTGGTTCACTTTCGTTTTCTCTCAAACTACACTAAACCGTTAGCAGTTCCACCTGTCATGTTCTCAAGTTTTTTGTACAGACGATATTAAGAGTGTTTGCCCCCTATGTTCTCCGAACGAAATGCAATAAAAATAATCAGATTGACAATAAATATAATTAATAAATTATCATTTTGTTATGAACTTGCGAGTCAACAAAGAGTCGCTCACTCACTAACAAAAAGTAACCATAGTTTGTAGGTCACAAATGTCACTGAACACTAACTATGTAGATTATAATAGACGAGTCTAGTTTATTCATTTCACTAGACCGGTTTTATTACCTTTGTATAATAACCGATGTCAAAATTTTGCTATCTAGAAAAGGGCGGCTTTACCAACTGTTTGCTGATAATAATGCTGTTTTAATTTTTTCAAGTACATTGAAAATTGGTAGTTACCTTCTTTATGCTTTGTTGCTAATTGATTAAAAAATATTAGATTATTATGATAAAATTGACATTCTCCTCCAACGCGACCGATTGATCTTCGTACTCCTATTATTGCTTAGTTTGTTCTATGAGTCTGCTCTGAATACTCTGATGAATACAGTTTGTCTTCGTGTAGATACGCCCAAACGACAGCTAGATGAAGAGTCAATAGAGACAATAACAACGCCGACATCGACAACACCATCAGCTAAGCGCAGGAAACTGTCTGTAGACTCAGCAGGTCCCTCCATCCCTGCACAGACCCCCACTTTTAGTCTGGCTAACCAACAAGAAAATGACCTTGAGGATGACCTCCTGGTGCAGGTCAAGGCCATAATTGAGGAGTCTGGGGAGATGATTGGACCAGAGGTGGGTGTTGTCTGCCGAAGAGGAGATGACTCCTGTATTGCTGTCTAGAGACGGACGACTCCCAATTACTAGCGACAGACGATATGATGAAGGTACTATACTTGGAATTTATTTTGTAGACAACTGAATCAGCAGCCAATCAGGCGAGAGACGATGGTGCGCGTTTGGAGGAACAAAAAGGTCTCATATCATTCCATGTAATAAGTAATACATTGAGTAGACAACCCAGCAAGGAGACACTTCTCTGGCTCATTGGTCTACAGAATGTCTTCTCTCATCAGCTTCCCAGAATGCCTAAAGAATACATAACAAGACTGGTCTTTGATCCGTGAGTTGTGTAATATGTGTTTACTCTCATTGGTCAGATTCAAGGGCCGTTTCCTGTTTTATGTTACTTGTCGTCTCTTTTTATCTGCTCGCCATATTATATAACATACGATGTTATATAACATACTCTAATATTACCTAGCATACTATACTATATAAGCTACGACAATGTTACATAACATACTATACTGTATAACCTACTACAATATTACATAGCATACTATAATATATAACATACGGCAGTATTACATAATATATTATATAACATACTATAGTATTATATAATATATTATGTTATATGTCATTCTATAATATTATATAATATATTATATAACATACTATAGTATTATATAATATATTATGTTATATGTCATTCTATAATATTATATAATATATTATATAACACGCACTAATACAGTGTATGCTTACGTTTGTAGAAAGCACAAGTGTTTAGCCTTACTCAAGGACAATAGAGTAATCGGTGGTATATGCTTCAGAATGTTTCCAACCCAGGGCTTTACTGAGATTGTTTTCTGTGCTGTGTCTTCTAACGAACAAGTGAAGGTATTCATTATTTATTGACTTACATGTCTAATGAAAAAATATATATAAACACTACATATAACAGCGTGGACATACGTGTGAAGGGCTGTAGATGTAGGCTGTTGTTGGATACGCTACGTGTGTATAACGGTGTGGACATACGTGTGAAGGGCTGTAGATGTAGGCTGTTGTTGGATACGCTACGTGTGTATAACGGTGTGGACATACGTGTGAAGGGCTGTAGATGTAGGCTGTTGTTGGATACGCTACGTGTGTATAACGGTGTGGACATACGTGTGAAGGGCTGTTGATGTAGGCTGTTGTTGGATACGCTACGTGTGTATAACGGTGTGGACATACGCGTGAAGGGCTGTTGATGTAGGCTGTTGTTGGATACGCTACGTGTGTATAACAGTGTGGACATACGTGTGAAGGGCTGTTGATGTAGGCTGTTGTTGGATACGCTACGTGTGTATAACAGTGTGGACATACGTGTGAAGGGCTGTAGATGTAGGCTGTTGTTGGATACGCTACGTGTGTATAACAGTGTGGACATACGTGTGAAGGGCTGTAGATGTAGGCTGTTGTTGGATACGCTACGTGTGAAGGGCTGTAGATGTAGGCTGTTGTTGGATACGCTACGTGTGTGGGTTAAGCTGAGGTTGAACGAGCGAATTCGGAAAACCTCGTCGTTGAGTGTAAAACAAAACATGGCTGTGATGGGCAATGTGCGCTCAATGATACAAAGCAACAAGCGTGATAACATGTGACCTTGACTGAACTAGCAGTAAACAAATGACATTTCCATGAGTCCAACTATTAGTTCTTAGTTCTTGCAGTTACAATACATCATGGCCTGTATCGATGATACAAAGAACCGCAAAATCCTTGACAATAATTTCCATTATACGAAACAGTAAATGGTTCATTTATAGATGTTGTAAAAGTCAGCATGTCTATGGTTTGAATAACAACATGTCTATGGTTTGAATAACAACATAACCTTCGTTATACAACATTGATTAGGCCTCTAATACTGTCAATGACTACCCTAAGCGTAGAGTATCCAGTGCCCTTAATGTGTATTCAAGTGTTATGGGCGTAGTATGGATTTAAGATTGTAGCTATACATACGTAGTATAAATATTAAATGGTTATAGATATACATATGTAGTATAAATATTAAATGATTATAGATATACATATGTAGTATAAATATTAAATGATTATAGATATACATATGTAGTATAAATATTAAATGGTTATAGATATACATACGTAGTATAAATATTAAATGATTATAGATATACATTTGTAGTATAAATATTAAATGATTATAGATATACATATGTAGTATAAATATTAAATGGTTATAGATATACGTATGTAGTATAAATATTAAATGGTTATAGATATACGTATGTAGTATAAATATTAAATGGTTATAGATATACATATGTAGTATAAATATTAAATGGTTATAGATATACATACGTAGTATAAATATTAAATGATTATAGATATACATATGTAGTATAAATATTAAATGATTATAGATATACATATGTAGTATAAATATTAAATGGTTATAGATATACATATGTAGTATAAATATTAAATGGTTATAGATATACATATGTAGTATAAATATTAAATGATTATAGATATACATATGTAGTATAAATATTAAATGGTTATAGATATACATACGTAGTATAAATATTAAATGATTATAGATATACATTTGTAGTATAAATATTAAAGGGTTATAGATATACATATGTAGTATAAATATTAAAGGGTTATAGATATACATTTGTAGTATAAATATTAAATGGTTATAGATATACATACGTAGTATAAATATTAAATGGTTATAGATATACATACGTAGTATAAATATTAAATGGTTATAGATATACATACGTAGTATAAATATTAAATGGTTATAGATATACATATGTAGTATAAATATTAAATGATTATAGATATACATTTGTAGTATAAATATTAAATGGTTATAGATATACATTTGTAGTATAAATATTAAATGATTATAGATATACATATGTAGTATAAATATTAAATGGTTATAGATATACATATGTAGTATAAATATTAAAGGGTTATGGAACTCATCTTATGAACCATCTCAAGGATTACCACGTGAACCATGGAGTCCTGCATTTCCTGACTTACGCTGATGAGTTTGCTATTGGATACTTTAAAAAACAGGTCAGTTCTCTATCGTCTCCACCTGGTCAGGTCAGTTCTCTCTCATCTCCACCTGGTCAGGTCAGTTCTCTATCGTCTCCACCTGGTCAGGTCAGTTCTCTCTCATCTCCACCTGGTCAGGTCAGTTCTCTCTCGTCTCCACCTGGTCAGGTCAGTTCTCTCTCGTCTCCACCTGGTCAGGTCAGTTCTCTCTCATCTCCACCTGGTCAGATCAGTTCTCTCTAGTCTCCACCTGGTCAGGTCAGTTCTCTCTTGTCTCCACCTGGTCAGGTCAGTTCTCTCTCGTCTCCACCTGGTCATGTCAGTTCTCTCTCTCTCGTCTCCACCTGGTCAGGTCAGTTCTCTCTCGTCTCCACCTGGTCATGTCAGTTCTCTCTAGTCTCCACCTGGTCAGGTCAGTTCTCTCTTGTCTCCACCTGGTCAGGTCAGTTCTCTCTCGTCTCCACCTGGTCAGGTCAGTTCTCTCTCGTCTCCACCTGGTCAGGTCAGTTCTCTCTCGTCTCCACCTGATCAGGTCAGTTCTCTCTCTCGTCTCCACCTGGTCATGTCAGTTCTCTCTCGTCTCCACCTGGTCAGTTCAGTTCTCTCTTGTCTCCACCTGGTCAGGTCAGTTCTCTATCGTCTCCACCTGGTCAGGTCAGTTCTCTATCGTCTCCATCTGGTCAGGTCAGTTCTCTATCGTCTCCACCTGGTCTCCCCTCTGAACTTGCCTTGGCCTGCGCCTTCTCTCCTTTCCATCCTCTTCTCTACCCTTTATCTACCCATCTGCAGGCATCCTCTCCCTTTCTGTACGTTCATTCTCCCCTCCCCCCTCCACCCCCCTCCCCCCCTCCACCCCCTCCCTCCACAGCTCCTCTCACTCATTTTGGATGCCCATTTCCACCTCCCCTCCCACCCTCTCTCTCCCATTCTGCCCCCACAATGCCCTATTTCACCCTCCTTCCATCCTGACATCTCAGATAATTTTTTATTCTATCATTGAGGCAGTAGTTTTTTTTGGTTTTTCATTTTCTTACATATTATACATTGCCTAACTTTATGGATACCAATTATTATTATATGGGATGGTTTGAGTGTTTACTAGTTACCAGTCTGCTTACTAGTAAACCAATAGTTATTAGATATATTATTGTGATATTTCTGATTATGGTAAGCAAAATACTGCTACTTTAGCATTGCCTTGATTGAATTAGATGGTATATTCTCCATAGTTTTACTTCAGTTATTGAATTGAGCTATAACTGTTGGCAAACAAGAATGATGATTCCCTTTCCCTGCTCTGGTTACAAAGTAGCCAAGATATTAGTCTATCAGAGGAAAAGCAACCGCCTATCCATGGTTTTTGGGTTGTCAGTTCACAAATAAAAGTTGTTTGTAGTAATTTATTTCTTTTTCTAACACCAAGTGTTGATGCGTGCAGGTGGTATGACACAGTCATGTCACTATTATAAAACAGTGACACAGAGTTTCCATTGTAAAATTCATATCGGCCATCATTTTTTAAAATTAATTAAATGTACCTGCTTGCAGTACCTACTGCTATAGATATCCAATCAGCTGACGATTTAAATGTAAATGTATGTTAACTTTGAAATCTGTACCCTGAGTGGAAGCGTCCTTCTATATACAACACACATATACGTCTATCTATAGATGCTGTCATGTCATTGGTCTGTTTACAGGGTTTCTCAAAGGATATTAAACTAACCAAAGACATATACCAGGGGTATATCAAGGATTATGAGGGGGCAACTCCCATGGGCTGTGAGTTGAACCCTCGCATACAATACACAGAGTTCTCAATGGTTATAAAGAAACAGAAGGAGGTGAGACACAGCAACTTACTGCTGTATTAAATACTTGTCTGTACATTATGCGCACAAGGTGCGTGCGCTCTGGTCATGTGATATTGTAGATGGTACATGCACTCTGGTCATGTGATATCGTAGATGGTACATGCACTCCGGTCACGTGATATTGTAGATGGTACATGCGCTCTGGTCATGTGATATTGTAGATGGTGCATGCGCTCTGGTCATGTGATATTGTAGATGGTACATGCACTCTGGTCATGTGATATTGTAGATGGTACATGCACTCTGGTCATGTGATATTGTAGATGGTACATGCACTCTGGTCATGTGATATTGTAGATGGTACATGCACTCTGGTCATGTGATATTGTAGATGGTACATGCGCTCCGGTCATGTGATATTGTAAATGGTACATACACTATGGTTATGTGATATTGTAGATGGTACATGCGCTCTGGTTTTGTGATATTGTAGATGGTACATGCGCTCCGGTCATGTGATATTGTAGATGGTACATGCACTCTGGTTTTGTGATATTGTAGATTGTGAAAGCTTTGATAGAGAAAAGAAGACAAGAGACCAAAAGAGTATATCCAGGCATTAAATGTTTTGAGGTTTGTGGAAAGTCTTCTTTAACTATCTTATATTTAAACTCTTCAGCTGCAGAATGTATAAGTTTATCAGTTGTACACATAAGTTATATATGTGTGTATAGGTTATATATGTGTGTATAAGTTATATATGTATGTATAAGTTATATATGTGTGTATAAGTTGTATATGTATGTATAAGTTATATATGTGTGTATAAGCTATATATGTGTGTATAAGTTATATATGTATGTATATGTTATATATGTGTGTATAAGTTATATATGTATGTATAAGTTATATATGTGTGTATAGGTTATATATGTGTGTATAAGTTATATATGTATGTATAAGTTATATATGTGTGTATAAGCTATATATGTGTGTATAAGTTATATATGTATGTATATGTTATATATGTGTGTATAGGTTATATATGTGTGTATAGGTTATATATGTGTGTATAAGTTATATATGTATGTATAAGTTATATATGTGTGTATAGGTTATATATGTGTGTATAAGTTATATATGTATGTATAAGTTATATATGTGTGTATAAGCTATATATGTGTGTATAGGTTATATATGTGTGTATAAGTTATATATGTATGTATAAGTTATATATGTGTGTATAAGTTGTATATGTATGTATAAGTTATATATGTGTGTATAAGTTATATATGTGTGTATAAGCTATATATGTGTGTATAAGTTATATATGTATGTATATGTTATATATGTGTGTATAAGTTATATATGTATGTATAAGTTATATATGTGTGTATAGGTTATATATGTGTGTATAAGTTATATATGTATGTATAAGTTATATATGTGTGTATAAGCTATATATGTGTGTATAAGTTATATATGTATGTATATGTTATATATGTGTGTATAGGTTATATATGTGTGTATAGGTTATATATGTGTGTATAAGTTATATATGTATGTATAAGTTATATATGTGTGTATAGGTTATATATGTGTGTATAAGTTATATATGTATGTATAAGTTATATATGTGTGTATAAGCTATATATGTGTGTATAAGTTATATATGTATGTATAAGTTATATATGTGTGTATAGGTTATATATGTGTGTATAGGTTATATATGTGTGTATAAGTTATATATGTATGTATAAGTTATATATGTATGTATAAGTTATATATGTATGTATAAGTTATATATGTGTGTATAAGTTATATATGTGTGTATAAGTTATATATGTGTGTATAAGTTATATATGTGTGTATAAGTTATATATGTGTGTATAAGCTATATATGTGTGTATAAGTTATATATGTATGTATAGGTTATATATGTGTGTATAAGTTATATATGTATGTATAAGTTATATATGTGTGTATAAGTTATATATGTGTGTATAAGTTATATATGTGTGTATAAGTTATATATGTATGTATAAGCTATATATGTGTGTATAAGTTATATATGTATGTATAAGTTATATATGTGTGTATAAGCTATATATGTGTGTATAAGTTATATATGTGTGTATAAGTTATATATGTGTGTATAAGTTATATATGTGTGTATGAGCTATATATGTGTGTATAAGTTATATATGTGTGTATAAGTTATATATGTGTGTATAAGCTATATATGTGTGTATAAGTTATATATGTGTGTATAAGTTATATATGTGTGTATAAGTTATATATGTGTGTATAAGTTATATATGTATGTATAAGTTATATATGTGTGTATAAGTTATATATGTGTGTATAAGTTATATATGTGTGTATAAGTTATATATGTGTGTATAAGTTATATATGTGTGTATAAGTTATATATGTGTGTATAAGTTATATATGTATGTATATGTTATATATGTGTGTATAAGTTATATATGTATGTATAAGTTATATATGTGTGTATAAGTTATATATGTGTGTATAAGTTATATATGTGTGTATAAGTTATATATGTGTGTATAAGTTATATATGTGTGTATAAGTTATATATGTATGTATAAGTTATATATGTGTGTATAAGTTATATATGTGTGTATAAGTTATATATGTGTGTATAAGTTATATATGTATGTATAAGTTATATATGTGTGTATAAGTTATATATGTGTGTATAAGTTATATATGTGTGTATAAGTTATATATGTATGTATATGTTATATATGTGTGTATAAGTTATATATGTATGTATAAGTTATATATGTGTGTATAAGTTATATATGTGTGTATAAGTTATATATGTGTGTATAAGTTATATATGTGTGTATAAGTTATATATGTGTGTATAAGTTATATATGTGTGTATAAGTTATATATGTGTGTATAAGTTATATATGTGTGTATAAGTTATATATGTGTGTATAAGTTATATATGTGTGTATAAGTTATATATGTGTGTATAAGTTATATATGTGTGTATGAGTTATATATGTGTGTATATATATGTGTGTATAAGTTATATATGTGTGTATAAGTTATATATGTGTGTATAGGTTATATATGTATGTATAAGTTATATATGTGTGTATAAGTTATATATGTGTGTATAAGCTATATATGTATGTATAAGTTATACATGTGTGCATAAGCTATATATGTGTGTATAAGTTATATATGTATGTATAAGTTATATATGTGTGTATAAGTTATATATGTATGTATAAGTTATATATGTGTGTATAAGTAATACATGTGTGTATAAGTTATATATGTGTGTATAAGTTATATATGTGTGTATAAGTTATATATGTATGTATAAGTTATATATGTGTGTATAAGTAATACATGTGTGTATAAGTTATATATGTGTGTATAAGTTATATATGTGTGTATAAGTTATATATGTGTGTATAAGTTATATATGTGTGTATAAGTTATATATGTGTGTATATATATGTGTGTATAAGTTATATATGTGTGTATAAGTTATATATGTGTGTATAGGTTATATATGTGTGTATAAGTTATATATGTGTGTATAAGCTATATATGTGTGTATAAGTTATATATGTATGTATAAGCTATATATGTGTGTATAGGTTATATATGTATGTATAAGTTATATATATGTGTGTATAAGTTATATATGTGTGTATAAGCTATATATGTATGTATAAGTTATATATGTGTGTATGAGCTATATATGTGTGTATAAGTTATACATGTGTGTATAAGCTATATATGTGTGTATAAGTTATATATGTGTGTATAAGCTATATATGTGTGTATAGGTTATATATGTATGTATAAGTTATATATGTGTGTATAAGTTATATATGTGTGTATAAGTTATATATGTGTGTATAAGTTATATATGTGTGTATAAGCTATATATGTGTGTATAAGTTATATATGTGTGTATAAGTTATATATGTGTGTATAAGTTATATATGTGTGTATAAGTTATATATGTGTGTATAAGCTATATATGTGTGTATAAGTTATATATGTGTGTATAAGTTATATATGTGTGTATATATATATGTGTATAAGTTATATATGTGTGTATGAGCTATATATGTATGTATGAGTTGTTTATGTACGTATATGTACAATGCAAACACTGGCTGTAGGATGGAGAAAGGCAGATCCAAGTGGAAGACATTCCTGGTTTGAAGGAAGTATGGAAAGGAAGTAACATCATACCAAGACCTGCAGAGTCAAATCTAACTGCAGACCAGTTATATAACGCCTGTAAGACCATCCTGCAGTGCCTCAAGGTAAACCAATTTATATATCACATAAGTACGTGTACAATGGTAAGTAGAGCAATTATATAATATACATGTTATTTATTGGTATATTTTCCCTGACTCCGCTTGCCATGAGCTAGCAGCAACTTGCAGACACACCAGGGGCTATCTTCTCTTTCAGATAGCCCAAACCTAATGCGCATACATCTAGATATTTTGCGTGCTTGAGTAGAGTTATTCTATTGTAGTATGATAACCCTTACTGGGCATGCATCGTGTAAGTGTGGGCCTAGGTTATCACATGATTACTACATACATTTATTGCATAACGAATACTTCACAGCAGTAACAAGTTTGTAGCGAACAACAACGGCTAACAGTTTCTGCACTTCACTAGGTTTAATACATAATTTGATTGTTTTTTCCTCCGCTTTCAATTCTAACAAGCCTAAGACTAAGGCCCAAATTTCGGGTGGTTTACAATTTATTTACTCTTTATAAAGTTATCTGGTTATTACGAGTACTAAATTTAGTTGTCCTTTATTGGTAAGACAACTCCTAAATAAACAGTCACTATTTATCTTACAGTGAAGACATATGTCGTTTCACGAAGCATACTTGTGAAAGTTTTGTTTGTTTGCATAGAATTAATGTCCCCTTCACTTTTAATTGTGCAGAGACTTGTTTCTGTGAAATAAAACAAAGCTCTTGAAAGTTGTCATTGTTGAGTCAGTATTGGTTGGTAAGGTGAGTGTTCAGTAACTCTTGTTGCGCTGTTGCAGACACGTTTACGTTCATTTAGTAATTTCCTACTTTGCAAGTTTGAAATTGTTAAAGAAAGGTATATTTTTGTATTTAATTGTAAGTCAAACTTAGTGAAATTGAATTATGGGAGTTTTTTTGTGCACAACAACAATACTATACGCAAGTTTCTGGCTGTTTGTACTACAAAATATCACCAAATAAAGGATGAGAAAACCAGCTGGAGTTGTCTGACCCGAGTGATATCAGTGTGAGTATCTTTGGACTGTTGGTGGGCAATCCAGTGAGCATTAGTCGAAGCTGTTGAGATTGTAATAAATCTGCATTATTAGCACTCACCACACTCGTGTCATCTGTATAGTTATATGTATATGCATATATAGGTACGTGTATACCTGTGTAGATACATATATATGTAAGTAGATAGATACATATATATATGTAAGTAGATAGATACATATATAGGTACGTGTATACCTGTGTAGATACATATATATGTAAGTAGATAGATACATATATAGGTATGTAGATAGATACCATGTATACATATGTAGATAGATACCATGTATACATATGTAGATAGATGTATTTGTATGTAGATATATAAGTTTATGTTGTTGTACAGGCACACAGCTCTGCGTGGCCATTTCTCACTCCAGTTAGTGCAGAGGAAGTACCAGATTATTATGAGTACATTAAGTACCCGATGGGTGAGTGTCTCTCTCCTCTCTTATCTTTCCTCTCTCTCTCTCTTATATCATCTCCGTTTATTCGTTTGTTTGTTTGGATGTATCTTGTTTGGATGTATCTTGTTTGGATGTATCTTGTTTGGATGTATCTTGTTTGGGTGTATCTTGTTTGGATGTATCTTGTTTATTTATGTCAGTAGCTGTAAGTTGCTTTATCCTTTCTCCATATCTCTAATTCGCCATGGGAAGGCAATTACAAATGTAGGATCAGTGCTAAAGGAAGCGCAATCAATCTGTTGTAGATCTGGAGACAATGTCTAAAAGACTCAAGTGCAGTTACTACGTCTCCAAGAAGTTGTTTATTGCTGACATGAACAGAATGGTAACCAACTGTCGGACGTACAACGAGCCAGACACTGAGTATTATAGGTGTGCCAACACTCTAGAGAAATACTTTATGGCTAAATGTAGGGACCACAAGCTACTTGTATAGCTGCTCATAGACCTTGATATCTCTATGGATTGATTAAATCACTCTATGTTTGGTCACAGAGATCTGGCAGTTTTTTAACACTTTGTTTATACTATAATATAAATTGTATATATAATGTACACAGTAATTACCAATTATGTAGTTGTCTCCTCTTTCAATGCATTTCTTCACATCTCACCTCTCCAAGTTGATGCCATTTGTACAGTTATGACTCACAATAAACGATACTCTAGACTAACTACAAGAAGTTGTGTTACCTTGTTACTTTGACACCAGTCACTTTAGGGAGTTATCTCGTCATGCATATAGTAGGAATAATTCCATAGCATTTAACATTGTCCATGAAATATGATTGCTTGTTGAGAAATGATGATTCCGTTGATTATTATGGGCTCTTTTTAGATTGATGAGCAAAAGGCCGTCAAAGTACAACAACAACATTTGTGGTCACTCATTATTTTATTTGTGATTCTTCCATTAAATTTGTTTTCTTTCTAGTACTCTCAGCACATTTATTATTTAACGTCAAAGAAAGTCATGGTTGATATCTGAATATTTTAACGGTTCTATATATGATTAGCACTGATCAAAGTAACTTATTGTTGTCAGCACTGCAGTAATGGGTCACATCGAGGTCAACTCAAACTGAGAACAGCAAATTCTAAAATGGGTTACCTTCATCCGTCTTCACAAGGGGTCATTTGTATTCATATACCATCTATTCATAAATTATCTCTGAAGACTGACAGATACACTGATCAGTAGGTATAGATACAAGGTGGGACTATACTATATAGATAGTATCACACAAGGTGGTACTATATAGATAGTACCACACAAGGTGTTACTGTACTATTTACTGCATTACACTGGGTGTGGTCTACTGTATATACTGTGCACTGTGTGTGGTCTACTGTATATACTGTGCACTGTGTGTGGTCTACTGTATATAGTGTACAATGTATGTGGTCTACTGTACAGTGTGCGTGGTCAACTGTATCCACTGTACAATGTGTGTGGTTTACTGTATCCACTGTACAATGTGTGTAGTCTACTGTATATAGTGGACAATGTGTGTGGTGTACTGTATATAGTGGACAATGTGTGTGGTCTACAGTATATACTGTACACCTGATGCACAAATAAAGACTTGTGGTTTTTTCAATGAATCTTCTGTTGTTATTTTAGTCATCCAACATTTCCGTTAACGAGCATAACAACAAACAAAAGTGAGGACTGAATAATACATGCAATGAGCTATTTATTGAGCACTCCGTTACTGTACAACTCTACAGTTGAACGACTCTATTGTGGCGTGACCTTATTGTTGTCAACTTTATTGTTGTACAACTTTATTGTTTGTTGTGTGGCATACCCTGTTAATTCCAACATTATGTTCCTACATACAATAAAACACCCACAAGTTGGACTGAGCATCACTATAGTGACTGACATCAAAAGAACTAATTTATTGACTACACCCCGCTATGATTCAGACCTAACTTTGGGAAGATTAAAGACTGTTTATTTTACTTACAAGTTTGTAATATCAAAAATAGTATTAAAATGTTGCGCCTTACACATAGTGGTGCAAATAACACAATATGGTTTTTTCATAATTGACTTTGTGCCTGCCATTGCTTCAGGCTCTGAGCAACTAACATGCCATTTGCTTATCTATTATTATATATATTGGAACAACTAAAACTGTATACAGTTTTTGTTGCCAGAAAACCAAATATAAAAATTATGTTTTTTACATTTTTCACTAACTGTAACTAAAACACACGTTTTCTCTTGAAGCTAGATGAAGCAAGAGCAGGTAACTCCAAATCTTGTAGAAATCATAATGTTTGTTTGCATGCGTAGAGAATTACAATACTTTCAATTTAAGCTATGCAATAGCTCATCAAATGAATTACAGTAACCAAAATTATGACATGTAATAAAATTGCTTTTAGAATGAAACTGAATAGACTTGTACAGGAATAGAATTTATTGGTCACAGTAGAGCAGACGTACACAGTCGCATCTGCTGAAACAAAGTTTGCAGGAATACAAAAATACTTTTCTGAGGCAAAGAAGTTATAAAGTCAGATCGTCAGATCATTTGTCAGGGTAAATAGAATAAATAAGTGGTTTCGCTAGAAATGGAAATAGAAACATCCTAAATAAATATAAATTACAACAAGTAATGCACTAATATTACTTGCGCATGAAACGTAGAGAAGAAAACTCAGCTTTGAGCAGTTCTGTATAAAACAAGATGAAAATGCTTAAATTATTTTCAAGAAAGAGAATTGGTACAACTTTGCATGTTTTTTTTTATCGCTAATACAGTAACCTTTGTTCTTACTTATGCATTTGTAGGTAAATAAGCATTTGCTGCCGATATTCATGTAGAATGCAAATAAACGACAGAATTCCACAAAAAAATAGTAGAAAGTTTAATCAACTAGGGTGAAGGCCACTCCTCATCTCCCCAGTATGCTACCTGGTTGTTGGCATCAGACAGCGTAGAGACGTCACTGGCAGGGTTAGGGAAGGCATGCAGAGCCTTGTGGGATACTAAAACAAAACAAAATGAATAATAAAGGTAGAAAACACACACTACCTCTTACAAAAGCTCATGCATGTTATGCAACACTCATGTGTGTTATGTAACACTTATGCGTGTTATGTAACACTCATGCATGTTATGTAACACTTATGCATGTTATGTAACACTCATTCATGCCATGTAACACTTATGTATGTTATGTAACACTCATGCGTGTCATGTAACACTTATGCGTGTTATGTAACACTCCTGCATGTTATGTAACACTCGTGCATGTTATGTAACACTTATACGTGTTATGTAATAATTCTTACCGCTCCAAGTGTGGGAGGAGTCAATCTCTTTCCCATAATTGTTGTACAGATCTGTTAGACTAGATCCTACTAGAGGGAATGGGACGTGCACCGCTGGTTCATACGTAGCAACCATGTCTTTGATGGCATCAAAGCGATCCCATGCAATAGATTTCCTATAAATTTGAAAAATAA
Source organism: Cryptosula pallasiana (assembly GCA_945261195.1). Taxonomy (NCBI): domain Eukaryota; kingdom Metazoa; phylum Bryozoa; class Gymnolaemata; order Cheilostomatida; family Cryptosulidae; genus Cryptosula; species Cryptosula pallasiana. The sequence goes on along the minus strand of OX183133.1, from coordinate 21,935,978 downwards.
CAGATAATGTAGTGCACCACCCAGAAGGCTTTAAAAAATTAGAATTTATCAAACTGGTTGAATAAACAGCAAAAAGAAAACAGAAGCGATACTCCATGTCTCCAATGAATCACTCTCTCAGCCACTTGAAGTATCTATCCACAAATACTTTGCTATAACTTCCATCCCACATACCAGCTGTGTCCGTCATCTTTGCTCCTAAGCGGAACCGTGCGATCTCTTGAGAGTGCATAAACTGCGTCGGTGGTTGACTCATATCCGTACAAGTTCATCACATTGTCATCCAGGGCTACGCAGGTAAAATACATAAAATGATGCAATATCTGCTTGGACCAATGAAATTAAAATCAGAAGTTCATCGGCTCTGGGCCAAATAAATATCGCATTATAAATTTATCAACACTCACCCATCCAAGTGATGCCGAAGTCGTGAGTGACTGAACAATACGGCAGCGATCTACATAGACATAACAACCGCTGTAAGTGTTACTAACAATTGACAGATTGTACACATGTATGTTTTATGTAATAGTGTATAATGAGGTAGAATGCTAACCCTGGCTCAGAGATGGTGCATGCGTACAGATGTTCTGTGTTAGGTACTGCTAGGATTTGTCTCTCCACATAGGACTTCAGGCTAGCATCCTCCGATGGACATTGATCTAATAAATATTTAGCATAAATTTGAAACATGGTTAACTTTCGCACAAAAAGTGATTGGTATTCATATAGTAACTAACAAGTCTCCCAAACTAAATATAGTAAAACTTTGGTGCATTTCTTCTAAAACGAGTACGTGGGAGTCATCACACAGTGAAAAGACAACTCCATACAACAAAGTAACTTTATAGACTTACAAGCTCTTAACCTGCTTCCTTTTGGATACGCGTAACCATGGAGATCAAGTCTGAGCTTGCTGGTCATACCTCCATCGGCGTTGGTTTGTGGCAATATTCTGATGTGTCGCCCAACAAAAGCGGACTTACCAAACTCGATAACCTCAGATGAAGATGTAGTTGGACTAGAATCCCAGCTTATGTTGAATGTCTGCAATGCAGTAGACATCGGTATAATTTAAACATGTCTGACAGTGAGGCATGTTTATTACAAAGTACCAGGATATGACATGAGAAGACAACTTACCATCACTTCAAAGCCGTTGTTGACTACATCAATCCAACGCACACCCAATCGACTGTATTTTACTTTGAATGATGTTATTCTGCTAACATCAACATCATTGAAGGGATAAATGGTAACTGCAGTGAACTTCATATCAACTCGGAAGTCAACCTAAAATACAACAGAACATGACATCACTTTTGTGTTTTAATCTCTAATCAGTTAATGGCGATTGCCTCTCAGTTTTTAACATTATTTGATATAAATTAACACAATTGAATGAATTACTTATTAATTTCTATCTATCATGTTTAGCAAGCAGGCAATGAAACTTCAAATAAAATGGAAAAAAATGTTAATTGAAAAATTTAAAATGTTCTGCAGATATGCAGTTATTATTTTGCTCATTTCACCCCCATTTACAGTGTGATGTCACAGCTATGATGTACAGTGTGATGTCACAGCTATGATGTACAGTGTGATGTCACGGCTATGATGTACAGTGTGATGTCACAGCTATGATGGACAGTGTGATGTCACAGCTATGATGTACAATGTGATGTCACGGCTATGATGTACAATGTGATGTCACAGCTATGATGGACAGTGTGATGTCACAGCTTCTAGCAGCTCACCTGGATATACTCATGCTGATAGAAAGGACTCGCCCTGCCTGGTTCAGATGACCAACCATCCAAGTTTGGCCGAACATTCGTTGCCACATTAGTTCCGTCATCAGAAGAAGCAGATATCTGGCAATCCTTTATCGATGAACTTGAAGACATTCGAAGACTATCAATGTTCTCTGAAATAATAAAAGATGGGAGTTTACTGAAGGCAAATCGCAGTAAAGCCAGTCAAAGTATTCTAAAAGTAAATGCAGTACCAACCTGGGAGTGAGAGGTTAAAGGTTAGAAGTCTCATCTCTGTGAACCAGTCATCAAAGGTGCCAGGGTTATCTTTGTCTTCTCTTCTCCAGCTCACATCTACTGGTATGGTTACCAACCTGTCCCCAAGTCCAGGACTCAGGTATTCATTAGGGTCAACAGCTAATTCAAACTTGATGTAGTTCCAGTTTTCCCAACGAAGTTTTCCCCACTGAAAACACAAAACAATGTTTAAAGCAAGGAAAGCTACTTGGCTTTTGACCTACAATCTAACCAAGACCGTTTCCTCTGACCTTAAATTCTAGACCATTCTGAGTAACTGCTGTTGGCTCTGTAAATTCTGTCTCAAGGACATCTCTCTCGGTTATTGCTACAAGTTCACTGAAGTGAGGGACTCGGTAATGTATGATGACATCGCTGGGAAACCTGAGAGATATTCCTGGCGCCTCGACATAGATGGACAAGTTGAAGAATAGGTTAGTCCTGAAAGAGATGTGATAAATAATAAACTTTTTTTGTACACTCAAAAGAAAAAAATGAGTTTAGAATAAAATAAAGTAGCGACGACTTACGACGGAGAGACGACAGCGGGTGGATCAACAATATTGACGTCCCAAGTGAGTACAGCATTGTCATCGGCATTGACCTCCACAGTGAGCTCTATCTCACCAGTTGCGACAGTCAACTCTGTTTTGGCTGCTCCGTGAGATACACTCGCAAATAAATCGAATTGGAAACCGTCAATCAGTAATACTGTATCCAACAACTGAACAGAGAATGAGAATAGAAACTCATTGTCATTTTCTCCTCTGTCAAGGTCGGTACCAGTCTTACCATAGTCTGATATACCCGCCAGATCTGTAAGGGAATAGATAATGCTGTACCATGTGTAAACTGAACTGATCTGAATAAAACATGGGCTTTGCAGAAACAAAACATACAAAAAACAAACCTGCGTTTCTCGCAAACTTGAAGTCAATTTTCTGTTGATCTGATATTCCGTAAGCATTATTATGCGGGACAACTTCATGGTCGCGCCTCAAATCCCGCATATTCTTACCAGCCGTGATAAAAGACACGTTAAATATCTTAAGTCGAGATTCACCGACATCTAGCTGACTCTCCAGGTTAATCTGCCATAGAAAAATCTCTTATTAAAAATTTGTGATCAGCAATGAGATTGCTAAATCGATTACCAGGTTTGTAGAGAAGACAACTCTTAACTTGGCTGACTCACAGCAAAATCAGCGTAGGCAGATCCTGGTGGCAGCGTCATTAGCCCTGTAAAGTGCTGTGTCTCTCCAACTGAGAATATTCTGTCTCCATCAGAAAATATTTCCAGCGTGGCATTCTCACCAATATCCTAAAGAAGTGCCAACGTATATGATATTTTTACCGTTTAAGTCTAAAAGCCTCCCATGTAGTTGTTGACCAATCCAATTCACTTACCACATCGTTGCCGGTGAATGTGGCAACTTCCACATCTGCTTCGACAAAGCCAACCCACAAATGTTCGCTAGAAATGTCGACTGTAGCAGCTATAGGGATGGTGTCACCAGCAGAAAGGGTCGAGTTGTGAGGTACGGACACGTGAGCAACCACTCGCAGCTGTAGCAGTAAGCTCATTATCAATAGTGTGCAAAAGCCTATTGCAACTAAGATTCTATGAGTAAAACAGTGACATTTCATGCTAATTATTGAAATAAGCAATAAAAAAAGCTACACTAAATAAATAACAATAATAAACTAACAATTGACAACTATCAATCAACAACTGGCAATCAGCAACCAACAATTAATAAGCAACTAACAATCGAGAACTAGCAATCAGCGATTAAAAACCAACAGCTTGATATGAGTATGGCAGTAAGATGTACCTTGTTATCTTCATCTACTATCTTACTGGAGCCTGAAGGAGATATACTTGGCAGGTAGCCAAGGTCTATGACACCCATGTTGTTGAGACCACCCACATTGTCAGAAGTTGTCTTCAGCTCAGTTTCGATTATGGTATGCTCAAAGCAAGCTAAGTTGGCTCCAGCAGAAATCACCAACACATCCAACAGTTCGTAATCCCCTGTAGAACCCAATTTAGTCCTTTCAAGCTTTAACAACATGAGTAGTTTATAATTACATATTTGAAATGTTGAAGAACTGACCGTAGAATGTATCATTCCAAGGAGCAAAGACATTGACAATCATGTAGTGTTGTGTACCAGGTGCCACATAGATGTCTATGTAGAAAAATTCAGAACCACCCAAGTTGATACCATAATCCGTAGCATTACCGAACTTTCCCATTTTTACTTCAGGAAGTGTTGTCTGTAAATATGAGAAGAGCACAAATTTGAAAATTTGAATCAGTTTAATTTTTATGTTAAAAGTTACATAAAACCGCACGGTGAGAGAAGTAACTCACAATAGTTGCTGGCACCTCGCCAGCAGTGACTTCATGATGCTGAGGGTTGGGATCTGTAGTCTTAGTTCCAAAAGCCATGTTGACGTTGGAAAAGAATGAATAGTTAGAGCCTAGCTGAGCCTTAGAGTTCAACATCACTATAGCCTCATATGATACGTAGGAGTCTCTCACGTCCCCCACATAGTATCCATAGCCTGTGGTGTTTATATATAGCCATTTCAACTGGCGATTCTAAGAAATCTCAGACTAGGAACTTATGTGTTAGAAACTTTATAAAACGGCAAATGGTTTTAGTACAAGAATGTAAATTGCAAGAGGAAAGTAAAATGCGAACTTTGCTTTTAAGCAGTGCGTATACACGGCTGGAACATACCAAAGCTTGTGACAGTTGACATGGAATTGTGGGCTATGTCAATGTTAGAGTTATTTGTTGAGTTTAACTGGTCTCCTTCAAAGTCTCTCGGCAGGAAGTTGACCACGTTAGCTCCAAACTCAACGAAAGATACTCTACAAATCTACAATTAGATGTCTCCGTAATAAAACTATGCGCTTCATAAAGTACACTCCATGTATATCACTCTATGTATATCACTCTATGTGTCTCATTCTATGTATCTCACTCTATGTGTCTCACTCTATGTGTCTCATTATATGCATCTCACTCTATGTATATCACTCTATGTATATCACTCTATGTATCTCACTCTATGTATATCACTCTATGTATATCACTCTATGTATATCATTCTGTGTCTCATTCTATGTATCTCACTCTATGTGTCTCACTCTATGTGTCTCACTCTATGTGTCTCACTCTATGTGTCTCATTCTATGTATCTCACTTTATGTATCCCACTCTATGTATCTCACTCTATGTATCCCACTCTATGTACTTTACTCTGTGTATCCCATTCGATGTATTTCACTCTATTTATTTCACTCTATGTATTTCACTCTGTGTATTTCACTCTATGTGTCTCACTCTATGTATTTCACTCTATAAACCTTCTCTATATCTCACACTCAATAGACATACTGCCATGAATCAAACCAACGTTTCTCTCTACACAATAATTTGCGTGAAGCAGAAGAAAAGACACCCACCTGAAGTTCAGGAGTCTCACTCTGAATTCGAGCGAACAGGTCAGTGACTGTTCGGTATGGCACAGCGAATGTGACATTGAAGAATACCGGGGCACCCAAAGCCACTACCTGCGAGTCACCCTCTCTCAGGCCAAAGTACATCTGGGGCTGCCATACATACTGTAAGAGAGGCAGCAAAGGTGAATGTGTGTCAGCTGACTATGTAGTACATTGTGTAGTACATGAAGCGCACAGGGTACTTACATTGCCATCGGTGTCAGGTGTTTCATAATAATTGGGTACGGTGTCTTTGTACACCACTCCCTGCCTGGCAGCAAATATGTAACTGTCAGCAAAGCTAACTGTGACCTACAAAGTAGACCTCAAAGGTTGAGCAATGATCTCCACATGTAAGGTAATATATTCGACAGACATAAAGTGAGAAGTATACCTCAGTGAAGTAGACCTCATTGTCTATAAGTGCCACCTCAGGCTCACTCCTAGCTACCACCACAGTTCTAATTCTTATTGTGCTATCATCGTATGCGTAACGTCTAAAGTTTTCATCTCTCAGGCTAGTTATTCGACCAATAGAAAGAACTCCCACCGTAAATATCGGTTCACCTGTGGAGTCGACTACAAGAGCAATAAATGGACTCATTAAAGCACCAAAGAAAGCCCATTAATATGTTACAATATCAGTAGTTAATAGAGAATATCGTATAACACGAGGTAGTGTCCGTACCTTCCTCAAGCATGTAGGTAAGGTTGGACAACGAAGCATCCTCTACAAACAAGGCCTTTCCTATGTGGACGATCTCCATGCTGACCACTCTGAACTGACTGTATTGGCTGTCTGTGAAGTTGGTAGTTGATATCTCCATCTGCAAGCGTTTATGTGAAGTTGAAACTTGCCTGTCAGTAACTTTCATTATAACTACTCGCAAGGTCAGACGACTCCGTACAGTAATAACATGTGTGTCTACATACCGTGAATGAATTGTAGTCAACACCAGGAGGGACATTTATGTCAAGGTCAAATACAGCCCCAGAATGTGGGTAGATGGGAGCGTCGGCACCCATAACATTAACAAATGTGAACTCTGGAATCTGCGAACATATCAGCAAATAAGTGAACTTCTGTGAAACACAATCAAACCATTTTTGGACCAAAACTGTATGACTGCTTTAATTGACACTCGTATTAGAATCTAAAGATATGATTGGCTGTAGTATTCACCAAATGCAATCCCTGCCCAAAAATACCTGATCTCCACTGTACTCGATGTCTTCTGTCGCATGTTTTATACTAGTTCTACCGACCCAGTAGTAATCTTCTGCATGTTTCATACCGATGCTGATGTATATATCGTCATCTACAGTGTAGAACTCTTCACAGGCTGGCAACATCCTCATCGTAATCTCAAACTACAACACAGGCACGTGTTAGAGATCTCTGTATGTCTAGACCACAATGTACCAACGAACCAATGAGGAGACACCATACACCTACTTGTACAATGTGATCATCTGCTCCTGACCTTTGACCTGTGTTTGTTATGATGCCGAGGTCCCATGATATGAAGTCAACAGATGTGCCGTCCTGTGAAAAAAATAAAAAACAATAAAATTGCATTTCAATATATTTATTCATATCTCGATGTCAAAGTTGTAATAGTCATGTGTTTATTATATCGGTATATTTCAATGTTAATCTACCGTTTGCTCTGTGGTGTACGCTGTCGGGTTCTCATTCCAGATGTCAACATGAGGCATGTTAAATCCAATTCTAGAATATCTAACTCTCTCCATATTCATGATAGCCTTGCTATCGTTGACTGGAATGCTTGCTTCTAACTGTGTAAAGTACAACCAACATCAGGTATGTGCAGCTTAATACCATAATATCAAGGGTACACAACTTCACATCATAACATCAAGGGGACACAACTTCACATCATAACATTAAGGGCAGACGACTGCACAGTGCACACCCTAATATTATTGGCATAAAACTTTTCTTGATTATATCAAGGGCAAACAAGTTTTCATTATATTATCAAGAGCACACAATTTCTCACTATAATACTAAGAGCACACAACTTCTCACAACAATATGCCACAACTTTAAAGCTGATTATCAAACTTACCACGTATTTAGCAGAGGTGTTGGAAGGAATAGACATGTTTAAAACCACAGCAAATCGTCCACCAACAACGACTGTATCGCTGGTAGGCGCCCAGTGAAAGACAGGAGAGGATGACTACAAAAAAATTAGATAACACTTTTTCATATGATTATTTTTTCATAACAAAAGTAGTGTGACTGCCATTCAAGAGAAACAACACTTTTTACAATGAAGCTTATTTTACGAGCATTACCAGGCAAGAACAACTAACAAGTAGCAGTTGGACTCGGAACGACGACAAGAGCTGTCTGATCATAGCAATCTGTAGACAACTCCTACCCGAGATTCGGAGCAATGTGTAAACAACTCCTACTAATAACTCAATTAGTGTGTAGACAACTCCTACTATTAGCTCAATCAGTGTATAAACAACTCCTAATAATAATTCGATCAGTATATAGACAACTCTTACAAATAGATAACTTAATTAGTGTATAGACAACTCCTACTAAGAGCTTAATCAGTGTGTAGACAACTCCTACTAAGAGCTTAATCAGTGTATAGACAGCTCCTAATAGTATCTCAATCAGTGTATAGACAACTCCTACTAATACCTCAATTGGTGTATAGACAACTCCTACTACTAACTCCATCAGTGTATAGACAACTCCTACAAACAAATAATTCAATCAGCGTATAGACAACTCCTACCAGAGGCTCCAGATCTGCCTCAGCGGCTTGCACTTCCTCTTGTGCTGACCACATGATCTCTATACCGGTGTTGTCCTTCTTCCATAGAGTAAAGCCAACTGTGTAAGGGTGGCTGCCATTGTACACATGATCTAGCATTGTTATGGCTACCTCAAATACAATGGTGTTATTTTGTAGGTCTGTGTCGCTGTCATGGTACCCTGTAAAGAAAAGCAATCATATGTGTGGTCCAGCCCCAACCAAAATAAATAATAATAATTCAACGTTCTTCATCAATCATATCGTTCCCGTTTAAATGGTTTTACAATGAAAAGTTTGTTCTACTAAAGTAGCGAGCCCATTGCGTTGAAGAGGTACAACACGAACCCGACATACACTGAGCCAGCCTTTACCCAGCAATCCATAAATGCTCTATTCATAGCTTGGCCCAAGATCAATACCAGAGATAGATCAATATGCAGTGATCAGCTAATGTTATATATGGACAATGAGTAGGAGAAAGGAATTGTTTACACGTAGTTAACATCACAATATCTAGCACTGGCGACCTTTCAGTGTGGTCTTCTTTGTAACAAACTGGTTATTGTTGCATTCAGCTCAGACGTGGAGATTTCATTAAACTTTAGCCTTTTAGCACTAATTTATCACTGAAGTATTAGCTTGTGAGCCTTGGCTTCATAGACATACCAATACAGTATTGTGAATGGAAAAAATGTGCTAAAAATGGCCACAATGTCAATGTAAGAAACATCGCGTAGACAGATTCAAATAGTACCTTTGTTGACGATAGTTCCAAGATCAAGTCTGCCATAGTCTCCATAGTTCTCGTACGTCGATCTGGTGAAGTTGGATCCATCATCAAATGCAATGGCAGAATGCGCATAGTTTACTCCTGCAATATTTGTAATTCATCATTATTTATTATTTAATAATTAAATTGTAAAGCTACACGTTTTCGCTAAATAAAGTTATTGAAGTAACTTTGATTCATTTACCGATGCTTTCAGAGAGCACAGAGATCTTATCAATAGTCATAACTCCTGTATTATGTAGTGGTGCCAAGACATCTAGAGCAATATCACTGTAGAGGTCATATATCGCTGCTTCAATAGTCCACACTCCAGTCGTACCCAGTATGAGTGTGTCGGGTCCAGTGATGGAAAAAGTCGCATCTGGAGGATTCTAAGGAAAATAAAAAAGTTAGATATTAAAGTTTTTTCTAGTAGAAATAAGAGATTTCTGAGAGAAAACCATCTCTGGAGAAGACTTTTACTGCTGATACCAGGTACTTGTACCACTAAACTAACGACTTTTCCACGCTTGTGACGGTAAAACTGAAATTGACCATCGCTATCCTTTGGTTATTACAAAAGACATTTTTGAAAAAATTTTAATTGAGGAGAAAAATATTTGAAATTCTGCTACTGAACCTTGACTTTTTCTATCGTAGGTCACAAATATAACCTGAGGCTATCAAACAACGTTTATTCAACTAACATTGACAGCTGTTCAGTATGAGTTTATAGAAGTCTGCGGTAAGTATCTCACAGAAGATGTGCAAACAAAGAGTATCTGGCAATGTTTTTCTCGGAAATGACTCTTTTCATCTCTAATTTTTTATTGCTATCAGAGAGTTCCATAAATAGATATGAATTGGATGCAATATTTTGATCTGGCTCTTGTTTTATCTATAAATTTCCATTTCCTTAGTTCTTTTGTAAAAATGGAATTGGTGTTTTGTTGTTATCTTGTCTACAACAACAACAAGTAAATCTTGTATGATCAAGTTTTTAAAAGAAACATATTTTCTAAATAACAAAGAACAAAGAATTAAATGGCATATCGATGTACTTAACTAAATCATTATTGAACACCTTAGTCCATTTACCAATTCAATTCTTAAACAAGAAGAAAATTTGAGACTGATAAAAAATAAAACTTGTGGGAGCTTAAGCTATCTGACTCACACCAAATTCAATCATTTTTGTCAATTGTTTCAATATTTATCATCTCTCATCTGTTATTTCGAAGACTTGTTTTCAAATAAAATTGTGGCGATTTTAAACCTTCAAGAAACCAAAAATTGCCGAGCATTAATCTAAGGGAATGACATTTCCCTTGCAAAACTTTTGCAACTCTAACTATTACCTATCTTTTCCAGTAGAGGTAAAGAATTGGTAAAAAAAATAATAAAAACAAGCAAAGCCAAGAGTATTTCAAATACTCTAAAATACTAAAATTTGCTTAGTATGTCTGAAAACTTTTGTTAGAAAGCTGTAAAAAACTCTTCAGTGCAAAAAATTGAAACTCAAACATGACGTTAGGTACAAAATTCATATTAATAAGTCATGGAAGATTCAAACTGCAATGTACTTACAGTAATGGTGTGGTTCTGGTAAGTGAGATCATCTTGTGCCACGTGTACATACGACTCTGACTGATACATGGCTCCAACGCTGACACGGTAGGTTGCACCATCAACATAGGCATCATGCGGCAGCGCTTGCACTTGAAACAAAACTTCTATTTGGCTCTCGTGCTCATCGTCTGTATTTGTGGCTAAATTCAGTATATTACCCAAATCCACCGTGGCGTAGTCCCACTGTAACAAGATATAGCTACTGAGATACATGTGACAGGATGTCAAAAGAGCTTCTCAATTGCTGTAAGATTGTACATACGGCACATATGAATGCACTTCCTGTAGAATAAAAAACATTCATTTGATGTCTCTAAGGATTTGTCGTCTTTCGTTCTAATTCTCATAAATTACGATAACTTGTACACACAATATATCAGAGTTCCTGAAAGAAAGCTTCCATAGCCTAGTGATTAGTACTCGAGACTACTAAACCAAGATTTTCAAGATCAAATCCTACTACAGCATAGTATACATATAGATCAGTTTTTACATTAAGATAATAATTTCTAAACCAAAATTAATCGTTGAAGGTCAAATGGAGAACAGGTGAAAGCACATAATCATTACGTACCCTGCCGTCATCGAACTTGGAGTGGTACTCAATGGTAGCCATGTCTGCTGACCAGGAATTGTTGAAGTTAACGCCAACAGTTCCGATCTCAACATGGGAGATCATGAAAAATGCTCCACCAGACAACTCCGAGAAGATTTCCACCTGTAAACAGACAACTTTTTAATAAAAATACAATAACATTTTACTATCCAAAAGCATTTGCATTCTTTGTATTTATCTAGTACAACAGAGTTAGAAAGATTTAGATCACATCAAAATAATATTCTTACAAGGAGACATTTTAAAAATTTAGAAGGACTTAATCAAATCTCACCTCGATTTAATCTTGTATTAATCTTATAAATAGTAAAGCCCACATACCTGCACATCTGTCTCTACGCCACTAGCGCTAATGATTAACTTGTACGGTATGACACTGCCTATCATAAAAACATCACTTGAAGCAAAATCTTCCAGTGCTTCCAGGGTAAACGTAAACTCATCGGGAACACCAGGACCAATCTACAAAAGGTAGCTCTATCTAAACAGGAAATGAAGATATAGCCGTCATCTGTAGCAAATACTTAATAAAAAACTGATTGGTCACACTAGCTCGTCTTTACAAATGATGACCAGTTGTTTCAGTTAACATTCCAACAAACAAATCTTGAAGGACATACAGTATTACAACCGCGGACAATGCAAGGAATCTGGCTCATCTCTCAAATCATTTTCATGGGATTTAGCTACCTGAGCAGCAAAAATGGTAAAACTCTGGTGAGATTGACAGCTATGTTGACAGCCATGAATATTGGTAATACTTTGTCAGCCAAACCAGAAGAGCAGGGATGGTAAGTAAACAACTGGATGAGCTCAGTGAACTAGCCAAGGATGAAAACACGAGAAATGACCTTACCACGCCACGCTTGACACGTCTGTGCTCCTCGTCTCCACTGGATACATCATTTCCTGCCACTTTGTAGCTCTTTACTTTTCTACCTGGCTCCTTAATTTTCTTTTCCGATGACACAGAGTAGTCAACATGGCTGGTGTCAGCATTGCTTTTGGATTCACTAGCAGACAAATCTTTGGCCGTCTCATCACTGGATAAAAATAATTATTAAGGTAAAAAGTGAATCAATAATAATAAAAGATTGACGATGAAAAAATATCTGACCTTTTGAGATCAACAGGCTGCGCAAGCTTTTCGACGATAGCAGCAGCGATCTCTTCACTTTCATCTTTAACTACTTTGTCAATGGCGACATTAACATTATCATCGGCATCATCATCTGCACCGCCATCATCAGAATCCTCAGCTGTATTGTCGACAGTTGGTACACTTCCACCCAGAAGTCCTCTCATCAGGTTACTCACTCTATCTACTACCACACTAGCTAAAGACTTGTACTAAAACAGGCAAACAACTCATTAGTTTACTCCAAAACTTTTTTATTGATGTTCCATAAAATAAAAAACAGAATTTGTTAAATTTTTGATCAGTCTCACAAATTATCATTTGCGGTAAGGCTTCTATTTCGATACCATTTTTTCATCAAAATTAAATGCAGTTCAAACCTAATGCTAGGTAAACACTTAAGTACTATCAATGAATTAAAATGAAGTTCCAAACACTCAGCACAGTGACTACCATTGAGTGCACACTCGGACTGCTATGTCATGCAGCAGTAACAGACTTACCCAGGCACAACTCTTTTATATTTAAATTAAATTGCAGCCAAGTATTCAATATTTCCTATTTGCTAAAGCACTTTACATAATAAGTAACTTTAAAACAAGTTGATAGGAAGGAAACATCTCCAAGGCACCATCTAATATCCCAATATTTACCATTAATTGTCAGTAACTGTACGCGTAACTCTATACACACAGATCTGATGACTCCATTTACATTTATAGCTTTCAAATATTTGTCAGCTCAGTTCATGCATCGATTATATAACACTATCAGGTGTAACCATGATGGTTGACTACATGTAGCCATTACTGATAAAAAAACTAGCAGATGGTTGCTCAGGCAGCAATGTGGAGTTATTAAAAATACACCATTTAATATTAACTTAAATTCCAGCAATTTTTAATAAAAATTTATTTATTGAAACAAATGAAAAGATATAATTTTCTAAAATGCATTTAAAAGGAATGCCAGATAAGTATGTACACCATAAGAAGCATGTTCAGTTGTTACATCATATTGCTGATGATTATATAACATACTAAATGTAAAGCCTATGCAAGAATACAAATCTTAATTAAATGCACCAGAAAAAAAGACACTAATATTACCTCTTCAGTGTCTGATTGGTCATCTTGTTGGCTATCTCTAGCTGTAGCTCTGGCAAAAACTGCTGCAAAGAGTATAAATATTTTATCAACTACAAAAATAAATAAATAGTTTGAGTCCGTTAAAAAAAATACACTTGTCAGAGATTCTACAAACATAATGAAATGGAAAACAATGAGTGGGTATATACTAGTTACTAGCTAGCAAAAAATTGATATGACGTTTTGAAGCGTATATATATATTAAACAGTTTGTGTACAAAATATTGCTGAACTTTTTTAAAGCTGTTTGAGCTTATAATGAATTATAAAAAGTTCTTTTCGATTTACTAATATCTAATATAAAGGCAAATATCCTACCCTGTGTCAGTAGTAAAACAGCCAAGGCCAATAGTACTCGATATTTTCCTTTCATTCCTTCTAGTTATTATTATTTCTCTAGTAATTGCAGCAGAAGATTAAAACTAATGATTGTTAAGAGAATCCCCCAGTTTAGCTCTTCGTCAAGCTGCGGGCTAGCTCATATTGGCTGTCTACCTATGGCACTCACAAATATCAATATTTCATTAAAAATTCATACTTCAGCACAAATACGCTCAATACAAAATTCAATAATCAGACAATAGGGTTGAACAGCCTCGTATTGATTGCCTAGTGTGAAAGCAATGTGCGTCAATAACCCCTTATCAGAGGCTCAGCTTTGTAACAAAAAAGTCTGATATTTTTTCTATAATAAATTGGTACAAACTTTCAACTATTTGTTTTTATCCAACTTGTTAGGAAAGCAACCCACTTGTGAGCTACGCAGACCATAAATAATTCAGTAAGATATGACCCATATTTTGATGTAATAGTGAAAAATTGCTATCAGAGTATTACTAGGACAAGGTGTATATTTGGTACAGAGTTAACGGCTGGTGGTACACATAAAACTTTAATGACTTTGCGCGTAGGAGCGCATTCGTTAATTCTTTGAATTTATTTATTATTAAAATGAAAAATGAAATAAAATTGTTTTTCTGCAAAGCGATCTTTTTAATGCAGTTGTTAACTCCCCAGGAGATTTGAAAAAGGTGATTGTGTAACATTTAATAGCCTGTGTTCCATTGCTTAGCTTGTGTACCTATCAGTAGCCTGTGTACCATTGTACAGAATTTAATGTGAGAACAGCTATTTTATTGAAATTGAAACGATCAAATTTTTACAACTCTTGATGCTAAAGTTATTTTTTCATATTTCAAGTGTATTAGACTGCAAAAGGTGCTGTCAGTGCTTCTGAGCCTTAAGGGAGGCACTAAAAGCAGGCGAATACGTATGAAAAGTTTCACAGTTTTTGGGAGAAACAAAGAGCAAGCCAACGCAATCAACAACATCAAATTGTTTGATTTTTTCGAACTGAGCAAAAACCATTCGAACCTGACTATGAAATAGCTACAATTACTTGGATTGCCTGGCCCGCACTATGTCACATGACCATTGACGTAGTATTTGTAAGACATTAAACTATAAAAGTGATCAATATGGATCAATAACCAACCCGTGCTTGGTATGACTGTTGTTTAATTCACTAACGATGAGACAAAGACATGCGATTTTCTATATCATTAGATTTATTCATTATAAACATTCGCTATTTCTAAGAGATTTAGTGCGGATATCGACTAGTTACGGAGATAAGAAAAGAATCGGCCAATGAGGGAAATGATAAATAACTTTCTACAGGAGAATGAACCATTAGTCCAATGAAAAATAAAATGAATGCAGCGATATTTAATTAGGAAATAAAAAGTAACGTTGCCTCCTGGTGCCAGTTTTTACTTAGATTAATCTTCACAAATATATCTTTAATCTTCAGTTAACAGCATAATCTTTCTCAGGTTAAGCAATGTTTAAGAACACATTTTTTTTTTATGTACGTTTAGTAAAGAAAATCACTCGTTATTTGAAAATATGGTGTTTATTTTTAGTTATACCGAGGTGTTGCCGTTCTATGATAGTAGTAATATAGGAGCAGATCTCTGTCATGGAGTTTAAGGACAAGGTTCTAGTGGGCTGTTCTATGATGTTAATTATACTTTGTATTACAAATTGTGTGAGTTACGTCATGTTTTTTTATGAAATATGTCCAGTTAAAACTGTCCGTCACTCATTTTCTTTGACGAGCAATTTTTTTATGCGCTTACGTTATGGTAGTCTTGTGAACATGAGACTAAAAACCTAAGAAGTGATTTATATTAATAAAACCCATAAAAATAATTACTCTAATGAAATGTGAGTAACTTTTTAAAATAAAATCTTCTAAAATAATTAAGTTATAAAATAATAGTTTTTAATCTTCAACCAACTGAAATTGAGAACAAGAACCGTATTAATAAAAAGGTGAAGATATGTTTGTGCTGACTAGTCACTATCTTCTCAAACCAATTGTACTTATTTACAAAACCAATCTATAAAAGATTAGTTAATTACGGTGACAAACAAACAGTTTTACTGTATTTTTTTAAACCGTATGCTTCAACCATTTTGAAGAACTTTTAATTTCTGATGAAAAAATTTTTAAAAAGAAAAATAATAAAGAGACGATATGCCATAAGACAAGACAATTGAAAAAAAATAAATGCATATGAAATAAACCTGGCAATTAGTGCACTATTTATAATATGTCAATACCAGGATTTTTACCAACGTTAACAGGGGAATTGCAAAATATACACTCCTTTGCACGTGACCTATAAACGTGCAAGTCCAACAATACTTGAGTCCTGTCAAGCTGACACCAATCAATGTATCAAAGTAGCCATTTTCCAACTTTCTCCCTTGTATGGTTTTCAAAATGGAAAAATCAAATTATTAATATGAATAAAATATGATAATTGCATTATTGGCACTCTCTTATTCTTGCAATCATCCGTCATTCAACAAAATGTTTCACTGCGTATGAAATATCGACCCTTATTTGGCTGTTATTGGGAGGAGGTGTGAGGGGGATGGGTTACTTAGAATATTTTAAAGCGATAAACAAGGTGATATGAAAATGGATGCTTAAAAATGAATAATTTAATTTCGATAATAAACCGCATGGCCGTTCCATAACTTAAGTCATTGACGGTAAGCACAGCGGACTTGCTCGTGAAACCGTAGTTAATATGACTCTCTAAAACACACCTTGATGTTATTGGTTGACTATAGATCTATCAACAAGGATACATCTACTTGTTCTGCATTAAATACACCGAGTTTTCTGAATTGCTATGTTGATTGTAAACTGAGTTTCTCTATTTGCATTGCAGCAGAAGAAGGATGAGCCAACCCAACATTTCTATGTGAGACCTACTTCCTTTATTTATTATTTGTTGGCACCGAGCCATCACTGAGTCCTTCTCAACCAGTAGAAAAACTTTAGAAGTAAACTAAGCAATATTTATACTAGATAAAATGTGTGAAACGCCATGTTAATAATAGCACAAAAATATATTATTACCCAAAATGAAAGACAAAGATAAAGTTTTTATTATTTCACATTTCTAATTAAATATTTGTAGCTTGAAACAAGAAAAGTTTGGTAAATGAGAAATTGTTTTTATTTGCAATAAAACTTTTTAAAATTATTCATAATAAAATTGTTACGTATTACAAATATATCGCTTCTGACTTAGAAGTGCTGTGTCCCATCAAACCAAAGGCATAGATCAAACAAGTTCAACCTAGCTCAAAGGAGTGATTGGACTGGTCCATATATAATAAAATAATACATACAACAGGGGTTAAAAACAAAGCTTCAACCCATGTAGGTCAGAAAAATAGATATTAAATGTTTGTCTATACAATTTCAACTCTGTTAGTTCCATTCAGTTGTACCCCAACGGCCAACTTGGTCATCAGATGTAGTTTTACCAGCTTTAACGGTTTCTTCCTTTGTATCAGGGTAGGCATGGAGAGCTTGATTTGATGCTGAAATAATAATAAAGTAGATATTATAGTAAACCAGCTGATCATGATTGTAATTTTTGGCAACAAAGTAAAATGTTTTGTTTTTTATTAAATACGTCTGTATTATAAAAAAAAGCTCGTTACAAGCAATCAAACACTTTCAAGCTGCATTTCACTTTCATATATTGAACGTTCCATCAGTTAATCTTATAATTCATGCGGCTCAATCAATCTTGAAAAAGTATATTTCAAGTAAAGTCTCTATTAACTGATTAACAGAGAGCACTAGCAACGCTGCTATAGAGAGAGAGATGCACAGAGCGAGACATAAAAAGCAAAGGTCACTACAACTGCTGTGTGATTAAATACTTGTATTGACATGTTATATTGATTTTAAACCAACGTCTATTTCATACTGGGTGTCAGGAAATTGTATGCTATATATAGTTGCATGTTCAAAGTAATCCAAAGCGTATACACAATAGTATATACAGTGTGACATGTAAAGGTAGTTCAATCAACCAATAGTGATGTGACAAGTTTACTTTCATCTATTACAAACATTTAACATAGCTCGAGTGAGAGTGACTAGAGCCAGCAGTGATAAATACATCTCCAACTGGCCTTTTAATGTATCACAACTACATCCCATACCCACCCGCTCGCGTATATGACACTCATCCGCCCACATATATGACACTCACTCGCCTACATATATGACACTCACTCGCCTACATATATGACACTCACCTGCCCACGTATATGACACTCACCCGTCCACATATATGACACTCACCCGCCCACATATATGACACTCACCCGCCCACATATATGACACTCACCCGCCCACATATATGACACTCACCCGCCCACATATATGACACTCACCCGCCCACATATATGACACTCACCTGCCCACATATATGACACTCGCCTGCCCACATATATGACACTCACCAGCCCACATATATGACACTCACCCGCCCAGGTATATGACACTCACCGACCCACATATATGACACTCACCTGCCCACGTATATGACACTCACCCGCCCACGTATATGACACTCACCCGCCCACGTATATGACACTCACCTGCCCACGTATATGACACTCACCTGCCCACGTATATGACACTCACCTGCCCACGTATATGACACTTACCTGCCCACATATATGACACTCACCTGCCCACGTATATGACACTCACCCGCCCACGTATATGACACTCACCTGCCCACATATATGACACTCACCAGCCCACATATATGACACTCACCCGCCCAGGTATATGACACTCACCGACCCACATATATGACACTCACCTGCCCACGTATATGACACTCACCTGCCCACGTATATGACACTCACCTGCCCACGTATATGACACTCACCTGCCCACGTATATGACACTCACCCGCCCACGTATATGACACTCACCCGCCCACGTATATGACACTCACCCGCCCACGTATATGACACTCACCCGCCCACGTATATGACACTCACCTGCCCACGTATATGACACTCACCTGCCCACGTATATGACACTCACCTGCCCACGTATATGACACTTACCTGCCCACATATATGACACTCACCTGCCCACGTATATGACACTCACCCGCCCACGTATATGACACTCACCTGCCCACGTATATGATGCTTCTGTTTCTTCACCGTACGCATCCAGCAACTCTTCTACAGAATCTCCAACAAGAGGAAATGGTAGAGCTTTAGCTGTGGTGTAACCAGGCAACGCTGACATGGTAGCGAAGTCACTCTCTTCTATGGTGTACCTAAACAACAGCTGATATGCTACCTCAGTGCAGAGTCAAGTCTTTGACCATAACAACCCTCATTCACATCTTGGACAAACTTTAACAAGATATCGAGGCTGTCTTCATTGATAACTAAATTGCCAAGTTGAAAAACTGTGGCTGTGAAATATCAGCAAACCTTTGTGAATTCGTTAAAAACAACAACAAAACTTGTGTGGCCAACTGCTAGAATAATTATTTAATACATTTTCATAGCAATTATATTGTTGGCAGCGTATGAGATAATCCTGTTTACGGCCTGTAAGTCAAGTTTAAACCATCAAATGCTGACATAACGAATAATTTTAACAAGAAATGAGCAGAGCCATGAAATGCAAGGGAAGACAACCAACATACCACGTGTGACCTTTGTCTGAACTTCTCAATGCGTTAGCTCTATTCCTAGCGAGGGCAAAGACTGTGTCATTGGATGGCTCGTATCCCAGTATGTTCATCACAAAGTCATCGATTGCTGTTCAACAAAATTGAATAACCATTACTTACACCCAGTAATGACAAACTAACAAGTTTTTACAACAGTAATAAAATAATATGGTGCTGTATTACATAATAGTATGACAATGTGGGGCTGTATTACATAATAGTATGACAATGTGGTGCTGTATTACATAATAGCATGACAATGTGGTGTTGTATTACATAATAGTATGACAATGTGGTGCTGTATTACATAATAGTATGACAATGTGGGGCTGTATTACATAATAGTATGACAATGTGGTGTTGTATTACATAATAGTATGACAATGTGGTGCTGTATTACATAATAGTATGACAATGTGGTGTTGTATTACATAATAGTATGACAATGTGGTGCTGTATTACATAATAGTATGACAATGTGGTGCTGTATTACATAATAGTATGACAATGTGGTGTTGTATTACATAATAGTATGACAATGTGGTGCTGTATTACATAATAGTATGACAATGTGGTGTTGTATTACATAATAGTATGACAATGTGGTGCTGTATTACATAATAGTATGACAATGTGGGGTTGTATTACATAATAGTATGACAATGTGGTGCTGTATTACATAATAGTATGACAATGTGGGGTTGTATTACATAATAGTATGACAATGTGGTGCTATATTACATAATAGTATGACAATGTGGTGCTGTATTACATAATAGTATGACAATGTGGTGCTGTATTACATAATAGCATGACAATGTGGTGCTGTATTACATAATAGTATGACAATGTGGGGCTGTATTACATAATAGTATGCATGTTCTACTAAATTTCCTTGATCGATAATAAAACCTCAATAATTCTCGATCATAAAGAAAAATAATTTGAATCCAAAAATATTAAATGATGTTATAAAATAATTAACTCCAAGTTTTTATTTTGTGAGTTGTCTTTTCTATTGATTATATTTTAGTGAGGGAAAAACTCCAAAATTATAATATATGCAAAACATATCACACAGTCAATAACAAATTAATAAAATAATAATAAATGAAATTATAGCTATTTAGCTTCTAATGTAATAAACAAAGTAATAAACCCACATATATAACTACATACTCTATAATAAATGATATTATCAGCTAATGGCTGGCACACAAAAGTGGTACTTACCAAACCAAGACTGACCCAAGTCATTGCTTCCAGAGCAATATGGTAGATCGCTATAAAACGGATAGAAATGTGGCGTAACAATGATGATAATAAACGCTCACATTGCTCGAAAAGGTCTCTTTCGGAGCTGTGAGTGAGGCTACAGATTTAGTGACTGTAGTACAGTTGACTAGTTACTGGCACTCACTTGGGTTGGTTGATCATACATACAAATATACTCTCATTGACTGCAAGCATCTGTCTCGTGTGAAACGGTTTAAGTGGAGCAGCTGCTAGTGGACAGGTATCTATAGCAACAACAATCATAGCATCAGATCTCTCAAATCTCATTGTGTATATATATAATTCATATACGGTATTAGTATTTGATGGAACCAAAGCTAACACTTACATGAAGGTAGGACACTTTTGTAAGGCCAAGGACATCCATGTACATCAAACCTAAGTTTATGAACGTATGAGCTGTTCGAGTTGGTCAGGGGAAGTAACCTGACATATCGAGTGAGGAAGGCAATATCTCCTAGTGCCACAGTAGCTGTTGTTGAAGCTGTCACATTTACATCCCAGAGAATAGAGAACACCTACAATGTAATGATACATCAATAGTCAGAAGGTAAGACAACTCCTACAGTAAGTAGTTCTTGTATGACACAACTAGAGGTGAAGGTCGTACCTTCTCTGCGTCGAGCTCTTTCACGTACTCCCAGCGAATGCCCCTCCAGCTGTATTGTAACATGAACGAAGTGATTCTACTGAGTGACGCATCATTGAATGGTTGAATAGAGATCGCTGAAACACGTACTTGGGCTCCAAAGTCAACCTGCGAAAGGATATAAGTTCAATGAGACATCAATGACTGCTTGACCTCTAACCAATCTTTAGCAGGGATACAATATATACTAATGTAAATGGTATGTTAGTCACACAAAGGTTCGCAAGACAAGATGGTGGATTATAACATAGACCTCACCTGTATATACTCTTGCTGATATAATGGGGGACCTCTCTCTAAAGTAACCCATCCGCTAGCACTATTCAGTCGGCCATCTTGTGCTGTATGTAGTCCGTCATCTATAGATGCAGATATCTGGCAGTCTTTGATGGTTCCGTCTGCTACACCCAATGAGGACAGACACTCTGCAACAGACACATAAAGTTAATACTACAAACATTATTTTGTTTTCGGTAAAATTTATGTATCAACAATTTGTTGGATATGATACGTATATGAAATAATCCAAACAATATATAGTTTAATATTGATGGCCAACTTTGTATTACACCTGTGTATCTCAAACTAATCACCACATATGGTATGTATATCTCAAACTAATTACCATACCCGGTATGTATATCTCAAACTAATCACCATACCCGGTATGCATATCTCAAACTAATCACCATACCTGGTATGTATATCTCAAACTAATCACCATACCTGGTATGTATATCTCAAACTAATCACCATACCTGGTATGTATATCTCAAACTAATAACCATACCTGGTATGTATATCTCAAACTAATAACCATACCTGGTATGTATATCTCAAACCAATCACCATACCTGGTATGTATATCTCAAACTAATCACCATACCTGGTATGTATATCTCAAACCAATCACCATACCTGGTATGTATACCTCAAACTAATCACCATACCTGGTATGTATACCTCAAACTAATCACCATACCTGGTATGTATATCTCAAACTAATCACCATACCTGGTATGTATATCTCAAACCAATCACCATACCTGGTATGTATATCTCAAACAAATCACCATACCTGGTATGTATATCTCAAAATAATCACTATACCTGGTATGTATACCTCAAACCAATCACCATACCTGGTATGTATATCTCAAACCAATCACCATACCTGGTATGTATATCTCAAACCAATCACCATACCTGGTATGTATATCTCAAACTAATCACCATACCTGGTATGTATATCTCAAACCAATCACCATACCTGGTATGTATATCTCAAACAAATCACCATACCTGGTATGTATACCTCAAACAAATCACCATACCTGGTATGTATACCTCAAACTAATCACCATACCTGGTATGTATATCTCAAACTAATCACCATACCTGGTATGTATACCTCAAACTAATCACCATACCTGGTATGTATATCTCAAACCAATCACCATACCTGGTATGTATATCTCAAACAAATCACCATACCTGGTATGTATATCTCAAAATAATCACTATACCTGGTATGTATACCTCAAACCAATCACCATACCTGGTATGTATATCTCAAACCAATCACCATACCTGGTATGTATATCTCAAACCAATCACCATACCTGGTATGTATATCTCAAACAAATCACCATACCTGGTATGTATACCTCAAACAAATCACCATACCTGGTATGTATACCTCAAACTAATCACCATACCTGGTATGTATATCTCAAACTAATCACCATACCTGGTATGTATACCTCAAACTAATCACCATACCTGGTATGTATATCTCAAACCAATCACCATACCTGGTATGTATATCTCAAACCAATCACCATACCTGGTATGTATATCTCAAACCAATCACCATACCTGGTATGTATATCTCAAAGTCTAATACAGACACGCCGGTGAATAACTCCACAAAGTGACCAGGAGAAGTTTTCCTCTCTTCATAGTAGCGAATATCGACAGGCACTTTCATGTGCCGGTCGAGAAGTCCAAACTCCATGTAGGACTCGGGGTCAACCACAATAGAAAAGTTGATCTGAGCCACATAGTCAAACCGAAGTCTGCTAAACTGTAAACAGGAGATATGCATAAAATCGCTGGGTATAAGCACTGATGGTTAGTCTATTGTAAATAACATAAAAATAAAACTGCTAACTAGATTAAACCATTTATTAAATTATTAATTCATCAATACAATCAGAAATAATTATATAGAGAGATAATAGATGCATAATTTCTTTGTCAAATCAATTTTGTTTTAGACATCGATATTTTATTTTATTGAGTTTTAGAGAGTAGAATCTGAGTAAAGATTTTGCTAAAGTTTGGTTCGCAGTCACAGCTCCAGCTCACATAGTCTATCATAAGTCTAATCACTCTACATTTGATGACTTGAATTTATCAGTGGCAGTGATAATAGCTTGTTGTCCCAAAGTTCTAGTAATTACCATAAGTAACTTCAGTACGCAAACCTTTTTATCTTTTTTACAAATAATCATGCTCTGTGTAAAACAGGGCTTGCTATTACAATTTTTCCACAAATAAACAGAAAAATTTTCAACTCTGAAGGCATTTCACAGTAAATTATGCCAGTTTATACCTGGAACTGGAGACCATATTGGTTGACAGCAGTGGCTGGTTGGTACTCCTGCTGCAGGCCATCAAATGTCATAGAGTCGAGGACAAGAGAACTCATGAAGGGAACTCGGTAGAACACGGTCACGTTGTCTGGGAACCTCTTTGATAGGTTGGTCACTCCAATGTCCAGTCCAAATGAGACCACCGAGCTAAAGACAATTTAATGTAGGGTAAAGTGTTGTGGTGTGACATGGTGTGACAAGGTGCAATGTAGTGTGGTTTGATCTGAGTTCATGTGAGCTGATGTGATGAGAGTTGGTGTGGTGTGACATGGTGCAATGTGGTGTGGTTTGATCTGAGTTCATGTGAGCTGATGTGATGAGAGTTGGTGTGGTGTGACATGGTGCAATGTGGTGTGGTTTGATCTGAGTTCATGTGAGCTGATGTGATGAGAGTTGGTGTGGTGTGACATGGTGCAATGTGGTTACAGACATGGTAATGCGGTGTGATATGAAATGAGTTGATGTGAAGTGATGTGATAAGAGATGGTGTCGTGTTAGGTGAGGTGATGAGATTTATTACTGTAACACCTTTTTATTAACAGGCATTTTGTATACTGATGTTCAATCATTTAATTTTCCATTAAATACTTTGATTTACTCAAAAATAACTTCCAATTAATCTAAGATTAACTGACAATAGAGTTAGCAGCTCAGCATTATCCGTTTCCCGTTTCACTCTTCAATAACGATTATCTAACAACCAGCTCTCCTCATCAATTTCAAACAAAACTAGACAATTTATATATTAACGATTCTATCAGTTTATCATTCGCAGACTTATGTACATATAGCAAATAACGATGTAGCTGAGTTCAGTTGTATAATTAGTGTTCCTCACACATGAGTAAAGACAAGCGGAACTAGTATTGAGCTGCAGTGCCACCTGATACACATATTTATATATCAATAAAAAATACACTTTTTACTTGATAGTCACTTTAGACTGGCTTTAGACTGACTTCAGACTGACTTTAGACTGACTTTAGACTGGCTTTAGACTGACTTTAGACTGACTTTAGACTGACTTTAGACTGACTATAGACTGATTATAGACTGACATTAGACTGACTATAAACTGACTACAGACTGACTACAGACTGACTTTAGACTGACTTTAGACTGACTCTATAATGTTTGTTTTACTTAAAAAGCCAAAACGGGACTTACTCAAAGTACGTCACATTCAGTGGATCATCTCTGATGTACACATCCCAGAAGAGATCAGTGGTATCAGACTCTGGTGCGGAGATGGATATTTCTATGTCACCGGTGGCATTCACAACAGTACCATTGATGTAGAGAATGAAGACTTTGAAGGGTAATGTATAGTCGTCATACAACGTCACATGATCCATAAGCCTTATGCTAAAGTCAAACTCTACATCATCTCCTCCAGGAGCCGAATCGGTGAACTCACTTTGGTTCACAATATCTGTATAAGTATACGCCAGTGTTTGTAACGGATTTAAGCGATATATTGATGATGTAATCATAAATAGTAGTAAACTAAAAACTAGTTTTGGTGACATTTTATTCATTTGAATAGAGAGTACTCGAGCAGCTCCAAACTACCATAATGAAAAGTAAAATTCTTGGTTTCACGAGTCAACAAAAAAGCAACAGTGTATTCAAGATGGCGCTGTTGAAATACTACAAATGTGGAAAACAAGTGAACCTTATGGCTGAAGCAAAAGTCACCTATACTAAATAACTTTGACAAGACACATAGACATAGATATCTCATATAAGACACATAGATATGGATATCTCATACAAGACACATAGACATGGATATCTCATACAAGACACATAGACATGGATATCTCATACAAGACACATAGACATGGATATCTCATACAAGACACATAGACATAGATATCTCATACAAGACACATAGACATGGATATCTCATACAAGACACATAGACATAGATATCTCATATAAGACACATAGATATGGATATCTCATACAAGACACATAGTTATATTATACTCATACAAGACACATAGACATGGATATATCATACAAGACACATAGACATGGATATATCATACAAGACACATAGACATAGATATCTCATGCAAGACACATAGACATGGATATATCATACAAGACACATAGATATGGATATCTCATACAAGACACATAGTTATATTATACTCATACAAGACACATAGACATAGATATATCATACAAGACACATAGACATGGATATCTCATACAAGACACATAGACATAGATATCTCATACAAGACACATAGACATAGATATCTCATACAAGACACATAGACATAGATATATCAAACAAGATACATAGACATGTATATATCATACTGCTATACCCAAGTTTCTGAGGAATCCAAAGTCGATGGTCTGCGAGTAAGTTTGTAAGAAGTCAGTCTCATTGTAGAAGTGGACGTGGTCTGCAGCCTCTAACATGTTAACTCCATACCTAGTAATGTTGGGTTGTGCTACAGTGAGCAATGTCTCATCTCCTACCATTGGACTCTCCACAACCACCTATAATATACATGGTACATAGGCCAGGCTCTCATCTTCTGATTGCTTCGGAGTTGTCATACCTTGTAATGATGTACACCGCGGGAAAAGGGTTTAATAGTGCAAGGCGTGATAACTCCTTAAATGAGCGCTTAATTTGCACAAAGTAGTAATGTAATATGATAAACAAATCCAAGTGACAACATAATCTATTCATTGACATATATGTTGCTCTTCGGTGACATAGAAATCTATATTAATACCTGGAAATCAGTGACAGCCATGCCAGGAGGGACTCTAACCAAACCACGAAAGTGTTGTGTCTCTCCTACTGAGAATATTTTATCTTCCTCAGCCGTAACTTCTAGTGTTATATTAGATGGCAGCTACAACAGTATATTTCACACATGCAGCAATGTACACAGCACAATCTAACGAGTAGAGCGGAAGTAGGAGGGGACAACTCACAATAATATTTCTGAGATCCTCAGGTGCTATAACCTGCATGCTCAGGTAGTCTAGGAATATATCAGCTCCTTCATTCATATCAACAGTTGCAGTGATGGGTATGAGATCTCCGACTGGTATGCTTGTGTTGGCTATGAGCGCCACGTGTACAGCTAAACGTACCTGCAATGTGAGCACATCACTGTGTATCACTCTATGATGTATTTCTCTATTGTGTATCAGTTTATGATGTATCACTCTATTGTGTACCACTCTAATGTGTACCACTCTATCGTGTATCACTCTATTGTGTATCACTTGACTTTGTATCACTTTATTGTATATCACTCGACTTTGTATCACTCTATTGCGTATTACTCTACTGTGTACCACTCTATTGTGTATCACTCTAATGTGTAACACTCTATTGTACAGTACTCTACTGTACATCACTCTACTGTACACTACTCTATTGCATACCGTTCTGCTGTATACCACTCTATTGTATAGCACCTCACTGTAAACCACTCTATTGTATACCACTCTATTGTATATCACTCTATTGTATACCACTCTATTGTATACCACTCTATTGTATATCACTCTATTGTATATGACTCTATTGTATACCGCTCTATTGTATACCACTCTATTGTAGACCACTCTATTGTATACTACTATAGCTACATCAGTTAGCAACAGCTACCACACAACTCACCCTGTTACTCTCCTGTGAGACAAACTGGTTAGAGCTGGTGTCCACATTAGCTATGTAGTTTGTAGTGAACACGGCCTTGTGATTTGCTTCCTCCGCACCAACAAGAGTGACATTTGTTGTGTAGCCATTGAAGCAGGCTAGATCACTGCCCACTGACACCATGAATGCATTTAGGATCTTGTATTCCCCTGAAACAGCATAAAATATTGTACTACATTCTACTAGCGCATTCAAATACCACATATTCATGAGATATATCGTTTTTAAAATGTTGAAAGTTCCTCTAATGCATACGTCAACTTATACCAACCAATACATGTACATGTAGACTTGGTACCAACAAATATACAATGCATGCATTGACCTACCATAGAAGGTATCATTCCAGGGAGCTTGTATGATCACATGGTACTTGTATGAAGTAGACGGAGGAATGTACATATCAAAATAAACGATCTCGGAGCCACCGATGTTGATCGTATCTGTTTCCATGTGGTGTATAAGCTCAAACCGGGGCCTCTTAATCTGTCAACATTTCATCTCATATTGTGTGCTCTAGTTTGCTTGATACTGAATTGATCTTAGATTAATGGTAATTCTCATAGTCAATAATTAATCTTTGCAAAATTTTAATTCCCAAGATTAATTATTAATTTCCAAGATTAATTATTCATTTCCAAGATTAATTATTAATTGCCAAGATAAATTATTAATTTCCAAGATTAATTATCAATTTTAAATTAATCTTAAAACTAATCTTAAAATTAGCCTTAAATTTGATCGAAAATTATTAATTCATTTAACTTCCTGGCAAATAGTAAGAGCTAAAGAACTACAGGGTATGCCAAAAGCATAGCAAATGGCTTTTTTCATATCTTTCATGACAATCTAAACAATTATAAAAGAGCCAAGGAGATGAGCTAGCTGCTAACACTTACAGTGGCAGGGAGTGCGTCTGTAGCCACTATGTTAGGTTGAAATGTAACCATAGAAAGCTGCCCCAATGTTACTTCTGTGAGAAAGTTATACGTCTCATTAGCTACAGCTGTTTCATCTAACATAACCACTGCAGTAACGTTAACAAACGCATCTCCAACCAACTCAGTGTACGGGTCGTAACCTAAAATATCAAAGCATTGCCATCAAGTAGTTTTTGCAAGAGACTTCAAAGAAACTTACAACTAGAGATATTCAAATGCAAAAGTAAATTTACTGTAACTAGTCAGGGTTGGAATGTTGAGGTAAGATTCAAATAGTCGCTGGCTGACTGAATCGTAGGAAATCTCAGCATCGGTAGTGTTGGGCGGTACATAGTTAACTATTGCATCACCAAACCCTCTCCTCAATACCTGACACACCTGGAAGATTGGCAGCGACACAATATATTAATGCTCAACAGTAATTAATTACAGCAAACGAGCAAAACTATAGCTTTATCACTTTCACACAACATCATATCCACGGCTAGTGAAATAGAAATATGACATGAAGTGCAAAGACACACAGTCAAACCTGCACAGGTGAGGTATTAGACTCTATTCTGACATCCAAGTCAGCAGACGTCCTGTATGGCAGATTGACAGCGATGTTGTACCTGAGCACAGCTCCACGTCTGACTATATTTGTGTAATATCCATCAGACATATGCATGTCTATGTCTGGCTGCCAGTCATACTACAACACAATTCTATGTCTATGGGAACTATCACACTCACGATCTTTGTCTATGGGACTATGATTTAAAAAAACTGATACGATTCAAACTTCAACATGTGAGAAACGATAGACTAATCAGTCACAAAGTTTTAACTGCCGTCGAAATAGTTCAACTATTTGCTGTAATCACACGTTAGGAATAATAATTAACTCTTAACTCGGAGCACACTGTCACCACAATACTTATTCGTTACAAGACCTAGTGACAGAGATAAAGGTGGACAGAGTGGAGACAAACACTAACATTGGTGTAGTAGTCAGGACTCGTAGCTGCGTATGTGAGCCCAATCCTTCCCGCATAGATGTAGTCATCTGATATGGTAACTGTTGTCTATAATATAACATGTATGTCTATTAATGTCTATGCTCAACAGCAAAACATGTTTGGTTTGATTTTGAGAAATTGTATAACAGAAATGGAACAGAAATTAAAAGGTACAGAAATAAATCTAGCACTAACTGGAAAAATAATTAAATCACTTAAAATTTATGCTATGTACATGTATTTGTAAATAATTCATTCTAATTAAATATTATTTTGATAAAAATGTATTCGGATGAAAAATTAATTCTGATAGCCCAATGCTTATAAAAGAAAAAATTGATCTACACAAACTTTTCGAGATGAAAAACTGCAAAACAATAAAATAGACCATAAAATACTAACTGAGAGCCAAAGTACGTCGCCATCTTGAAGGAGGTGAGCAGCAATTCCCCTGCATACTACAAACACTCTCATCCTCAGAGTGCGATCCTCAAATTCATACCTGGCGCTGCTTTCTCTCTTCAGACTCGTAATGTAGACTAGAGTTCCATTAACGAAGTTGTACACTGGGTCTCCATTGACTGCAGAAACAAAACAGCATTTATGCAATAAATTGTATTAAAATAAAATGCACAAATTTTCAATCTACAGTAATATCTAAATAATGTTATCCGTTTCGTAACATATTGATTTTGTTCAACTGCTTAGGTACGTGTTCTCTCCAAGTAGTAGCTGGTTTATTATAGAATATCTAGGGCTTTGTATACTGTAGCTGATCATATAATTTTGGAGATCATCTGCACATTCAGTAATGGTAGAAGACGTTGGCAAACAGCCATAACAGGCTATACAAAAGCTTTGTTGGCACATAATCAAAAACGCTTGTAACCATCAACAGCTGAAAGACAATATCAAGTAATAGATGTTAGAAACTTCAAAAAATCATGTCATCTATTTTGATCTACAGACCTTCCGTTTCTCCATCACCATAGTAACCAGTACCATCTCCCTGGAATATCAGTGACTTTCCAACATGTTCAAACTCGACTCCAACAATTTTTAAAGTTGTCTTTTCCAGAGATCTATTTGTTGAGTCAAAGTTGAGCTGGAAAAACAATTCATGAGTAACTCTACAGTATGTATGTAATATTATTTGGGTGCAACAAAACAATTGATGCATTAAAGCTTGGCTACGCAGGCCGATGTTTGGCATTGGAAGACCTTGCGATGGGCGTGCCCGACACATCGGCACATCGTGGGGTCTGCTCGTGAGCATAACCATCATGTTGGTCTGTGCCTGATGCCAAAGGCACATCGGCGTTGTCTGATTGGTTAAAACAAAATATTTTCCCAAGCTCATCAAGTTTAACCATTTACAACACATTTCCGCTAGAATTTTTTTTATCAACAACGAGCATCTACTTCAACTTCCGAAGGAATGTTAATGTTATAGAATTTGAACATCCATCTCTTTGTACCAAAATAATTTTGATGTAATGCAGTAGTTGCAAAAAATAATTCGGTTCGGTGAATTTATTTTACATGGCTCATAAAATAGTGATAATTGATAGTTTCAACATTGCTCAGTATAATAATTATACTAATAATTAAAATTATTAACAAGTACAACAATAAAATAAACGATGAATAATTACAATATTCTGAAGATTTAATAATAAATAAAACCAAACAAATTATTTAAAATTATGTTTTTTATGGTGAACAAAAAGCAACCATACATCACAGTGAATTTGCTTTTCAATTATTGTTATTATTGTAAGTATATCAGGGAAACAAATAATTTGCTGTCGGAAATAAAACGGGAAAAAACCTGCACTTTACGCCGTATGATTGGCTAGTTCAATCGCAGCTCACCGATGCGCTCTAGTACATCGTCACGCTACATCGGCCTGTATAGCCACCCGCACGTCGTCACGATCCATCGTATAGGTGCATCGGCACCAAAACATGGGTGCAGAGCAGCCACGCCTTCAGTGCGTGTGTCGCTGAAGCAAGTATTAAAGTATTGT
The DNA here is from genome assembly GCA_945261195.1 of Cryptosula pallasiana. Lineage (NCBI taxonomy): Eukaryota > Metazoa > Bryozoa > Gymnolaemata > Cheilostomatida > Cryptosulidae > Cryptosula > Cryptosula pallasiana. Next base: position 21,903,937 of record OX183133.1, on the reverse strand, counting down.
AACTTACCTTCAAAGACTCGTACGAAGCACCAGCGGGTATTGAGATGTCAAAGTCAATAACTCCACCAGCCTCAGCAGATATTTTGTAGTCACGTCCCATCACGTTGGTCAACGAAAACTTTGGAATCTACATTTAAAGGGCAAATTCGAATAATTTGTAATGATTTGTTGAGGAAGTGACAATGCAATGTTAGTAAGATGATACTTATTAACCATAAATTGACCTCGCACATAGCCAAATGCACTCATGGCCCAGTGGTATAGCACAGGAGTTATGTGCACCTGGGTCAGAGTTCAAACCCCACACGTTTCAGATGTTTTTTTCTACAGAATTTTTCTGTACAGTCTGGCACAACACGAGGTCTCATCTATCTAGATGAAAAGCGAATATAGGAAACAATGACACACCACATACCTCGTCAATGTCGTGGCTGAAGGAGGTAGCAGAGTATAGCATGTCTATGACATCTACCCAGTAGATCTTTTCATTGTGTGTGACTGCCACATCGACTGGTATGTAGTCCTGGGTACTGTAGTGGGCAGTTACTGACTCCAGGAGCCTAATGCCAACCTCTACCTGCATGTGATAGTTCATTGCGTGTGACAATCTAATACAACTCTATGAAGTACTCACTAGCAATTCAGTATAACTCTATTAATGAATTTATACAAGTGTTACTCTGCTCGACTGACCTGTACTATCTGATCTTCCTCTTCATCTCTCTGACCAGTGCTGTATATCTCACCAGTATCTAGTGATATATGGTTCACATTGGAGCCGTCCTATAACATATCAGATGCTGAGTGAACATTGTGCAACATCAAATCTTAAAAATGTCACATGGCTGTCAAAATAATGTCACATGGCTGTCACGATGTAACATGCCTGTCAAAATGTCGCATGGCTGTCAACATGTCATGTGTCTGTCGACATGTCACTAGCAATACCAAATAAAAATCAAAAAAGGTGCCATCATAAAAGTTTGATACACAGTTCTGCATCAATCTTAATTGACAAAAATACAGGAAATTCTAGATTTGATTCGCGATATAAATAGAATAAATCTGTCGAGTAAAGATTTAAGACGCTGATGAGCATTCTTGAAAGGCTGCTGAATGCGAGCAGTTGGACCCTCTCAGGGTCTTGTCTTGTTTATTACAAGTTTTCAACACAGCTGTTCAAGTATTCATGTATCACACAACAACGTGAGTGACACTGTATCCCAACAGTATCACACAACAACGTGAGTGACATTGTATCCCAACAGTATCACACAACAACGTGAGCGCCACTGTATCCCAACAGTATCACACAACAACATGAGTGACACTGTATCCCAACAGTATCACACAACAACGTGAGTGACACTGTATCCCAACAGTATCACACAACAACGTGAGCGCCACTGTATCCCAACAGTATCACACAACAACATGAGTGCCACTGTATCCCAACAGTATCACACAACAACGTGAGTGACACTGTATCCCAACAGTATCACACAATAACGTGAGTGCCACTGTATCCCAACAGTATCACACAATAACGTGAGTGCCACTGTATCCCAACAGTATCACACAACAACGTGAGTGCCACTGTATCCCAACAGTATCACACAATAACGTGAGTGCCACTGTATCCCAACAGTATCACACAACAACGTGAGTGCCACTGTATCCCAACAGTATCACACAACAACGTGAGCGCCACTGTATCCCAACAGTATCACACAACAACATGAGTGCCACTGTATCCCAACAGTATCACACAACAACGTGAGTGACACTGTATCCCAACAGTATCACACAACAACATGAGTGCCACTGTATCCCAACAGTATCACACAACAACATGAGTGCCACTGTATCCCAACAGTATCACACAACAAGGTGAGTGACACTGTATCCCAACAGTATCACACAACAACGTGAATGACACTGTATCCCAACAGTATCACACAACAACGTGACTGACATTGTATCCCAACAGTATCACACAACAACGTGAATGACACTGTATCCCAACAGTATCACACAACAACGTGAGTGACACTGTATCCCAACAGAATGGAAGGAATTCCCTAAAGGAATAAATGCAGAAGATAACTCCATTCTTACCGGAGAACGCTCAGTCATCTCATAGTCTGTGAACCTCTCAAAGTGTGGAAAGTTGAAGCCTATCCTGGACACCCGCACTCTTTCAATGCTCATGATAGAAGTATTATCTGGCACTGGCACATTTACCTCCACCTACAGGTGTAAGTTTATGTACGTTATATAATGTGTAAATAACAATATACCTGTGTATGTACTGTTATATAATGTACACATATCAACTTACTTTTGTATGTATGTTATATAATGTGTACATAACAACATACCTGTGTATGTACTGTTATTTTCTTTTAAACTTTTGTGATGATCATATAAGTTTGTGCAGTCAGTATTGTTAAATAAAAGAATTGATCACATTTTAACTTGAATATCCCCAAACAACAAATGTAGGGAAACAACTCCTTTTGTGCCGCTAGATTCGCTTTTTCATACGTGGTAAAAAAATTTAAAAATCTTGATCAAAGTTATTTTGAATTGATATCACTCAAAATTTGAAATTTGAAATTTTTAACGAATTTTGCAATTAGTAATAATATTAAAAACAAATTGAGTCATAAAATGAAGATTAAATATTAACGCAATAATATGCGATAGCACTCTCACCTGATATCTTGTGATGGTGTCAGCAGGTATTGACATGTTGATCACAACACCAAAGTAACCATTGACTACAGCTAAATCTGAACTAGGCCAAGTCATGAAGTCAGCTGATATAATCTGCAAACAATAAAATATGAATTACACCACCACCATTAATTCTACAAGTATAGCAGCTGATTTTACACGACAACATTTGGAGTTGTGCCCTCTTAAATCAAATACTAACTTGGCATGCATGTGTGTATGGGCACTTCTTGCGCTTATCTAAAAATCAGCCAGCTGCTCAACTACCTTTAAATGATATTGCCTTCCCATAAAATTCAAATAAATTTCATTTTTCTTCAATAAAACCTAAAATTCTTCAAAGCTTCATGTCTTTTAGTACAAACTCCAAGCATTTCACAAAATTATTTCACAATAATTAACACTGTACCATCTCAGGTAGCTCATCATTGATGGGTTGTACAGATAGCTCAGACGTCCACAACATCTCAACAGAACTTGAAGTGACTGCGTTGGAGACGACAAAGTTGACAGGATACACCGTATCAGCTTCAAAGTCGTGCTCCCTCATAGTGATTGCCACTTCAAATGTGATAGTGTTGTGGGAGACATCATGGTCTTCCATGTGATATCCTGTAGATTATAAGCAATGCATTGGGTGAGGCAGAAAAATGTTGTTTTTGTGCGGAAAGAGTTTTACATCTTTAATGATAATAATAAAAAACTTGAAAAAACAAATATTAATGATCATAATTATTAGAGCTTTTTAATTAAAACAAAAAGATTCTCAGCCAACGTTTTTACAAAAAGTCCAATAACCATTGGAAGAGCCATTAATTGCAGCCGATGAAGGACAAAAGCTGTAACAGCCATACAATTGTAAGTATTGATGAGACAGAGACCTGATCAATATCTTATATTGGTGACCACAAATTGACCTAGCTGCCTCAGTATGGAGCTATTATATGTAATCTTGATTATAACTTTTAGTCACCAACAAAAGAAGGTGATAACTGCATCAAGACTCCATTAAAGAATTGCTGCAGGACGCACCAGTGTAGCAGAAAATCTTCAAAAAGTGATAACAAACAAAGTGTTTTTGTAAGAGTTTTGTTCTAAAAAGATGTTTTATATCACTTTAATAACGGAAATTTCTAGAAGAATGGGGGCTTGTTATTATATTTGCATTTAAATAAAATAATTATTGTTTGTTTTTGCCTACGATAGTAGTAATATATGAGCAGATCTCCCTACCAAGTGTTTTTGCCTACGATGGTCTGCAGCTTTACATAAGACACACAAATAATATTTGCCAGACATGCGAATGACAAAAAGTTGATTCCAATAAAAATTTATGTAATGAAGAGATAAAATGGATTCATCACAAAGCACACAAACGTGATACTCGATAACACAAATAACACCTACAGGTGGTGTATATTATGCAGTAGAGAAGAGATGGTGAAAGGTGAAGGTAAAAATTTTCTCAAATCTTACCTGCGTTGAGGATTTTTCCCAACTTGATACGTCTGTAGTCACCCTCATCGTGGGTGTTTTCAAAGGTGATGTTAAATGAGTTATTGCTTATTCCATATTTGTAGTTGTCACCTGCCGAAAGAAATAATTGATGTACATTTTATTACTATAATTTTGATTGTTTAAATTTAACTTTCGCGCTACAACCATTATTATTAGCGAAGCTTTTTTATGGATGCCTATTCGGTGCAATGGCCGCTGGGCTAGAGGGCGCTGCCATAACGTCTCCAGGTCAAACTTAATCTAGATATGAGGTGTTTTTTTTTCTGCAGTTGTGGAAGGAGTTATGTCTAACAGACCATATAAAATTCCTAGCAATAAAAACTTACAAAAAATCTCTGACAACAGACCAAACCATAAATGAATATTAAAATTCAACTATTCCACCAGGTAATAGCAGAGTAATTACATAACTCAACGGTACAATGAAATTTTAACGACATGCAAAAGAGTTCAAATTTCACCAAAGTGCATTTTTGGATTATTTCTTAGGTCAACAATAGCATTCAACCTCAATGGTAGATATAGCTATCATAGTGTAGCCGACAAGGATTCTCACCGACTGCAGATATGGAGAGACGATCAAGAGAGAGCACACCAGAAAGGTCTATGGGTGTGAGTACATCCAGTGTCAAGTCATATGCCAAGTCATAGAGGGTAGCTGTGATTGTCCATACACCAGTCATACCAACTATGAGTGACTCTGGCCCGGTTGCAGTGAAGTTACTGTCTGGTACATTCTAGAACAACATATCGACATAAAACCTCACCACACCAGAAATTAATTTATATTCATACAGGTTATCCACTAAACGGACATTCTCAAGTGGAATAGATAAGCTCAAGTATTATTTTGTCCATTGTGTTATGATTCCTCAAAAATTTACAGCGAGTTTAGTAATAAAAATACTAGTCAAGGTTGTTTTCCTAATACATAACACAACAGTAACTGCTACTACAATCTTTTAGTAATTAGTTTAATGCAATAGTGGTGTTATGTTGCCATGGATACGTACCAATGTAGTGTAAATGCTGTTGTACTCAGTGATATCTTGTACGACAGCGATGACCTGTGAGTCAATCAGGGCTCCAACGCTGACTCTGTAGGACTCTCCATTCATCCAGTTATCATGTGGCAGCGTTTGCACTTCAAACAACAGCTCAATCTGACTGGAGAGGTCATCGCTGCTGTCTAGCATAGAGTTACTGATCATACCCAAGTTGATGGTAGCGCGGTCGTACTGCAGTAGAGCAAAATGTGGGATGATCAATAATTGCTCGTTGCTTAGAAAGGAACACAGAAATTCTACAGGGAACTACCTTTACTTATTATCCTATTTTGAAAAAACTTTCACAAAAAAAAAAATAAAAACATTTTTCTTAGATATTTGAAAAATTATGAAAGAAATTTTTAGAGATTTTGAATTCAAATATGTTTGCAAAGACAGAGATCATAGCGATGCATAAAATGAGTGACCAATTCTGTACAATTTGTACGAAGACTTCCTGTAGCACATATTGAAATGTGGGCACATCAGAAAAACAAGATTCACCGAAGAAGAGGAAACTGTATTTTTCCATAATCTTATCAAACAAAAAACACTAACACCAAAAATTATATTTCCATTTAGATTTTTTTGTTAATCAACTTAAATTAACTGATCGATATGATTTTACTCATAAATGAGACCGTGTTGTACAACAATTATAATTTTTTTTACAGGTATAGATAAACACAAATAGATTAATTTACAAGTAGAGATGAATACAATAAAATAAATTAATTTATTAATTTTATTTTTTTATTTTAATTTATAAATTTATACAATAAAATAAATTAAATGTAAATGTGCAAAGAACTTACCCGGCCGTCATTATGAACAGAATAATACAATATCTCCTTTTCCTCAACATCAAATGTATTTAAATTACTTCCTACGTGTGCGAATCTAACATTGGACAGCATAAAGAACGGCCCTCCATCCAGCTGTGTATAGATCTCAAGCTACAAAAAACTTTCGGTCAGTAGTTTTACCTATAAAAAGGTTCAAAGGTTAATACAGAAGAGAACATATAAAACCTACCACCAGGTCTTTCGCAATGCTACTAGCGGTAACTGTACACCTATAGGATATGACATCACCATATTGGAACTTTGCTTCATAGCTGTCATACAGAGGTAAAGCGTCCAGTGAAAATCGATATACATCATCGTCGAGCTGTGAAAGATGGAAGTAACCGGGTTAGTAAGAGACACAAAAATTGAGAATAAATTTGGAGTCGGGACCCATAGAACTAACCACGAGCAATAGACCTACCACAGATCGCTCAACTCTATGCAGGCTGTTAGCGCTGATCGCTACAGAGTTTCTTCTAACACGAGAATTTGTAGATCTCTTGTTGTAGAGAGCGGGATTTATCCATTTTATGTGGGTGGGTTCCTTGACCCCCGTCTTTAACTCTACATCTAGTAGATTGTCATCGCTAGGGAGAGTTTATAAGATTTTCATTAGAGTAAATTTTATTATATTCGAAAGACGAACATGAAATTATCCAGTACGACGTATGTCTCAAGTAAAAAATTAGACTTTGAAAATCGAACAATTAAAAGCCCAAAAAATACTAAAAACCCCAAACAAGGGTCTTGCTCAGACTACGCTCAATCTTATATTTTTTGTTAAATGCAAACTTATTAACCCAACAAACCTCAACAAGCTATACTCTTGTAGTTCTCGAATCACAGGATAGCCTGGGGCTACTGATGAAGCAACATTTACAACATTGGCTGGTACCACAGCCTGAACCTAAATAAAACACACGTCGTAGTTAAACAGAAATGTTCAAACAAGATGTAAGTTGAAGATCAGCATTATTATTTAATTAGATCAAAACATACCTTTGCTGCCTGAAATTCTAGAATGAGGAGCCCAGCTGTAACATAAAATGGAATGGAGTGATTTGGACTGCGGTATTGCAAATCTGACAAAAATGGAAATTCTAACAACAATAGAGCCCGGTATAAAATTCGATCATAGCAGAATCCGAAATAGATCTGATAGATGACTCTTGGAATCGTACAGGAAGTGGTCAGGATTTAAAAAAACACCGGATCAAGTCCTGCCTTGAACAATATAGTTTTTATACCAACAGTGAGCTTGTGTTCATCGTGTAATTTGCTAAAACTATCTACTAAATATTTTTCTGCGTCAACCGAACATGGAAAGTCATAAACTTCAAAACTTAAAACCAACAGCTAAGTGAGTACAGTTTTGATCAGACTGGAGGTGAGAACATATTTGATTCATCGCTTACTAAATAAATTAAAAAAAATGCTAACATACCTATTAAGATAGTATATAGTACAGTACTAAATCGCACCCATGTGCAGGCAGCCATGTTCTTCTTATATTTTGGGCTGAATAAGTATCGCTCTTCACTGGCTTGAATAGCCAAAATTTTGAGTCCCCAATGAAGCCTTGATTGTTGGCTCTGATCAATAACACTCACAATAAGAAATCAATAGAGAGACACTGACACCGATACTAATGAATAGAACAAGGGATTAAACCATCAATAATCACCTGCCCATAAACATTAGTATTTGCAAACAATTCTGAAACTTGCGAAAATGTACGTCAGCAAAGTCAGCCATACAATCTATAACTGATGCATGCAGAATATCAAATACGCTGCTTCATCTTTAAATAACAACATAACTTCACCATTAGCCATGGCAAGCAATGTACAAAATACCATGAAATATTGTAGTTATATGTAGGATATTAAAAATGCCTGGGACTATAGTATTTTAGTTTTGGTATTGTTTATCATCCGAATTTGTAAATAGCCTTTGTGATATTTGTAAAATCATTGTTGGAGTTGTGTGCCCCTCCCCATAACCTTCTTTACCATTCAGAGTAGGTACAGGAAGGTGAATGGCACTGGCAACACAACTCCTGGCCATCCTAACATGGCCAGGACTTGTTAGTGTTTTAGTTCTTGAAAAAAAATTAATTGACCATTTCATTGTTAGTGTCCAAGCTTTACATTTTGAGCAGCTTCCTGTTTATCAGGGATATTGCAAAAACCTAGTTGGTAATGATACCAATTTGTATCATATAAAACACAACAATAGCCTGATAGACAGACAATTGAAATGTTAAAAAGCCACAAAGATGCATAAGAAGACATTATAAGCTCCAAAGAATGAGATAATAAATTCAACAGGTGATTCAAAAACATTTTATTGTTCAATAAGGAAATATTCCTAACACTGGACAGAATTATGGTTGACTTATGGTTGACATAAGAGTCAAGGACTTAATTTTGTTCTCGCAATACGTAAAATATTGCTAATAAATAATAATTAAATACCCTGTGATTCATCAGAAGTGAGAGAACAACACAGATGAGCATAACTAATAACCCAGCGAAGAAGACACCATCAGAGAAGTACATATTGCATTAATAAATATGGAAAAAAGAAATGATAATTCTATCTCTGCATAGCTTGTTAGAGGACCAAGCAAAACTTATGGCTAGAAAATGCAACATACAGCTTAGCACATTCTGACGAGACAGAAATAAATAAATATATAAATATATTTGCTATAGAGATTGTAGTGAGCTAATAGATTCAATGACTAGGAAGGAGAAAGTACGCCGTTTGATGGAATGTGACAGTTTAACTGCTAACAATGGCCGCTTCTCCCTTGTCGTTGTGTGCCTCTGGAGATGTGCACTTGGCAGCAGTTCGTTTAGGTGGAGTAGGTGATCTGCTAATGCTGTGTCGTGGGGACACTGAACTGGACCTATATTGAGGCTCTTCTGAAGCTCGACTACTTTCCCTAAAACACCAAAAGCATTACTAAAGGCTGACTTAAATGCATGTCGTTGGACTCAGGGCACGACTTACAATATCTTACAAAATGGCAGCGAAATTGTGTCTTTTATGACAAAAGTGTTAAAAACTGTCCATTCTTTTGATCTTCTGAACATTAGACCAATTCTCACACCAAAAATGCGATTGTGATTATTAGCTTTTGTGGCAACATATGCCTTGCTATGATGCTCAACAATCACAAAAAGAGGGCAACTCCAAACAGGTCAGGTGCTCACAGGATCATGCACGATTCTACGATACGTATAGGAATCTGCCTTTCCTACCTTTTGATCAAATGTTTTGCAGCAGCGATATAAATCTTTCACCATGTTGATTGGCAAATCAAGCTTTTTCTTTTACTCAAAAACAACAAAATTATTGTTCAAACTCAAGAAAAACAACTCAAAACTCTCTCCGCAAGTCTTACTAAATACTTCCGAAACCAATTTCTAGAAGAACTAATTAATACTAGGACAAAAAAATTTGCGACCTGTTAAAGTTCTCCTGGTGAGATGGAAAAAATGTTTAATGTTATTATACCATCTACTGTACGCGAGATTACAGTGCAACTTCAAGGACAAAAAGTTCGCCTACTCTTACGCGAAAGTATCGATAAAGTTGAATTATTATGAATAAACGATTCATTCAACGTCTGCACAAGTGCTAGCCGTTATCGATAAGAATATATTTACAACTCGCTAGTGAGTACAATTATCTACAATAATAGCGGGGGTTCATCACCGGAAGGAAAGGGTAGCAGTAAAAGATAAGACTGTCTCCCAACACGAGCGAACGCACAGAGATACTACTAACTAGTACATGTAGTTATGACAATAAGCTTATGAATGACTAGCACGTGGGCAGTGCAGATAACATAGCTCAACAGTGAATCACTGGAATGTCTACCCCCACAATACACAACACTCAATCTACAGCTGACTTTAAATATCAGGCTTTTAAAATTTTATAAACCTCAACTCGCTTCTATCATCATCTACCACGAATGTTCAGTACATCCAAAGAAGGTGGCTGCATTGGACAGTCTACTCAAATCATTGATGAAACAGGAAATGTTAAGTTTACGACAGTGTCGTTGGACAAAGACTTAACTGTTATCGTGTAAAGCTAAAGGCTATAAATATATTAGTTAACAATAAGCTACATCTTAATATGATTTACATGACCTACATTTGTAGAGTAGAAACAGATGTTTTAACAAAAAACCTTATTATAAGAGGTGACTATTTAAAAACCAAAAAGTCGCTATGATTATTGTGAATAAAGATAAAGTATATTCATATTCTATTTTTACCAGTTTGAATAATCCTATATATTAGTACTATGTCGTACTGAGGGATTTCTTTGAACCATTTTACATCATCCACAGATGCTCTAAACATTTGAAAGTGAGCACAGATAGAGGCCAACAAATGAAGGCGCTACATTTTACACAATTTTTAACCTAACACAAAAACATCAATTAGAAGTATTTAGGACACATTCAATAAAAAACCACTTCTACATATTTCCTGTAGCATATATTTAGTATAGGATTGTTCCAGTTGCTTTTTCTATTTATGCATTTTCATTCTTTGAATAACCCCTTACTGCCGCTGGAAGTGAATGGTAATAAATCATAAATATACTGTAACACTTTTTGTAAAGCAAAAAATCATGGGATTACGTTGGCAATTCAAACAATTCCAGTTTCTAGAAACATTCAAACTACAATTATGTAAGAAGAGCAACATAAACTTTGATAGTGATAAATCCAAAACAATAGTTAAAGCTTTTTAAAAAAAAATTGACATCCATTTTAAAATAAAATTTCAATGTTTTCAAATGCTGATACCTTTAATTTTCACATGTGCATTTTAATGTATTACTTAGGTTTTCAAAGCAATGGTATTAAATAGTTTCAAGTATTTTCATTTTCAAATCAGTAGATAATCCAAATTTTTCTTTTTTCATGTTCAATGGCAGAGAACAAAACACTGAGACACAAAATAAATATTGTGACCAGTATGCCAGCCGCCTATGCTGTCTCTGAGCTGCCAATTTTCAAGTTTCCATTTTTACCAACAGCAGAGCTATCAATTTTTCACGAGATAAATCCACAAACAGAAACTTGCATTTTTTGTTGTTGTCAACCTGTGCTGGAACGGAGTTGCTCTTTGCATCCATCATTTGGTAGGCAAATAATTAAAATAGTCACCTGTCTAGATCTGATTACATCTTTTGAAGATTGGCTTTAACAAGTGTGAAAAGCTCCTTCTATCTATATAATTGCAAATCCAAAGAGATAAGGAAAAGTTTACCTGCGAAAACGACTCGGGCCCTTGCTTTTACTATCACTTCGTCTGTGCCTGGAGGAACCTCTCCTTCTTTTTGGAGACCTAAACAAACGATTATAGAAAGTTACAAACCAATTTGACAAACCAGACGTAATAATAATACACTGATGTTTCTGTGCTGCCCCAGCGACAGCTCTATAGTAGGTTCCACTGAACATACACCAAAAGCTGTGAGGTGGCCAGTTGTAAAAAAAATCAATGAACTAAATAAAATAGTACAAACTTTGTTAAAGGTATGACCTCGCATACGCAATAAAAATAAAAAAAATGAATATCCTGTTGCATAGAAGGTTCTAGAGTGAATCTACACCATACCTTGAATGCCGTCTGGGTGACCTTGAACCGCTATAATCTTTGCTAAAAATGGACAGAAACAACGTATTAAATACAAAGAATATTCATAATGGAAGGCCAGTTGACACGATTGCTGAGGGTATTAAATGTAAGGAATCTCACCTTGATCGACTATGTCGCCTCTTTGGCGAATGAGATCTACAAAAAATAACAAACAAACGTGAGTATAGTATCATCGTAGCATCAGAGAAACTCTCTAATAACAAAAAAATTATTTAAAAATGGCATCAACACAGAGCAAGAATTTGTCTTCAATTGATACAAATAGAGAATAGGGCTACAACCAATAGTGTTAGTTCGGCTAAGGAAAGCGAGCGATTAATCAGACAAAACACCAAACTAACTGCAACCAATACATTAAATGCAGCACTACCGTCACTCAGACACGGGGGCAGACAACTCCACACAGACAGGGCTAACACAAAGTTAGTCACTGCGTGAAATGCATACATGTATATTTACCTACAATGAGTGAGTATGGGTTGATGGCAGCATTATACACACTGTGTAGTGTAGTTAGTACAGTGCACTAGTATGGGAGAGCATGCGTTAGCTGCAGTTCGTAATCACCTATACTTGGTTGAATTGGAAGTGTTTGCATGTGTTTGGTCGTACAAGTGAGCAGCTAAGAAACTCTAGTGATGAGTCATTCTATTGGCTAGCAAGTGGCAGTTTATCGTGGACAGAATTGTTGCCCCTGGGAGGACATACAAAAGCCTTGAAATGATGAGCACTCCACTCCGCAGATTTAAATTGGCGTAGAGTCAGCGATTATGTACAGTCAGCGATATAAGCTGAGCAGTGATAGCTGCAACCGCTGGTAAAACCTCTTCACACATTGATTTGTATTCTACTAAGAAACAAAATTAAAGGCTTACACTTTTAAATCAAAACCTGTCAAAAACAACCACGAACTCAAATTATGCCGAACGAATTATAATTGAGATTCGCCACAGAATAATCATTTTTGTACACGTTTACCTTTTGATATTAGTTTATAAATGTTATACTTATATTATATCATACACAAATGAATCAACAGCAATTAACAAATCTAAACTTGCGTATTATTTTTATTCATTTTCTGGAATCGTGTGCTAAAAGAAGATAACTCCTAATTTCAACAAAAACCCTGTTGGACAGTTACTTCAGTGGGATTTCTTGGCATTTGAATAAACAGACCAAAATTTAGCATGATATAAATATGTTAATGAAACATTCACCCCATCAACTGGTCTCTAAAAAATGCATCCTGATGTGCGTAAAACTTTTTTTTATGTTTCCCTGCACATCTAACAGAACATAGTTGTATATTACGATAGCTTGAAACATGAACAGTATAAGAAATCCAAATTCCTGCATGCTTTATGTAAGCAGTCATTTAACGTGTTTCTAAAGCGCATGATAAATACAGTATTGTACGTAACTAAAGATAATCAAACAGTTTATTTCTAAACAAATCATTTATACTAGAAACTCAACTAACCACGTGTCATGTATACCTATAAATCCATCCACTCACCTAACTCTGTGACGCACTGGTGGTAGCTGTTTGCCACTACGATCATCAAACGGCCTGGCATATTCCACTCGTACTCTTCTCCCACAAAGTCTTCTGCACAGATAACAAGATTCAACACTTTACTCACTTTCCCCCCCAACCATCGCAATAAAACATCTAAACTTCAGTAACTTACCTTCCATGAGACTTTCGAACAGCTCTTTCACACTCATCTAAATGCTTGAAAACTATGAATGCAAAACCAGGTGGGTTTCTACAAAATCGTATCAACTGCTTTCTAGATTTGCTAATAACTAGCGGCATGTTGCTAGAAAAAATCTCAGCTGGCAACAATACACTAAGGATGAAAAAAATAGACATGAAAATATAATTGTCTAGTCTAAACAGTATACATAAACAATTTATTTACAACGGTACTATACTAATTGTTAGAAATGCAAAAAAAGCCACAAACTGCCACTACCATGTGTAAGCTACGAGCTATTTTTAAATAAAATAAAACTATCAAACTTAGAGTACACAGATGAAGACAAAAGGTCATATCAAGTTTCTTGGCAAAAGCCTTCATGGAGCAGATCATGTTTTGGGATTTTCAATTAAAAAAAACCATCCTCTTTTAAATCTACTCCAACTACCTCAAAAGTATAAACGCCTCATGTCTCCTTAACATTAGTTTTGCTATCATTATTATCATACAATTTAGCGCTATCCATAAATGCAGGAGCTCTTTCATACTACTATTGATTGAAAGACATTAATCAATAACTAATCAAATAATAATAATAATTAATATTATTAATAAATAATGCATAAATAACTGTGACACAATATATGTTATAATAATAAGTAATTAAAGGAAAAATAAAGTTAGAACCTTATCTAAGAGTAGCTAGCCTATTTACAATTTCAATACGCACTACTAAAGAAATAAACTCCACATCAACAGTTGAAATAATAATTATTCATTATAATTTATATTATATATATACATTAATTATTAGATTATTATTTCTTCTTATGAATAATTATTATTATTATTATTATTCATAATAATTAATAATGACAATTATTATACAGTAAATTATTATTAACTGCTGTTAATAAATAAATAAAAATAATAAATCATCACTTTTAATAATTATTAAATAATAATTATTATAATAATATAAATAATTAATTATTACATAATAAGATTTATACATACATACACTACTACCTACTACTCAACTTAATAAATCATCAACAAGTTTAGCCAATAATAATATAATAATAAGTATAATAATAATAATCGATCACCAATCAACCCGTTGATAGTTGATTCTTATTTATTATTATCAATTATTATTATATGATCATCGATCAAAAATTAATTAATCATAATTAATAATAATATTATATAAGTAAGAAGTAGTAGTAATATATAATTAATAATAATATATATATTATTTATATATATTATTTATATAACATAATAAAATATACATTATTATTATTATTGTGTATTATTTATTATATATATACTACCATCATTATCATCAGATTTACAGTCAGTAACATAACAAATAATAGATAAAAATAAGTATTATTATTATATTATTATTATCATTAATTTATTATTATTATTATTTATTACCAACCTTGCTACCCAAACATCAACAAGTTGACCATATCTTTCGTATTCTCTTTCAATATCATATCGAGTTGCTTGCCTACCTAGATCACCAACAAAAATTCGATACCCACCAAAATGTGGATCAAATACAGCAGCCATACTTAAGACTATTATATTTAAAACTATTGTTATAATTAAAATTTTTAATTTGCTGTTGCAGTTTCCAAATTGACACCTTGATGAGAAATTGTGCGACGTTGAGTCGTTGCCAACGTCAAGCTCGACCAATCCCGTCACGATTGTTGGAAATTTTTGGCAATACTGACTTAAAGAGGGAGTTGTCTTTTCAAAAATCCTATAGCTCCGCCCAAGTCACCATCTAAACTCCGCCTTTGGTATACGGGCAAGTAAAAGTCTAACAGAATGTCAATCAAAACTTATGCTCCGCCCCGTAAATAGAGATGTATAGTGAATGGGAAGTATTTTCAATCCCATTGAACAACATGAGTTTTGAGCGTGTGGAGACTTCTTCACTTAATCATTTAGAAACAAGAAGGATACTTAGTAAGGCATATTACTTTGACATCAACCATGTGGACCGCTCATCATAAATGTATTCAACTTTGGCACACCGCTCGAAACATCTTAGCGATTTTTTATGTGTGGCATTTGAGCGTAGTGTACAGTTGTGGCTCAAAATTTGACGATGTGCAATCGAAAGCATTATTATCACAAATAGTTATCGTTGGAAAGATTCAAAGTTTAAATGTTATATCCTCACAGCAAACACCAGACTCTCAGCATAACATTGGAGTAGTACAAGTGTTGTCTGTGCTCAAGCAGCCTGAAACACACGAAGGAAGTGACATCATACAGCGCAAGCAAACTATTGAGGTTGATGGATTTCTTTCTAACTCTGATAGGAGCTCATTTAATTTCTCTTCAGCTCAAAATTTAGCGCTTCCCTCGACAAACAGCAGTTGCTTATCATATGTAAATGTATCACAGGAGTATATATTATATATAAATGGCAGCGCGAAAGACAGCCAGAACAGACCACTGTATTATACTGCTCAACCTCTATCAATATATACCAAAAGTGACAAAAAACTAGTAAAGGATATATTATGTGAAGATTGTGGTAAGTAGCTGATTTTTCTTACTAAAAATATTGGCATGAAGTCCACAAATCTGTTTTTTTTTATTTGTAACCTTCATCCAATCGAACATTATTTCTACAAATTCCACATTTTTAAATGTTGAACTCTACAAAGATGTTTCCTGATGCAAATTATTAGTAAAAGTGGTAAAAAGAACCTGTTATCCTAGTAATTTAACAGAGATCTGTAATCTGATCTGAGGTGAAAATAATTTGGTCCTTGTAGCTATTAATTGCTGTAAAAACTTGTGAATCAACCTTGCAAGGGTTTTGGCTGCGGTGGGAAAACTATCATGTCCATTATGGGACTATCAGCGAACGCATTTCAATTAAATATACTAATTGACTGTTTACGATAAACAGCAGTGATAGACAGCTATATTTTGTGGTCACAGTGGTGTTCCTTTGTTTGGGACACAATATGGTTGCCTTATCTAAAACATGGGTTACTGCAGTCAGCTAGTAGAGGTGCTGCTAGTATTAGCCATTCCAAATCATTTGACACTGGCGGATGTATTTGCTAAACAAATAATCTCTCTTTGCTAACTCCTTACGTGGGTGACTAAGCCGAAGAGAAAATAAATTATTTCTCGTTGAGAATATAAAAGGTAACTTTTTAAAAATTATGTTACAGCGAAAGAACCGAATGCTAAATCAAAACGTAATCTTCAAGTGACTGAAGGTGCTACAAATTATAAAATAAATTGTCGAGTTGAAGGCAACCCTCCGCCAGATGTTAGGTGGTACAGAGATGGTGAAGAGCTAGACAGTACACACAGAGGAATAGCAATCAAACACAAAAGGTCAGTACCATAAATTTGCTAATTTAGTTTATATGTTAATTTGTACGTTCGGCGGATTCCTCGATTTTTGAGGCTCTTTCTGACAAGTCGCGAACTTAAATGTTAATGGCTCAGAATGTAAAATAGAAAGTATGTTTGGCGGCACAAGAACTTAAGTAAGCACTCCAAACAATCAATAAGGAATGTGGTAATGCAATAGATAACTGGATTTTTAGCCAATACTTCATGGGAACTATGAATATCTTATCGAAAAACTTGCTACATTTTGCTTCAAAGACTGTATGCATGAATACACCGCAGGTATGACTTGAGACAATCAAAGCTTTGACACCTGTGGTAATGTTGCTTCAATGTTTGCCCACCATTGAATCTTGTCAACAAACAATTGTTAGTTTCATTTTGCGCTGCTTTTTGTTCATGTAATTGGAATGTGAGATGGATATTGTAAAGAAATAATAGCTAGATATGTGATGAAATATTTCGTTACTTTAGTGTTCACTCAATCTTACCCTAATACTTTGTGTGAGGTAAAACAATGAATGTATGATACAATACTTGACTTTTAGGCGAAAAAATGTACACACCACATCAATAAGGTTCAAAAAAGTGAAGCTTGATCACACGGCCATGTACAAATGTGTCGCGGAAAATGTGCTCGGCAAAGATTTATCAAAGTCAAGGCTCATAGGTAAGCGATTTATATAGTGAACATTTGAAGGAATTGGTCAATAATTATTACTATGTAGGGAGTAAATTGAGCTAATATTGCTCCTTTGTATATATATCTACTGGCTTGTTGCAAACTCATTAGGCAGATGCTTAAATTGTTCATTGTCTTCTTCAAGTGACTTGTCCCCAACTAATTCATTCTGATAAATGGATTACTAAAACACACATGGTCATTAGCATTAATGCTGCCGAGCTTTGCTCTTAAGTACCTAGATGGTCGACTAAAACCCAACCATGATCAATTTTAGTCCATTTATAAACAGCGGACGTAGAGAAATTGAATAGCGATGGCAGGTGCTCCCCATTTTTCAGCAGGTTCCTAGTTCTTATCCGCAACCATAAAAGTGCCAGTAGTTCAACTTGAGACTGGCTAGATTACCATCTTCTGTAACGTAAACAATCAGAAGAGCAACTAGTTTGCAGTTTACAAATGAGCTAATCATGTCGTTTGCTGACACTCCATCGGTAGACAGCAGTGTAGGTAGCAGCTAGCATTATATTACACTGTTGCAGGTGAAACACACAGCAAACTCATAGTAATTAGCATTAATGCCACTGCCTTCTTGTACACTTCCTTGGCTTTACTGTTGGGGTATAAAAAGCTCATCAAGCAGTACACTCTTATACCATTATTCAGTCATAGCTCTATAAATAATATTGCTCTCGCATGTAGAAGATAGTATTGAGCATTACTTTAGATGATGATTGTTTTCTCTTTTACAGTTACCGTAGATGTGAATGGTAAGTAGGCATGCTTTATCCCTACTTTTTTACCCTTGTCTGTATAGTAGTTACTTCGCAAATAATTAAATGGTACATAGAGGATAAAATGATTTGAAACATTTGGGAAATTGTGTGATGCAATGTTTTGCCGAAGGGCTGTTTGCAGTTGTAATTATTATCGGTTATTGGCTATGACGGAAAACCAGTGAATCATTGGGAATGATTTGTTTTCCTGTTACCAACTCATTGCTTCCTTCCTTCCTTCATATAGTTTACAGTAATGGAAGGTCATTCGCTTTAAACGTAACAGCTTTACCTACACCCTTTTGTACTTTGGTCAAATGTTTTGCATAGCTTGGTCTTCTATCACCCCTTATCTACATGCCATTGTGCTCTGAAGTACACATTCACACCGACTGCATAACACTGTTGTTTTATCTATCTAACTTAACTGTCAACTAGCAGCTCAACTAATTGTATTTTTAAGGAAATTGTTTGAGTATATTTATTTACTGAATTATTTTGACAGAACCAAAACCAACACCTCCACCACCTGGGGGCGGTGACTGGGAATCGATCAATGTAGATGACGAGACTATTGAACCTTCCCATTACATCCCATGCACAATCAGAGATAAGAATCTCTGTTTACATGATGGCGAATGCAGGATGCTACCTGATGGCCGTTACAAACATTGCCGGTAAGAACATAGAAAACTTGTCATTTGGTTCAACTCAGAAATATTATAAATTTTTTAAACAGTATTTTCACGTTTTTCCTTGTCATCTATTAAAACAGGTGTTCGCCAGGCTTTAGTGGACAAAGGTGTATGGAGCGTAGCGGTGGCACAAATTCACGAAGTATGTCACATGCATGAAGCTTTGCCACGCATGTGTTTGAATTGTTTTGATGTTGTCACCCTTTTTGCATATTTATGTTTGCATGCTCCCCCGACGCTCCCTCAATGCATGAATGTTGTAGTAGTGAGCTAACTCCAAAGTAAAGTAACTCTTTTGCTATCCTATTTTTATTAGTTCAAACCCGGCAAATTCATTAGAGTGTTGATGTGGGAAAAGACAGGATTGTGTTTTTTTTAGCAATTTTAGTTTTGCAAGTAAAACACGGAGCAGATAATTAAAGTTTTTTTTTAATTTGCTCACAGAATTTGGAACTCTGGGTGGTATTTCATAATAAATGATAATAAGATAGTGCATCTAGTAATTAAACTCTACACAGAACCTCTAGAAAGCATCTTGCTAAAGTAGCAACATCTCACTTTTTCGAATTTGTCAAAGTTAATTTTTTTTATGCGTCGAAATACCACTAATTAAAAAAATTCTAAAATAATTAAATTTTCTAAAAAAAGCGTAATTGACAATGCTGTTTTCAAAACTTGAAACCAGTGAATGAACTGCTGGACAATCAAGATAATTTAGCATTTTTGATAATAACACTTCAGTGGAGTTTAATAAACTATAGATAGTTAATAATGTTTGTAGTAATAATATAAATTTTTGTTTGTTCCATATCCTGAGATGTTAATGTTTGAGTCTTGAAATGACGAGCCTTTGGCTACTTTTGTATATATTGATTTTTTTTCTTAGGTGTACTCCTAGATATACGGGAACTCGTTGTGAAGAGACAAACTTTATACCACCGACCAAAAGCGAAACCCGGCAGACGACACCTCGCTCCTTATTTGGTAAATATCAGTAGCAGAATTTCTACAACACCAATACACAACTTTTAAACACTGGATGACAATTGTGATAATAACAAGAATATGAATGTAAATTGTTACTAAACTTACACCGGTTGAAAAGCAAATGTAGAAGTGTTTAAATGTTTAAAAGTGTTTAGCTGGTTGAAAAGTAAATGTCACTGACTCGTGATAAATTTTTCGCAGTGCTAGAACACCCTAGAATATATCGATTTTATTTTTACAGTTTTATAGGCTATGAACAAATTTAATGACTGCCTCTGGCTAGTTATTGTGTGACAACAGCAAAAGAAAGTACCTGTTGGCTATGCTGACTCTTGCTATTAAATTTAATAAAATTACTAATGCCTTGTGATCAGGATTAACCAATACAAAGTGAAACTACAACCATGGAAAATCCTGTTAGTAGTTTCTTTTACTCTATCCCTGGGACACCTCGATTGCAGTTAAACCAAGTAGAAATTATCGATCTTTTATTGCGACAATAATGCCAAGGACAACTGTGAGCAATTTGAAATTTTTCACTTGCATGACATTTCATTTGTGTTACGTCACCTATCTCCTTAGGTATGTGTTTACTTTTGTACATTGTGCTAATGTAGTACAATGTAACCTACTGGTCAATACACCAGGGTATTATGAAATGTGGCAATAGGCGACACAACCGTATACCCCTTGGGCAAGGTCTGTCTCATTTTTTTGCAACTATTTGGTCACAATTAGCAAACTTATGAGTATTATTATTAGAATTTTTAATTTATTATTTTTTAATTCGTAAAAAGATAAAATTACTATTGGAAACTAGCAAAGCCCATGTATTGTGAATTTAAATATGGGGTATCTTTGTGAAGGATGCCTTATCACTTGCTTTTTTATAGTTTATAATAGAATAACTAGTTCACTAGGTGTGCAAATGCCTCAAGTCTCCGCAATAATAATTTAATATAACTGGCTGTTAGTATTTATTGATTCATCATAATTCTTCTTATCACACATCTGGTTTTCAATTCTCTCTGTATACTATTTCAATCAATCTAAAACTTGCAATTTGCCCTCTGATGTAAGCGAGAAGATTTGTATATACAATAGCTGGCTGTTGCCCAGGGTTGCATATAGAATAAGCTACTCTGGCAAAGTTAAGTAGTTCGAAGGCTATTACACTCCCAGTAAAAATGAAACCATAAATTGAGAGATAAGCTATGTGTATTATTTTATATATTGTTGACTAATTGAGTAGCTTGGTACATACGCACGTATACCGCACCAGCTCAGACGCCCTCATAAACATTGAAATATTTATAGACTCCAATTTTACATGTGACCTTGAGAATTGAGCATGTAAATATCAATCAAACTATACACTTCCCAAATTGCTATATATAATTTTAGTGTTATACTATTTTTTACAGCGGGACTGGAGTTAGGATCAGTGGTCATTGCATTAGCGGCAGTTCTAATTGTTCTAGTTATACTGATGCTGATCGCGGTGTTCTTCTACGCAGGATGGAAATATAGCAGGTTAGTCAACATGAAAATAAAACATCCACTCTAATAAAGTCCTTACTGGAACTTTCGAACTATAATGCTTTAAAATGACTCATTAATAAAATTACTATGGAATACGAATATGTTTTGATTTACGTTATCGACAAAATTGTACAATTACACTCATGATCAAAATGTTACGTTGTGAAGGAAAGCATTTGATGCCTGGCTTGAGATAAGCAGTACAGGTCATGAGCGGCTACTATAGAAGTAATTAGTGCATCTATTAACCTTTAAACACGTTCTGTAATGCTCCATGATTGTTTAGACTGGCTTGCTGAGATTTCTGTATGGACACCTACCCTGCCCACCCTATATTAATATTGTTGTACTGGCTCAGTGCTAATACACGCGTTAGACTGTGGCATAAATTGTATATTGCTCACTCCAGATCTTATAAACAACTCTTCAAGCTTGAAGATGTAACATTAAGCTTGATGCTGCTAACAAATTTTCTAGATGTACGCACTCTAAACGTCTGCCGCAACGGCGCAAGTGTTAATGGCCGCGCAGCTATATATAACATCATTGCTTTTAGCACAAAAATTCTTTTAAGGCCTTCATTTATTATTTTTAGCCTGCATAATTAGGAAACTTTAAATAACAAATGTTGTAGATGGTTAGAATAAACATGTATTCCAAAATTACAATAACCTCAATTCTTGCAAGGCAAAGATGGTAAATATCTGTATACTTCCTGGTAGTTCATTATAATGCAAAATGTTGTAATTTTAGTCGAAAGAACAAAAGACAAGAAACACGAATACAAGGCATTCCTACATACCATGCACAGGAAGCTAAAAGTCTTTTAGAGGAAAATGTCTCAAAATTAGGACCTCATCAAATTGCTCAATGTCATACTACGGTACGTACTCATTTGAAAACTATCACCGTTCAGATTTGCATCACCATTATTAGTCATTAGTCATAAGATGGGTTATCTAGTTCGGTGGAGGTGGTTTGCACATGATCATGAGTGGCAGATAAGCTTATACTCATCCAGCATTGGGCGGACAAACTGTTCCATTAGATCGAGTGTGTGCCTTTTTCAATAATATGTAATTATGTAGGCCTTGGTATCAGTTATACAGCCTAATAGGTTATACACAGTGAGCTGCAGTTGGATGTCGTTGTTATAAAGCTGTATGTCAGAGGAAGTTGTATTTGATGTTTCCTGTGTTGAGTTTATCAGAGACGTACTCAGTTGTTATCTTTATTGCTTAGCAGGGAAGACCTTTTTTACTCAGTATTCTTCTCTCTATCACCTTTACTCCTTATCTCAATGCTGCCAGTCTACAGTCTATGTGTCTACACCGACTAATCGCATCTGTAACATTTTCAGTTCCATTATCAAATATTTTTTTATATTTATACACAGCACGCGTTTATAATAACAATTTTGAACTTTCAAAATATACTAAATGCATATGAAAAGTCTATGTAAAAAGCCGCACTATGAGTTATCTATTTTGGATCAGAAGCCCATTGTTAGAATTGATGCCCCCACCCATTTGATACACTGTTTTATAAGATAACGCCCTGATAGAACAATTACAATGGTAAAGTGGAAACATTAGCTAATTGTGAAATATCCTAGCGTGGCTAAATGAGGTTGACAAATTGAAATCATCCACATTGTGCACTCGAATATTGACTTTTGTTTGTATTTACTAACCCGCTTGGTGCATTCGGATTGCTACTCAGCACTGGTGATAATTGACTAAATTGTGTTAATGACTAGTGAAAGACAGTGTTGATGTGTGGGCTATCAATATGATGACTTTGTGAAAATAGATCCTACCTGTCCATTGATCACCTCTAAATAGGATTACTTGTTTTGCGTTTGATTCACAGTTTCCTTCGCCATTAACAACGCCTGCAACAAATTATAAAAAATCATGCCTTGATTTTGTTTATGTTTGCACTGTGATTCAGTACAGAGCTCTTATACCTTACATATGCAATGATTCTACATTTTACAAAGCAAACAAGGACAGAAACCAGACAGTTTAATGATCACATAAAGGATTTTATCTAACAAGTGTCATACAAACCTTTGTGTTTTATTTTTGGAGTGGAACTGTAACTTTTTCATTGATTGATCGGTGAAGATGTTGATGAGTCAGCTGGTTCTACTCTTGCCTTAGGCAGCATCAAGTATCCTCAGATCTAAACAAATTCTAATGTTGATCCACCTACGTTGACATGTTTACCGCTTTTAGTTAATTTGAAATGTCTCGAGAATTTATGGCTCAGGTCAAAAGAGGTCATGATACAAACACCTATGCAGAATTTTGAATGAACTGAACAACCAAAATGACTTTGATCTTGCATTACACCTCACATGAAGAAGCCTGGAGATAACTATCTAAATATAAGGACATTGTTTTACCACAGAACTAAATGTAGTATTTTATTATCCCACACTTGTAATACAAAGCAATGCATTGTATATTCCCTGGGCAGACACTACAATCAACATGCTGGGATATTCACTCACATGGTTGTAATTAACCCTAGTCTAGGGGAATCTCAGCCCTGCAGAGAGCTGACAAAAAGGTGCTTTGTGATATTTCAGGCCAAAAATTATGTCTGTGTTAAATAATTTAGTAGTCAAGTTTTATAACTTTATCTTGCAGGCTTCACAGACAGATCCAGTAGAGACAAGTCTGCAACAGCTAAGAAGGTCATTAAATTTAGAAAATCATTTTCCTCATACGTCGGATGTAGTATTGAGACGACAATCTTTAGGCGCCGGCACTAGTAGACCAGGTAGTCAACCAGTAGATCGACGCCTTACCAGATCCCGTCTAAGTGGCACATCCACGCCTAATGAAAGCAAAAAAGTAATCGACAGCGAATTTGACGTCCTAGCGGAGAGAACACCATCATCAGCATCACTAGAACTAGACATATCAGGATCTGCTAGCTCATGCAGTGACAACTCACGTTCTACTACTCACAGTCACCAAAATAGACCAGAGATGAACAGTCTGCACATTTCAGAATCAACCCTTGACAGCAATGAGCACGAGAAACTACATAAATCTACAAAACCAGACAAATATGGTCGTACATTAACGTCACCTCACAACCCTCCAATTACTGACAAAAACGCTAATGCTAAAAGTTACACATATAATCGATATAACGGAGCCGTATGACAGTTTCACGCCATAGCTACCAAATTTCGAAAGCAGCTTGCTGCTACAAACTGGAAAGAAATCTCAGTCTGAAGCCATTTAGCGTAACTCCAAGATAACTTAGTTATTTCAAGTTTCAACTTCACTGGAAACAAGTCCACAAAAAACTGCTGTACATCTTATCTAGGTAGTTAAGTTATCTACTGTAGTTCATAGATTTAGTAATTTATTTTCTATCTTATGGCAGAGCCATATATATGAAAGTTTACCTAGCTCATCTATTGTTGATAAGCACAAAGTTTTACCATTTGCTAGACAGACAATCCCACCATAATTCTGACATAGCTGCGGCTGAAATTTTTCTGAAGTAATATTGTATGAAAATGGTGTATGTATAGCCTATAGACTTTCATTTCATTCCAAAAAGTTGTGCATCTGTGATGACTGAAAAGAAGATATAGATGGGCAGTAAACCTAGAACACCTATTTGTGCTAGAGGCATCAGGCCGATCTACACTCTAATCGAAAGCTGACCAAATGCATATCTTTGATCGCAATCTCTTGACCCTGTACAGAGAAATAAATATATCATCATTATTTATTTATTACAATGTATACCTACTTTAAAATGTAAATAGCATTTAGTACCACAATCCAGTAATTTGCTCCAGACTTGACAAAAAGTAAGCCTGGATACATTTTCATGTTTTGTTTTGTTATTGAGCACTGATCTTTTTTTTATACAGTTCAGTTTTTGTGGCAGCAACACTATGATTTATTTTATTCCTATGGCTGCCAATTCTATTTTTCTGAGTGATGATAATTTTTTATATACTGCCTCCTCTATCAGAATAAAGAATGGAATAAATCGCATTATATTTAACTATACTTGAGAAATCCTACACGACTAACCATTTTTGTTTGCATTGGTGAAATGATTTTTTAAAAACTATCAAATACGTAAAGATTAACAACAATTGAAATAAGTGACACACATATAGCATTATTAGTATTATGCAAAAAAGCATGTGGGGTAAAATAACAAATGTACTTCCGATGTACAATAATACTTTTTATAAATATTATATGCATTCATCATCATGCAAAACCGTAATGGTTAAAATACATGGATCAACAATGAATGAAAAATAATAAATGATATAGGACTCTATTACTTTAATTATTACTATTATTATTAATATCTAATAAACTATTACAATCTAAATATGTAAACAAAAAGAAACATCTGCGTGCATGCCTGTAGTTCCACCTTCGTAAATGTGTAAACTGCTACACTGAGAGAAATAAAAACTGCTGTAACAACATTACATTGAATTAATCTGGTGCATGGCGAGATTTTAAACTTGTTAGTGATTTCCAAACCGGAGATTTTTTGTTTTTAAATGGTCAAAACAAATCTAATTGAATGATGATCATGCTTTGATCCAGGTCTTACAACGAACTATATCAAAGTTAACTAACTATACCAAAGTGCACAATAAATTGTAATGTACATTGGTTGGTCTAACATTGGCATAATTTACACATTGAAAGCAAGGTAAAAATTTCATTTTAGCGAGCCGTGTAGGTTATTTTAAGTTGTTTTTTTTTCTCATCTTTTTTCTATTTATTGCTACAACTACATGATTTAGTTATGGATTTCATTTATTTCACTTGGAAAAAAGAAAATTAATAGTACAATGATAACACATTATCTAATACATAAAACTGAAAAAATTAAGTCTGTGCGAGTGTCTGCCATTCCAAAAGGGTAAATGCCTGAACCGCTATGCTGAGAGAAATAAAAATTACTGTAAAAACTCCCATTAGGTAATCTTATGATTATAATTGCCATTTGTTATCATACCAAAGATATTTGCAAATTTAACATTTTTTCAATAAAAATAATATAGGTGGGGACGATCACAGTTTGATAATTCAAGTGTATAGTGTGTCTAATATACATATATATTATGTATGCGCCCAAACAACTTTGCTGGAAGAAATGAAAACTGCTGCAAAAACATTGTTTGACCAATTTGACATACGGCGAGGTTTAACTTTCCTATTTGTTTTCAAATTGGAAATATTTGTAGATTTTAAACTTTCAATAATGTAGGTGGAGACGAATCATAAACAGTTACTTTTTGCTAACATGGGGTTGCTGGTATGTCAATCAAGCTATACTGTGTTGGTTTATGACTCACATTACTTTTTGCCGGGAGCATAAATTGCAACATTCTTTCATAATATTGTTTTTGCAAGTTAGTTGTTTTGTTCGTTTCAGAAGTGAACGTAGTGTGACAGCTCTCAGCACACCTGTGTCAGCTTTCGAATAGAACAGAAAGAGAGAGTGAGAAAGGGAGAAATAGAAAGGGTAGATCGGAGTGGGGTGGAACAAGGCAAGGGCATAGCAAGGTAGATGGTGAAAAAAAGAGCGGGGAGGGTGTTTATTAGTGATTAGTGGTATAATGATGCAGGATTTGGGAAAATTCGCCTTCCATTTCTCGAGCATGCTAACCGGAAATGTCGTCTCCGTCCTGCAAGACCTTTATATAGATGTTCAAATAACAGAAAATAACAACTGGCAATTCCAATATAATACTTTATCTAAACATCTCTTCTGGTTTACAAATGAAAATAAATCTTGGTTGAACTATATAACAGGTCATCAAAGTTAGCCTGAAAAAACGGGTAATTAATGAGATGGCTAGGGTATATCAATACATGATTATGCAAACTGAACAGTAGGTATCTTGCTTTAAGTACTAGTATGTGGTTATGAATAATGTAAGGCATAATACTATTGCCACGAGAAGTTCTAATCAGTCAGCAGATGCTGAAATGATCGTCAAGGGCAGGTGTTTAGTAAAAAGTTTGTAGCTCTTAATGCTATCAACCGATTTTCAGAGTTATTTATATAATACGTATGATTTGGTCAGGTATGAGGGTGGTCTAGGGATCCTACTCGATTGTCTTGTACTTGTAGGTGTTGCCTGGTAGCTAGTTCGAGTCTGATTACAATCGAGGTTATTTCGTGACCGAGATGCTATCATAGAGTTGCCGGGATTGCTGTTGGAATTCTCTACTGTCACGTTGTTGGCCTCCCATGTCCGTCGGAGGTGCTCACGGTTGCGGCATAGCACACTGCCGGGGTCTATTACTACATCATATACACGATCACTTGTGCGCTCATGTATGGTTCCTTGTTTCCATTGTTTTTCTCCCAGTGTAGATGGCTTATAACTCGTACTGCTTCTCCTTCAAGTGGGGGTAGGCTCTTAGCATGAGTGTCATAGCCTGTTTTCACTTGCGATAGGTACTTATTGCTTTTCTCCCTGGCCTCCTGTTGTGCCTCAGCTGATTGTGGTCTCAATGCAGTCAGTAGTATTAGTAGCATTGTTCTACATCTTTTACCAAGCATCCTTTGAGCAGGGCTTGTTTCGTATCCTTGCATTGGGGTATTTTGGATGTCCATGATAGCTGTGGAAATGTCCATCTTGTCCTCTTTGCAATTCCACATCACTGTTTTTGCAGCCTTAACCACACTTCCCGCCTTTCCGTTGAAATTATGGTGATGTGGGGATGTTCTGTTTTCAAATCATAAGTTTTCCCAAACTCCTGAAACTCTTCTGCTAAGAAACGACTGTCTGCATCTGTGACTACATGTTGTGGTATTCCAAACCTGATGAAATGTCTCTTCACTTTCTTAATGATACATGATGTTGTAGTCGAAGACATGTGGTATACCTCTCACCAGTTGCTGTAGTAGTCTACCATTATTAAATACTTGTCTCCACTCCATTGAAACAGGTTGAGGCCAATCCGGTGCCATGGTTCTGTAGTGCAAATGGGCACTAATGGTTCCCTTTGCTGGGCCCTCGCAAAGATATTACAGGGTTTACATTTGTCCACATCATGTCTGGTGCCTGACGCTATTTGTGGCCACTACACTAAGTCTCTATCTCTCCTCAGAATACTCACCGTACCTGGATGTGACTGGTGGAGATTGGTGATCACACTGTGGCACAGTAAATATGGTACAATAAGTCGCTCACCCTTGAATATCAGCCTGTCTGCCACCGATAGCTCATCTGCAAACTGGTTGTACTGCCGCACTGACTCAGGGACATCTTTCTTGTGTGCTGGCCAATCGCTATGTATGACTTCCATCAACTGCTTTATTGCAAAATCCTGTAGAACTGCCACATGAAACTCATGAAAGATGCTCTCTGATACTGTTAAATCCCTCACCATACGTATCCTTAAGAACATGTCCATCGACCGTGAATGAGAGTTCAGGTATGCCCTCGACAGCATGTCAGCTATATACAACAGCGTCCCACACTAATGTTCTAAGATGATATTGTTCTGCAGCAATCTCAACATCATGGCTTGCAGTCGTTTTGAGGCGCTTGCTAGTGGTTTTTAAGCATTGACTCTTGTGGCTTATGGTCCGAGTGAACACAGGTGAACCTACCATTGGTGTATTGGTGAAACCGTTCCATCGAGAATACTACTGCTACGTATTCCTTTTTAATCTGGGCATAGTTTTATTTGCTGGGTTACAGTGCTTGATTTGCATAAGCTATCGGCCTGTCATTTTGCATTGAAACTGCTCCAAGTCCCATGCTTGAAGCATCAAATTCTACTACAGGGGGTAAAGCTGGGGTTATAAAACGTAAGTATTGGTGCATCTGATATCAGTTTCTTGAGTTGTATCATGGTTTGGTCATGTTCAGCTGTCCATTCCCATGTCTCTCTGGTCTGCAAGCGCCTCAATGGTTCGGCAAGTGAGGACAAATGAGGTAGGGACTTGGATAGGTAGCCAATACTTCACAGTATTCTCGGAATACCTTTTTGATCTGTCGCATTTGCCACCCCAAGGATTGTTTTCACCTTTCTTGGGTCCGCTTTCAGTCCGTCATCTGCTACAATATGTCCAATGAACTCCAGTGTCTTGGTCCTCAGTACACACTTGGCCTTATTCAGTTTTATGCGTCTTTCTTTGGATCTCTGCATTAGAGCTTCTAGTCTTGTGGTGTGTTCTGCTCTGTCAGACCAATATGTCAGTATGCCATCAGCTACACAAACCACTCTTTCAAGGTCTTCAAGGCATTGTTGTAGCTGCCTAGCAAATATTTTTGAGCTGACTTTCAGCCCAAATGGGAGTCTCAAGAATCTGAATCGACCTAATGTCGTTGCCATTGTTGTAAGTTTGCTGTTTTCATCATCCAGCGTGATATGCCAATATCCTTTAGATAGATCTACCTTGGAGAACACTCTGCCTCGATTCAACTCCAGCAATATATCATCTAGAGTCGGTGTAAAGTGTCTTTCTCGAACCAGTGCTTAGTTCAGTGGCTGTGGATCAATGCGTATTCTGATCTCTCCATTCTTCTTTGCTCCTCCTTCCATCTGAGAACACCACCCAGTGGCTTCTTCCGCTGGTACAAGCACTTCTTTTTCAACCAATCCTCCCTTTATCTGACTCTGTAGTGCAATCGGCATGAGTCGAGGTGGGCACTGCATCAGTGCTATATCGCTATTGACCCTTAGCTTCACATCACTCTCAATTCTCCCCAGCTTACTATCAAATACTGCTACGGCGCTAACTTCTTGTATAAACTGTGTGTTCACTGTTAGAAGACTCATTTTCTCAACATCAATGCCTCCGAGTATCGGTATGAAATTTTAGTTTAGGTTGGTCTTTCCTACAGGCACTACTATTTTATCATTGTATATATTCACACACGTTTCTGTGGGCCTTACATCTACTCGAGTGTCCCTGGCCAACTCAAGTGGTATGACGGATGTTGTGGCCCCACAATCCACTTGAAACTTCGGTGATATGTCTTTGCGTTCCCATGATCATTCCAGCATGTAACGGTTTCCCATTCTGACTCATTATCTGGAAAATTTCCTCATACCACTCATCTGTTACTTCACAAGCCTGACACTCAACAGCATTCACTTTCAGGGATCTACACACCTGGCTAAAATGGTTGGGCTTGCTACATTTCCGACACGCCTTGCCATAAGCTGGACACCTACTCTTAGCGTGTATGCCACCGCAGTATTTGCAATTAGCTGTAGCTCTGTCGTTTCGTTGCGTTTTGGCCTCCCTTGGGCTTTCCATGATGATACCCTGTTGTTTCCTGTGTAACATGATGTATCTCTCCAAGTCTATCACTACCAGCTGTCGCTTTAATCTGTGAGTGTGCTGCTTCAAAATTCCTACATGTGTCAATGCACGCCGCGAGTGAAAGCTTCCTGGTACGTAGTAGTTGTTGTCGAGCCTGTTCCTCTTCTATCCCCTATGTGATCCTATCCCTGAGTAACGAGTCCTTCGGGCAGCCACAGAAGTTACAGTGACTTGCTAGTTCTCTGAGAGCAATAACATAAGAATCTATTGACTCGCCACTTTGGCTCCGGGTGTTAAATTTGTAGTGCTCAAAGGTTTCATTGCGTTGTCCTATGATCTTTGCTCCAATTGTGTTTAATACCGACTTTACTGTCACGTTTGTTGGCGCTTCACACCTACCATAGTAGTTGCTGTGGTAAAACAAAAAAATGAAGCTACAATCATCATTTAAAACCAGATTCAGTGACATCACTTGACTTGTTGATGAGTGGGAGTGACCAAGCACACATGATGATGTAGTGTTATCATGTATATATTATATGATGCACAGGCGGCTTCAATCCACCGGTTTGTACTTGTCGAGTAATTGCCAACTTCTTTTCAGAAGGTAATAGCAATAATATGACACTTCTGTGAGTCCGTATATCGGTCCAGGTCATCATCAACAGGATCAACGTGCAGCATTCAAACCTCTATATTATCAGCCAGCCACAGGTACTCCCTCTATGAGTCTGCATCCGATTCAGGTGGGAGATTGTTCCAGCATTTAGCAGTGCTGATCATCATCATACATAAGATAAAGTTATTTTGTTGAAACTTGGTCTTACAGTGGTGGTTGGGGGATAGTTAAAGGGAGCAATATTAGTAATAATTATATGGGAAGAATCCCTATACGACGATACTATAGCGTCTACAAATTGATCACGAAATATGACGTCACGCGTTAAAAGCAGTGATATAAATATTTGTAGCACCCGTTTTTTTTCAGTTTCCAAATATTCTGGAATTACTAAATTTTCAATAACTTGGGACCACAGGCTGCTAGAAACAAAATGTTAAAAGGGTTTAATAGGATACACTTTGCCAAACGAGATTAACCAATCACTGCACTGCTTACATAGCTGTGGACCTGAGAAAAAATGTTTGGAAACCACGTTGCAAACGAGAAACTTCCCAGTGCGCCGGGGGACCTTATGATTTTAGTTCATGTTATGTCACTAGCCCATCAGATTACCGACCTGTTGATATAATATTTGTTATAGATCATTTACATCTGGAGGTATGAAAATAGATTTAATAATTCCCTTGCCAAATAAAAACGTAATTTTTTTTATATATCACAATGAAGTAATTAGTAACTAACCGCAAATTAATAACGCACGCTTGGTCACGCGTCACGGATTTCACTCTAATGTATCAATAATGAGGCGTAAAACTATCCGCTGTGTAAACATAAAACAAAGTAATTTTGGTGCTGAGAGTCATTTTTAAAACTCATTTTCCCAGTAACTATCAATGAGAGACAAAAAATTTTACCACTATTATGACTGCAAGATGTTTCTACGCCATGATATGTTTTTTAATGTCCCAAGGCCGATTTGAAAAATCCATTTGTATTGGCTAGATACTACACACACTAAAATCCACTCATCCATCCATAATAGTAGTTAGGTTAGTAGTTAACAATAATTAATTAATACAATAGCTAGTGCAGAACTCATGCGGGCGTAGCGTATATAAGACAAAAAGATTTATATGTAAATTCGTCCCCCACTGTTTTTTTAATTTTTGAAATATTTCTGCGTGGCTAATTTTTTAATAACTTGGGGCCAGAAAATGCTGGAGACAAAATTTAAAAAGGTATCAAATGGACAGAATAAACCGCACAGGTTTAGCCAATAATTGCATTGTCTTCATAGCTGTGGACCTCAAAAATAATGGGTGTAAAATGCTTCATAAACCTGCAATTTCCTATTGCGCCATGGGCCCCTAAGAATTCAGTATATGTCATTCAGATTCTCTGTTATTTTACCGACCCAGTGGTATACTATTTATCATCGAGCAATCACGTGATGTAGACAAAACAATTTATTTACTGGAGAGTCACATTCAAATAATTAAAAAAAAATTATATATTGTACCATTAGCTAATTAGCGTGATGGATGGTCATGCGTCACTGATTTTGCATCACCGCAACAATACCATTGTCAGCAATGCTTAATTACCGGCACCACAAACCATGGTTTTTTTAAGCAAAAGTACTTTTACTCAATTATTTTTCTGAGACAACCACTGGTGTATGGTGGCTCAGAACGTTTTGCCTTTTGTGTTTTAAAACGTCTGAACGCTTTCCAAACCGTATGAACGAATTTGAAATAGTCTGAACTTCTGCAAAAACTTCTGAACGCTTTGTGAAATCGGTCGTGAGCTTTGAAAATACGAGCCGATTTGCTGGTTCGCTCTATTGATCATAGATCTACAGTCCATTTATGATGGATAATGTTTCTCCTAAACACTGAACAGTTGAATTTTCTTTAAATAAATGAATAATGTTTTTTATTTATTAAATATTATTTGCTTTAAATTATTTTAAATAATAAATACAACCTAACTGTAAATGTAAAAATTAACTTCAGAGGTTATATTCAACAACATTTTTATACAGTTAATTAACTTGCTCTATGTCTTTTGATCGACGTCTATGTTGATGAAGTTATATAGAGGCTATAAATAAAATGATGACTACCGCTTTTGGTTCGAAAGCCATGTGCCTTGCAAACTTTTCCAACCATTCTAAAATAGTTTAGACTATTTCAAAATAATTCATACGGTTTGTAAATAGTTCATACTCTTTCTAAAGCGTCCATACGGTTTGTAATTTTCTAAATCATCTGGATCATTTCTAAACCGTCTGAATTATTTGCAAGAGAACTATACGGTTTGCAGATTTTACAATTGTTGGACAGGAAATACAGTTTTATAGCATTAATCCCGTAACTGCTGAGGCAGAAAATTAATTTATTCCAACCAACAAGCCCGTTTTTAAACATAGTTTCTTGGGCTATTTTACTACAACAACTACCCAATTATTTTCAATGTAAAAGAAGACGCTTTGCAAACCGTCTGGACTATTTCAAATCCGTTCGAACGCTGCTTTGAAAACGAAACCGTCTAACGTTATGAGCCACCATACTGGTGTGACACAAATAATTTTTGCTCCATTGGATGGACAACAAATTTTTGTAAATGCTGATGCTCTATTTGAGAAAAAATTGTCAAAATAAAAATTGCACTTGTGCTAGTTAAATACAGTGTTTATTATTATTTTATTATGTGTTTGTATGAATGAATGAAAATAATTAATACACCACCAGGCCAGTAAATTATTGGAGCCGCCTTTAGCATAGTATGATATATATTATTATACATATAATATTTATATGATGATGATGATGACAATCATCATCGCTTTGAGCAGCTTCGCTAAAAAAAAGTTAAGCAGCAACATCATCATCAATCAATCATCACCAATCATCAAAGAAGAAGATTAGAAGAAAGAAAAGACTGGCAGTGGTAGTAGTAGTAGTGGTAGTAGTAGTAGGTAGTAGTAGTAGGTAGGAGTAGTAGTAGTAAAAAGTTACAGCAGTAGTAGTAGTAGGTAGTAGTAGTTGTTGTTGTTCAGTTTTTCAGGCTTTAGACAAGACAGAGAGACAACATATACCTTTTTTCAGGGATGTCCAAATTGTAACAGGACCAACGAATAAACACATTATTTTTTACTGTACTATTATTATGTATTACTATTTTTGTTGATGCAACTTCATTATTATTCATTATCATAGCAACCCCCCTTGGTCCAAAACAAATTTCAACTGTGAGCAGAAGACGAAGGCAACGGCAACCAATCATCTGCCGGTAATATGCCATTGAACGAATTAAAAACCGTAGTCCAAGTATGCGGACAGAACATACAGTGCGAATTTTCTTCTATACATCAGTGTTGCGCTCGCTGAAACTTATTAATAGTTGTTGAGTTTTAGTGATGCCACTTCTTGTCAGAATGTTGATTTGCAGATACGATCGCCAGATCAAGTAATATGGCGGGAACAGCGATTCTCAGCATCAACCCTTCATCATTATTATAATACTACTACTACTACATTACTTACTACTATTTATTATGATTATTAATTATTCATTGTTGCGGTTATCAATTAATAATAATAATAGTTGTTGTTCATCATTTTATTTTATAATGATAATTCAATAATGTTATTCCTATTATGATGATTGGTAATTAAATTATTAATAACATTAATATTTAATTATTATTATTATTATTATAATAATTAATATTATTATTAAATAATATAAAATAATAATAGATAGATAGATTATTATTATTTATATATATATATGATTTTTTTTTAAAAATAAAAATCGTAGAGGCAACTGATGATCTATTCTTCTTTTTCTTCTAATAATAAATAATAATAATAACTACTAACTACTACTACTGTAACTATAATAGTAGTAGTAGCAGTAGCAGTAGTAGTGTTACAGCTGAGTCACCTGCAGAAAAAGCTAACATATTAAATATATTAAATACTTAATATTAATTATTATTATTATGTTGAATCTTTCTAATGGCTTCTTCTTTGAGTCTGTTTAACTTTTTGTCATAATAATAGTAGATAGTAGATGATGGTCGGTGCAGACCTTCCAATTGATTGAATGTGATTTTGGTTCTTATGACAGAGACGATGTTGCTATTGCTGTGCAGGCCTACCAACCTGGGAGTGGGGAATTGAATGAGATATTCTTTTTGGGGCAATGAATTTGGGACACTACTGTGACCTTGTGGCAATACCTGAAGGCTGAAGTTTATTATAATATTGTAAAGGATTTGTGTGAGCTTATTTGTTCACGACCTTCACCGGACCACTCTACTAAAGCCTTCCTATACTATTGAGTGCTAGGGCAAATGGTAGCAAGCGGACTAGCCTCAGGCACTTAACTCCATATTGTGGCTTTTACTAACCGTAGTATAACCCAGCTCACAATAGGTACTTGTACAATTAATTACTTGATACGTCTCAATACGGGAGACTTTCTCTAACAATACGGGAATCTGTTGCACAATCTAAGCAGACCCGGTTCTACTATCAATGGCGCTAAGTCGACGCGTGTACAAGTTTCGACAATTGATAGACTTTCACTAGCGTTAAGTTCAGCACTTTGCCTTTCAAGCGAATGATACAGAACTTAAACCCAATCACAAAGAGTGTAGTTATTCTCTAAGTGGATTAATTATTTATGAGTGTTTTCTACTTCGCAAGTGTACAGCATAAGGAGAGTTGTAGTTGACAATAATAAATATATATATTCTTCGATAAGATACAAAACTTACAATAGTGAGAGATGTTTCGAAGCGTATATAACAATCCTGGCACGTTGAACAACGACTTAAACTTCCAGCTACTGATTGCAAGGAACAACAACGTTACCCTACGTTGACAACAGTTCTACTCTAAACACAACTACTCCAGAGCTCTCAAGGCTTGGGCGATTTGCACCAGTATTTATATAAAAAGCATGCAGTTGAAAATACTAGCACATAATTGGATAATAACAATAAAATGTGATAGGCTATCTCGAACAAGGTCAACACAAATAATACAATGGATCCAATGCAGTTAGAATAAACGATCGCATTAACAACTACGATTGAATTAGGTCACCATTTCACCGGAACAGTTCGTAGCTTGTGGTACCTTCCTAGACTTGACTAGCTCGTCTCCATCAACTGTACGATCACAGGCCAATCCTCTGTTGCTAAGCGATAGATACATCATCATCAGGTAAGGCAGGGCAACTCCTGGCGCATCTGTCCTCTCACACTTGCTCACCCAATTCCATCACAATATATACCTCTGGGCTTGCCCAATCCAATGAAACCAAAACCAACAGCCAAGTACAATGCATACCAGCTGTTGCTGGTGGGGGCAAAAAAAATTGCGTGAGGCGCGCGTGAGAGATTTGGACTTGGGGCAATTACATGATGATCACGCTCAATGCGTGAGGGTTGGCAGGCCTGTTGCTGTGACAGAAGAGGGGGTAAATAAGCTGCTTTTGGAAATTGATGCATCCAAATCATGTGGTCCTAATGAAATACCCGGGATACTTCTTAAAACATATGTTTCTTGCCTAAGAAACTAAAGCTTTAACATCCATTTACCATTATTCTCTATCTAGCCGAACATTTGAAGGCTGCCTAAAGTTAGACCTATCTTTAAGAAAGGAGACCTACATTCACCCAATGATTACAGGCCTGTATCCCTAACATGCATTACATGTATTCTTCTGAAACATATTATTACAAAAGCTATTCATACATGATTAGATTAAAACAACGTATTGAGTGACTCGTAGCGTGCCTGGCAGGTCTTGTGAGACACAACTGGTCTATACTTTTTTAGTGATTTTGCTTCCAACCATGAGCAAGGATATATTGCTGATGTAATAATAGCAGTTTTTCCAAAGCTTTTGATACAGTAAATGATCGAAAACTTCAAATTAAATTAGAAAAATATGGGTTCAACATCAACTCCATTGAATGGATTAAAAGTTTTCTTAGCAATCGCAAACAGTTAGTGGTGGTTGATGGGGAAGAGTCGGCAACTTCTGATATTCTTTTTGGTGTTCCTCAAGGATCAGTGTTGGGTCCTCTGTGTCTTCTCTTGTTTGTAAATGACCTTCCGACATCAGTCTCTTCAAAGTGTCGCTTGTTCGCAGATTATGCACTGGTTCTTATGTCTGACAAAATTGTGCTATACTGCAGAATAACCCGGTCAAACTGACCCCATGGTCGCAAAAGTGGCAACTGATATTCCATGCAAAAAAATGCTCAGTTCTCTTCATTGGAGAGCTAAACTCACAAATTGAATATTTTCTTAGCAATAATAAACATAAACATGTAACATCACCCATATCTTGGCATTTAACTGAGTGGCAATTTAAAATGGAGTAAATATATTTCCATCATTGTGTCTAAGGCTAACAGTCTACCGGGAATGCTGAGAAGAGTGTTAATAACTGCAGACACTAAAACAAGACTGATTGCATACAACACTTAAATACTACCGGGGTTGGAGTATGGGTGCCAGGTGTGGGACCCATAAATAAAAAGTGACTTGAAAAACTTGAGAAATTACAAAATAGAGCACTAAGATTTATATTCAAAATTAAAGGACAAGTCAGTTTTACAAAATTACGCCAGAACACCGGCACTCCATCATTGGCTGATAGAGGAAGAGATCTTAGGGTTAATCTATTTTCAAGGTCCCTAAATTCAGGAGTTCTTACACCAAATTATGAAGCACCAAACAGATGTCACAACACCAGGCAGGCTGAAAGTCTTTTTTGTTTCTTGTATTAAGACTAATGCTATTTTCAATCTTTTTGGCCACGTATAACAAGGGACATTCGCAGCGAACAATGAAATTACTAATCTGTGTTTGCTGTTATTCCATTTTATTATATCATTACTATCACTCACATTACGCTAATACGCAAAAAAATAACATAATAAAGAAAAGAAAAAAAAAGGTGGACATCCGCAGCTACAATAAAATTACTAATCTGTGTTTGCTGTTATTCTACTTTAATGTATTATTACTAACACTGTGCTTCTGTTACGCAAACCAGAAAATATATTATATAATAATAATTTGCAATATTAAAAAAAAATAAAGAAAAAAACGACATCCACATTGAACAGTGAATTTATTAATTTGTGTTTGCTGTTTTCTTTCCACTGTGGTTTATTATCACTAACACTATGCTATCATTACGCAAACGAATGTTTAAAACAAAAAAAGAAAAGAAAAAAGAAATGAATTTAAAAATTCAGGAAGAAAATGAATATAGCAAATGAGTTCCCACGCTTTATTAACTTTTACGAGAGTCTTAGTGGGATAAATCCATTCTGATTCTTATTAAATAATAATTATGATAATATAATAATATTATTATCATTTATTATATAATGTAATAATACAATTATTTACTATTTTAATTAATAATAATTATTAGGAACATGTGATAATAATAGTAATAATGATTCTCATAGTAACTATATGATAATAATAAAATAATCTTCTTTCACTTTATTTAACATGATCATAGCAAATGGTGCCACATTTATTATTATTACTACCTGGGAGATGAAATCCCGTTCGTGGTCTAAGAATTCAGATGTCCGAGAGTTGAAATTTGCAGCTCCTTGAATTGGAGCAGCCAAATTAATGCCATGGTGGTAATTTCACCAGCCTATTCCATCTTATGACTGCTTGAACACCATCTTTTCAATGCTCCAACAAATAAGTTGTTAAAACAGACTATTGCCAATGTATGCTTGCTACAAGTTGCTGTGCAGGCCTGTTTTAGAAAATGCGTGCGAGGTATGGGACCTATATCTTTCAAAGCACATCGATCTGCTTAAGCAAGTTCAGGGCAAGACAGCAAGAATTTTGAATTTATAAGGCATGAGTGATAGTGTGAGTGAAGCGAAAGATAAATGAGGGCTAAATTTGCCGCCGGGAAGGCGTAAAACAGCCAGACAAAACCTTCTTTATGCAATAATGTTGCTGAATGAACATATGGATGCTCTGACGGACAGGTTCTACCCACTAATAACATGCACTCAGCACTCTAACTTTCACTTTACAAGCTTTGTGTCACAGTCAGTTCCTGATGTGTTTTCTACTAGTAATTTCTTTCTGCACAGCTTCGTTCCTAGAACATCGGGTGATGTGCGTTCCTCCACAATCTGAACAGCTTTATATTTACTGAATTGACGGTCTCTTCTTTCCAAGCTGGGGTCTAGGGGCTCTACCCCGAACAGAATATAGTTATATTAATAATACATAGTACCTACTACTACTGATACTGCAAATACTATCTACTATCATTTACTATAGAATAATTAATAATCTGGTCAACTTTTTAACTAGTTATTATATTATTTTATTATAAATAATATGCACAACTGTTGGTTTACATACATAATAGGTCATATTCTATCCCTGCTAGGCAGAGGCAAGGTCATTGATTTAATTATATTTTATTGGAGTTTTTAAAATCCTTAATACAGTGAACCATAGGAAACGTTTGTTCAGGATTAGAAGTACTATCGGGCTTGTTGCTGATTGGATAGAGAGCCTCCTCCCAGGCAGGCAGCAATTTGTGTCCATTCAAAATGTGAATTCAAACCCAAAACCAGTTACATCATGTGTTTCCCAGGGGTCTGTCCTTGGGCCTCTCTCTTGTTTTTCATGTACATCAATGATCTTCCACAAGTAGTCCATTCATGTTGCCGACACAAGTGACAACCAAGATTATTTCCAACGTGACATAACTTCACTTTTTTAATAGTCAGCTTGTTGGCAGATGAACTTCAATGATTCCAAGTGTTCCTTTTTGCAAGCAGGAGTTGATGAAAGCTCACAATATTTTTTGAATAACCAGTTACTAAGGCGTGTACCATCACATTCCTATTTGGGTATTGAACTGCAAAGCAACTTGAAATGGGATTTTCATATCACCAATATTTCAATTAAAGCCATTCAACAGGTTGCAATGATTAGACTAGTGTTAAAAGGTGCTAATACTGAGACTCAAAAGTAGCACGTTTCCTACTGGTAAAATCCCGCTTGGAGTATGCAACACAGGTGTGGAACCCCCATCACTCAAAAACCATAAGGCAGATTGCGAAAATCAAAGCATTGCGCTATATTTTTAATGTCAAAGACCAAGTAAGTTTTACGCAAATTTGCAAAGACACC
Source organism: Cryptosula pallasiana (assembly GCA_945261195.1). Classification (NCBI taxonomy): domain Eukaryota; kingdom Metazoa; phylum Bryozoa; class Gymnolaemata; order Cheilostomatida; family Cryptosulidae; genus Cryptosula; species Cryptosula pallasiana. The sequence goes on along the minus strand of OX183133.1, from coordinate 21,863,145 downwards.
CAATTTAAGTTTCTTGGGTGTTAGAAAAGTGGCCAGAGTTGAGCTGTGTTTAAAATGCCTAAAAGAAAGAATAGAACCTCATTTCCAACATAAGTTTGACAGTGAACTTTTAACCCGAAAAAGAGCAAAATGTATACCCCCCCCCCCCCCCCCCTCCCATATAAACACCGTTCAATTTTTACACTCTTTTTGGCCTCTAACCATCTGAGAGCTCAGGTCAGACTGATACATTACTAACATCATTTGATTATTTAACCAATTCTCAGTAATTGTGTTTCCACGCATTTACGCACTCTTTGTAGTCTAGTTAGAAAATGCCTTATCTTATCTTAATATTAAGAGTATTATTATAATTAGTTCTCATTATTATTTGTTATTTATTTATTGTTATTGTCTACGTCCACCTACCAGGGAGATGGGCTGGCAACAACTAGGAATTGACCGAATATCTACTACTCAATATTATTCCAAAACTCCTATATGTCTCCTCATCATTCATATTATTAAATTTATTTTGACTGGTGACATGAATTTTTTAGGATTTTATTGGCAGCAGGATACTCAGTGGTTGTTAATACATATAACTATTACTACTGTTAAGTGTAGCGTTTTTTTACAAGGCCTACTGATGAAATAAGTTGCTAATTTTTATATACCTACACGTACATCATGAATTTTTTTCCATAGTTTTCTGAATGAAAGTATTCTGACCAGTGGATTTTCATGCAATAAAACTGTATTTCCTGTCTAAAGACCATAGAAGTTTTGAAACCGACATTGTTTTGCAAATTATCCAGGTGGTTTTGAAGTGATTCAGACAGTGAAATTAAGTACCAATCGTATGAATTCTTCAGAAATAGTATGAGCTATTTCGAAATGGTATGGACTGTTTTAAAATTATCTGGATTATTTTTTAGAATGTTTGAACGGTTTTCGAACAAAAAAAAATTGCTCTTATTTTTTTTCAAAGGTTTTGAAACAATATTTTCTGCGCCACCATAGTCAAGACGCCAATTATCACTAGATCTGTATTTGCATCACACTCAAAAATAAACTATCATATAATATTTCTCATGTAAATGTATATTTTAAATTATCATCGGCGCAGGATGACAAAATGTAAAAAAATAATCACATTGCTTGGTGGTAGATGAAATCGAAATAAGTATTCAAAATTATATTATAAGCACTATTGTACACTATTAAGTATACCATTTCATAATATATGATTTTAGTTTTGGGTATTGACGGAGGATAACCAAATTGCTGAATAATTTTGCAAGATTATAGCATTAAGTGTTGCTTTGAATGGAACTGTTATTTGTCATACTTTTCTGTTATACAGCTTCGCATATTTACACATGCCCTCAGATCAATGTTAACATCTTTGTTTTTACTGTTTACGAAGTTTATATTTCTACTTCCAAACTGCGATCACACAGTGTTCTTTCTTATCCAAAAATTCTAGTTTAATCAAATGGAAAGTTATTTCTCAATCATCTCATAAACTGGTCCACAATGGTGCTAATCTATAGTTTTCGTCATTTTTTTGGCCGCGCTCAATCAGATTGAGGAGAGATGGGAAAGCAATTACCTTGTTCTATCAATCTGTCATCACTTTTATGCAACTGTGTAAAACAGTTGTGGATAAGATATATGTAGGCTGTTAAACCCAAATGGATAAATTCGCAGATGCCAGGCAGAGATGAAATGGTTATTATTTGGGCAAATTGACAGGCTTGGTATGATGAAAATGAAAATGTTTGATACTAGACTAATGCTACTTCACAAACAGTTTTAAGTATTGTGTGATATGTGGTTCATAACTTGGGAATGTGTAATAGCACATGATTTGAATTATGAAAGGCGAGTTGGGTTTAAAATAAGCATTAAATAAGTATAGTTGGAGAGGTTATGATTCAACAGTCTATTTAATTGTATTTTTTTGTACCTATTTTGTGAGTGTCAAGTCAACTATTCGCATTGTTTGAATTCTTGTGAAATCAAGGTTGTTGAAAAATATGGTAGATATTTAAAAGTCGGATTGATTATCAGTTTTTAATGAGATTTGTTGACATCAGTTTAGCTCATCGTTATAATTACTATGTTAATCGAAATTCATTGCTGTTATCTTATTATTAGGATTGTCAGAAAGTTGACATAAACTAGACAATATAAGGTTTTATTTTAATTTGCTAGATGTATGGCCACTACATACACAAGTTGACAATTTAAGATCATCAGTATTTGCTTTATGTTGGTTGTATTAATACTGAATGATTTTGTTGATGTTTTTTTTTTTAAAAATTGGCATTGATTTGAATCTAAAATGCAGTTTAATCTCCGCACTGTGTAATTAACAACATTGCTTTAAGATTTACCCTTTGTATTTTGGTTTCTCTGCAAGATCTAAATGAATGTCACCAATACCCCCTTGAAAATGTTTTGGTGCTATCAATAATTATTGTTAAGTTTATATCGTGCATGTGTGTAAACTGTTATACTAGTTTTATATTAGCAATATTATAGCAATTTTCAACACGCACAAAAGTAAAGTCGCCATTGTATATTCTGGCTGCATGAGGGAATTAAGGATATATGTTATTTATAGCAATAATGAATAAAGTTCGGCAGCAAGCTGCGAAAATATTTCAAGAAAATCAGCAGTTATTGTTGTAATTTGGAATCTATTAGAAATAACCATTTTTGTAATTGACTCAAATCTCATGAATTTAATTCTGTTTGAGACATGATAAAATCATAGAGTTGATACAAAAATTGTTATGGACACTGTCGGTTTTTTCCTCAGGCTGGTTGTTTAGATTATTCGTTTGTTTTTGTTTTTTTTCGAAATAAGAAATGTCAGTACTTGAAAGTCAACTGCACATGCATAGAATTATTGTATAACGTAGATTACAAACATAAATTATCTTTGTTTTTTTTTAAAAAAAAAATGAAGCACCGTATTTGATAACAAACCTAACCACTCACCAAGCCTCGAGGTAATATTGCCAATATTTTTTAGCAATTCCAATCATAATATAATTTTTCTTTGATTAACAATTTGCAGCTTGGGAAATTTGTCAATAGAGAAAAACGCGCAACCTGAGAAAGTTTTCAAACAGTGGGGAAACCCCAATTTATTAGGGGTATTTCCAGAATTCGTCCATTGTTTTATATAAGCCCACAATAATTATTTTTTGGGTTTCCCTAGTAATAAATTTTTGCACAGGTTGCGCGTTTTTCTCTATTATGTCCTGCAGTAGAACTTGAGGTAGCAATTTTCCTCCAATTACCATCCCAGTAGCCATGCCTTGAGGTAGATAGTTGGAACAATTTTGCAACAATTATTCTGTCGTTGGTTTCCCCACAGAGATGATAATCGATATTATTGCGAGGGTGGAAAAATTATATTTAATACAAACTGACGCCTGATATAGACGTGACTCTCAACTCGCAAGGATGTACCATTTGCAAATGATATTGTAGTTGGCGCAGAGGAGTGGGGGTTATAGTCAGCTAACATGGATGAAGATTATTTTGAGAAGGAGTTTGAGGATGAGCTGGATGCTCTTAATGAGATGGAAATGGAAGGTTTGCATCGGATGACATTTCCGCTGTGGCTAGTGGCTAGGCATTCAAAATGTCTCCTTGTCCATATTTTAATGTTCACAGAATTCGAATGTCAAATGTGTGCTCACAGAATGAAGCATATATCAAGCTAGATTTTCGTAATATTTCAAGTTTTTTTTGCATTGCTCGATTTGCGTGCATAATTCATATGTTTGCCTCAGCTGAGAGGCGCACAAGCGTTTCCCCAGTTGTTCGATTTTAAACCCTCAAATGATAAAAATGGGTCCAGTTCCAAAAATTGAAGAAGTTGTCACTTGATGTTTAGTTTTTAAAAGTTGTTTGGTTTTACGCCATTATTTGTGATGAAATACTCGAGTATAAAATTTCAATTACTGGCCAATTTTATACTATTTTTTGCTTAATTAAGCTTTGGTACAAACATCTTGAATTTTTTCCGTAATTTCATTATAATTTTACGTCAATCTTTATTCTGTTTCGGAATTTATTTTACCTGATACTTTGGCAGAAAATCATATAATTTTTTTATCAACTTGAAAAACTTTTTTTTAGGAAGTCTTGGAGCATCTTCGGAAGCAAAACGCTCATTATTTGCCAAATCTTCACCAAAGAGAGCTGTTCCCTTGGATGACTCATTCCCACAACAACTCTCACAATCACCAGACCTTGCGGACAAAAGACATCATGAAGATTCTCCCCCCAAGTCTACAGAAACCACTCCCACAATGGGTATACGCGTGCACTCATTGGCTGGCTTTCCTTGCTACGCTATGTCTGTGGTCGATCAATGATGAAGTCTAGACTTTTCTTTTGTGTCACAATTTTAACCGTAATCAGAATTGTGGTGATGATGTGGCCTCCAGCATATTTGGTCATTAGCGAAAGTCATGCCTGGTTTTACATACGTAGGGATTTCTATTGATGAATGTTATCGTCTGCCGTGAATAAAGCAATTACCTGGTGCAAAAGGCACAAGCTCTAAGGGCTCATCACTTTGACCAATGACCAACATACTTCACATCTCTCCAAACCAAACCTCCGTCGCTAACAAAGACTGCCAAAACTTAAAATAGCGCATAGTTATATTAATAAGCTAGCTGATTTGTGGTACCACACATTTCGTTTTAACTCCATCTAGCTACATGTCTCACTTACCATGTAGCTGACTTGAGTTAATTAGTGGTCAGGCCACACCACTCCTAATTACACACTGATATATCTAGTTACTGACCTATCTCTTTTTGTCTTGTTCGATGGGTTGTTTCATTTACCGTGCACCTCTCAATTCACTCCCTCGTTATCTAAAACCTTCAAGTTTATTTGAAATGACCCGGAGCACAGCCATTACAATCACTAACTCAAAAAATTGAAATTTACAAAATAATACCGAACATACCAAAAGTTGTTTATTATATTTTTTTTCGTACCAAAATATTGGAAAATAATTAAACTACATTTTACTTCTTAGAATCTCTTTCTGTTCTCAAAATTTAATTATGAAAATTAGTTTAGTAAATAATTTAAAAAGTCGTTATTTGCAGAAAAGAAACGGAGGCGAATATCGCTTAGAGACGATGGCGATGATTGGCAAATGAATAAAGAGTGGCAGTCAACTGCGATAGAAAATATATCAAAACAGGCTAACTCAACCATTACTGTCACTCCAATTCCATCTGGTAGTTGTCTTTGCCTCTACAATAGCACCATGTTTAACATAGCCTCAGAGCTACCAATATCTGGGTGTGATCTCTGATATGTTTGCTATTGAATAGTAGTTGCAAGGAAGAACGGAGTGCTTAGACGAATACCTGATGGTGACTTTATGGCAGTAACAGCAACAGATGGGGTGAGATCTGGATACATGCGTGTGACTAAAGATGGCCATGAGCTGGTGGGTTTACAATCTGCATTTCTCAGGGTTTCTTTGGAAATCGGAGAAGCAAGAAAAAAGCAGTTCTTGAATGCAATGTTTACAATCAATGGTGTATTACTGCATTCAAACTAATAAAAGGAATTCCGGTGGCTACCAGGGAATTCCTTTTGTTATAAGTTGAGTGCATTGGCGGATCTAGCTCTTTGATACAAAACGTTATATTTTTTGGAAAATGATTTTTATTTTCCTATGTTACTGGATTACAAAAGTATGTAACTGGCAAGCGGAATTGAGTTTATCTCACCAAATTTGTAAACTGAACATCTGAGTTAGTGGATTTTCCTTTAAAGTACTGAAAGAAATGTGCCGTTTATTTCACCATCCTCGCTATGCTGTCATTCACAGAAATTCCTGCAACGTTACTAACTGTAGTTTAATCATTTGATTAATGTTTTGTGGTGAAAGTGTTTTGGTTTTTGGCAGATTTTTTAAATGTTTGTTTATCGGGAACATTCCCATGTAGCTGGAGTGCGGCCAGTGAGAGACAGTCAATGATTGCTGTCGACCGCTGACTACTGTAGCAGGCAGCAACCGAAAGTTTCTATTGATAGCATCTACTCATCAATTTTTTAGGAACTTTGACCATTTACCAAACCCTCAGTTTTTAGTTGAATTTTAAATTTGGACAAGTTGCACGAAATTAGCAATTTTTTGTTTAGTTTTTTGCTTCACTTTAATGTGGGTGGCTTGGGTAATAAGAATTGTCTAGTTCTATAAACTATACTTTTATTGTAAAAGCTTTCAATGATGGAAAAATGTCGCAATATTTAGCAGCCAACATGACGATAACTCTACATAACAGCCTAATTGAGTTAGTCTTGTATTTGTGAAATCCTAGAGAACATGTGTAGAAAGCCTGCTTGACAACTCTGTTTACAGTGTTATCTATTTCACAATTTATCTATAATGTCCATACTAGACAGCAAAGCAGTGGCAGCGCACCCAAGAGCTGACATCAACATCCAGGCACTTATTAGCAGTCGATTTTGAGACATTAAAGCAGCAAGTGGAACGAAAGGTATTATGTAATACGGTAGCATATACTTGTTTTTTGTTAAGGCCCATATTTAGTTGGAGGTTTGCGATATAAATAAATAGAAAACAATTTAAGAATATATTAAAACAATTTTAATATATATATATAATATCACTGATCTAAACGTGTAGTAAAATTATGTCCATATTTTCTGTAAATTACACATATGAATTTCTTAAAGTCTATTACACTTTTACAGAATGTTGGAATGTAGTAATTTATTGTATATAATTAAAATTTTAACACAACAATAAAATTATTGTGAACTTTCATGGTGTATGTTGTAATCCGCTCACAGCTGGTAGAGGTAGGTTATATATATATTATTATATAACTGCATTTTATGAATCTGTGCCAAAAAATACTGAGAAGAGTTGAGTGCATTCCCTTTTCTTTTGGTATTAATTTGTAATTGAATTCCGCATACCCTTGTAGTTGTGATGTTATTGATTTCAGAGGACGAAGGAGACCCTGGAGTCATTAGATGTTATGGAAGAAGTCAGCGCTGCCTTAGACAGGTGTGTAGTACCGGCTCAGTTGGTTTTGCTTACAAGTTTATGGATTTGTCTATAATCGTTTTTAGATCAATTTTTTTATTGGTGGTGTGTTATTCTAGGTAAACCTTATATCGATATAAAATGATGTCACCGCTGGTTGTACACAGTGGTCAAAAAATATTTCTATCGACTTCTATGCACATAGTCTGATGTAACTAAGCTACCAAATATTTATACTGTTTATCAATATTTTATTCTTGAAATTTGCAGTCATTCTATTTCAGTGATTTGTTTGAAGATGAAAATGTTAGCGAGGAAACCGCAATTGTTCAAAATCAGAGGTTATGGGTGGATTTGTACTCCCCCAAACTATACATTGATCTGATGAGTGATGAGGTGAGCTATGATAATATATACAATATGTATTGCACCATGAGATGTGTTGTATTACATGTCCCTCGTGCTGACACAGCTATGCAGCTAAAACCTGACAACTACTGCTATGTGATGGTAAATTACTACATTAAAGAGTATGTTTGGAAATATTAGTCATGTGAAACAAATTGAACAACCTATTTGTTTTGATATTTAGAAATAAAATGGTATGAGCCAACCTAATATAAGAAATAACATGAATTTATATGTTATTTTATTAATTATTTATTATATTATTATCATAGACACCAATGTTGCATAGACCTGTTGCCATTGTTGACACTTTTGCTCTGACACTCATATAATCTGATGATGTTTGGGTTACAAAATGTGCCCACGCTAGAGGTCATGTACCCTATCACTTTCAATTGACCTCTTAGCTCAGTCTATTCCACTGATTAACTTCCATACTGTAAGATTACATTTGAAATGTCAGGTCTAGTTCCCACTAACTAAAAATGTCGGTTACCGTGTTTTTACTTCAAGAAAACTAAATTGAATTGGCGGGATAGAGTTAGGTGAGAGTTGTAGCTAAATTATTGTCTTCCGTTACTTGAGTGCAGTGCGTCGCTTCAAATTTTGTTATTATATTACATAACATTCCAGTTTTTAAGTTTTCGACTTCTAAATGCTTTGTAAATTAATTTTGAGACTGTATTTGTGGCCGATGCATTTATTGCAGTGTACTATATCTACAGCGGAGCATGAATCGTGATAATAATGTTGTTGTTCAGCCGTGATCGCCTAACAGTCATAGAGAGGATAACTCTATATTGCTAATTTGAAAAAAAAACTGAAAATGCCCCATGGCAAAGATCCTGGCTAGGCGTTCTATAGTATAGTATCATTTGTTAGCAGCACCCGGAAATATGACCGGAATTCGGAAGAAGCTTTTAAGCCCAGATAACTAGCTACACTATTACCCATTTCACTAATATCTGTTGGTTTGCGCTTGCAAAGAATCATGTACAAATTATAACCTCGTACTTTTTTATATTCCACTCGGTTTTTGTGGAAGATAGGAAAAAGTTGTTGTTTTCTAAATAGAGTATTTAACAAAATTTTGATTGCTGTAAGATGCAGGAACATAACTCTCATTCTCAACTATCAAATATGTGTTATAAGTAGTGTCTGTACTTGAAGTAGTTAAAAAGATCCTTGGTGAGTATCACCTACAGGCATAGGTGTTACATAAATGTTAAACAAATGTCATTAATTGCCAGTTTAAAGTCAAAAATGTAGTTATCAACACTTAGCCAAATGTCTAACCATTGCGTGTAGTACTCATGCTCGATTGATCCAACACTAAATATCAATCCAATGGTTTCAATATCTCAAGCAATTCTATTAATAACTTTTGCAATTGTCAGTAAAGTTTTGCTGTGATTTTATTATTGTTATTTGTATTGACTAATATGGTACACTCATGGACAGAGATATTACCGGCACTAAAACTTCATAATAATTGCTATTAGTTAGGAATCTTTTGCAGATTTTATATCGTTTACTGTCGGTAGTTAGCTAACAAACTTTGATGATTTATTGATAGTATTGATTATTTATGGCTAGTGCGTTTATTATGACATATCATGCTCATGAGTAGTTGCTTGTTGTTTTTGTCTGTAGCCGCGCATATAGTGGTAGCATTGCATTCTGGTTGGTGGATAAACTTATGCTTTCCTCAACCAGAATCGGCATCCACACTGTTTATGGGTTGAATTATTTACAGTTCTTGTTTGCTTATTTGATTAATAATTATTTTGAGACAACATGTCTAAATATTGACGCATAAACCTTTATGCAAGCAGTCGGCAGCGGATACAGACTAGCTGATTACATGTTTTGAGCCTACGGCAGCATGCTATCATCTATTTCGTTAAATCGGATTTAGGCTTTTCAATTTGGAATTTGCTATGGCGTTAATTAAATTTTCAAAATGTGAATGAATTAAGGTTATGAATTCTACATTAGCTTATCAACAGGTGTGTTGTAGAACATGATACCTATGTGAAACAGTGAGTTACTGGTGACAATTTAACTGGAATGGCCTTAGAAAGGTTCAGTTTAATATTCCTAACATAGCGGGTGATTGAAGTCCTATTGCTAACACTTGCCAAGAGTCAGCAATGATATTGCTGTTGAATAAACGTGACAAAGAAACAAGGAGGGTGTAATCGAGGGAAGCTTTGATGCCTTCTTTCTTTCACATACCCAGGCCTGTTTTACATCTCATTAAATGTCTGAGTAGTTTGCTAAATTGACCAAAAAGAACTTCTGAAATCATCACTTGCAAGGAAGGTTTCTATAAATAGCCATAGTTTGGAGAAAATAGACTGAAGTAAATAACCACAAAATAAGTGAAACGGACCAAAGAAAGACTGTAGTAAGTGACAGCATTTCGACATCAAGTGTTTACCTGATAACACTCTGATTATGCGTACAAGGAAAGTTGAAAAATAAGAAAGAATACTACTCGAAATGTGCTTTAAATGTTCTGGAAAGATCATCAAATAAACCAGCCTTCTTATGACTTACACGGAACATGGACTCAAAAAAATAAACTTGTGTATCTAATACAGGCAAACATGCTAAAGAGTACAATACCTACATACATGGCCTGTATTATATTATTTTATTATATCGTAACAGATTTGTTATTCATACACATGCTTGTCCAGTTTATTTAACATATGTTCGGTTGCAACTCAACTCAACTGTTAACCCCAAAATCTATTGATAACAGACACTGCTAGCAGGAACTGAAATACACTTGATAGAGTTACATCCTCTTTTTGATAGAACTACATGTTGTTTGAATATAACCAGTTACTACCAGTAGACAAAAACTGATGTTGCTCTTAGCAAACACTATTTCATAGCCTTTTTGGACTGCTAGTGGTCATTTGAGGTATTGCGGCAAGCAAGGGTCATCCAAGGTCACCTTTGAGACTAGTAATACAAACTATCATATTTGTTTCCCCAAAACAAATCTTGTGACTAATTAACAAAGTTAAAGCGCATATTTTGACACTATAACTTCTGCGTCATGTTTAGTCAACCAGTCATTGAAAATTCTGGAAATGATATAAAAAATCCCAAAAAGTACAAGATATTCCTTCTACCACATTTATTTTTACTCTAGAAAGATCTAATGGCCGACATCAATACATACAATACATTATTTCAAAGAATCCAGCGGAAGTCAAGCATCGTTAGTTCAATCCGAAGCGTACTAGAATATAATATCAATTGCATTGTTAGACAAGGACTTCCCATTCCAGCTGAGCTAGTACGAGCATCAAAAAATTATTTATTTGTTTGGTAGTGAGACTTCTGTGTAAGCTATTAGCTTGCCTCAATTAGTTTGCATCATAACAGGTATTACAGCATTTGCACAGACCGCAATGTGGCATGGCTTGTTCATTGGGTGCATTCGGTCTCTGCAAATGCCATGTACTGGTTCGCAACAGCAGTCTGTTCCACCACCATCGCTAGCACCATTCTATCACAGACAGTGGTCACTTATTTTCAATGCTGACCTCAAAATGATATAAACTGGTCTATTGTGTTCTATTGTTTTTCACCAAATTTCATCAGTTTCATGGGAAACTTGACTGATATCGAACATATTTTTGAAAATAATATTTTGGGGTAAATCTGTTACTAATAGAAGGCAGCAGCTGTTCACTAAATTACAAATACTATAGTAATTATTACGGAATGCTGACAGTCTGGCACACTTCAGCGCTCAATGCATAGGAAGTTGTATTGACAGTTCGGCAGCAACTGCTTGCTTCTCTGATGTCTCACTGATTGCCAATTAGAGTTACATTGTAGTTTTGTTGAGATACGTGTACGAGTAATGGACATTTAATGCATACATAACTTACTATCATAATGCAAGCTACAACTTCCAATGTACCTGTATATTTAGCATATCACCCCCACCACATGCCCACTGACTCTATTTCTGTTTTAAAGAATCCTTTCCGCTATTTCGGACCTTGTATGTACACTACTAACGGTAAGCAATCTGTTTGGCAATGGATCGAGTGAGAGGAGATATTATTGCCATAGCTGGCAGCATTCATAATTTGTTGTAATAGAACCCCGCTGACTCGCACTCACACCTTATCGGCTACTGATTGTTCTGCTGCCCTCCTATTATAATGTTGCTAGAGTTTTTGTTGTTGATTAAAAATAGAATTTGTCTGTTGTTCAATTCGGCTCCGATGAAGTCTGCACTACTATAGTAGTTGTCTCCTCTGGATGCAGGCTAGACCTGCGCAAGCTTCATTGCATCGAGGTGAAAGTTTTTATGACTTTATGAGAAGGCTGCTATTGTTGCAAAAAATACAATATTTTGTCTGGTAAATAGGGTGTGTCTAGTAGTTAATTGTTTGTATTACAGGCTGTGAACAGGGTTTTATTGCGGTGGGTGAAGATGTGGGATTACGTTGTATTTAAAAAGCAGAAACCACTCATCAAAAAGTCAATCCCGGCTAAAAATCAGGTGAAAGATGGAGGTAAAGGAAAAACCAAACAGAGTTATAAAGAATTCTTTAAAAAGAAATACGATGATCTCGGGCTTGAAGACGAGTTTGATAAACTGTATCGACCCGTGCAAAAGGCAAGTCGAGTGCACTGGGTGTTCCCTTCTAATTGATTAATAACTTTACATATTTTGAACGATTATCGCTTACTGGTGAATGTATACAACGGCTGTTGCAGCTGTTACATATGCTACTTACACAATGGGTTCAACCCTACCATCTGTCTGTTTTATCAACTTCTGTAGAAAACTTAACAAAGCTCTAGGGTCGGTCAAACATCGTAGCTGGTTTGTATTAGAGCATTGTCTCTATTACTAGGTGGTGCTTTTGTGTGGCAGACCTGGATTAGGAAAGACAACTCTAGCGCATGTGGTGGCTAGGCATGCGGGATACAATGTTGTGGAGATGAATGCGTCTGATGAGAGAAGTGCGCAGTCGTTTAAAGATAAGATCGAGGATTCATTGACTATGAAGCCATTGTTGGGTACGGCTGATCCCCGCCCCAACTGTCTTATTATTGATGAGATTGATGGAGCCCCGGCTGTACGTATATCATATATTTTGGTAATGTTCCAACATTATTTTAAAATTTTCTTACATGATGTAGCATGAATACTTTTTGTGGACTAAGATTTATATTTTACAAAGTTATTTCAGCAGAATTTTTAAATAAAATTGATGAAAATTTTTTGTCGAGCTGTGATATCATAAACCTTGGAAAAAAAGTTTTTACGAGTTTTCCATGATTCTTTCATGGAAAACACAGGTATCCACTCAATACAAGACATATATAGCCTGCGCTACAGCCAATAAGTTAGTTTTGTCAAGGACTGATGACATCCATTCCCCAGATAGAGCTTAGATAGCCAAGTGCAATGTATATTTTGGCAAAGGCTCGCTGGACCATATACAGCTACTCTTTACCTGCAACAAGCTGAATCACTTTCTATTATTTATTTTTGTACATGTATGACTGCTTCAGTCAGTCATCTCTACTACAATATGGTTTAGTTCAGTGGCTGTCTACCTCTAACACCGACAGCAGTACACAGTGCTGACTAGCGGCAGCATTAGGTACGGCTCTGCTATACTGCCTCATTCATAGATTCCCTGAATTACATTGCTCACTTTTTATGATGGTAATACCCTTTACTGAATGTACAGCTAACACGTTGATTGTGTTACTTTATAGCCAGCCATCAACGCTTTATTGTCCAAGATCTCTGTTGCTGGAGGTACAAATGAAGAGCAGAAGAAAAAAAAGCAGCAAGACTCTGTTTTGATGAGGCCGATCATATGCATATGTAACGACCTGTAAGCATTAGGAATTATCTCCCATTGGCATAGAAAAACTTTACAGTATCCCGAAAGAACATAGCAATTTCAATTGATTTTTTCACAAAAATGAATAATTACAATTAAATTAATATGTTTGAATTAATTATAATTATTATGGAAACGAATAAAAAGTTATTACGTAAATTTTAGTGGTTTATACACAGAAAGAGTATGCTATTGTTTTGTTTAGTCTCTTTGACAGCTGTCAAATATCTTATCTCGCTTTTTTCTGAAAAAAAGGAAGTTTGTTGCCAACTATTTTGTTTTTTTGAACTTTCTCGCATTGCCTAATGTATATGAACTCATAACTGACCTTAAACAGACGTGTTACTATCTCTAACTGGATTGTTGGGGGAAATGGTGTGACGCAGAAGTAAGCTGACTTTTCAACCCAGCGCGTGCAAGTGTGAAGTAATTCACTACATCATTAGTGGGATGGTCGCGGCTTGTCACGACGCTAAAATATCACTCATTAGCTGCGGTATTTATGTGGTGCAGAAAGCATTAGTTGTAATGGATTGAGACACACTTGTGAAATGACTTTTTATCTCTGATTTGTCAATGAATATCTTTGCTATGCGTAAATTGTTTGTTAGTAATTGCCTTTCCTATACTCGTCTGAGTCAAAAGTCTTCCCCATTCCTCCTGATGTAATAAATTTGAGTAATTGCGATGATTATAGATATGCACCAGCTCTGCGTTCCCTTAGACAGCACGCGTTGGTACTCAACTTTCCCTCTCAAGACCCGTCTTTACTCGCCACTCGGCTTTTGGAGGTAATATATTTTTGCTTACTTCAACTATAAGTGATGTGATATTTTTTCAACTGCTATTGACACATATATCTGTGTCAGACACCAACTACCTCACCCAACTGTGACCTTGGGCTGTTAATATCTTTTTCTCTCATCTCCGCTTGTTTTAAACACTCCCCATTGAGTTAATGTTGATTGTGGCAGCCAATTATGACTACACTGTTACAGCGCCCATTCATTAGTATAGTACAGGTTGTTTGATTTCTGTAATGTATATATTTAATTGAGTCCAAAACTTCCTCGCTGTCGATTTCAAGTTCAATAGATGATATTTTGCGGCAATTGAATACTGGGCCTACTTCCTGTCCCAAACCATTTCTTTGTAAATTAACTTACAAGTCAGGTAACTGGTTGCTGACCCCATAAATTTGGTTCGACCTCATCCGGCTCAAAAATGGATTAATTTTGTGAAATAATTGATGTTTTACGAGAATTTTTCTGTATCAAATCTATTAGAAATTTTGAACTCAGCAAGCTTTGGCTCTGAGCGTACAACTTATGAATACATCATTTTCTTGGATTACTTTCAAGTGTAGTATTCACAGCTCACTCATGTGAACGTTTCACTTGATCACTCTATGATTGTTTATGTTCTCCACAGATATGCAAGTATGAGAATCTGCACACAGACATGTCCACTTTGATGGCTCTTTGTAAGCGGTCTTCCAGCGACATTCGCTCTTGTCTCAACACTCTACAGGTGAGCGTGTAACTCTATGGTTGCAATGCACTGCTGCGATTGTGTTTTATAACTATACGGTAGTACTGTATAACTCTATGGCGGTACTGTATAACTCTATGGCGGTACTGTATAACTCTATGGCGGTACTGTATAACTCTATGGCGATACTGTATAACTCTATGGTGGTACTGTCTAACTCTATGGCAGTACTGTATAACTCTATGGTGGTACTGTATAACTCTATGGCGGTACTGTATAACTCTATGGTGGTACTGTATAACTCTATGACAGTACTGTATAACTCTATGGTGGTACTGTATAACTCTATGGTGGTACTGTATAACTCTATGGCAGTACTGTATAACTCTATGGTGGTACTGTATAATTCTATGGTGGTACTGTATAACTCTATGGCAGTACTGTATAACTCTATGGTGGTACTGTATAACTCTATAGTAGTGCTGTATAATTGTGTTCAAGCACAGTTAAACTCTCTGACCTTGACCTGGGCTTGAGATTATTTGTGGTCTTTGCACAATATTTGCTGATGATGTCATGCTTCTACCTCCTGTTTATTTTGTTAACCTTTTCTTCGGTTTTGTATCCTCTCTCTAAGATATTGTGGCAGCAAATATTATCTTTCTTACTCCGTGGGCCAGTATAGAAAATTTGGGATTTTTTTATTGTGTCATTCTCACAGGAAATTGCCTATCGCTACATTTATTTGTTATGAGCTCCATACAACTCGCAAACACTCGGGATTTTTTGTCATACAAAATATTATTTGTGTTTTTGCTCAATCAGACTTCTGGCGTTATTGGTTAAAGTTCTGGCTTGATTAAAGTTCAGCTTTTTATAAATGTTCAGAAAGTTTTCTATAATTTTTTTGACACTTTCCTTGTCCAAGGCTGAAGGTAACATTGTCTCAGCCGTCGCCTGTTGGATATTAGTGTTTCCTCTGTACTGAGTGGATATGATACCTTCTCTTACCTGGTAATCAGATCTAGGTTGTGCAGGATATGTGAAACCGTCCCACATCTACAAACAACATTCCTTTGTTCTTTGAATGTCTCTTCAGGATGTCAACTTTACATCTTCTCGTGCATCGTAAAAAGTCATCTTATTGATGCATTCTTTTAATTAATTTTCGTTTCTTCTTGGCCAGATGTTTTGCTTTTTGTAAATACAGGAACTGTGTTTATAGCAAGCAAAACAAAATCACATATTTGCAATTGGTTTGAAAATATAATCAGGGCGATTATAATTTTAATTTCATCTAAAGAAATGTCATTGTCACCCATCGGTTTTATATTTTAGTAAAAAGTTACATGGAAATAAAAGTATAAATAGCATAGGTTTAACATTGCGATCCCACCAATTTGTTGAGATGGTTAGACGGATGCGTGCACTGACGGAGATGGGGGTGCAGAAGATAACGGGTCTGAGTCACTTCCTACTCCACCACATCAACTACAGTAATAGCCTATCATACGATAGTTTATATCTACACTCCAGCCATGCATTTAGTACTGCTAGCTTTCATTCATCGTTTATAATGTTAATGTTTTCTTTCCGAAGCTATGTAACAGCTCACTCTTCTACTATAGACCAAAAACAAATGAGTTTTCCAATTAAAGGTGGATGATTGTATCAGACAATTGGCTCCAATTGGTCAGAATGAGATATTAATTACCTAACTCTATTACCCAACTGCTACGAGATAACATGAAGAAATGTTGATGTTGGATTTGTTGTGTGTATCAATCGCTGAAAACTTTCTCAAATTATATTATGGTATGTTAATAGACTTGAGTCACGGCAGCGTTCTCAATAATCTTCACTCTGAGGCAGCCGGAATGATTTCTGGAAAATCTATTTATTTTGTTTGCTCATGTTCAGGAACTGATGTTACAGTGAAGATTAGTCAAATTTCCTAAAATGATAAAAAAGATTTCCTTTTGCATAATAAATTGTTTTTTCATCTATTTTTGAATGGAAACGACGTTTTGTTCCTCTTTGCAATATTAGATCCCCTTATAATTTATCTCTAGATAGACCTGTTAATCTCCTCACAGATCCTCTTCCAAGCGTAGATAAGTTTTTTTTTATAATTTACGCTAAGAATTAGCATATGTGTCAGATTTGCGGCCATGAAAGTGGGTTGACATTTCTACGTACTATTGCAATGCTCATGATCGTTGCTTTTCCCTCCACCAACGCAGTATTTTGTCCTGTTTGTTTCAAGTGGGGCTAAGGGAAGATAACTTCTAATTGGTGTTAATCCGCTCAAAATGTTGGTGCAATGGTGATTATGTTAGCTGTTAGCTTTTAGATTTGTGGTGAATCTCCACACCATTTCATAAGCTACCATCCCTTCATAACCAAACATCTGTGTGTAGGCTTCCTGCCATCTGCCATCCAATAATCATCAAAGGCAAACGGATTTTGTGCATTAATAATAATTAAATTGTCATTTATGTGAAATATGTTTATTTGTATCCGGTTGGTAGTTTATCAGGAGACGCAGGAGTGATCTCACCATGAAGGAGCTGATGGCAATGAGTATTGGGTCCAAGGATGAACAGAAGAGTCTGTATACCTTCTGGCAGCAAGTCTTTCAGCTGCCTAATAAGTCAAGGTATTGCTGACTATTAGCTCTCCCCCCCTCCCCACCCAACCCCTCCCCCCCACCCAACCCCTCCCAAAATTATCCAACTCATCCCCCCCCCCTCCTCTGGCAATGCTAGAGTAAAAATGCACAGAGTATTGGAAGGTGAGAGAGAGGGGGGGGGGGGGGGTTTCACAATGTCAAGCCATGCCAGCTAACCTCTGTGATGTAATGTGCAATTCCTACTGATGAAAAGATTTCGGTTGTCTTGTAAACATCCATTTATCACCTGCTTACCTTGCCATTTATCACCTGCTTACCTTGCAAGCTCTTTCTTCTGACTTGTTTGGAAGAACTTTTTGCTAGCATTAGGCTTTGCAATTAAATTTTTAATTGCTGATTTTTTGCCAAAGTTTGATCACAATATCTGGAAAACAATGAGGTTACAGTATTTCAAAATGTTACAAGAAATAAGTAGCATTGTTTGTCGATTTTTACTGTGTCAATCGATGTGACCTAGACTATTTTTTTACGTTCCGCTATAACTTGTAGCCATTGTCCTTTGACTTTATGAGTGTCAGGTCATTGTAACACAGACTAGTACTTATAATGCATTTTGTTTATGACAAAGAGAGCATGACTCCCAAATGCAAGGATCTGTTTAAAATCACAATTTGGTGAAATTTAATTTTCAAGTTTTTATTTCCTCAACAAGTGGTATGCATATGGGTTGGAAAAGCTGTGCGGGAGGTAATAAATACTTAGAGGGTCTACCTGTGCATTTTCCACCTGGCAGATACAGTAATACATGTACTTGTTTTGTTTGTCATATCAACTACTTTTTATTGACATAAGAATATCAATTCAGCTCGTGACGCAAGTGTCATGTTGTCAAAAATGTATCTGAGGAGAAAAAATTGGCATTAAAGTGAAGGTGACAATGACTCACCAGCTAGTAGTTATATTCACTGATAACAACGCGCAACCACCTGCTGTCGTTGGTATTGGCAGCACTGGTTGCTTATAGCTATTGCATGGTCTTCACATTTATCTTGATCAGAGATTTTGTGTTGTGCTATTATGATCTAGGCATATAGTGCATCCAGGAATCTAGGTAAAATTCAAACCTCACGGAGAGCGAGAATTATTTCAGAAAAATCAGTGAAATCAAGTTTCTCAATCACTGAAGGTGTGTAGCTATATCGTGATGTCTTCAGGGAGTTGCAGTTTGTTACGTAACATTCGCAACAAGAACTGCGTCTGAAATTATTGGCTGTCACATTTGAGGATGCGTTTGTTGAGCGCGAGGGTGTTCCCGGCGAGTTCTACCAGCAGCTTTAGGCACCAGCTATAGGTGGATAGGAATTAAGTGCGCGTGGTTCGTCGCTTGCAGGCAGCTTTAATGTCATCTAGGGACCTGTACGCTGTCATTAGCCACGCCGTATTAGCAGATAATGAGGTCATCAACGGTAAAATAGTTATGGCTTCATACTAGGCTTTGGTGTGAAGGTCGGATGGGGTCATTCACGTAATAAAGTAGACATAATATATGTCCTGAGGCTAGCCGCCACATTCTAAGGCTATACTTTATCCACGCATTGAATAACGTAATAAACCAATACAATAATTTTTTCTGTACTAAATTTAAGAGCGCAAGTTCATTTTTATGGAGGTATAGCTCTATGCAATAAATTGTTTTTAAATGTTTCACCAAGTGTTTGAGACAAAGTATGCCTGGAGGTAGTTTTGAAGTTATATTTGTAATGTAGTTGCCTTAGAATAGTTGTTTAATACGCAAATGGATTGCAGTGAAATACCAAACAACTTGATTGCATAATCTCGGTCGTGTAATGAAACAAACTATACGTTGCGTATGATATTTACATACTCAACGAAGGGATGTTGTAGTAATTTTTTAATAATATGTTTTATAAAATACTGGACTCTTCTATAGTCTCTCGCGGGCAAGCAATATTCAAATAAATAAATATTTTTTATCATAACGAAATGTCATAATCACGGATTAGCAAATATTTGAAAGGAGTTTCCCCATCGTGATGGGATTATTCCAGAACCTTGAAAACCAGGTGATTCACTACAGCTATTTACTTTTGGTTATTCAAGTGTTTTCTAAAATAGGCTCGCCAACTACAAAGTTACACATTACATCACAGTGATATACTAGTAAGGTTACATATGTTGGAATTGCACAAAGAGGAAGTCAATACATTGCAGAAATGGGAAGATTGCCAATGGTATCGGCCCGCTGTGAAATTTGGCAAGCGTATATGTACCTTTATAGTGATGTCTGTTCTTTCAACGTCCAATAATACGCCTGAGTTACATCAAGTATCCTGTCTTATTGCTATTGGTCAAAATTTTACAATAGTGAATCAACATTTCAGTATTTTTTTTAGCTAAAAGGATGCCGGAACATACTGACGTTGTTTTATAAAAAAAAACTAACTACGGGGAGTATATTTCTACCCGACTAGTTTCCTGAAACTGTATACAACATTTTTTAGGCGTATCCGTTGGTGATAATTATTTTTGCCATTTGAGATTGCAAGAATTTTTTATTGCGTCGTTGGACAATAATCTGTTACCTCATGTCAACTGTAAACTGTCACCACTATTGTTAGAATCGCACATTTATTATATATGTACCTCTGAGCTCAATTGTGTTACGTAATATTCGCTTTAATCTAATCTGAAGTTATTTGAAATAATAAAATTCTTACCATTGGACACAGATTCTTGAAACTCGGGTAGATTTTATCATATCCGCGAAATTGTTATGTTTAAAATTGTTGAAACACGACAATAATTTGAAAGTCAGGTGGAATTGTTCTTATATATGCGCCATATTGTTAGATTTATTTTTTTCCTGAGATACTTTTTTGTGAATTTGTAGATCAGTGATGCCTAGTATATATGAAGAAATGAAAGAGCAGGTAGAAGACGACAGCAGTGTTACTAGCAGGTTTGATTACTAGTTTCTGCTGCCGATACTATGTTACGCTGCCAACGGTGGATTGCCGTTTGCTAAATGCTATTACTCGCTGCCAGTTTTCTAGTTGTGGAAAACTAACATTCTTTGAAATTTACTCGATGGAGACAAAGCAATTGAAAGTTTTGATGTTTATTCTCAAACAATGGTTTGTTGTTTTAAGCCCAAATAAATATTTACAATTATTTGCGCGGCAGGTTTGATAAGATATACAGAGAGGCGCAGGCTTGTGGTGAGTTCAACAGACTGGTGCAAGGACTGCATGAAAACTTTCTCTCTATGAAATACAAGGACTGTTTTATGAGATCGGTGAGTCTCTTTCGTTATTTCCTGCGTAGGATCGATACTTTCACTGGTAATATTGTGTTGTGTACTTTGTATCCCACGCGTACATTACGTAGGTGTTGTGTATCCTGTAATATGTGATTCACTCGCGTAGATGACTCCATGACATCAGAGTCTGTAAGCATCTCAGGCTATAGCTTAAAAGTACACTCTCTCTCGTACACTGGGGATATTATTGCCCTAGCAATAGCCGATTTTTAACGTCACTCATTGGCATTCAAATGCTTTTACTAGCTATTGCTCAAAATTTTTAATCATCAGAAAATTATTGCTAAAAATGCTCTCTGGTTATTTGCTCACGTTGGATTTATGGAAGTTTTTAAATGGTGGTGCCCCTGGTGGTCACCGACAACCATTTTTGTCAGTGCAGGAAAATTATAATAATACCTCATACATGTAGGTGCTGAAAATTACATCGTCTATTCAATGTTGATCTGGTCTTGCTTTGGCCAAATTGTGACAGAAACAAATTTTTTATTTGTAGAAAAAGAAAATTCAAATCAATATATTTATGCGCATCGATCATTATTGGTTCTGTGGTTTATGATCTAGTTTGGAGTTATGTTCTCATTTTAATGAGCAAACAACTCCAAATTTCTCTGCACTTTCTTTACTAACACTCGTTGCGTTCTCACTAAACGATTCTTGGCAATGCAATTATCGGACATAATCGGGAGTTGCTCTCCCGATTGTTCCCACTTGCAATTTTTGTGCCCGATATCGCATGGCTTTGACAGTTGTCAAGACAACAGATTTCATTGATAACTGCATAGCATCAAATTATTATGATTAATAATATTATATAGCTTATTATGTTATATTACTAATGACGACTACACGTTAGAATGTTTTTTTACTTATCAATAATAATAAACAAATTGCAAATAATAATAAATAATTATGAGTATATCTAATTATAATTTTAATTACAAAATTATAATAATAAATGATAATAATTTTTTTTAATATATGATTATTTATTAGAATCACAGACCTGGTAGTTGTTTTTATTATATTGATCATAGTTAGAATACTCACTTTATTATTTTACTTGTAAACAAAGGCTTGCAATTGAACAGGGAAATATTAAAAACATAATTCCAAATATGTAAAATTATTCTAAAACTGGGTTTAAATAATTGTAGCTGCAAGTTTCTTGAAAAGTATCAAATTGAAAAGCTGTGATGTGGATGATGATTGGCTAGACAGGCCGATAATTGTACAGAGCTCCATCACTGCCAGATGAAAAAAACTTTATCATCAATTGTGAAATCGTTAACATGTGCACTGTTCACACTTGCTGAATCGTACGAGAGTCGCATAGTATGAACGTAGCTTGTAGTTGAGAAAGCAGTTCGATTCAACTTTTGTGTTTTCACTGTAGTTTGTTTTTTACATGAAGAGTTAGTGGATGAGATGGAGTACTAGTACAATTAACTCAACCAATCACATGCTAGAACTGCCCTCTATGCTCAAACCTTGCCTCTGTATGATTCTTTGTACTTTCATATCAGATTAGTATTAGATGACTTATAGAAGAAACTGAACCAAAAATTGAAGGGGTGGGAAATGAGTTTTTGCAGAAATGGTTTCGTCTTGATGTTGTGTGGGGTGTTTTACTGTGTGATTCACCAACAAACTCACCATGTTTGTTGGTCTTTCAGCTAAGATTAAAAAATAACTGATTATTGCAGTTTTAGCTGAATAAATTCAAAATTTTAGAATATGAAATATTTTTGAAAAAATTGAAGAACATTCATCCGCCAAAAGGCAACTTTTGATTATTTCAAAAATTAATTTTTTACAGTTTATGAAGTGGGGACTTTTTTATCATTTAGCCTTGATCTTATTTAAAGTGTTGAGTTGAGCTGTTCAGGTAGCAGCAGCGGTGGTGGCGGCGGCATCAGCAGCAGTGTTTTATTGTAATCAAACTAGTTTAGTTGGCTGTCTCAAACCCAGAGGTTCGGTTTAGTTAATTATCCCATCAATGCCTACCTTCTATATTGTTTATCATCGGCCAATAATGGATGACATCGTATAATGTAGTGTAAGAGTTCACCTATTTGGTAATTCCGGCTTATTCCAATACAATTTGTATGACTCCTTCCACATTGTGCGTTATTCATTTCCAGATAATTGTTGGCATGGATTGGCTGACGTTCACTGATCAAGTCAACAAACGAATCATCTCTCAGCAAGCTTACAATCTTTATGGATATCTTCCTTTCCTGTCCGTTGTCTTCCATCTGCTCTTTGCTCAGTCTAGCGTTCCTAAAATAACTTATCCCAAGATGCAGTATGAGGTGGTTATTGGTTTAGTATATGTGGCAACTTTTAATGACTGTTTGATTTGGTGTTGCTAATATTATAAACCAAGCGAATGAGAATTCATTATTATTATTTCTCTGTGACTTGTTGACAACCTGCAAGGTTTGAATCATCTTCGTATTTAGATATGATTTATACTCAGGAATATTGTATTAGTTTATACCTGGGAACTTCTGATGTTGATTCAATTATATGTAACTAGGTGTAAACTACTTGCCAGGTGGTGAGCAAAAGGAATCATATGAACGGACTTGTGACTACTTTGTGCCAGCAAGTGCTGCCGAATGTTTACCAATATGTCAGTGACAGCATACTCTCTCTGGACATTCTGCCTCTTCTTGTAGAGATCATCATCCAACCCAGCATGAGACCAGTAAGTGTGTGTTGTACAGGGGCATGCTTGTAGCGGCTGGTGAGTTGGTTTCAGAGCTGCATCCATTCAATTTTATGTTTACTCAAAAAATGAGCTTTTTATAACTGGCTTTTTGTCAAACCAAACCGAATTTGGAAATTGTTGCATTTTTTGGTGCCAAATCAGTTTTACTTGAGTCAGACGAATCCCCTTTCCATACCCTACGCCGTAGCCTACCGTTGAAACCCTCACTAAAAATGTATTGTCAAGTTTTGAGTATGTCATCATCTCAAGCAATGTTGTAGTTACAAAAAAACATTTCTAAATCAAATAATACCAACAGATTTAAATTATCATAATTTACAATTTATTTGTGACCGAAACAATATCAGCCTTGCATTTCCGGTGTCACCATTTTACATCAGCGACAACAATCGTTTTCAAATATAAATTACAAGTTTTTTGACCAAAACAAATATTGGACATTATAGATTGTAAATAAATAATAATTTTAAAACAGCGCTGCATTCATTTTATTTTGTGTTTGCCCAAAAATCAACTTTTTATAACTGACTTCCTGTCGAACCAAATCGAATGCTGAAATTTTTTTCATTTTTTTGGTGCCTAATCAGTTTTACATGAGTTTTGTTATGAAATAATTTTGTATATAACTAAATAAATTAGGAGTTATCCTCACATATATGAAGAGAGTACAACTCCACAATTTAGTCAACTCGACCTTTTTACAGGTAAACATACAGCTATACAGTGCAAGCGAGAAAGCTGTGCTTAAGGAGATGGTCTTGTCTATGATTGCCTATAATCTTACGTATACTCAACACAAAACAAATGAGGGAGGCTACACATACACCCTAGAACCGTGAGGCTTAGTATCTCAGCTTAAAGTTAGCACCAGCTCCATGTGGTATTAAAAAGTTGTGGTAGCTTTTACATGTTGCTTTCGGCTACGTCGCAATTTTAGTTAAATTGGGTGACTTTCTTGCTAGCAAATAACACAAATATTTGTAAATTTCATTTTCAACCAGCAACTATTTTAAGCTTTCGCAACTCTGACAGGTTCTTATTTTTGTACGCGAAGTATAAACATTATTTTACGATAAAGCTATACACAATATCACTACAGCTATACACAGTATCACTGCAGCTATACACAATATCACTGCAGCTATACACAATATCACTGCAGCTATACACAATATCACTGCAGCTATACACAGTATCACTGCAGCTATACACAATATCACTACAGCTATACACAGTATCACTGCAGCTATACACAATATCACTGCAGCTATACACAATATCACTGCAGCTATACACAATATCACTGCAGCTATACACAGTATCACTGCAGCTATACACAATATCACTGCAGCTATACACAATATCACTGCAGCTATACACAATATCACTGCAGCTATACACAATATCACTGCAGCTATACACAATATCACTGCAGCTATACACAGTATCACTGCAGCTATACACAATATCACTGCAGCTATACACAATATCACTGCAGCTATACACAATATCACTGCAGCTATACACAGTATCACTGCAGCTATACACAATATCACTACAGCTATACACAGTATCACTGCAGCTATACACAATATCACTGCAGCTATACACAATATCACTGCAGCTATACACAATATCACTGCAGCTATACACAGTATCACTGCAGCTATACACAATATCACTGCAGCTATACACAATATCACTGCAGCTATACACAATATCACTGCAGCTATACACAATATCACTGCAGCTATACACAATATCACTGCAGCTATACACAGTATCACTGCAGCTATACACAATATCACTGCAGCTATACACAATATCACTACAGCTATACACAGTATCACTGCAGCTATACACAATATCACTGCAGCTATACACAATATCACTGCAGCTATACACAATATCACTGCAGCTATACACAATATCACTGCAGCTATACACAATATCACTGCAGCTATATACGGTATGCACTGCAGCTATATACAATATCACTGCAGCTATATACAATCATCACTGCAGCTATATACAGTATGCACTGCAGCTATGTACGGTATGCACTGCAGCTATATACAGTATGCACTGCAGCTATGTACGGTATGCACTGCAGCTATATACAGTATTCACTGCAGCTATATACAATATCACTGCAACTATACACAATATCACTGCAGCTATACACAGTATCACTGCAGCTATACACAATATCACTGCAGCTATACACAATATCACTACAGCTATACACAGTATCACTGCAGCTATACACAATATCACTGCAGCTATATACAATATCACTGCAGCTATACACAATATCACTGCAGCTATACACAATATCACTGCAGCTATACACAATATCACTGCAGCTATACACAATATCACTGCAGCTATATACGGTATGCACTGCAGCTATATACAATATCACTGCAGCTATATACAATCATCACTGCAGCTATATACAGTATGCACTGCAGCTATGTACGGTATGCACTGCAGCTATATACAGTATGCACTGCAGCTATGTACGGTATGCACTGCAGCTATATACAGTATGCACTGCAGCTATACACAGTATCACTGCAGCTATACACAATATCACTGCAGCTATACACAATATCACTGCAGCTATACACAATATCACTGCAGCTATACACAATATCACTGCAGCTATACACAATATCACTGCAGCTATACACAATATCACTGCAGCTATATACGGTATGCACTGCAGCTATATACAATATCACTGCAGCTATATACAATCATCACTGCAGCTATATACAGTATGCACTGCAGCTATGTACGGTATGCACTGCAGCTATATACAGTATGCACTGCAGCTATGTACGGTATGCACTGCAGCTATATACAGTATTCACTGCAGCTATATACAATATCACTGCAACTATACACAATATCACTGCAGCTATACACAGTATCACTGCAGCTATACACAATATCACTGCAGCTATACACAATATCACTACAGCTATACACAGTATCACTGCAGCTATACACAATATCACTGCAGCTATATACAATATCACTGCAGCTATACACAATATCACTGCAGCTATACACAATATCACTGCAGCTATACACAATATCACTGCAGCTATACACAATATCACTGCAGCTATATACGGTATGCACTGCAGCTATATACAATATCACTGCAGCTATATACAATCATCACTGCAGCTATATACAGTATGCACTGCAGCTATGTACGGTATGCACTGCAGCTATATACAGTATGCACTGCAGCTATGTACGGTATGCACTGCAGCTATATACAGTATTCACTGCAGCTATATACAATATCACTGCAACTATACACAGTATGCACTGCAGCTATATACAGTATGCACTGCAGCTATACACAGTAGGCACTGCGGCTATATACAGTATTCACTACAGCTATATACAATATCACTGCAACTATACACAGTATGCACTGCAGCTATATACAGTATGCACTGCAGCTATACACAGTAGGCACTGCGGCTATATACAGTATTCACTGCAGCTATATACAGTATGCACTGCAGCTATATACAGTATGCACTGCAGCTATACACAGTATCACTGCAGCTATACACAGTATGCACTGCAGCTATACACAGTATCACTGCAGCTATACACAGTATGCACTGCAGCTATATGCAGTATCACTACAGCTATATACAGTATGCACTGCAGCTATATACAGTATCACTGCAGCTATATACAGTATGCACTGCAGCTATATACAGTATGCACTGCAGCTATATACAGTATCACTGCAGCTATACACAGTATGCACTGCAGCTATATACAGTATGCACTGCAGCTATATACAGTATGCACTGCAGCTATATACAGTATGCACTGCAGCTATATACAATATCACTGCAACTATACACAGTATGCACTGCAGCTATACACAATATCACTGCAGCTATATACAGTATGCACTGCAGCTATATACAGTATGCACTGCAGCTATATACAGTAGGCACTGCAGCTATATACAGTATCACTACAGCTATATACAGTATGCACTGCAGCTATATACAGTAGGCACTGCAGCTATATACAGTGGGCACTGCAGCTATACACAGTAGGCACTGCGGCTATATACAGTGGGCACTGCAGCTATACACAGTAGGCACTGCAGCTATATACAGTGGGCACTGCAGCTATACACAGTAGGCACTGCGGCTATATACAGTAAGCACTGCGGCTATATACAGTAGGCACTGCAGCTATACACAGTATCACTACAGCTATATACGGTATGCACTGCAGCTATATACAGTATGCACTGCAGCTATATACAGTATGCACTGCAGCTATACACAGTATGCACTGCAGCTAGATGGTATCGCTGTTAGAGCAAGTAATGTGTGCTGTAGACCAGTAGAAGAACTGATACGTTTCCCAGAGATTCAGCAGACAAGGAAAGCGCTGAGTTACACGGCTAAACAGCTCATAGCCAATGAGGTGCAGCAGGAGAGACAGAGAAGGCTGGACAACAAGTCCAGGTATGCACCAAGTGTGTCCAGCATATGCGGCCTGTTGTGTGCGTGCGTGTGTGTACAGTGTGTTTTGACTTCTCATTTACTGTTACTTTTGAAGCTTTCTATGGTTCTTGAACAGCGCTTAACAGGGACTTTGGCAGCGTCTGTGACCTACATCTGACCTTCTTTATTTACGCAGCAGCTCAGTCTCTGAGGCTAGCACACCAACAACTAACTCCACTAGAACCAGTGCTACACCACAGAGGAAGAAAGGGACACCATCTGTTACCACTCCTACTTCTCACACTCCTAAAAGAGCCAAGGCTAGCATAGAAGAGATGCTAACTCCCAACCACAAACACAAACTTGTACCAAAGAACGTAACTCCCTCACAGAAGGTAACATTTATTGCATTTTGTTTAGAGTTGTCTCCTCTTTGTACCAAGGCATTTCTCTATGTGCCATTTATACAAAACTGTTGCAGACTAGGCCATGTTTATGTTTGCAATGAACTCTTTGGCACAATTCCAATTAATTCCTTAAACTAGGGAAGACTAATCGGACACTGTTAAGTATCTGATCAACTGCTTATATTACCTCTGTCAGTAGAGATCAGTTATCCAATCTTTTGCTGCCACTCGTCTACACGGAAAGAGTGACTACCGCTCGTCAATCAGTTATTTCAGAAGCCATTGCTGGCATAGTTTCGTGTGGTAATAAGAACTCACTTATTACATATGTTTGAAATATCATCTCTGCCTTTTATCGGATAAAACCTCTCCATATGCATGATTCAATTGGAATTCTATGGTAAAACATCGCACACGCAGGTGTCTTTTCGGTCAAGCATACTTTGCATAAATGTTTCTCCAACTTTGTTTATTTCTCGGACATTCTTACACAAACCGGTGCATCCGCTTGCTGTCCACTGCTAGTTAATTATTTTCACTTTTGTAAGTTTTCTCTCACTAGATTTCATATTGCTACAGAATCGTTTAAATGGTGAAAATTTGTTAATTCGGAGACAACTTTCTGTCGTAGTTGAAGGTCATTGGTTGAAGGTCACCCTGTTGTGTTTTCATTCACTGAAGCCATAAATCACTGGATATCGCGGGTCTTGATCTAGCCGCACGCAATATTAAAGTGCGCTGAACCCAAATGCCTTGTTGTATATGATTATTACCTGCTCTATTAAATACCACCTTACAATACCTCGTACCTTTTGACTTTCCGCTCCGTGCATGTTGACCTCTCTCTACCGTTTGCGTCTCTATGTGTGGATGCGACCGAATACTGTAAACTAGTTGGATAGCATAGCTCATTAGCACTTACTATGTCACTGACTGCCCTCATACTATTCTATTTTACTTGATTCCACCATATAGGAGCTCAATCTGCAAACAATCCCTATCGATACATTATTTATTTAATCCTGGTAATATTTTGTAATTTTCCTCTTTTTTGTTATTTACGATTTTTGCCTATTCAGACTAAAAGAAAGCTTTATGCATATATTTAGAGATGTTGATTGATAGACAGCAGTGAGTGATATTGGCACCGTAACATGGTAGCTTGTAGTTGTCAATAGATTTACTCAGTTTGTTGAAGGCTCCGTCTCAGGGTGGCCACTTCTGCTCCGACTTATACATGTGTACTGTTTGTGTATACGCAGGGGGCGAGAGACTTCTTCGGCAGGCGTGTAGAGAAGAGCAGCAAAGTACTGACTCCAGAAGCCTTGCAGGCACAGAAAGACACAGCTCTCTTGAAAACTGACATTTGGTACAAGTTCAAGGAAGGTTTCTCCAACGCGGTCAGGAAAAAAGTTACCATCAATGATATGTTGTAGACGGAGTTGAAGCCTCACAGGTAATAGAAAAGTTTAAGTGTTTGTACATTTCTTTTGAATTAGACACCAAACCTATTAGGAATTTTAAATTGTTGTTTTTAGCGGAATCTAGACATTCCATTGCCGAGATGGCTTAAAGCTTTCATACTCCATTTTATCATAGCCTCTGCCTTTTGCAACCTATTGTTGACTTTATACACGACTGGCTGAACACTTTGTGTTTTGTAGTCATGTGTATTATAGTGTAAGCTAATTTACTGTTGTTTCTACGTGTGTCCGTTATTATACTACAAAATGGCTGGAGTTTGCACCAGCTGACCTAAATCATTTTGGAGTGGTCCCACACACAACAGCCGTAGTATTGTACGCCATTCGTACTCCTGCCGGATGTCATAGGGCGCTGGTAGTTAGCTCTACGAATAGAGTGCAAACAATGCATTTGCTAACGTGTTTGCTGATAGTGATGTTGTAAAGGGATGGCAGATCACATGTGTATATGTACCTCTCAGTGCCAATTGGTTAAAACTATTCAAGTCTCCAAAAAATAGCTTAAATTCAAACAACGCTTGGACAAATTATTAGTACAATACTATATAATAGTATCACACATCTGTAAGGTTTGCGTTTATTGATCATTGGAACAAAGTCTTTTTTAGCCATAGAAATTATATAAGAATAAATGCTTGATAGGTTTAGTTTTTTATATATCGACTGACAGTCGCCAAAATGATGTAAGAAATACTATTTGTATGATTCAACTAACCAATAACATTGATTTTTACTGTAATTCGATGTCACACCAAGATTTTCATCAATTTTGAAGTGGATATTGTCGTGCTGTCGCTCTTTTACCTGGTGCATGTTTAGGTGAATGTGGCTGCTGGTGATATAGAGTGCTGACTCTGCGCTGCCGGTACCTGGAGTGGCGCTGACATGTTGTAGAGATAAGTAAACACCTGTGCAATAGTAAAGTAAATAGAAGTAATGTAAGTGTTGTACTAGCTATCTTGCATACCTGCACATGTGTGTCAGCTATACCTGCACATGTATGTCAGCTGTACCTGCGCATGTGTGTCAGCTATACCTGCACATGTATGTTAGCGATACCTGCACATGTGTGTCAGCTATACCTGCACATGTATATCAGCTATACCTGCGCATGTGTGTCAGCTATACCTGCACATGTGTGTCAGCTATACCTGCACATGTGTGTCAGCTATACCTGCACATGTGTGTCAGCTATACCTGCACATGTGTGTCAGCGATACCTGCGCATGTATGTCAGCTATACCTGCACTGTGTGTCAGCTATACCTGCGCATGTGTGTCAGCTATATCTGCACGTGTGTCAGCTATACCTGCACATGTGTGTCAGCTATACCTGCGCATGTGTGTCAGCTATACCTGCACATGTGTGTCAGCTATATCTGCACGTGTGTCAGCTATACCTACTCGTCACATGACTCCTTATTTTTTATTCTTAAATGTACGCGTTTTAATCTTATTTTTCATATTCTTAACTAAATTAATATCATCATTTTATACCTCGATGCCAATTTTATCTGCATTTACCGTATTGATTTATTTATACTTGTTACCAATAAAATGTTCAACTCCCAGTTTTGTTTAATCTTGCGTCTATTTGAGCAACTAAAACGCTATTCAGAAATAATAAAAAGAAAGTGTTTGACCTTCGCTAGTAACCTTAACTTTTTGTAACAGGAAAGCTGTATCTTGCGGGCTGTCTCTCCTTTCACAGTATCCAATTGAACCACTTGAGAAGCTCATTGCGATATTATGGTTTCCCTTTTCAAAGTTTGTTCATGTCTACGCTTACATTTGGAGTGTGAAGATTATAGTTTGTCAAGTTCCCAGAGTTTATGGTTGAATCTGTGTAGAAATATTGACTCCTTTCATCTGACAACCCATTCACTCGCTCCTTACTGTAATATTTCATTTGATACAATCTTTGTTTCGTGTATTTATTGCATTTGTTAAATGCTTTTGGCTCAAAATAGTTATCGCTTTTCTTCTACGCATTAGTGCAGCTTCAATTGCATGTTTTGTTGCTTCTATGTGGGTGCATTGGTCTGTGCTCCATTGGCTATTCAGACGTCTTAAAACGTACTTTGTGTACTTCATCTGTTAGTTCAGTCTTTTATAAACGCCTGCTCTGAGTTGTGATACTGTTTTAAAGGCATTAAAATATCCCATTTTTGTTTTTGGTAGATGTACTACAAATGCATAAGTCTATCAATTATCAAATCATATATAATCCGATTTAAGAGTATATTTCTACTAATATTGGTGATCAAATCTAACCCGGCGGAATTGCCGTTCGATTAAGTATGTGTTACTACAACATATTATGATTTATTTCTATTATCTTGCTATTGATTGATTCGATAGTATAGGAACAAACAGATACAGTTTCAATTTAAGTGATAAATGATTACAGATGTCATTCGTAATAGATGCAATGTACAAGTTAAAACAATGTTTTCGCAATTTTTGTGCTGGTGAGTATAAAAATTATATTTTCAAGTATGCAACTGCTACTTATTGGTAAAAGTTAGCCAATATCGAATGGTTTCCTCTGACGTCTTGTTCTTAGCAAGTGTACTCTCATGCCAATAACATAAGAGATCAATGATTGCTTTGTTTGCACTATAATCTGGTCAAATGCCAAAATAGAGGCTCTGCCATTGACATCTTCGATAATATTTGCTGAGCAGGCTATAACCAAACAGTTGTGGGAAGATCCTCCTATATGGAGGCTATATATTCTATACCAAGGATTAGTAGTGGCTGAGTAGAAGGCAGCGTATAGGAGCTCTTATTTACATAGCTATAAGCTGATACCTCTGTTTCTATTGTGTGGCATATATGCATCACGTGGTCTTTAGAAACCATAATCACCGCGCAGTTGATTACAGTGGCCATTGATTAGCTACAATTTGTCTGAAGCGCCGGCATTTTGTTTAAAGCAGTCAACTGTACTCTACAAGCTCTGAAAATGATGGCACACAGTAATGGAGTGGGTAAGTTGAGCATGTTTTGTTGATTCGTTGAAAAAATAGATATGTGCATTGTATGTATGTTAAATTCAATACCTTGTAAAGCTGAGAAGTTTTCAGAAGTTTCAAAGTTTTATTCTGTTGATATACTGAAATGCATTAGGAAACATCAAGCATATCGCATGGGCAGTATAAATATCTGATAGCTATAGCAAATAGTCATAGTTGATATACAAGCTAATATTGCGATGGTTGATAAGACCTATTACTGATAAATGGTTAGTAAGTACCTCCTAATAAAATCATTTTACTTTCTATCACTGTTCAGAGATAAATTATGATATAGTAATTGACTGAGGTAAGGCCTTGGTAGAGTTGTGCTGTAGTAGCTCTCGAGGGAAACTACGTTGATTTGATCGATTGTCAAATGAACGTCACGTACTGTTGTTTGTTTTGTTACAAAAATTGATTGTTAATTTTTTATTTAGCTAAATATCGTTCTGTTGTTGCAGGTACAACTTGATTATTGAACTCAGTAGCAATTCAACTAGCTAACAGAGTCATGGCTTCAAAAAGAGAAGGACGGTATTACGTTGAGTATCTTGGATGGAAAGAGTCGCATGGCCTCTTTGGTAGGGAATTCACTGAGCCTGTGGTAAAGGAATTGCTAGATCGTCGAACGAATTCAGATCTTCCAAGGATGACCATCAAAGTGAATGACAATGAAATACAAATTTCTCAAGAGGTTTCAAAAAAGTCTAGTAAACGAGACAAGACCAAGTATCCTGGTATACCCACCAAGGATGTTGCATTTGTAATTCAAAGTTTATACCCGAACACTGATGTGGTGGCATGCATTTTCTTGGGGTACAATCCATATACCAAGTGTGCGATTCACGTTCATGTATACCGATTTGATAGTGAGGCGACGGCTCGTTTGTTCGTCGACCACCTGAGTGGCATCATTGACAGGCCTGAGTTGAGGGATAGGATTTTAGGTATTGAAAAAGACTTGGTTGAAATAGGCCATGCGGTAGTACGCCAACAGCATGATTCATCTCTCAAAACTCCCCGACACGGTTCAGATGGTTCCGACGGTTATTCCTATGGAACCCAATCACCTCAGTCAGGCGACTCCTTGAGCCCCTCATATCCAACAGCTGAAGAGGCCCTAAAACAAAGATCAGACATAAAAATCCAAAAATCTTCAAAAGTGAAACCCGATAACAATGTTCGAAGGGTTTTCACATCTCTTCACCAAGAACTCGAGTATAAGATGAATATGGAAGATGCACCAATCCTGTTGCCTCCCAAAGACTATGATACCATTGTCAGACGACATGGTAAGCTAGATATTCGGGATGAGGTGAAGGCTACATCACGTACAATCGTTGGTCCTAATGGGATATTTAGTCATTTGGGAGCTGAGCCATTTAGCGGCGCTGTTGACGATAGTAGCGGTAGTGAAAAAACACAAGGAAGCAACGACGCCGAGACACCCACAAGTAATGGTTCGCTGGATAAGGAGAGAGTAAGTAATATTTTGCTGAAATTTTATTTGGATATTGGAAGTTTCCATATTGTGGAAATGTAGAAGGGCTGGCCGCTCACGGGTATTCAATCATTGATTCTCATGGACCATTTGATGTAACCAATTAGTTTTAAGCAGATTAATTGAACCTGAATTGTTTTTACGTTTTCAATACACCCTCTCTGCCAAATTGTGTGACTTTCAAACCTGAGTGGGCATCTCATTTATTAAGACAAATACTACAGCGAAGCATTCCCGATCATCGAAATTACCTTTCAATACAGCATCTATTGTTCCATGAATGGAAACTTGTTGTACAAACTAACACCTAAATCAATTCTCATGTTATCTTAACAGCAGTATGTGTTGAAAAACGTCTCGGGTTATGCAATAGAAATATTGGGATTGTCGGCTATGAGAATAGAATATAGATTTATTGTTAACAATGGCTGTGCTAATAATTTATATAATGTGACATGTATAGACTGAGTGGAGTTTTTAAATGAAAGGTGGAATGCGATAAGCTCATGAATAGCTATTATGATCTTCCACTTTTGTTAGCATACTAGTAACCTAATCAACGCTGACGATAATGATGAGATTTTCGCTTCCGATCAAAGATATGTCAATGCTGAATTTTGAAACTGCTTGTCTTCTGATGTGATGCAATGTTGTGATGAGTCTCATATCTCATATTGCATTTAGGTCACTGTTTTTTGTGGCTGACAGAATGATTTCCAACTTGTAGAAAAAGAAAATTGTTCAACAAAACGGGCACGACAAACGACCTGGTTTGGTGAGGTCACAAAGTGATACCTTCGCTAACAGAGGTAATTCGTCATCTCTCCATCGGCAGCATTCGCAGGCCTCCAGCGATCAGAGCAATAACTCTGATGACTTGTTTGCTGACGGAGTATATCAAGGTTAGGAAACCCTTCGCTCTGTGACATAGTTTTCTTATATCTTTCGCACTCGAATGCCAATTTTTGATGACTAATCATCTACCTTGCAGGTTATCGCCCACGTAAAAATGGTAGAAGTCGATCCAGAGATAATGATAGATTATCAGTAGAAGATTCAGGTACGCACATGGCCATGTGGTCTCCTTCCTTCAGTTTTGGCCAGACTGGAATGAAACATTTGCCTACCCATCATGAGGAAGATTCGGACGTATTGAGCAGGTATCGTTATCAAAATAATCATGAGCTTTTTATTTTTCAGCGTCATAGATCACTGTATACTGTTTGTTCAAGTTTGTTGGTGTCGGTTTTTTTTAAGTAGCTTCCATATCATACCAAACGATGATGTAACCGGCGCTCGTGTTGTAGAACTGCACCAGCAGGATTGTTGGACAGAAACGAGCTGCATCTTCCAACAGCTGACTACGGAGTTTATTCAATCACAAGAACTGGAGGCAATGTACAGCGTTCACATAGCCAGAAGCAAAGTGGCGCCATAGGCAAACGCAAACACAGATAATGAATGTAACCCGCGATATGTTCAAGGCTTTTGTTTATTTATTATACTTTTAAACATACCTATTTTGATCACTATTTTTATGTCTATGCAACGGTGAAAACCGAACGCATTCTATGTCCAATCAATTGTTATATAGCGATGTGTGATTTTCTTATTTTTCTTAGTGTACATGGTTTATTTCCTTGCTGTGTTTTTTTCTTTTTTGCTTGAAATATCTTGTGCATACGGTGATGTCAATGAACTGGCCTTACATAGTTTGTATATTTTTATACAGAGCATATGACGTGTTAGTACCGATGAATTAAATATATATTTTTGTTTCTTCAAAGTTTGGGGCATCCTTCTATTGCAATACACTTGATGAGTATAATCCACACACAACTGCTTTCTCACATGTTATACTTTGTGTCGCAATGATCTAAACATCTGTGGAAGTTGCCTATATTGTTTGGTTAACTGAATCTAAAACTACAGAGCTAATAATAGCAAGGAAATCTTATCTAAGAATACAACCCCAAAGTTGTTTATTCATAGACAGCTGCCTATTTACCTATAAGATCAAGCTCTTGTACAGCTGCAGTGTAAGACATGAACCATTGTTGATGTTAGGTAATAATAGCATTACTTATGCATATAATGGTGGGTGAGGTATTTTGCAAGCACGATTTGGCTCTAACAGTTGCACAGGCAGCAGGCACCACCAGCCTAGTTTTTCTGCAGTTTTGTTGCATTTTTCTGTTATCATTTTTCTCACTTAGTCTTTGTATTGAAATTTTGATCAGCTTAAATAAAAAGGTGCCATTTTTTAATTTCAACTACTAGAATGAAAACGAAAAACCGATTATTAAAAAAACTAGTTATTAGCCAAAAAGCACCTTGTCCTGAGTTTTACCAAAAATAAATTATGAAAGTTTCTTTATTAAAAGTTATTGAATACTTACAATTAATTCTTGTTTTTCACCCTGCGCTTTATTACAGAAAGTTTATTCCTTATTCAATGATATTACATGAGCAAATGATATTCAATTGAGCCTGGTTATTCGTTAGAAACATTATTTATCATGATGACATGGATTGATATGCACTTGGAGAAGATGAAGAAAAAAGGAAAATTTTACAATTAAAATATTGTGCAATATCTAGCAGAGTAGTGTGAAATAATGAATATATTTTACTACTGGAAGAAAGCAATTTGGTTAACATGAATCGGCACATTGTTTTTTGCTAAAGTGTGTTTGAGGGTGTGACATTTTGTTTGATTAATTTTGGTTTAAGAAAAAAAAACAGGACTAAGGTGCAAAGATTAGTCGAGGAAATTGTTTGTGTCCAACAATGAGAGCATTCTCGGCAATCAATGATTTATCTACCTGATAAAGGATGCAACCTACTCATGCAATGAAATAAAAAAATAATAAAGCCGGACCTGAATATGACGTCTATATCCTATTTCATAAATGGTATAAAATTTTATTGAGTTGAGAAAAAAGTAATTTAAGGAGTTATCTCCCACACGCAAGTAACAAAGATCATTCTATGAAGCATAACTATTATGTATAATCACATGGTGTAGATTTGGCTGACATAATGTGACAAGGACAGACATTTTATCCTTAACAGGTCTCTAGGGTAAATAGTGATTATTGTGTTGGCAATGCTCGTGCTAGATAAACACCTAAACGCCATTTCTCCAATTTCCTTTTGTCAGCGAAATGCGGGTGTGAAGTTTCTTCAATGACTCACTTTTGCCTCCCTAATTGGTGAAAGTTCAAACTTATTTGCTCATACCACTATTTGACATTATTTGTACCAACCTTAATTCGCGTAGCTTCAGCTCATGCCTTGAGTAATACGTTATGAACTTTATACAACACTTTTTGGAAAGTGCCCAGTTTATTGAAATATGTTATATACACATACATGCAAGTTTGTAATTACTCTGCATGTGTATTAGTTTATTAGCATATATTAGAATAATAAAGAGAACATAACTCCAGTTGTTGATTTGTATCGCTATAAAAAAAAACACTGAACACCAACAATTTTCAAAAAAGCAAAAGTTAGTTATTGTTAGTTTATTAATTCTGTTATAATACATAATAGATGCCAAGAAATACAGGAGTAAATGAGCTGCAGTGAACAATAATAATATTATTCTGACATATGATAACTGATATCATCGTAAAAAATAAAACTTGCAAAAACTCTGTCAAAAATGCAAAGAAGTATTGTGCTTAGACAAACAACTGGTGTAGAGAAATATTAGGAAAATAAGTTAGTTCTGTTAGCACGACCAGGTAACACCTTTGCTACTTTCGTAGCTCTGAAAGTAATAATAATAACACAGTGAGGCTGAGTGAGCATTCATAAGAGAATTTAATAGTTTATTGATTGTTTTACTAGTTGAAGTGTGCCAATTTATTATTAGCGCTTTGCTTTCCAACTGTCAATCATTAATGAAAGTAGAATGATCCAGTACTAGGCACTCTGCTCTGTCTAGAGAGAAACAATGAATGGTTTGGGAGGGTCACAGTCCGTTGCAAGAGCGCCCTCAACGATCTGTTGACTTTAGATGTTGGGATTACAGCTATATCAAAACTGCTGGTCTGCATGTTCATGAGTGCTGAAGAAGCCATTTATTCCGCTTGTTGATGGTTGGTTATCAAGTCTTGTGATACTGTAGTTTGAGTCACTCTCAGTTGAATTCCGCGATACTCTTCGTTCTCTATCTTGCTGTCCCTGCAGAATTGTCAACAACAATAAGTTTATTAAAAAAGTGCTTATGAAACCAAATCCTCGAAGCTTCAATAGTTTAAATCAACGCAGTTGTTACTATAAAGTATTTTATATGGAGGTCAGACGCTGCAAATTGTGAAATGTTATATTGATACAGCATACAAAAGAACCAACTGTCATAATTAGCTAGCTAGACTGTGTACTAGTAATAGCAGTGCTATGTGAAATATAGCTCAGTATCAATATTTGAATGTACTAACAGATAACTAGCTGAAGCACTTGCCTCTAGTATATCATACATTGCCATTAGTACGCAATTATGAAGAGTTTTTGAATTTATAATTAAACGTTTGTGAGGTGTCATTCTAAAGTGAGATGAAATATTTACCATGTTTTATGGCATCGACTTGATGTCAATGTTAAGTAATTCTGCATTGACCAAAACTGACATACAAGAACTAACCTCGAAAGAAATCTTTCTGCAGTAAAAGCAATCGAGAAAAGTTGTAAAAGTTTAATACGCGAATGCGATCAATTCATAAGAATGTTAAAAGTGATGCCTTTATGACAAACCAACGCTGTCATTTTCACACAGTTAATTATGTTTTCCAACGCAGCATCGATCATGATATTATTTTCAAGGTTTCATACAAACATGGCTCATGAGATATAGCTTGAAGTGAGACCTGATCCAAGGACAATTTAAAACTTTTCATGAATCCGTCAACTATTGATAGTTGGTTACAAATTCAGGCATGAAGTAATAATACACCATTTAATCACAGTCATAAGCTAAACGCAATAACTTACATTGATTTGAACAACGTCGTCATCTTCATTTTTGCTCAAATATTTCTCCAACGTTTTTTTCGACGGCCTGTGGTGCTTAGAATGTTTTCCCTTCTTGTTCAAATTGATAGCGCCTATGTCTCCATTTATCTCAGCATTGGTAGTAAAAGTGTGTGCATAGCCATTGAATCCATTTGACAGTTCCTGTGGTTCTGATGAGGCGATTACTCTGTGACCTTTGGGGGCCGCGGAGGACCAATTACGTCGATGTGTAGAACTGAAGCCAGAGAAAGAATTGTCCATATTTGGTGAAAGATGGTGATCATTTGTTTGAGCATTACTGGTTGTTTCTGCACTTGGTATGAATCCTACGTCACTTGCAGCTTTTACCGAACCAAATTCATCACTCATAGTTTCTGTGTTAAATCCTTGATAAAAGCCCCTGGCTCGAATCGTCGGCACCCGCAAGTCGTGTTGAACTGCCGTTCTGCCTGCGTTGACTACCATAGGGTTTGGAGGTGGAGTTACCATCAGCCTTGGTGTGGGTGGTGCACTGCGTACAATCACTGATTGCGCTTGGGGTCTTTGCACTATTTGAGCTTGGGGTCTTCGCACTATTACAGATTGAGCCTGTGGTTCCCTGCGGACAACACTTGTTTTATCTCTTTGTACGCTTCTCCTAGGTGTATGAGCTTTAGTGACCTCAACAGTTGGTCGCTCACTTAACTGTTTGTCTCTTTTATCAGTCAGCACTTTGAGTTCCTCCAGATCCGAGTCATGATTTTCATCTAATCTTTGCAGTGTGTAAGAAATCTTGGCGTTTAAGAACTCTTTATCGTTTTCTGGGTGATTCCAACCAGAT
Organism: Cryptosula pallasiana; assembly: GCA_945261195.1. Lineage (NCBI taxonomy): Eukaryota > Metazoa > Bryozoa > Gymnolaemata > Cheilostomatida > Cryptosulidae > Cryptosula > Cryptosula pallasiana. The sequence goes on along the minus strand of OX183133.1, from coordinate 21,822,819 downwards.
TTGTTTTGATAAGCTTGTTTTGTCAAGTTTACTAGTTTCTGTGTGTCTCTGATACTGTCTAGAACGAAGGCATGACACATTAGTACCCTCCGACTCTCGCTGCTTGGCTGCCTAACTACCATAGCAAATACCGGCTTAGCTGACGATTTGGTTCTATCACTCAGTTTTCTAAATACTATTGACCTACGGTCTTTGTCTGGTATCACTCCTGCGGAACAGTAGAGATTTTGAATTGGATACCAATTAGCGACATTACCTTCAGATCTCAACTCCTCGACCGAGATTCCGCTGTTAAAAACTTGGATGGTCACCAAAGCTGTCATTTGAGGGAGTAATTCAGGTCTCTTCAATATACTTGGTGGGTATATAGCCCTTAGAGGCTCATGGATGATCTCTGGATATTCTGTAGAGATTTTAGGTATTGCCTTACCTAAGTAACGAGCTGTGAAAGAACTCGGCTGATGTTGTCTGTCCACCATTGTTCTGGAATAACTTGTTTGCCTACTACTTTACTATCTCCTTAGCGCTGTGTGGTGTCCGGTTGTATCAAGTCATAGCAAGCCAGTCAATACTGAGGCACATACGTAGTCGTGCGCCGCAATGATCTGACCTATACAATCGCAATGAAAACACGAGGTACAAAAGGCTCACATTCCACGATTATTCACATAATGCGAAACTCAATATGGGTTCTGCAATTGATCATTGAATGTATTGTATTTGTGTGAAATGTAATGCTAAAGAGTTCCAACCCATTGTAGACCATCATTTCTATAGAATGTTACATTGAGCTTACAATTTCATTCTATGAGCATAGACTAATAACACGCTCTGCACTGCTCTCTATTTATGTGAAGTAACTTTCACTGATTTCCATCGCATTCAAATAACGCGATAGTAAATTCTTGACATTTCTCATCGTTATTCTAAATCATTTTTATTTTGTCCATAAAAAATGTAAATAGTTGGGTCAAAAAATGGCTTTCATTTACCTTAGTTATCTCCCCATGCTTTGCTATTGTCTATGATGCAAAGTTTTAGCAGTTTTTCTCCATTGTTGGCTAGATGCCAGTTCCGCAGAGACCACCCAGTTGTCTCAGTGTTTCAACGGTTAGAATAGGCAGGATTCTCATTTATAGCCAGTGGTTTAGTTTCGAATTGATTGATTATATGCGCAATCATTAATTAATAATCTCTCTTATATAAAGATGGAGCGCATCATATCCTGTTGAATCATAAGTTAAGCTATGAAATAAAAGTTTGGTCGATGGTTATTGATCATCCATTTATTGGCTTATTAGCAGGATATACCTTTATAATTCAAGCACAAAAAATTGTAGCTTATGCTGTAAAAAATAAAACATTTTTTGCTTATAAAAAGTTAAGCAAAAAATTTGCAACGGATGCAGAAAAAAATGTTAAATCAATTATGTGCAAAGAAACTTTCACAGGAAAGGTACTATATAAGCTATCATAATTGCTAGTTTCTTGATAATAGCTCAAAATTTTGGAGTTGTTTGCTTTATTCTGTAGCGAAGTGACGATACTGAGCAGAAAACTTCTAAGTTGTATATGCAGTGGGCTGGGGTATTGGGTAATAAGCTATGAATTATTACATATACTTCACTATACACGTGCTTCCTATTTTTACCCTTTACTATTGTTGTGCTCAATTTTAACGATCATTTTCCATTGAAATTATTGCTTTTTATTATTATTATTAATTAATTGATCTTACTTTGCTGGATAATTTCTTTCTTTATTTTTACTTTTATAATGCAAATAATCTGCTCCTATCATACTACTCTAAAGTAGCTGAATGCGAACAGGTACGATGTGGAAACTATACATTTCTTGCGTGTAAGCTTGGCATTACAATGTTTATTTTAGAATAAATAATAACAAAATTATTTACAGAATATAAAACATACATGTATGCGGGGTACGAGTACAATGAGACCAACAATTAGCCCTAGTATAACCAGACATACCGGTATAGCTGGATATTCAAACATCAAACAAATTATCTCGTACAAAAGTAATGCTAAATAATAAAGAAGATAGAAAACTGCTAGTATAATAGCGACAGCCAACGCAATCACTGCCGCAACTGCTGACAGCAAACAAACTGAAATCATCAGAAGTAAGATAACAACAGCAGTGAAATGTGTGGCGCAAGAGTACAGAAAACTTTTGTAGTTTGAAAATAAATAAAAACTGTACCAAGAGACAACAACCCCAAAAATATGAGAATCAGACAGCCAAAATGTGAACAAAGTTGATGGAATGATCCAGAAGTAAAAAAGGCTCCCAAATAAGCCCATTGATAATGTGTAAATGTTTTTGTGGAATATTTCCAGGTTAATCAGTTGGTGAATGAGTAATTTTGAGTTTCTTATCTCCAATGCTGATTGGCTAAGAGATATCACATTGACAGCAGACTGCAGAGAGATGTCATAGAGATGAGAGAGGTAAAACATGGGTGCGTTGATGACGCTATTGACAAGTACCAGCAGTGAGAGACAAATATGAAATTGAATCGGTGAAATAACCAGTATAGCGAGCAGAAATGTAATGCTGATGTCATTAGTAACGAGAAAGAATATCTAACGTTTGAGGTAAAGCCTAACGTAATCTCTCATTCGTATGACTGTGTAGATTCGTAATACATAAATAACTTGTAATAAACAAAACAATATAGTAAATGGAATAATTACAGGGTTGGTGTGGCAGCCAGAATCAGTTGAGGGTAAAGACTGAATTCACTAAATACCTGCTGACCTAACTCCATGGCAAAATATGAAACACAGTTATCCTCTTTTTTTATTGGCTCACTTTGCGTAGGTCGATAATTGGCAAAGTTTTGTATGACCAGAATTAACCAAATCACAGAAAGCGCGCAACTGAGAGCGATTATAATGACATGAGTCAACCTTCGCTATCATTTCCTGTTGTAATCGGCCAGACAATACCAGATAGCATTACTAGTAACATCGTTATAGACCATAGTTGTCTCAACCAAATCGGTAGAAGTGGCAGTTGTGTTTTTAGGATACAAGTTCTGGATAGAGTGCGGGTTTTGCAGGCGGTAGACGACTCTTGTTTGAACTCTCCATTGACGCTAAACACTCCAACGCACGGTCCAATAGTCTTACAGAGGCAGCATATCCTGTAACAGTGTGGTTGTTGGTATTCTGACAAGATAACAATGCGCTGGTTCAATGACAATATATAATATGTAATAATAAATAGAACTTCTATCTACTGCAGCTACACACAGACTTGGACACACATAGACTTAGACCCCCATAGACTTTAACAACAATCCTTTATTTATTGTAAAAGGGTGAATAGCTGCTCCAGTTGCTGAGGTGGTTTATAAAAGCAGACATTATTGATAAAAGTTCAAAGTAGCTGAAGCGATATTTATTGTCAAGTGTAAAAAGTACATATAATGTGTGAACAGACTATCACATGTCCCAAGCCACATGTCAGATGTCACAAGCCACATGTCAGATGTCACAAGCCACATGTCAGATGTCACAAGCCACATGTCAGATGTCACAAGCCACATGTCATGTGTCACAAGCCACATGTCAGATGTCACAAGCCACATGTCAGATGTCACAAGCCACATGTCAGATGTCACAAGCCACATGTCATGTGTGCTGTAATAGCTTTCAAACTAGCTGCTGCCAACGACTCACTAGCCCTACCATTAGACTGTATATTCCATATGCTACGAGCTGGATTTTGTTCACTATTTTCAACCAATAAACTCGTTCACTTTAGTTTTCGACACAAATTTTTTACCACTCTCTTGGTTAATGCACAAACTTTTGTAAACTCCGAGTCTGTATATAAAGTGGGGGCATTTGTTTTATACCCAATCAGATTAGCAAACAAGCAGGCAGACAAAACTCTGTTTTATCACAGATTTGTATCATAAATACTCAAATAATTGTTAAAACTTACTTACAATAAGTTCTTTGGATTTTTTACAAGGATTTTGAACATGTGTCACTCATATTGACCAAGTTATAATTTGGAAATGTTTTTTGTGGTTATATAATTTGTCTTAATTTAATCAAGGCTGCTTTGAACTGTTTTCACAGAACACATTCATTGTTCCTTTACACGCAACTTTGGAAACACCATCAACCATTAGAATTGATTGAAACTGTTAGCTCTAGCTACTCAGTCCATCGTTTGTTGGACCCACTCAAAGTGGGAAAATTGGATGCTAAAGCACTCACCAAAATGGTAGACAAAATGCAGAGTTTGGTTCTTCATCTGTTTCTCCATGATTAAACACCGAAAAGGTTTCATGAATGTTATCCCTGAATGCCAAGCAGCACAAACCACAAGCTCTGTGGCAGGAAGGGTGGCAGCGTGTCTCAGAGTCTATGATGTCATACAGGTCAGCATCTACTCTTTGCTGTTGTGTTTGTTCAGTCCATTCTTGCTGCAGTAATGGAGTCCTTTCTGCAACAAAAAAGTCCTCATAACGAAGAACGCAAAAATTCTAAATCAAATGTTTTTATTTGGTAATTAGCTCCACCTCTTTCTTCATCTCTGGCAGAGAATACACCGTCTGTCCCTGATTGATGATTCTCTGCAATCTGCTGCTGGAGTCTGGTGACGCAGTCATTCACTCTAATACCATATCGATATGTTTGTAAATCAAATGGGTTTTGTATGGCCTGACGACATACTGGACAGCTGAAACTGCCCTCTGCTAGCAATCCTTCTACAAGTAATCATCTACACTCATTAAGGTCGGTCTTTGACTTCAATAAGTCAATTTGTTGGTAGTAACGTAACGTAAAGTCGCAAAAATGTCTCCAAATGCTCATGCAAAAACAATACTATACAAAACCACAGACAAAATGGTGTACCAATGCAGTGTGTGCAAGCATAATGTTGGCATGGAAATAGCTTAAGTTCTACATTGCTACTCTCAAAGCATATGGGGCACTCTGCTTTTATTTCTGATATAAATTCTTGTACTATTTCAGGTACTTGGGCTGTCATCCTGCAATACAATAACAATATTGATGTATGAAATTGCTCTATTGCAAAGAAAAATTTAGTTTGAATATAAATGTATATTTATGTTGAAATTAGATTGTGAGGAACTCATAGAAGGTTCTAGCAAATGCTCTACTTGCCTCAATCCCAAACAGTGGCTATATTACAGACGGAATGCTGCCGATGTCAGTAAATTCCTGGGCTTTATCTCACCCAGCGCTGCTGCTGACACTAGTTTCATAGTGTCAGGTTGTGTTGTTTAAATATTGGTATTGTTTTTGTTAACTTGTACAAGTTTGACTTGCTAGTTTTACATAATAACTTGCTCTGTTTGTTTTAATCTCCAACAAAAAAAATCAATACGTTAGCCATGCTCTGTTGACATAGTTCTATTTGGTACTGAGGGGTGGTGGTAGGGTCGTCTCAAAGCTAGATTAATCTGTAGTTCTCATGCTACATAGTTGTCTGCTCACATAGCTAGTGTTACACACGTATGTACTGTGAGAGGATAACTCCTACAGTTAACTTGATAATTGCTAGGATCAATCTCAAGATTATAAGATTAAAGACTCATTGCCCTATTGTCGCATAGATATCTATTGTTATTGGAATCTATTGAACAGCATGCGGGAAATAGTCTACTGATACTAAATATAACTGGAGCTACCTTCACAGAAATCAGGTGGACAAGTCAATTTAAACATTTATCTAATTTTGGAATGTGCACCATTTTTCGCCTCCTATTGCAAGGAAGCTACAAGCTCCTAAATTTCTGGTGAATTAGGTAGTATACCAAAAAACAAAGAACAAACGATGCAAGATTTGTCTTCTCCATGAAAGGTTAAACTTTCAGAACGTGAGGTGTAATGCTAAATGTACATTTGAGAAGATAACTCCTGTTTATGGTGCAGCCAATATATACAGCAGTCCGATATGGCTGCACAAACCCAATCATACAGGAGTAACAACTAATACATAAATGCTTTACCAATCTCTGAGTCAACATGTATAACTGCTGACAGGCAGAAATATATAACTGGAAATACTTGCTTTCAGCCATAAAAGTATGATCATTGTAAAATCTAGGATACAGTCCGTTAGCAAACTGGATTTGGTCTGTCCCGAGGGGTTGACTATACAATGCAGGTCACTATCAACCAAACTGAAGAAAGAGATAGGCAATGTACCTCTTGGTTATCGGTTACGAATCTTAAAACCTTTTCAAAAAAATTTAGTGTGAAAAAGTGTATTATATGAATGCGTAGTTAAAATTGATTTCTCTGATTTTCCAGTTCGGAGGTCGTTGCAAATTGCCACTTCTAACAATTCTCCCCGTTCATTGCCTTCATATGCCGGAGATTTGGTATCATCTGAAATATCCACACGCAGTTTAACCCAAGTATTTTGTTGTATGAAACACCCACTTTTCATTGACAACATTCTCAGTACTTCTCCATTAACCATTTTTTATCATTTGTATTTTCATAAACTTTGTTATTCGTTTTCCTGTGAATACTCAGTCAATCATCCTTCAGCGTCAGCTTCCACAAATCTCGTTCCCATTATCAGTTAATCCGGCGTTTCATCAGAGGTGGATACCATTGGGAAAGAATGATTAGCACAGCAATTTTTTCATCTTGCTTCTCTTCGTGACCACTAAAAACTTTTCAATGAGTGCGCCAAGCAAATTAAAAAAATAATAAATACAAGAAATCATAGAGTGACTTTGAAAGCATGGCAAATTTTTTAATATTCCTAAATACCATGATTACACCATATTACGCCATATTAACACTTTCTAGAGTAAATTTCTTGAAATACATCCAGTTTTTATCGATGTAGATTAAGTATCAGATTATAGATTAGTCTTTGATTAATCCCGCACAAAGACCAAACAATCTGATAGCACAGCTCAACATTTGGTCTCGAAAGCATCAACTGTCAGACTAGCTAATCTCAAACTGATACTCATTCAACTGGAAAAAAAAGCCTTTAGTCAGCGTATTTGTAGATGAAACTTTTAGACTGAAATACCTGGCTTTTATAGATAGCTCCTTTTCAATGTAACTGCGCATTCAACCAATCAGATGATTGCCTGACTGCGATAAAATTTTGCAAAAATGTATTTTCTAAAAAGACAGAAAAGAAATTGTAGAGAAAAGAGATTAAATTTTCAAAAAGGACATAAAAGGCTAAAAAAGCTATAAAAGGCTATAAAACGCTATAAAAGGCTAGAAAACCCTGTAAAAAGGCTATAGAACACTATAAAAGGCTATAAAACGCTACTAAACGCTATAAAAAGCTATAAAAGGCTGTAAAAGTTTATAAAACACTATAAAAGGCCATAAAACACTATAAAAGGCTATAAAACACTATAAAAGGCTATAAAACGCTATAAAAGGCTATAAAACGCTATAAAAAGCTATAAAACGCTATAAAAAGCTATAAAACAAAGCTTTAAGAAGTAAACAAAGCAGCTGCAAAATAGATGCTAAAAAGTTTTATGATGAGCAAAGTGAAGAAAAAATCCAACCAAACATTTTATCATAAATCTTTATTTTTCTACTGAAGTCTAGCAACAATGAGTGAATACAGAACTACACATGAGTGAATACAAAACTACATATGAGTGAATACAGAACTACACATGAGTGAATACAGAACTACACATGAGTGAAACTTGAAGGGGGAGAGAAACGAGATCTAAAATACTAAATGAGAAGGGAGTAAACGTTGATTATCTTCTCATCATTGCTGCTTTTGAAGAGAAAAAATTCTAAAATTATGTTTCCTGTTAGCTATTATACCTTCCATCTACTTTTTTTCAATTTTATATCAGGTACAAACATAGCTGTGTTATAACATACAGTCAACTAGTATTCAAATATCACACAAATAACTGCTAGTGCACCATGGGTATTACGAAACGTATAGCACTCCGATCTAAAACATTTGACTAGTATACAATGATTGGTATGGATTTGTGCTGCAACCAGTGAACCAGAACCTTTAGTTACTGTCTCCATGTATTCTAAAGATCCCATTGCATGTCAAAGCACTTTTGCAATACTTTGTGAAGAGTAGCTGCGACAAGGTAAATCACTCGATAAACAGTGGACTTCCTGGTACATAGTCACTTTTCTACCCAGGTAATGATGAACCCTTCTCGGGGATTGTGTGCTGTAGATAGACTGTCACTATCAAGTGGACAGTACATGTTGAGTAGGCCTCTTTCATCTGTCAGACTGGTTGATTGACCTGATTTCGTAATAACCAGTTATAAAAGAGTGCTTACACTCAGACCGAGCTAACCACCAACGATAATTTTTTTGCTTGGAACTTTTGCTTCTTCTGAGGACAGCATGTTGTGATACAAATACACAAACTGAATGCAAAGTTAAATTGCTAGAATAAATAATAAAGACATGAAAAAAGGGCCAATTTTTTCAAATCAAAATGGTATATTTAGATTTTTACATGGAATCAAAAGAGAAGATTTACCCGAGAGCATCATCAGTAGCCTGGTGAAGATCGAAATAATTTTTACACTGAATATGACTAATACACCGATAGATGTCTAATATCTTAATGAATGACTAATACACCAATAGATGACTAATACACCAATAGATGACTAATACACCAATAGATGACTAATACACCAATAGATAACTGATACACCTGTAGATGACTAATACACCAATAGATGACTAATACACCAATAGATGACTAATACACCAATAGATGACTAATACACCAATAGATGACTAATACACCAATAAATGACTAATACACCGATAGATGTCTAATATACTAATGAATGACTAATACACCAATTGATGACTAATACACCAATATATGACTAATACACCAATAGATGACTAATACACCCGTAGATGACTAATACACCAATAGATGACTAGTACACCCATATATGACTAATACACCACTGATTACTGCGCATAGACAAAATAAGTATTTCTCAAAGTAGAGAGTATCTCTGTCTTATGAAACCATTTTATGTATTATACGTGGAGAACGAGTCAGAATATAATAGTATCAGTGTAGCAGGATATCTTCTGCCATCCATCGCAATTATCTGACTTTTATAACAGCTTTTATTATTTACAGCAACCACTCCATGTCTGCTATAGTCTGCTATAGTCTGCTATAGTCTGCTATAGTCTGCTATAGTCTGCTATAGTCTGCTATAGTCTGCTATAGTCTGCTATAGTCTGCTATAGTCTGCTATAGTCTGCTATAGTCTGCTATCGTCTGCTATAGTCTGCTATAGTCTGCTATAGTCTGCTATAGTCTGGAGACTGCCTGGTTCTTGCATAACATTATGGTATACCAACCCAACGTTCTAAACAACTGGAAAGGAGCACGAGCTGCAAAACTGTCTGGTTTTGATGAACGACGGTTGAGGGGTTGTATCAGCCTGTCTTCTTTATAGATTGCAGAAGTTAACAACTCTTAAACGAAACCACCCTTCACTTGAGATTAGGTGTTCAATGTATCCAAGGGAGAGAAAAATTAGATGTTAGCATACAAATATATATATTATGTGTGGCATCGGCATGCAGTATACACAACTGTATATATATTATATGTAATTTAATCCGCATGGCTATTTTATGTTGTAAATTAAAATGGTTGTTTAGTTATAATTATTTTTTTCACAGTATCTTTAATTAGTATTGGCAATCATGACGGTTTTAGATTTCTGCAAGCATTTCAAAATTTGTTGGAGTACACATACCAGGATTGTTCATACAAGATCACATGCATGTTATTGAGTCAGTTATTGCATAAAAATGAATATTATACATTTAAAAATTTTATCGTACTGGATACTTGCCGTGTGAAGTTTTAGCTTTTATTAAATAACTCACATATAGCTTGCAAGGTTTGAAGCTTTTTATCATCTCTTTCTGCCATTTTTCTTTACATATTGTACCGGAAATATTCCGCAAAACTTTCTGTGACTAGTAATCTAAAAATAATCACAGGCTTTTATTATCCTTATTGCTGTGTGCCATCACCATCTTGCTAAACCACATGATATATGTATTTTCAGCATTACTTCGTGCCTCTCTTTTTCCTCACTTATAATTCAAGGCTATAATTTGTGGACCCCCTTGAGGGCGAAGGTCAATTCCTGTATAAAGGCAGATGCTGTGCTTTTCCTCATCAGTGTAACTGGTGAGGCACCGCTGATATGTTCTTTTGAATACAGACAGCATAAACTCACTCAAGTCTTATCATGCAACTCTGCCCACACAAATCAAGCATACTTACAATTACTGCAAACACATAGGTAGACAACCTGCTCTACCTTACAGGTCTGATAATAGTGTTGTCTGCTGGGTGGCAGACGAGAAGGGCGGACCTGCTTGTCAGACATTAGCCTACCAAATCCATCCTTCAGGCAGACCATGCTCTCTGCCCATGTCTGACTGAGAGCTTGTCTGGCTCGAGTAGATGTCTTTGCCTACCTAGAGGTAGTGCAGGTGGCTACCATTGGTAACTTATCATCGTTATAATAAATTCCTGCACAATATTACATCAATCAAAGTTTCACTAATCAGTCAGAAGTCATCCGCTTTTTTGACGGCAAGCTTTGCACATTCATGGAAAAAACAGTAATATATAACACGAAAATAACTTAATGACAACAGTGATGCAGATATTTTAGACTAAGTTTCACTCATTTTCCATGAGTCATTGGCTATGATTATTATTAGCTAGTTACAATACTTTTTTTTTATATTATCATCAATCATATTTTTAAATAAATAATAAAATATGGAAAATTAAAATACGTTACTGGCATGATATAAACTTTCTTGCCAGCAGAAATGATGAATCGACCCTGAGAAAGTTTGTCTATTTATTCAAATTGATTTGAGAGGCCTCTATTGTGCTATATACAATAGCCAATAGAAGTGAACTTGTACCTCTAGTATGAATATAATAACTACATGCATGTAACACCAACGGACCAACATAGTATGTACTACAGTTGGTGGCAATGTGCAATAGTAGTTAGTCTAAACTAGCCAATCAGTGAACAGAGACAACAGATTGCTACTTTTAAGCCACATGCACACCCAATTCTTTTAGTGATAAGAGAACTACAAGAAGTTGTGTAATGTTTTACTTCTGTCCATTCCTCAGCAACTCTGATCCAACCCGCTGTTATAAATTATAGCTTATAAGTAGTCATACAGTCGTTGGTAGATCGAGCATTGCAGCTGACATGATACTATTGACAACGGCAGCATGGCATTTGTGCTCTGTGATTGGTTGGTCAAAGAATTGGCTATCAATTTTTTCATCTAGATCAAAAGCTGGCAATAACCTCAAATAAAATTCTAATGATTACTTAGTGATTTTTCTGGAAACACAAGCTGCAAAATTACTAAATCGCTAAGCTATTCGCCAAGCGATGCCTTATGTAGATGTAGTTTTATTTGAATGAGTTATGATATTCTCTCACCGATAAGCTATTACATAATATATTTTCTCACTGTAAGCTATTACGTAATATATTCAAGTAGAAAAGTACCCCTACAGAACTGTTGAGTACACGCTTCAATTGCTAGTGCAAGTAGATAATTTTATGGCATATTAGTCATACACATAGTTTTTAAATGGCACAATAGTCATTAAACAGCCATTAATACTGAAGCGAAGAGCGATTTCTTTGTGAGGTAATGGCTCTATGTGAGTGGAGGATGGTCAAGAAAGTGAGTTTTTAGCAATGAGATTATGTAAGACTTATAGAGCTATGTAGTATCATGTACATTGGTACACAGACTGCTAGCTAGCACAGAATCATAGAAAAATTCACCATACGCTGTTCACAATACATTGGCTAGTAGAGTTACTGACCAAACAACAATTGGCTGTGGAGCAGTTGAGCCGCCTTATGTCAATTTCATCTTTTTACTACTAATATCTACAATGGAAAGACAACTCTAGTATTTATAGTGCTCTGCATTGTATGTAGTTTTTCCCATTTCTATTTATTTGTTGTGATTATGCAAAGCAGTTGAATACGTATTGGTGCTGAAGTAGAGAAAAGTAAAGGAGTACTCTTTAATGAGCAATATCACACAGCTGCCAAGGTGGAAAGATTTGCTGTCTCAGCTGTTTGAACTAGGCTAATTGATTGCAGTTTCTGCATTCTACTTTGGAAGTCGTTCGTAGCAGCCAATTGGAATTATAAAAAAGTTGATTTACACATTTTTAAATTGCCTAGTTACGATATATAGTAAATTATAACCTCAATTTAAAACTGATCAATTGGGCACGCTACAGCGGTGGTTTGTGTCATAAATTTATCTAAACGGAATTAGTTAGATGAATAATTAAAGGGCTTTTATTAATTGCATTGCACGTTAGGTGATCAAAACCACTGCAAGTTGTAAAAGAGTTGTCTCTCTTCATAGAAGGCAACTCCTCCATTAAGTTGAAACTACCAACAGCTTAAATATAGATATTTTGCAGCATTTAGCCACCTGTACATCTATTTGGTATATTTATCAAAATAATTTCTTTGCTTCGATTGAGCAGTCAAATAATATGCATTGTGATATTTTGATGAATGTGAGCATGAGCGTGGATTATCTACTTATTTATGTTGGATACAGCCGCCTTGTCATGCGTCCCTAATCATGGATATAAATAATAAGATGAAATATAAAAACAAACATGGATGTGCTGGAAAAACCTTTAATCTCATGTAATAGAGCAATCTAGAATAAAACATTTTAGCAGCCAATCATATCCTCATACTGTACAAAATATTATTATTATAGTGGAGTTGTCATCTCTCTACATGTGCTTATGTTGTTGGTAGATAATACCTCCTCATGTGCACCCATCTCCCTCTCCCTTCCCTTCTCTTTCCCTTCCCTCCTCTCTCCCTCCCCACTCCCCCCCCCCCCCCCCATTCCCTCCCCCTTACGATTACCCCTCCCTCCTCCTCCCTACCCTCCCTTCTACTCCCTACCCCTCCCTCCCCCTCCCTACCCCTCCCTCCCCCTCCCCTTACCCCTCCAACTCCCTCCCCTCCCTCCCCCTTTCTCCCCCTCCCTCCCCCTCCCTCTCCCTCCCCCTCCCCCTTACCCCTCCCCCTCCCCCATTCCCTCCCCCTTACCCTTACCCCTCCCTCCTCCTCCCTACCCTCCCTTCTACTCCCTACCCCTCCCTCCCCCTCCCTACCCCTCCCTCCCCCTCCCCTTACCCCTCCCCTCCCTCCACCTTCCTCCACCTCCTTCCCCCCATTCGTATGCACAGTCCCCTCTTTCTCCAAAAGCCACTCTTACATCCACTCAAAAAACAATCCAAAATCTATGGATACCTTTGGAGTTATCCTCTCTCTGTAATTCACCCAATACAATCTATCCCCCACCCTCCACCCAATTTACCTGTTACAGACCTTGAACCCATCCTAGAAGGACCTACGCATCTTTTCCTTCATCATAAGTCACTCTCCCGCCATTTCATTTACTTGCAAAAGGAAAGAAAAACACTGCAGTAACTCTGGAATTGCCCTCTCCTATCTTTATTCCAAGTAATTCCAGCCTCAAGCTCCAACCCCACCCAAGTTCAGAAGGTAAACCACAATAAGGACAGATGTATGCTGCAAACCATAATAAGCAGAGACGTCTGCTGCGAACCATAACAAGGACAGATGTATGGTGCAAACCATGACAAGGACAGGTGTATGGTGCAAACAATGACAATGACAGATGTATGGTGCAAACCATAACAAGGACAGACATCTGCTTGCTGATAGACAACAGCGAACTGGTTGAATGTTTCCAAAGGAGCTGACAATCTGGCCCAACAGAATCGCTGACGGTTCAAGATAATTTATTATTGATCTAATTTTTACCATTGTTTTGGCTGACATTCAACTGCATTATTGCATACATTGTTTTATATGTACTGCAGTGAATATCTGTAGTTAGTTATTTCTTGGGTTGTTTTATCTAGACCTTGCAAACCCAAGTGTGCAGGTAGAAGATTAAGTTGACTTTTCTTTACTTAAATACATTGTAGCTGGTCTGACTGATCGTCTGTTGAGGTTGCCTGTTGGTTAGCGGTGTTCTTGCTGTTGAACTACCAGCCCGGTGGGGGCTGTAGAGGAAATATAGGAAGTAAATACGGCCGGGAGGTGTTTAGGAGGTGGAGACACCAGATTGTATAGTCTAGAGGGAAGTGGTAGGATGTAGGAGGTAGTGGTAAATGGGTTCTTGTTATTAGCTAGTAATTTTGTGGAAAAATAAACACTGCTGTATAAGATTGATACAACTAATCAGCACGTTTGTGAAATACGAATCACTTGAGAGGGCACAACTCTTAGATTTTGAGAATGACTATTACAAAAATGTATATATATTGGTATTGTGAGTAATATAACTAAATATGAGAAACTTTTGTAGAAGAAGTTTTAGACGTCACTGGCTAGAATACGTGACCTTGCACGAAATGCATCATTCATCAATTCTTGGCATACCACGGAACTAAAACATAACTTGACTGGTTCTACGTAATGTCTCTCTATCGGCATTCACCAAGTGCATACAGTTCATCAATCTAAGAACACACAATACAAACTAAATTGCAAGTAAAAATATCGTATCTGCCACTCCCAGTACTTTTTACAGGTTATTGCAAGGACTCAATTCATTACCAACGTCAGATTGAAGTTTTCTAAGATATGAAAATGTTGCTTTCTTCGAGTACATTTTATAGCTCGATGACTCATTTGAAGCAAGCCGCTTAACTGATGATGAAAAAATTTGGAGCCCACTGATTGCGCCATGTGTAGTTTACAAATTAAGGATGGTTTCCTGTTACGAGGAGATAACATCAAACACAAAAAGTATCAGTTTGGATTTGAACAATGAAGTCTCTGCAAATGTGAGTGTCTATGCAAACTACTCAGTTCTGTATAATTAAATCCTTGCTCACCTTTTGTTATGTGATATGGACAACTACAGCCGGCCTCAAAGTACAACTTTGAAACATAAATAACTATTCATTGTGTGGGTTGTGCTACCAGAAGCCCGTAGCTATGGTATAAATAATTTTATAGAAATGAGACTATCGCAGCATATTGTGACGCTTGAATGAGTGTAGAGTGACTACTAAGATGTATAGAATACAAAGGACCATATCATATAATATTATGTATAAGTAAGATATTATGTATGGATGCTGGTTGTCTATTCCTGCATCATTACTCACCACAAGAGTGTCAGCTTGTCACCAGCTATTCCTCTTGCAGAGTTGAGTTGTGCTAGTCAGTTGCGGAAGCTTGCTCAGGTAAGTCAGTGCTATCACACGATCATTTTTACAACTGTGAGCTTACATTGAAAAATATTTTAAGTTTATGCTGGAATTGAACCTGTAACCTCTGGGATTTGAGATCACCACGCTTTACACCTGCACCACAGTGACTTAGGTGTTCACTGGCTGTAAAGATTTAGTATTTAGTAATAGATGCATACTAGGAGCACAGTAGAAGGTAATATTGCTCCATCCGACAATGAGGGATAACATCTTCATTGCACTACAATTTGGCAATAAAAATGTGTAACGGCTATACTAATGATGAATAAATGTACACTTACTCTGACTGCCTACCTGGAACTCTATAGTTATATCTTAGCTGCTGCCTGTAATACATAAATAAATACTTGTGCTTACAGATACTTTCAGCAGCACGTTCATGGATCCTATTCAGCGCTGACAGGGGGATGTATGTGGCTGACAGCATATAAATTGTAACATACAGGTAAGCTAATTGTACAACAAATTACTTATGCCTTTTTTTGTTCAATTATGATTCTGCATCAAGCCTCAGATTGAAATATGCCACTTTAGATAATCATAATAATTGCTTTTAAGTAACTTTTTTGAAACTCTTCATACTTGCAAATAAATCAAAGGAAATTAAACATGAAAAGTTTGCTGAATATTCTCAAACACTTTTGGCAGGCAGTAGATTGCACTTTTGTATTAAGGTAACAAACAATTACATGTCATGCCATGTCACATTGTCTGCGTCGTTAACTTCTAGTCATGTGACAGCACAGTTAGATGGTGCAGACGAGATTGTTGTTGTGATATTGTAGGTTGGCATTTAACGCTGAGATGGTTCACCACGACGTAGAGAAGAAATGTCATCTGCTGACCCGATTCATTGTAGAAAATCTCTATGGTTACTCAGACAATGTGAGTTAGTAGCTAGTAGAAAGCTTCTTGAATGTTCTATAAAGAGTTGCTGACTAACAGACATATACGTGCTCGCCAGTCTGCATCTTTAAATTTCCAATAAATTAAAAATGAAATGTTGAATCAATTAAATTATTTCTGCCACTTGAAAAAATTTGTTGCTATGGTAACTGACGATCCAGGTTAGTTTCTATATTGAGGTCTATTTGCATGTTCTTTGGCATTTATACAGTTTTTACCATCATAAAGGTCTCTGTGTCTCATCTCGTATGCATAGATGACAAGTAAAATTTCACATATGAATTCTTGTTACTGAAGTTTTTGTTCACACGTGATCCAGCTCATTGAGAAATCTTTTAGGTGGTATAAAATACTTATAAAAATTTTTAAGTGTCAATAATTTTGATCAGCCAATCACATAAAAATCCACAGCTTTCTAATTAAACGCAGCAAAACTGTTTTTGTACTAAAAAAGAAGCTTTTTTCCTTAATTGTTCGAGTCTTTTTGCTCAACTCTGTCAGTAAGAGCTGCTTGAAAAGGAATGCCAATGCAATCTTCAGCCGGTAAAGCAGAATGCTAGTTGAAAGTTGAAAAAAATTTCACAAATAACGAAATAACCATCACCATGGAGCTCTTTTATCTTTAAGTCACATCTAATGAGTTTCTTTACGCCTGCTGAGCATGGCACGAGCCTCCAGCTTGTGTTTTAACGCTTTTGAGCCAAGTTGTAGCTATCTTGGGCTAGAGTTGGCTTGGACACAGGATTTCCTTCCTTCCCTTGACAAGGTTTTACTCCTGAATGACTACCAACTCTGTAGTGAAAGTAACTGTTTGCACTTTTGCGATGTTTTTTGGGAACATAAAGCTGTCAAATGAAGAAACCATTCCATTGTTTAATATCAGAATTCTGACGTAAAAGGCTATATTTAATCCCGCAGGTAACGTGTCTGCAGCAGGTTGCATAATAACCCCAATATCAGCAAATGATTCCAAGTTTATTACCCATTTATTGAATTACTAGTTAACGGAGTTGTCTTTTCTCTTTGCCTGCACAGCATCTACTGTATGATTGATTATATGTGTTACAGGTGAGAGACAACCTACCTGTCTACCTCAATACATCAGAAAAGGTTAGACTGAGAATCTCTAAAAACTCGTTCACTCTCACGGACAGGACCATCTGGCACAACAAAATAGAGAGAATACCAATCAGCCTTATAAAAGAGTGCAAGGTACATTTCTAGCATCTTCTGTGTATTTATGTAAGTTGTCTCCCCTTTTTCCATGGGAACTTATTTTCAATACCAAGGGCTATTTCATTGCCAGCATACCAATTATTATGATTCACACTAGTTGAATGAGTCAGTCAGCATTTGTAAATGTTTCATATGGTTGAATCACGCTGCCGTTTAGAAATTGTGAAAGGGCAGACAAGAAATATGTCAATCTAGCAGTATTAATTAGGGATGTATTACACAGACAGGCATAATAAGGGGATGTATTACACAGACATGAAATAATCTGTATGCTTATTATCCCTAGATTTACATTTGTATGAATGTCCATGATATTTTTTTCTAAGACCATGGTTAAATTAATTTCATGTAATGATAGTTATAAAATTTGTTTTTCACTTGTGCAGGTTGACACTCTAAGCCCAAAGATATGCTACTTTGCTAACGAGACCGTAACTAACAGATACCAGATAGTAGTCGTACTATGTAAATCTGCAGACGATTCATTTAAGCTAGTCAACATTCTGCAGCAAAAGATCAATAGCCAAGGCTATTATCGAGCTCACAAACATTGGCTACAAAATGGAAGTTTTTCTAACGCTCAAGAGCAGATAACTCCTAGAGCTAAACATCAAACTATAGCCTCAGTTGAAGGAATCAGCAGCCCTAAGTTTGGTTGGCGATCATCACAAAGTCATACACTATCTCAAACACCCGACTTTCTTGTCCAAGATGAAGTATGGAACTATAAGCTATCACCTCTAGCTGACCCAAGAAATTCCAAAATTAGTTTTAAACAACCAAATCCAGCAGATCGAGTGAGTCAGATCACTTTGACCAATGATGACACCTATTGCCAAATACCAGCTGTCGCACAAGTCACACCAGCCAAGGTTGTCTATCAGAATCTTCTAGAATCTCAACAGGGGGCTGAAAACTCAAACTCTAATATATCATTGGACCAAACTAGACCACCCAGTATGGTGCTTCCTTTGAAATCTGTAGATGACAGGGATATAAAAGTGATAATGAGGAGGGCTGAAAATAGCAACAGAAACAGCTCAGGTGGGCATTATTTTAAAGTTTGAGTGTGCTAAACATTTTATCAAAAATAATTTACGAAACAAATGACCATATCATAGTAATCAATTTTGTTTATAAAAAAATTGTTAAAGTGGACTCACTTTAGCTATAGCGTTTCCATAGGCATCATAAAAGCCTCCAAGTTAAAGTCCATTAAGTGACACGCATCAATGCAGTTTCAACGGTTGTCACGACTGCTCTACACGTAGTGTATCTGAAGGCACGCTGAATCTGTGAGTAATTGTGAATGATAGTTTTTATTTTATTTTCTTTCTAATGTCGTAGAAAAAGATCATGACATCTAGTCACTTTTATTTTTCAGCAAAGAAGGAAATGTAAATTGATGGCTACATTTCACCTACTTCATTACTAAAATGTACATTAGATCGATTTTGGCAACTTCGTAGGAAATAGAAAATGAATCAAAATAAACAAGACGATATCTCTATTTATAATCTCGCTACCATAACAAGCGTTCATGTTTATTACTGTAGCAGACGTGTTATTGTTATACACCATTACCTGGCAGCGGATGCGCGGCAGCAGCTTGCAATCAGCAGCATCTACGCTTGTAAAAGAGCGCAAGATGCTGTAATTTAATTAGGTAATATGCTAATGCGTATAACGAGTCAGCGTTAACTGCGTCTATTTAACTGTACATAAACCGCGTGCTCTCGGCTGATTTTTTAAGCTGTGAGAAACTTTCTGTGGTAGTAAAATATTATTACAGCGCGCGATTTTGCTGTTAGCTTATGATGATGTAATCAAATGAGGTGAGTAAAACATTTTGTTGTCATGACGACGATGGGTTGTGTATTGTCACTAGTAGATTAAATAAAAAGTATTTCAAACACTCATCGATTATTACCAATCATTTTCCCATTAGAAGATCAAGATAGAAAAAATAATATTTTTTGGAATTTTAATCGCCGAATTATTGCTGTTAATTATTTCTCTAAGTCCGACTGAGTAACTGATTTAGATTGTATAAATAATTATTATATTTAAATGACCAACCTGCCACTTCAAAAAAAGGATTAATTGGGGTCATTAATGGCAACACAGGTTGTGCCATGGTTAATGAGCCACATAATTTCCTATGTCTAGCGTACCCAACTACACGATGACATCACACTGTGACATTAATGATAAAAGCTGATCAATATACCACAAACAGAAAATATGCAATTTTAATGGTTTTTTTGTAGATTGATAAAATCCATGTGTAGTGGAGTGAGCGTGGGAGATTTTGTGGTACAGTTATGAAAAACTGGAAAAATTTAAAACTACAAACATTTCCACAAACAATCAATTTGAAATCACGAAAACATGAAAACTTGAGCTAAAGCCAAGAAGAAAATAATAACAATTGTGACAATATTATGAAAAGTTATTTCTATGGTTATTGTGAAAAAATTGAATGAAGCCGTTTTTCCGCTTAAACTGAATCCTTGGTAAAAATATTTATGAAATTCAACATCTTTATTACTTTGCCAGTTGTTACTTAAAAATTTTTTAACCACCCGTGAAAAAATGAAATTATTTATTTTTCAATATTAAAGAGCCTAATAGCTAAACTGAATATTTCACAAAAATATTATTTAATTGACTCCCTCAAGTGACTCTTCGTCTAAGCTAATCTACGCTAGTTTGTAAACATAAAAAAGTCCAGCAATAGCCCAAAGATACGCACATGCATGTAGTGTTTGTTATATATCAACATATACACACCCAGCAGAAGCATTCCCTGCTTAATAAGCCAGTACAGAGATATGAAGGCACTAATTACACAGCAATTAGTGAGAGCAGCAAAAATAGACTGATGGGCTGGCAGTATGCGCCATAGCCCTAAAACTAGCTATTATCTATACATCTCTTAATAGGATGTTTCCTAGCAATACATTACCGGAGCTATCGAAATCTCAATTCAAATTTAAACGTCACCCTTAGAGTCATTAATGTTGTGTGATTAACATTTTCCTGGACTGAGGCTTGTTAGAAAATAAACGAAAATATCTTGCGATTATTTTCTGTAAATACCTCCATTGTACTTGTGGGTAACAGCATGCAAGTATGCTGTTACCTCGGAGACAAACGTGTGATGTGTAGCCCTGTTTCTATGTCTAGATATATCCTTGACTACATGTAACCAAGTCTATAATATTAAATGTTGACTCAACAGTTGGTTTTGTAGCAGGCTACAAGAGAGGTCAATGTGTGAGAGAGAGCATGAGATCTACGATAATACAGTATGATAGCGATGATGGTGAAGAAGGAGAAAAGATGGATCATTTACAACGTAACTCGAATGGAATAGCTAGAGTAGTGGTGGGCGGTAATGATACAGACAAAACTGAGTCAAAAAACAGTTTAAATAATATCGATGAAAAGACTGACTTGGCCGCTGAAATAACGGAAGAAGCGGAAACAGATCGAACAAGTGGGGATGGAGCTAATTCACCAGATGTCAACCCTCCTAATGCTGAGGATGTCACAGATAATTCGCTGGATGGAGTCTATGACAATGTGGACGTCGTCAAAGAATCTCTGGAAGAGAAATGTAGGTTTCCTGTTTTAGATGAGGAGTGTGACGAGAAAAAAGTGCCACTGACACCGCAAACCAGTGAAGTTGCTGCTGAAAAGTGTGGCAGCAGTGAAGATGATGAAGATTATGAGCTAGTGCTGACTGATCTTAAGCTACTGACCCAAGGACTTT
Organism: Cryptosula pallasiana; assembly: GCA_945261195.1. Classification (NCBI taxonomy): domain Eukaryota; kingdom Metazoa; phylum Bryozoa; class Gymnolaemata; order Cheilostomatida; family Cryptosulidae; genus Cryptosula; species Cryptosula pallasiana. The sequence continues at coordinate 21,801,497 of OX183133.1, read as the reverse complement.
CGAAGCTTGGCAATAGTCCTGCAGTTGAACCACGATATCCACACCAGATAATAGCAGCAAGATCAGTCAGTCAACTGAGTAACTGCATGTCTACTAGCCAGCTTTCTACTAACGAATCCGTTACAACTCAGCCTAAACCAGAAGTGTCTGCAAATCTATCGACTACATCTGATGCATTTCCTTTACCACCCCCACCTAAAGAAGACACGACTGTACAGAAACGTGTGAGGTCTAAATCTCGTGAGGTTTTACAGAGACCACCGTCGACTGCTAGTGGCTTACATCTGATTCGAGGGAAGAATGATTTACGTCGTAGCACAAGAAGGAAAGGGCAATACACTTCGATTGCTGAGTATGAAAAGATTCAAGGTCAAACCCAAGAATCGAAGCCAGAGGAAGTGCACTGTTTGAAATCAGAAGATCTGCCTGTTCGCAATAGCAGACGAAATCGAAACTCAGTATGTACAAGCACTATGTCAAATTCGAATAACGCTGTTCCTCCGTTGTCTGCTAGAAATCGGAGCACCAACCTGTCACCCAAAAATGATCAACCATCTTCTAAATCAGCTAACAGTAATGGCAAACCTTTTCAACAAATTAACACAAATTTTTCGTGCGACAAAAAAATTTCGAAAGAGGGAGATCTCAGCAGCAGAAGAACTTCACTTCTTTCAATGGCTTCTGTTCCCAACAACATAATGTTGAGACGCGTGCAAAGCTCTGCTAATACAGCCAATGCTTTGGCTCCTCAGAAAAAGGAAACCATTAAAAAGAAAGAAAAAAGCAGAAGTCTTGACAGAAGAAATCTGCAGTTGTCCTCATTTAAAATGATTGACGAAGCTGTTAGCCAAAATGGTTTAACGCTAGTTGGCAGCAGAAATAGTCTAGTGAGTCATGGCAAGTCAACACAAGATGTCTCTGAACCAGCTGCAAGGATACGCCGCCAGAAGGCTAAAGTTGAACCATTCATGCTTGAACAACCACATGGCAAGTTGTCAATGCTGGAAAGCAGCAAAGTTCGACCAATGAAAGCTATTTTTCAACCTTCGCAGCTGCCTGAACAAAAAAAGAAATCACGACCAATGACACAATACATCTCTCTCCCAAATGCACCAGAATGGTCATTCTTTAGACCTCAGCCGTCTGCTACATCTCACACCGACCTGCATATGTGGGAACAAAATCCTGGCTTCAAACGATTTTTTGAAAGCATAATGACTTATGGTCCCGCGGCCAACAAATCTACCAATTCATCTCAGACTAAACACAAAATACTCAACCAGCCTGACATTGTATTAGAGTCTCTGGCACTAGATGAGTTACCAAGGGCAGACAACTCTGACAGCGAAAGTTCAATTAGATCTTCCGCATCTGCTTATTGGCCTCCAGAGCTCAAACAGCAAACAAATTTTTCTGATGACTTTGAAGAAACTGCAAGCTGGAAATTCCATTGTCCAGCAGGTAAAAGCAGACGGCTTATCAACGTTTCTTAGGCTATGGGGATTGTGTACAATCAAAAGATTGTGTTAACCTTATAAATATAGATTTCATATACTTGGACATTGAAAGGACAACTCCAGTATATACTTATTTTTATTGATGTAGATTTACGAATGCACAGCACTTGAAGTTTTTATTAAACTACTAGTACTGTGCAGATAAATAATAATAATATATTATATAACAGTGCTATTATCTTTGAAGTATTCTATGTCAACACGCATGCTAGTAGACATACTTGCACTGACCTCTAAACGTGAATATGAAATGACTGTAATATCCCATGAATAGGTGAACACGTATTGATTTAGCTGCGCTATATTGTAATGAATGAGCAAGCTATTTGAGCTGAGAACAATGTGCAAACAAAGGCATGGCTCAACTGGTTTTATGTAGCTTCTAAGCCATAGATATATGATTGTGAAAGGAGTGCCAACTCCAGTTGCTTGTGATGTCGTCTGAGCCATCACCCTCTGCTGATTGAAGGTAAGTTTTACTTCCTTTTTACTGCCTGTCATGTAGCTTAGAAAGCATCACCACACTTGCCGGTGATAGCTCTATGGTGGTGTCTTTGAGAGAGTACTTTGGTTAGTACAAAGTCTGCTTTATACAAGGGGCAGATATCTCCAGCTCAGGAGATATTGATAAGATTGTGCCAGTAGATTGCCCAGTTCCAAGTTAATCTACTGTTTAAAAGTCACAAAGATTTAAGTTTTAACTATTAGGAAAAAGTATTTTATGCATTTTATTCAAATTTATGCTGTGAAACTAATTTTTTTGCCCAGATTTGCCAATGCTGTGCAACTTTTGAAACATCAACTTGCTACAAATTGTAGCACGCTATAAGTTGGCTCGCTTTTAATCTTGATTATTTCAAAACTGAGATATGACTGTTTTAATAAGTATTTACTTGCTGTTACAGAGCTGGTCATCATGTCAGACAGACCACACAGGAAGTTGATGAAATGCCATGTTCTGTTTCTGGGAGACTCGACACCGGAGCAGACACAGCATGGCTTGCAATCCCTACAAGAGCCTCTGATGAGATGTTACCCTGTAGACAGCCCCGAACAAGTGGAAGGGATAGATTCTTGGCTCACAGTCTTCACATCTGGTATTCTCCTGCAGTATGTAGGCAATAGAAATGAGACACCGATGCCTATTTGGTTTCCGATACAGAACCTTCACCTTGCTGCTGCTACTAAATGTATAAACTACATTGACAAGGGGACAGGTCAGCGCATGGAGACAGAATTCGTTGACATAAACAATCCTGTAGCCCAAAACAGCAGCCACCCACCGCTCTTCTCTATAATAGTGAGAAAGGCCAGCGGTAAAAGGGTGCTACGCTGTTATACATTCCTCGTTAAAGATGAATATCCTGCAGAAATGTTAGTTGATGCATCCAAGTATGCTTTTACAACAAAGTCGGGGTGGTCAGAAGCCCACCCGCCAGAGCAAGTAAGTGTAAAAAAAACTGAGCAATGAAATCGGAGAATCAATAAAATGCCCAACATTGTAATAAAAAATTCAAGAGAAAGTCTGCAATATCAATTGATTTGTATTTTTATGATTTTTATTCACTTCCTGAAAATTTTGAATCTGAAAGTCGTTAGCATGTGTTATTGAGTAAAACAATACAAATGTTTGCTCGGCTAGCGTAGCAGAATGTGTGCCCTAGCTGGTGCCATGTCAAGGCGTGGCTGGACACACACACACTCTCATACAAACAACCTACGCAAACCAAATGCAAAATGATCACAAAAGAAGCTAGTAATAGGATGCAATGGCACTTAAATATGACTTGCAAGAATTTGTATAGATAAAGTTGCTCAGTTGAGTCGTTGTATAGTGTCCTACTTTTGTTACTCGATGTTCATGCATTCAAAATTGGCACAGAGTAACGTACAAATGGACCATTCACCCGCAATGTGGTAAATTAGCTGTAAATGATAAAATGAGTGAAAGCACAAACCGTTTCAAATTTTCTTGAGGAAATGATATTATTTTGCATTTTCATTATTGTTTCACATGATTGTTTATAAAACTTTGAGCATTTTTTTGCAGCTAATCAAAGCTGAGATGGTACCAGGTACAGATGACCCAGACGAAATTGATCAGTTTGATAGTGTCAGCACTGCCGGCCGAAGATCCAATCAGCCAGGCAATCAATCACAGAGTGACACCGAGACAAATAGAAACAAACCGCCATTTCCTGCTCATCTGGTGAAGAAATACACTCTCAGCAGCGCCAGTAGAGGGACAGAACTTGGCAGCAGCACCTCTCCACGCCGTCCTATACCCAGAGAGTTCTTGGGTTCCTCTAGCTTGAGATCTATTCAGAGTGGTGTAAGAGTCGGGCACCCATCTATACCACCCCAAATGTTGGATGGCAGCATTAGAACCACATCATCTGTTAGGGTGGTGAGGGATCCTCGTACAAGAGCGCCTGTGGTAGAAAGAGTGATTAGAGAAGAAATACCTGTCCCGTTTCCGGTCTATCAGCCACCTCCACCCCCTCAAATCATTGAGAAACCTGTCTACATCCCGCAACCTCCTGAGGTACTTTGTCTCATAGTAACGCTTGAAAAATTGAGTTAGTTATTATTATTTATTATAATTTTTTATTATTATCATGAAGCAGAATTATGTAACTCTATGCTGTTGTAGATTCGGCACGTACCGGTGGAGAAAGAGGTGCCTGTACCGGTGCCGGTACCGTATCAAACCACTGAGCCTCCGTACCAGGACTTCTACAGAAAACGCGGCAGCAAACACAAATCTCACAAACATCACACGTTTAAGGTAATATTCATCAGTTGCTTAGTAACCAGTTAGACAGCTCAATGACCATGTATTTACACATAAGATTAAGCGCTCACAAATCTTCAAAGCCAACAAATGTTGCATAAGCATAGGCCCACCCGTGTATGCCTTGAGTCACTACATGATCTCACCAACCATCAGAAAAAGGAGGTTGAGAAAAAAAAGTTGTTAACTTTTTCATTATTGTATTATTTATCTTATATTCTTGTAGAATTACCAACTCTTTGATGACAGGTTTATTAGACCTGATTATGAAAGGTCATCATTCTTTGCAAATCGAGGTGAACCTTACAACTTTGCGCCTCCACCCCATGGCTTTGCTGTACCACCTAACGCCAACTACAGGATACCTGGAGAGTTTTATCATATGAGAGGCGGTAGAAATGTGAGGGTTATTTTCATTTCAATGCAAACACACAGTTTTTAATCTTTGACTTTTTAAAAAGTATGGTATAATTCATTATCGCAGCGCAAATCAGGAGGAAGGCAATATTCCAGCAGCGGTGAGACATCTGATGAGGAATATAGAGGACGGCAAAGACCGAGAGAGTACAACCCCAATTCTAGAAAGTAAATTCATTAAATATTATTTATCTTTTAATTATTTTTTTTTACCAGTTTTGTTAACCATAGACAAAAAGTCTGTTATAAGAATGAGCGCATTAATTATATGTTGTAGTCAAGGGATTGTAATCACAGAGCTGCACTCGCCAGATGAAAGAAGCAAATCAGATGAAAGAAGAGATCGACAAGAACGAGAAAAAAATTTGAGAAATTATAATATTGATGAGATAGAAAAAAAAGCAAGTGGGCTCAGAGTTCATGAATCAAACAGAAATGGGGTGGCAGGTACGAATAGCTATTGAATTGTTTTAGCGAATTGGTTTAACGGGCACCTACTTCCATTTAAGAAGTATTCAATATCTCGGTGTGCTGTTTTTATCAGGACCTGAATTTAAATGGTCGGCCATGCCGTCTAGCCCATCTGGAAGAGAACGGGAGAAAACGTCTGGCAAACAAAAGAGATCAGAAAGAAAATCGTATGACGAATCGTCCAGTCCTGAACGAGGGCAAGTTTACGTTGGTGCAGAACGTGCAGAGAAGCCTCGGTCAAGCTATCATCTGTTAGGGTAAGCCTCAGAGTAATTGGCTGTGCAACTTAACACTGTTTGGGTGGGTAGAGTAGAAACCTTACACTCCCCTTACACTCTATCTAATGATTCCAAAGAAAACACAATAGATTGAAATATAATCTGTTATTTGCGATGTGAATAAAAAGAAACGAATATTTTTAAAAATGGAGTATCATAGATTTTTGTTAGCCTACTCACTTTTTTACAACACGTTTTAACATTATTTAGCGATCCAGTGATCGAGGAATTGAAACAGAGAGAGAAAGAAAAAAAGAAGAGAGGGAAGACAACTGATAGAGTAGAAGAATATCCAGACTACAATGGTGCCTCTACTAGCAAAGAATATTTTTTCAAGGTAAAACATTGAACTCAAAAGAGTTATTATCATATTTCAAAGGCTTTTTACATTTGCAAAGGTTGAACAAATCTAGAGTTGTCCCCCATGACATTGATTTTTGTTTGAGAGCTGATTCAGGTAAATTTTGAGTTAAAGCAACAGAAATTAAAAAAAGAATTGGCATCAAGATGCACTGCTGGCTCAAAATTATATTTTTCAACACGCAGTGATTTAATTTTGACAAATTTGAAGACGAACCGAATTCACAATGGCGTATTAGTCATCCAATGTAAACCATAGTGCTTGTACTTTGCTGCCTGCTTTCACCAAACCCTTATTCACTCTCTTGGTTGGCTCTCTGCAGGAGCAGACAGAGGCACCGCCAAGGAACTGGATGGACCAGAAGAAGGAATACATGAATGAGAGAGCTTTTTCCAGCTCGCTTGTCAACGACCCAGATAGTAACATTACTAATGCATACGCTTTGAATAGAGGACCTGAGGATGACACCATGCTAGATAGATCAATGGGTGGGGGAGTTCCTATTCCCCCACCTCTGCCTCCAGACTTGAGAGTCGCTGCTGGCATGTACTAAAGCAAAGTTTCGATGAGAAATTGCTCTTAGAATTAGACAACCGTAGAATTTGTTAAATTTACGATTATTTTTACGACGTAATTTACTTGTACTATTCTTATCAAACTCTTCCAAGATTAATTATTATTATTTTTTCTAATCTAATAATGATTTATAAGTAAAATATATACCGTAGAAGGTTTTTAAATTTTTTGAGGCAAATCCAACATTATAACGTTAGGAATTTATTTTCACCGACTCATAATGTAATATATTATCTTTTTACAATTATTGTATTTAGGCAACGGAGTTGATGGTTTTGCACTTGAGTGAACGTATGGTAGCCCGAGCGTGCTAGATACAATGCGTGTAGGTGTGATGGCTATCTAGCTGTATCCATTATACTAATTACAACCCTTTATTATATAATTACATATCATTAGCCCTTGGTACCGAATACATATGAATCGTGCACTAGCAAGGCTGTCTGATGGTCACACCAAAAGATAAATGATAAATGCGTACCATGAACATGTTGGGGTTTGTCTATGTGTACGAATGACATATACTTGGCAAACAGCCAATTTACAGCTTTTTACAAGAAGTCGTTCTATTTTTGTTTTAAAAAGAATTTTACTAAGTCTGTTGTACCAGTAAGTTGGTAGAGTGTACTGTAACGAATGGCTAGTGCCTCGCATTGTGAGAAAAGAAAACTAAGTCTATTATGATATTCCAAAATTTCTATAGCTTATAAAAATTTCCTCACCAAGAAGACATTAGGTGTTGTTTGCCTAACAAATACTTATATGCTAAGCACTTCAGTTATTTACATGCATAGACTGAGTAGAGGAAGGGGAGGGAAGGGGGGGGGGGGGGGGATCAGTGGAAGGTAGAGCCCCTGTCATAATAATATTGTTATAGTGGCCCCAGTGAATAGAGAAACAATGCACAACATGCAGCTTATCTATTTTCGTTGAATATAATATAATATAGTCCAAAATTTGATGGAATCTCATTTAATTCCTCGGCTAATACGATAATACGTCTACCTGCATTTATTAGCCCAACAGGACATTACAATGAATGTAGACGGAAACAATCTTCAACGAGAATGGAGGCAGACACACCTAAGAATAATATGATTGGTCGACTGGTCAACTGGTTGACTGTGCCATGAAGACAAATATTTCAACTTTTGTTCTAGCAAGTCTCAAAATCTAGTTTTGTCGCAGTGAAAAACCTCCTTTTGATGTCCACTTAACTGCAGAAATGTTGATTCTACTTTTTTTCACGAAGATCTCCAACTGTTGGAGCAAATGCCAAACAATATTTTATATGTCACCAGAAATGAATGGGGACATCTTTTAATAAAAATATCGTATTAACTTTTCTTGTCTGCATATTGTAGGCATTCGCGCATTCACCCACATTCATCCCTCATCTCCCAGCACTCAGTTTTGTTGTATTTCAATCCACTCTACAATTGGTCGAATTCCCATCCCAAGTAGTCTAGAAGTGAACACCTGTGAAGGTAGGAGGGGAGGGGTGGTAACAGCTGCACCCAAGGGCTGCTGATTATTTCTCTATTCTTTGTGCTTAATATTACATGTTTGGGTCTCATTTTGATCTGATAGTAATTTGTGCTAGCTAACTTGCTTTGCAATGTATTTTATAAATACTTTTATACATGAATTTTATATTTAAAGCCTGATAGTCATCTATAATTATGATAAATATAAGGCTGTAGAATAGCATTTCTTACAACAAAAAACATAATATTTGCAGTGTGACCATTTCCTGCTTGGAGCCCAGACAGCATAGTTAGGATCAAGAAGAATCGAGAGAGACTTTTGTCAGTTTAATGCTAAACTTGGTTGTGGCTTTGTAGTTTGTATCTCAAGTGAGATAATGAATGTTAGCACATCATCTTCTCACTCAATAGTGTTTGGTGTCAGCGAATTTTACCTGGTTTAGATTTAAAATTATAGGCCAAATGGATGGGTTGCTCCATTTTTAGTTTCATTTTGTGTGCTCCCATTTACAATGTTAAATTATCAACTAATGCGCAACCTGCAGTGATAACTACAAAATTGTATACAGTAGAAACAGTCTGCTGCGATGTACTACTGATTGTGAGACTCTCGGGAGACTGAACTCGTATGAGCAACTGCAATGTACCTCAACAAATGTTAGTGAAGTGGTGTTATGCACAGGAATGATGCACGGAAGCCATATAAGACAAAAGATATAACTGACTTTCAAGGTATGATGGTAAGGGTAGCAAGATGAAGGCAAATGCTATTGACGTAACATTAGATTTACTTTGTCTTCTATAGTCACTGCGCTACAAGACCTAAAAAGATGCCAATTTTTGCCAAAGAGAAATATCTTGGTTTAGTTCCCTTACGAGAGTGTATGTACTACATCAGTACTCGGAGTCAAAACATATGCAACTCCACACTTACATGATTGCTACTTAGGATATTGGGTTGAGAGTAAGTGCAGCTCGTGAGAGCTCGTGGCTAGAATACAGTGATGCCGCTGATAGACAAATGCTGAATGTATGGTACTAGAGGGACTGACACAGGAAGTGCCAATGTGTCAGTTTACCATGCAGTGTTGTATAGAGGACACCAACTCAAAGAGACAAATAGCACATATAGTATTCAATCTGCTACTTCACACCAAGTGTATTGCAGTAAATGGAAGGTAAGTCAAGCCAGTAGTTGTACGTATCAAAAATAATCTATGTGTGCTAGAGTGTCAACTCTTCCAAGTCTTCATCCAGCTCATCCAAATCCTCCCCATCAAACAGATTCTCGTCTATTGGTCCTGCCTCGTCTATGGTGGCGGCCATTGCTGCCGCTATTGCTGCATCCGTCGCTGCCGCAGCCTCACTCATTTTGGTTTCTTCATCTTGAGAAGCTAAAAATGTATTAGCTATAAAATACTTGTACATTAATGTAGCCATATATAACGCAATAAATGGAAATGAGAGCCACAATGAACTTATTAATAAGTTTGGACATGCTAAGAGAAGCCACAGCTTATGTGAACCAGTCCACCAACACTAGTCCACTAACACCAGTCCACTAACACCAGTCCACTAATACCAGTCCACTAACATCAGTCCACTAACACCAGTCCACTAACACCAGTCCACTAACACCAGTCCACTAACACCAGTCCACTAACACCAGTCCACTAACACCAGTCCACTAACACCAGTCCACTAACATCAGTCCACTAACACCAGTCCACTAACACCAGTCCACTAATACCAGTCCACTAACACCAGTCCACTAACACCAGTCCACTAACACCAGTCCACTAACACCAGTCCACTAACACCAGTCCACTAACACCAGTCCACTAACATCAGTCCACTAATACCAGTCCACTAACACCAGTCCACTAACACCAGTCCACTAACACCAGTCCACTAACACCAGTCCACTAACACGATACAAAACTGTCCACAAAGTACTAAACTAAAGTGAACGCAAACTGCATTGAAATGGCTAGATTGTTGTGCATGTGATGGGCAGACAACTCCTAGATTAAACAGGCCACAAGGCTGCTACAAAGACTGGATGAGTGAAATAAAAAGATGGCTGAAATTAGACTCTATAAGTAACTTCTCACCGATAGAATTACAAAAGAGCTGTGGTGAAATCATCCAAACATAAACTAGTTTCAAAAAGTGAGCTCTGTCTCAAGAGAAGACAACTCTTGTTATTTACAAGCAGCGCACCCAGCAGCCAAAGAGTAAAAAAGATATGCCTAGTTAGAGTTCTACTACTCACCATGATCTTCCTCTAAGGAGACAGCAGTGGCGGCACCCTTAGATGTGAGCAGGTAGTTTAAGTCAGCAAATCTCTCTCCAGTGTCCACAGAAATCTCTGAGTTTATTGTGGGAGCTGCAGCCTTGCTGGCAGAGTAGGCAAACTCAGAGAGGTCAATCTCCTTGTACTGCACCGCCTCGGCTGCCTGTAACAATAGCGGCAGCACTCGTCATTGCATACAACATTACAGCATGTCAGGACAACTTGTCTGGTCTGGGACAACCAGTTTGATGCAATTTGGGAGTTGTGTTCTCTAATCAAATCAATGCAATGAGAGGAAGTGGGTTGTAACAGTGGTGATAGGCAATACTATAGGGATAAATTGAAGTCTATACAAACAGCGCTCACCATCTCATCGGCGTCCTCTCTCACATATGCATTGTCATCAGCATCGTCATCGTCTCCTGCCACAAGGTCAGGATTAAATGTGAACAGGTCACGACCGCTGACTCCAAACATTTTGCCTTGTTTGAAGTCTGTCTTTTTCTTCTCATTAGCAGCCTTGTCTTTTTTAATCCTCTCACCTCTCTATAGAAGATAGAGAACACATGGAGTGGACACAGCTGTCTCACACCACCGTATATAATACGCACACTAATATAATGTAATACAGTGAAACAACTACTTACCTTTTTAGCCTTCCAGGCAAGGAAAGTCTCCAGAGTAACTCTGGTCAGGTTTCCACCAAGTTTCGCTCTATCTCTCTCTATCAGTTCCTCTAAAGTTATCGTCTCCTGCAAGTTGTATGTGTAAATAAACCATAGGACGCAGATAAAAGACTACAACACACCGCATGGCTGGTGTTATTTACAACGACTCCACTCACTTTCTGTTCCTCCATTTTCTTCCTATCCTTAGCGAGTACATAGCCAGGGGGCAAGGCATGTCTGTAGTGACATTTCTCTCCGCCAGGACATTCCCAGAACCAACCATATTTGTTAGACTCTACAGCCTCCAGGAAGTGCTTGCAGATCTATAACAGCCAACCAACATTGCAAAACGACTCCAGCACTGAAATAAAGTCTCAGCAAAACTTTTTTGTTGTTGAAACCAGCACATTTCTATAAAATGTATGAATCTATAACTAACACGCTGTAAGTACATTGCATCAAGGTGTAAGTACATCAAGGTGTAAGTATATCAAGGTGTAAGTACATCAAGGTGTAAGTACATCAAGGTGTAAGTACATCAAGGTGTAAGTACATCAAGGTGTAAGTACATCAAGGTGTAAGTACATCAAGGTGTAAGTACATTGTATCAAGGTGTAAGTACATCAAGGTGTAAGTACATTGTATCAAGGTGTAAGTACATTGCATCAAGGTGTAAGTACATCAAGGTGTAAGTACATCAAGGTGTAAGTACATAAAGGTGTAAATGATTACGCTTTCTTGTTGACATAAAGAAAGGAAAGTATAAATGGGTCACATTGACATACAATAGTAGTGGGAGGAAGTCCTTTGTTTTTAGTTCCGTGTTTCGTGTTGACAACGTCTTCTAGTTTCTCTTGGTCCCATGCTTCCATGGCATCATCGGCTGCACAGACCAATCAATGCAATCAATTCATAAACACTGTCCTTAGCGACACCATCACAACTATATCTGGTATACATAGCACCTTCTAACCGATAATACAACGTGACACTCACCTTTCTCATCAGTATATAAACTTCTTTTCTCTGTCTTTTTGTCAATCGCCAGGTCGTGTGAGAACTTGCATTTAGCACCTTTACCACAGTTTCCTTGTTTAAAGAAAGCGCAGAGAACAGACTTTGGATCAGCACCTGTAATTCATCGCGACAATATTAGACAAGTTAATAAAACAACAAACAACAAAGATGATAAAATAAATGAAACATACCAATGGATATATAATAATAAAACTGAGAAATAATAATTACAGCAAGCGGCTCAGTTTATGTCGCAGACTTCACCTTTAGAAACTGTCTGTACTGGTCTGAAAAGATTGTTTAATTCTGCTTTCTTCTTTGCTTCCTCGTCTTTCTTTTTCTGCTGTGCTGCTTGTTCTTGGGATACTTTCTGGCTTGGATTCATAACCTGCTTGTGTACTTGGTGAATGAACTTTTGTTGCTTCGTTCCTTTTTTATTTTTTAGACCAAAAGTTTTGTCCTAAAATATAAGTTATAACTAAAAATTAGAGAGACATAAAAGATTGTAAGTAAACAGCATGCGACAAAATACAACAATAACGTGAATCGATTTTTAAGATTGGGTAACAATCATGCTGACTGGCAGCAGATAGCATCGTAATACTTTTGCTACTGATGAATATTGTAAACAATGCTTCTGGAAACACTATGCATATAGGGTAGTCGCTGACAGTCGTTGAGGCCTCATTGACGAGTGTTGTTTAGCGAAAGTTTGTAATTTAAAACGTAGAAATAATAACTTTCTACAGCGTCTATGGAAACCCTATAACTAAAGCAGGGCTGCTTTACTGGACGTTTTATTGTTAATTAATTACGATAATTTTGTCGTTTGTTATATTATTTATATACAACCACTTATTGTCACAATTTCAAATCAGCAGAGTACTAATAGTTCAACTCGTTGGAATTGCGTCTGAGTGCTGCTGGTTCACAAATTAAGTCAATGTCAAGTCTGCCTCTCAATAATGCTAGCCGCCTCGCTTGTCACTTCGCATCATTGAGCTTAAATTGCCCTTTGCCGCCATGTTTTGGCACTGAATGACAGGATTTCCGAATGGTATCATTCAACCTTTAGTTACTCCCTACACATAAGGTATCTGGAAGTATCAAAATGACACCCATGAAAAGATAAAAGATAGTCGTTACGCTACAGCTAGGTAGATAAAGTGTTTACATATTTTGATAAAGCATCAGTGCAAAAATATAAGATAATGTTTTTGGGGAGCTCTTATTGTTTCATTTATGCTTTTAAACAACCCATTACGTCAAACAACAAATGAATGACTTTAGGAGTAATCTGTGAAATGAAGCAAGGCAAACAACAATTGGAAGAAGTAACCTATAGACAGAAAAATCATAGTTCAACTACAAATAATTACTACGTCACCAGATGAAAGAAAAACATTAAAAATTATCATCATCATTAATCCTACTGTTCAGTTCTAAAATAGTTATGTAGCAGTATCTGAAACAATAAAAAGCCAGCAAACATTGTTTTTAGTAATGGTTTGGTACATATTATATTATTAATTAACAAGTCGCTTCTGTTTTGTTTCAACTGAGTTATAATAATCATCTGATGTTAAAATATTATTATTATTATAGCTGTCCAATAAACATTGGCTGAATATTGTGAAACATGAAATAAATTAGTAGTAGTAACATTTATAAAATAATAACGATGCGTATGGAATGGATAAGCTTAAACAACAACACAACACCATAATAATAATAATAACAACAATATCAATGATAAAAACAACAACTGATACTAACTAGTTTTTACTGTCAATGATATTATTTATTTATCATTAGAAATAAATCAATTAAAAATAAGGGTAATTAATTATAACAATTGATTATTATTTTTGTGATTATTGTTCATCGGTTAACACCTTGATTAAATTTACTACTACTACCTACCACTATTATTATTACGATTATTATAATTATTATTTTCTCTCGCCACTTGCCTATTATTTATTATTACCAATAATAATTTAAATAATAGTTGCTTATTATTATCACCGATAATAATAATAATTACTACAATAATTTATTATTTAATACTATCATTTATCATTATTATTATTATTATTATCATTAATTATTATTACCCATATATAATAACAATAATTAATAATAATAAAACAAAAACAACTATTGATATAAATTAATAAATATTATTATTATTTATAATATTTATTAATTTATATCAATTCAATAGTGTATTATAATAATAGTAGTATATATATGTATCATTATTATTTTATATATAGTAATAATAATTATTATTATTATAATAATAATATAATAATAATAATAATTACTACAATAATTTATTATTTAATACTATCATTTATCATTATTATTATTATTAATTATTATTACCCATATATAATAACAATAATTAATAATAATAAAACAAAAACAACTATTGATATAAATTAATAAATATTATTATTATTTATAAATAATATTTATTAATTTATATCAATTCAATAGTGTATTATAATAATAGTAGTATATATATGTATCATTATTATTTTATATATAATAATAATAATAATAATAATAATAATTATTATTATTATAATAATAATAATAAAATATAATAATAATATATTATATTTGCAGTTAAATCATTCATTATAATAATAATAATGATAATAATAATTATAATAGATCGACAATAGATAGGAGTATTAATACATAGCAGTAGTAATAATATATGTATAATATATATATAATTAATAAAATAAATAATAATTATTATTATTATAAATAATAATTATTATTACTTATTATTATTATAATAATAATAATAAATAATAATAATTTATTATTATAATACTACTTTGATATCACAATAATTATTGGTAATATTCATACCTCCACAACTTTAGCCTTCTGCTTTTGCTCAGTCTTTTTACTGGGCGCATCTTTTTTCTTTGGAGGCATCTTGGCACGGACAAAGCAGAAACTACAGAAGAGAATGAAAAAATAACGCAGCCTCCTGTCTAGGTGGTGAAATCCTTGCCTTGACACTTGGATGACCTCACAAGTAGCGTCAAGAAGTTGTACTGCAGGTAAACCTACAGCAATTTTCATCCATGGCAATTTTATACAAACATAATGCGTGCTGACTGCAAACCACAATTATTTTTTGACCAAGAGGAGACAACTAAAAATAATGCATTAGAGGAGACAACTCCAACCAAGGAGGCCTTGGTGTTAATCCTTTCTGCAATTTTGATTACTTCTAATCCAACTCCTTGACTGTGCTCATAAAAGGATCTAGGTCAGGGTCAATAAACGGCACTGGGTCTAGATAACGAATAATAATGCGTCCCTCCGCGATACAATTTAGAAATTTTTTTAGCAAATAGCTAATGGTTACCAGTTCCACATCAATGTACTCCAACGAATCACCTGGAATCCTCACATTGCAGATTTTTAAACTCGTTTTATTCATGTAAAAATATATTTTGAGATTTGTTGATTAAACTAAAACCTGCTATAACCTGCTTTGTAATTTATAGCTACAAAACAATTACAAAAAGATAACATCGACTAGAGTATGTACAATTTTATACATAATGACAATTAACTGTACACATTCACTCAAACTGTCACTCGCTGTTTGTCATGTGACTTGTGGTGATACACAAATGACACAACTGACTGCCACGCCCCTTTCAATATGGTATCAACGAGTCCTTTCTTGTCAGCAGAATGATTCCATGAAGACAGACTATCTCTACAGTCGCTTCCTTCAGGTGGACCTTTCACTTGTATGTTGTTAACACACCTTCTACACTTGAACCTATGACAGAAAGTAATGTTATATTATATATATTTATTGCGTAAGATTGACGGAGAAAAGACAAGACATGCATGCCACTGGTGCAGACGATATCACAAATCACCTGTCATGGGTGTCACTTTTAGTGGTGCTATTATAGACAAAAAGCTCTCTAAGATCTCCCAGACTAAAATGTCTCTCCACATCCTGCTCTTGATCAACCACACAACTACTGAGTGCCTTCTTGTGCTCCTGCCGCTGAAATATCTTCTCTTCTATTGTACCCGTCTACAATGTATTGTGGGTATTGTACCAGTCTACAAGGTATTGTGGGTATTGTACCAGTCTACAAGGTATTGTGGGTATTGTACCAGTCTACAAGGTATTGTGGGTATTGTACCAGTCTACAAGGTATTGTGGGTATTGTACCAGTTGACATGGTATTGTGGGTATTGTACCAGTCTACAAGGTATTGTGGGTATTGTACCATTCTACAAGGTATTGTGGGTATTGTACCAGGCTACAAGGTATTGCGGGTATTGAACCGGTCTACAAGGTATTGTGGGTATTGTACCAGTCTACAAGGTATTGTGGGTATTGTACCATTCTACAAGGTATTGCGGGTATTGTACCAGGCTACAAGGTATTGCGGGTATTGAACCGGTCTACAAGGTATTGTGAGTAGCTAGTGGCTTGAAATGGTTATACTGTCTCTGTAACCAGTCTCCCTATATTCTACTTGAAGTAATTTATATACTATGGAATGAGAGGACAACTACAGAGTTGATGGCTAATACGACAACAATTTCAACATAGCAATTAAACAGTAGAATCAATGACAGTACGATAAAGATCAGATTTTGTAGAGCGAATTACTCCCACTTTTCACATGTCATTGGCTATTATTATTTCTAGCTGGGCATAATAATTTGTTCTTTTAGCTCAACATTAGTAATAGAAGAAAATAAAATAACAAAAAATACTGATATGTAAAAATATTTTCCTAATGTGGAATAGCAATGCGTATCAGTAGACAAAATGAATTGCAGAAATTGGGTGTGTTTCCCCCAAATCTACTCGCCAAGTGTTCTCTTATAGTACATATTATTGCTGGTAGAATTATTTAAAAACATGACTGGAGTTGTGCTCTCATGGGAAACATTGCATGAAGCTTCAAGAGGAGACAACCACTATGCACAGAGCCAATACATGAACTCACAGCCACCAGCCTGTAAATGTAACACTGCTTCTTCTGTCCATCTCTCCATACTCTAGCCATTGCTTGGTCGTCATTGGCTGGATTCCAATCCGGGTCAAACATGACGAGACGATTAGCACCAATCAGATTCAAGCCACACCCACCTGCCTTACTGCTCAGCATGAAGATGAAGTCTGAACTCTAGAGAGAGCAGAAAAGTGCAGACAATGTTATGGTTGTTGGCTACAGAGGAAAAACAAACTTTCATAAAAAAAAAGCAGTGAAGAGATTTTATATAATTATCAACTATAGAAAACACTGAGTTATTACTCTATTTTTTACAACAAAATCAATAGATGTATAAAAATAAAATGTAGAGACAGCAACCAACTTGACATCGCTAAAAGGCACTATAAAGTAATGACTACATTTGTTCCTCAATAGCTGCTAATGTCATCACTCTCTATTTTACCATTTAGAGCCAATGCCAGCCACAACCAATCCGGTACAACTGAGTTCAACAGGATATGATGTCTACGCAATAAGAGAAAACAAACAAATGCGGTTACCGTCGGATCATTAAACCTTTCTACAACTTTTGCTCTTTTCTTTATACTCATCGAGCCATCGAGTCTGACAAACTTGTAGCTGTACAAACAAATTAACAACCCATAATGCCTCAGTTAAACACAACAACAGTAATAATAGAGGGATAAAAAATTTCATAACATTCAGGAACACTGCTTTAATACTCAATTCTCTGAAAAAAACTATTCGGGAGCTGGAATCGAACCCAGAGCCAATATAAACCTGTACCTAACAGCAATGTCCACTTGGCCACACGCTTGCATACTTAGCACTTACCCTCGTAATCTAGACAACCTCTCAAACATATCCAGGGTTTGTGTGTAGTTGGAAACCAACACAACCTTATCGTCTGTCTGCGCCTTCACCATAGCAAGTAGGAAATCTAATACTTGCATCTTACCTGCAGTGTAGCCAAGTGATAAAGTATAAACTGCCAATGACACAAAATGTAGTACAATGTCAAACAATGTCACACGATGACTAACAATGTCACACAATATCATATGATGTCAAAGAAGGTGAGATCACCTGACAGCTGTGGCTGGAAACTCTTGTTGTTAGCGAAGTAGTCAGGAAACAGTTTCATGATGTTCTTTGGGATGTCTTTCTCCTTACCAGTTCGACAGGCCTCGTATATCAACTCTGGGTCTGCCAGGGGAGACAACACCACTTATATAACAGGACGCTTTAAATATGATAGTGAGCAATAGAGTGTCACCTTTACACAGTGACTGCAGCAGAGATCTGTCTTTTTGTGGGTCAAGTCTCAAGTTATAAACAGTGGTAACTGGGTGGACAACTCCTGACAAAAAACACTGATCTCCAATGCAAGTAATATGGAGTTGTCTCTTTACAGTCCTATAAACTTCGAAAAGGAAGCACAACTCCTAATGACAAATGTAAAAGCTGTGAACAGGAAGCCTGCTTATGAATAAAGAGCAATTATAAAATGATTTTCAGCAATAATCAACGAGCTAAAACTTGGTATTTTTTTCTTTATAGCTTCTAATAACTAATCGGCACTTCAACCCTATCAGCAATTATTTATCAAATGACTGGAATACTTTAGTTGTTTTATGTCAACATCGATCCAAGCAGTATAGACGTGTGGTAAAAGCCTGCATTCAATAGACAATAAACCCGAAAATAAAATGACCAAACCAAGTAGAGTTACTTACGATTGCACAGTTTCTTGAGCTGAGTGATTGATGAGAGAGAAGAGGGATTTATCTTATCTTGTTCCCCGCATTCAACAAACTTAGCAGAGTAATGTTTAGTGTAGGCTGAGTACAGCTGGGCCTGCAGGTCTGTTAGTTTACAGCAAACTACCTGCTCGACTGTAACGAACAAGAGTTTGGTCTAGTCCAATAGTGCACAACACAGAGGAGCAGATAACTCCAACAAGAGCAGACAACTCCAACAAGAGCAGACAACTCAAGCAAGAGCAGACAACTCAAACAGGAGCAGACAACTCTAACAAGAGCATACAACCCTAACAAGAGTAGACAACTTTAACAAGAGAAGACAACTCTAACAAGAGCAGACAACTCCAAGAGTCACATAGAATTGGATGATAGGTAGACCTAGCATACTGACTTTTCACTGGCAGGTATTTAGTGAGCAATGCCTGCGTTCTACGTATAATACAGCGATCAACAACGGTGAGTAGCTCTGCCAGCCTTTCTTTTCCTTTCTGATGAACTGAGTCTGTCGCATCAGCATCTCTACTGTTTAATATAGGAGCTTCGTACTTCTTTTTGAATTCGCTGGCTGTGCCTAGCAGTGTAATCATATCCAGTAGTAATACCAAGTTATACATGCAACCTTACCAAGTAACGCATGTAAACATACCAAGTAATACATGTAACCATACAAAGTAACATACGTAACCATACCAAGTAACACATGTAACCATACAAATTAACGCATGTAACTATACCGAGTAACACACGTAACCATACCAAGTAACACATGTAACCATACAAATTAACGCATGTAACTATACCAAGTAACACATGTAACCATACCAAGTAACACATGTAACCATACAAATTAACGCATGTAACTATACCAAGTAACACATGTAACCATACCAAGTAACACATGTAACCATACCAAGTAACACATGTAACCATACAAACTAACGCATGTAACTATACCAAGTAACACATGTAACCATACCAAGTAACACATGTAACCATACCAAGTAACACTTGTGACCATACCAAGTAACGCATATAACCATACCAAGTAACGCTTGTAACCATACCAAGTAATGCATTTAATCATACAAAGTAACGCATGTAACCATACAAAGTAATGCATGTAACCACACCAAGTAGCGCATGTAACCATACAAAGTAAAGTATTTAACCGTACAAAGAAACATATGCAACCATACCAGGTAACGCATGTAGCCAAATCAATTAACACATGTAACTAACCATACCAAGCATACAGGTAACCATACCAAGCAAGCCAGGATTCACAAAGTTGACCAGACTAAAGTACTCCAGCAAGTCATTCTGTATGGGAGTTCCAGACAGAAGTAGTCTCCTCTTGCACTGTAGAGAGTTTAGGGCTGTGTAGGTCTGGTTCTCACTATTCTTTAGCCTGTGGCCCTATAACGCGAATAAAATGTTTGTTTGAAAGCAAATTAGAATATTTGATGATAAAAACCATCACGTGCATAAATATTCAACTTTTTCAGCAAATTGTTCAGTTTGAAGTCGACTTTGCAGGTAGGCAACTCTAAGTTTCACTACAGCCGCATGTTACGCTAAAATAATTCATGTAACTATATAAGTAGTAATGTGAGAAATGTACAAGTTTTACTGCAGTAGGTGTTGCACTCTCATGTCCAAGCAAACCTACGTACACGACAGATGTGCTGGTGTGTCTGCCACTAAATATTCCAGCTATATAGACACAGTATGTGAATAAGCTTCAAGTAAACGGAAAAAATGACCGGCACAAATTTGTAAATTTGATTTTTTATTAAAACTAGATGTGTAGGTGGCAGAGTTTCAAACAACAACATGCAAGTAGTTTGCTTGCTACGACTAGAGGTGCCTGTACTACTACATCATATCAACTCCTGCTACATTATCACTAACTACTGGTACAAGCAGTAGACAATGATATACCTCGTCACAAAACATGATGCCGATTGGTCCACTATTGAGTTGGTTGATGTGCAGACGTAATGTTTCATAGGAGATGATCAAGATGGGTGTTGGGTGGCGTCTGCCGTATGTGTGCATAAACCCAGCTACAATATAAAGATTGGATATATTGTCAGGTGGTAAATTTCTGAAAAATTGCGGGAAAAAGCATGTTCCACCAGGAGTTGAACCTACAACTCTGCGCTACCAAACCAACCTCTATTCACTGAGCTATGCCGAACACCATGACCTCTGTGGTTATTTTAACTATAGTTTCATTACAATAAGGAGGAACAGAAGTGTGAAATATATCATAGATTACCTAAGTCTTTGTCTATTTGTTCCCTGGATCCGCTGTCAATGGCCAGCGCTGACACCTTCTGGCCCAACCATTTGCTTATCTCATTGTACCAATTCTAGACAAAGTATAGCAAACAGGCGGATATAATAAGCTGTAAGTACGTAAACTAACTACAATCAGAGATGCATAACTCGTCATACCTTCACAAGACTGGAGGGGCAAACCACCAACCCTTTGTCTATGAGAGGTGAGCCAGACGGACTCTGTTTCTATAACCATAATAATATGTCGCAAAAATAAATTAGAAAGATGAAAGAGGAGTTGGAAGTTTTGCGGTAGTCTTTCTATAAATTTAAAAACCAAAAATAAAAAACCCATTGCTAATTAAACCCAAACAGACCCAACAGATGTGAGCATCAAGGAATCACGTTGCACAAGACATACAACCTACCAAAACAGTCCAAAGTAGAGTTATACATTGTAATGTTTTGCCCAGTCCCATCTCATCTGCCATAATACTTCCACTGTAGTCACTAATCTGCATCTACAGAAGGAAAAAACAAAAATTGCCACACTCGAGGTGAGGTGATACAATACAGGTTGACAAATAACGTAGCCATCACTTACTCCTGTCACACAGTCATACATGAACTTGACACCCTCACGCTGATGAGGTCGAAGGACTTTTGATAGCACCGGGTCAACGACCACATGTACTTCTAGATCATTCTCGCTAAAAAAGGTATAAAATATCAGAATACTGGATCAAAATGATTAAAACTAAAAAATTGTCATGAAACTTTTCTCACGTATACTAACCTGACGTTAAGCTGCTCGTGGGCACGCAACTCCTTTGGATGATAGAGAATTAAGGCTCCTTCTTCTTCAGGGTCGTGTAGGGCTCTCTTGGCCCCTTGGCGACGTATTCCTAAAGCTTTAGTGTACAACGGCCCTTTGTAATTTGGTATGGGAATCTTAAATGGCCTGGACAGTATTTTCTTTATTAAATTTTCCTGTAGCAAAACAAGACTTAATCCAAGACTTAATCCAATGCAGCGCTCCACAAACTGCAGTACGTATTATTTGTTTACATAAAAAAAAGTAAATCAGCGTTTACTAACTTTTTTATAGCAGTTAACAAAAGTAATATTCACAGAACCATTGTTACTAGTAGAGCTCAACGTCCTTCACGGCAATGATGGAATAGTAAAAAGATTATTACTCTAATATAAACTAACGTAATCGTCCTTGGAGTTGTCTTCTTCTGTAGAATCTGCGGAACTGTTCGTGATGCTATTTACAGCTCTGAGAGGCTTCCTGTACGGCTGCATCAGCGGTTTGATCAGAGTTCCTCCCCGAGTTCTCTTCTAAAACACATGATTGAATGCCTGCCCCACCGATAGATGAACTGTGCTAAGAAACAGCAGCGAGTATAGAATTGCTAATACGAGCAAACCTGGTCACCAGGAGTGCTGTCTTCTGTGGGTATAATACGTTTACCAGCCAAGCTGGGGGCATTGCTCCTTCTCTGTAAAAATAACAATTAAGCTTTCGAAATAAAACAAAAAATTTATTTTATGTTCATACCTACAATATTATCTAGATACCACTCACCATATTATATGCTACTCTTTTGGTGTGGCAGATTCCAAGATAGCCAAAAAAATATCTAAAACATAATATAGTTAATGTATAATATATTACAAAGTGTCTATCACACTTTTGCAAAGTAATATATGAGATTTTAATTTATACATTGCAACTCTCTTGAACTGAAGAATGGAAAAGTTGTGACCACTTTCAACATCTGAATATAGCTGACCTGAGCAATGTTTAATAAAACCATTGAAAGCACTTCCAGTATTGTATTTATATTCCAACTTGTAATCTCTGCTCTCAGATAGAGCAGTTTTGTTAGGGGTAATGGAAGAGTTATAATGATTTGTGTTATGTTTCTTTTTTTTTATTTTTTGCATAGAGATTGTCAAAGTTTTCTATAATATGAAGAAAAAAAACAAACAGTAAATTAGATTTGACACATAATTAAATCAAAGCCAGCTCATTGATTCTTGGGTTGGCAATTGAGCTGTGATAGCTCCCATAGTCCAAGTCCAAAAGTTATCAAGATCAGCGGCATAAAAAATTTATGGCGGGAACTTATTGTTGCTCTGAAACTTTCCATGAAAAATTTGAACGAATGGCAATTATTTATCTGACATCTAGCAAATTTTGGCAGGTGCTGTTTTTTTATAATAAAATTATATATATCCACTTGCACTAGGCATCGGGTGAAGTGGAACAATTTGCAACACCTATGATGAGACTTGAATGTCCTCTTCGAGAAGATAATTTGCGGATTACTGATTCAAAATGTTTCGTTTAATTTTTCTTGCAATTGGGGAGAAAGGGTCTGACTTATTATAAAACTTGAGTTCACCACTTTTTGTATCATTTATTATACAAATAACTATTTTTTATTTTCTCTTGTTTGCTATTAATCATACATGACTCACCGTGTTTTCGGAAAAATGAGAACAAGTTAGTTGGGCAAAACATTCTCCGGCTTGAGTTGAACCAATCAATTAGCTTCATTATTATCATTAGTACTTCATAAATAATAATAAATGTTATTTTATTGCATTTTTTTTAATAAGTTATTTATTCGATGAAAACATTCATAATAATAATTAACAGCAATATTCATCTAATTACATACGCTTTCCTTTCTGATCTACTGCCCACCATGCACTGCCCCCCTTGCTCTACCCCACAACCAACTCTACTTCCACACCACTCTAATGCTATTCCTTTTTCTCTTATCTGCCTCCCTGCTTTTTTTCCTTTTTCCCTCACGCAACAAGTTAGAATACTGGCATATAACCCATTGAATCCCCAGAGTTTTGCAAAAGTGCAGATTGATTTTGTTCTTGTGATTTGCCTCCTGTTACAGTAATGTCATATATATTTCCACCTTTGTTTTCAATCACTGCTTCATTCAACAACCATTTTTCTTTTTTTTGCTACCACATCAGATTTCTTTGTCTATTTATGTTTTGAGTTCAAATTGTTACGTTCATACTTCTGTTCACCAACGAACTGTTAACAGGAGTAAAAATTTTAATGATTCAAACTTATGCCTCAGCCATTGTTAGTGTTAAAATAATTGTCAACGAAAGATTATAAAAATTAAACTGGTTCCTCCGTTGCATCTTGTACCCCAGATACATTGCATGCAGTCCGCTGTTTTTACTAATAGACCATGTGCTGAAAATGCTTCTTTCAGGATTGCAAAATGCATTAAAACTCTGATATTCTTTGATTTGAGCCGATAAGCTAACTGGGGTAAACTTTTTTCATCTTGGCTTCTAATTTAGACACAAACTCAAAACCCTTCCTGCTCCACCTTATGAGTCAATCTATATACGACTGCTGGTCTTCACAAGAATTGGAAGAATGATCCAATAGACTGTGGTGGACAAACAGACAGATTGACCTCTCTCTGATATATATAGGCTAGCAGTAACACCTGACGAGCAAAAAATGCCCACCTACGCTCATCCTGCACCACGCTACAATTAACCACTATCTGCCCCCACCCATCTCTGCTCTCATCCCAATGTAATCTTCTTCTTTTTATCGTCATTCCGGTTTAACTTGATGGAGTACCCAGTAAAATAATATGCTGGCGTAAGTTTTATTGTGCTTAACGCTTTTGCTCTCAGCAGAGACTGGCTTTTTGTGATTTAGTCACCCAATCTTTCGATCCAATTTACAACACATTTTCAAAATTTTGAGTTTGTGCATGGACTTGATGTACGTTCAGTCACAATAGCAAACAAACAAACAGACAGATGGTACACAATTTTACATTCATATATAGATATCTATTATTATTTTGTAATGCGAATATGGAGTTCCCAGACCTCTTCATATGGGGAAAAGGGAGACGTCAACATGTTATACAAGATGAAAATGCCATACTGAAAAGAATGAAATATACTAAATTAAGTAAATTCAACAACTGGTGTTAATATTATTTCATTCGATTGTCGTCATTGAAGAATGTTTTTGTCTCCATAGGTGTGCAATTGAAGAATCTATGAACATAAAACTTGACTTAGATTTGAGGACTGCACTGTGGCTATTATTTTCAATTACTATTGTATGCAACGATCAATAGGAAGACAGGGCAATGCTAGTAAACTATTTTGCTTGGTTTGTAAAACTTGGATGTTCAGTTACAGAGGTTAAAAATATCTATGTGGAAAGCGAATAGCGTTGATGCATTAATATAACACAGATTATTTAAAATAATTTATTTTTGTAATTGTGTTTGATGGATTATGTTGCCTCTCATGAGGCAAACTGAGCTATAGCCAACAAAATCTAGAGCTGGGTCTTCTAAAATGTATTTCACAGGCTAAATGTTGGACGTGTTGATAAATACAAGAAAGTTATCATTGCGCAGCACAATATTGACTATTAAACATTGCATTTGTACTAAAATTAGGATTAATGAATGCTATGGAATCAGCTTTATATTTATTCAAACGCCAATCCAGCAGGTATGAAACAACATTTCCATGACAGGCGGTTTTTTATTGTTTGCCGAGATATCAACAACAATATTTGTGTAAGATCGAACTCGAAGAATGCCAGTTGAGGTAACCAAATCTCTGACAATATTTTTTCAGGTAGAGTAATAAGCATGAATTTACTTATTTTTTCCATGGAGTTGATGGTATAAGTATCATCATGAAATTTTATCACTGTGCTACCTACATAGTAAACATTTGTCATATCATTTGGTTCGAACTTTACCAGAGCGCTTTCACTAGCAATTTCTCTATTAGGACCGACTATAATGTTGTCCAAGTCATCCTCTGCAGGTTCAATGATTTTATTGTCTTTTCCGGAAAAGCTTTTGTTTTGAAAATAATACATCGCGGATTATTATGGTGGCTCAGAACATTTTGTGTTTTGCATTTTGAAATGTCTAAAAGCCCTCCAAACTGCCTGAATGCGTTTGAAAAAGTGAAAACTTTTGTAAATATTTATGTTTTGTGAAATCGTTCATATGGTTCGACAATCCGAGTCGATTTGCTGGTCCGCTGTATCTTCAGTTCGCTTACGACTGATATTTTGTTTATTAAACACCGAACAGTTGAATTTCATGAAAGTAAAGAAAATTACCGTTTTCATTATCCATTTCATATTATTATAAATAATATATAAACCCTATGTTAAGCTAAATTTAGAGACTATATTCAACAATTGTTTAAATATGTCTATTGATCTACATCTATGTCGACTAATTTGCATCGATGCTATAAAAAAATGAGGGCAAACGTTTTTGGTTCAAAAGTTTTGTGCTGCGCTTGGCTGGCCTGACTTGCTTGTAGAGGCTCTCCTAGTTGCTCTGGCATGTTGCTAGCCCGCTTGGTAGGGAGGGAGTCTGTGGCACTGTTTTTCAATATAGGCTGTGGCCGTCCAAACGGTGGTGGATTTGGCCAGGTCATGAAGTGAGCGAATTCGGCATATGAATCCGCATCGACTTTATAGAGTGGAGCAGCCTGCCCTCCATGTGCTACAGCCTTATTTTGTTTGGTGACGTGCCCCCTTGCTGCGTCTCTTGAGCTGGACTTTCTTCCACACGTACAGAAGTAAAAAGAATAGTGTAGGTGTGCGTGATACACAACTCTCTTGCGAGCGTTAGTGTATCCACATTCAACGCATTCCCATTTATCTGGACTGTCACCCTTCTGTACGACGATGCTGTTTAATGTTGTCAGCATACGAGCTGATAGCCAGGCGGTCTTTATCAACACCTCATCATCTGGCTGCAGCTCGATCTCCGGCTTTTCATCTTTCGCTGTTTTTTCTGCTTGTTTGGCGTCTATTAGCTGTTCCTCTACTGACGGGTCCTCGGTGATGGAGAGCTCTGCTTGTTTTTCCTGTCTTTGTTTCATCTTTTCTACAGCTGTTTTAGCGATATTAAGTAATTGCTTTGTGGAGAGAGAGGGTAGTGCGTGTATGTCAGGTAAGCTTGTACTTGTAACTGGCAGCACCTCGCCTCGTTTAGGTGTAAGTTGCCGCTCAGTTGTCCAATCACTCATGTGATTAGAGGGATTAAAGCTTTTCTCTCGTACGTCACTTGGGCACGTGACCCCTCCCTGCACTTGTGCATTGTACTCTGTGTGCGGTTGATCACACCCTGGGGGCGCTCTATTAACCATAGAGTGTTTGCCGTTCTCACCGCTGGCTCTAGTAATAGAGCTGCCTACGGTGTTGCCTTCTCTTGTCCATTGTTTGTCCGATCGAAGAGATGCTTCGTCGTCTGGGGTGAGTTTAGCATTATTTTGTTCTCTTGTTTGGTCTGCCAACTTTTTCCAATACCTTTTTGCTTCTACCAGTGAATTTGGTACTCCCTCGCCTTCAGAACACTGTTTCAACTCCCGTATTAGATTTCTTAGAGTGTTATTGTGTTCAGAGGGTGGTGAATACTTTTCCATTGTGGCTGGTTGTTGATGTAAACAACCTTGAGTGTCAAACTCGTTGTTGGCCATTGAGTAGCACTGATAATCAGCTAGCTTTGATGGTGGTCTAGTGACTCTCTTAGGCCTGCCTGTTACGGCTGGCTCCTCACTAGCAGCTTGTTCCTCGACCCCTTCTGTGTGTTCAATAGGTGGTTCAACTGGTGGTGGTTCGATGGGAGTTGGAGTGGGAGGTGGTCTAGGCTCGCCGGTGTCTGGCAAGGCTGGCCACTCCCTGTCTCTCTCCCATTGCTATTGCCTACTCAGTCTTGGCTGTACATCTGGCACTGTCTCCCAGCCCCTGTCTGCTGGCCTCTGAGGTTCGGCTTGTCCTGTTGCCTGCTCCAGCAGTGCTGGCAACCGACTCAGCTGGCGCTCTAGGCCTTGCAGGTCTGGCTGGGCTACGTTCTCTCTTTCAGGCATTCTCCTTGGCTCGGGTGGGTGTATGGCTGGTTCTGGTGGCTGGGGGATATCGGGCATGCGCGGACGCCCTCTCCTTCGAACCGTCCCTTTCATGTTAGGGCGAAGGGCTGCCTCCCTGTTGGTAGGTGCCCTCCTGTCCGGCTCGAGGCACGTACGATATTCTTTTAACTGCCGCTCGTTCTGAATGGTCACCTGCCCGTCTTTCTCTATTTGATATGTATGATTTGGGTACGCTTCCACTACTCGGTATGGCCTCACGAAGCTGGGCTGGAGCTTAGGGTTGCTGCCCTTTACTCGCCACTTGTTCTCTACGACTACTAGGTCGTCTGGTGCGAACAGCAAAGCTTCTTCGGTGTCATCTTGCCTGATCTTGATTCGTTGCTCCCTTAGCAGCTCATGTGCAACCTTGAGGTCCTCCTGCATCTGCAGGGCATACTCTGTCACCAGCAGGTTATCCAGAGGTGCAGGCCTACCGTCCAATTGGTCTGATAGCCTTACTTCCCTGCCCAGCATGAGATAGTTGGGGGTCTCCCCAGTGGCAGAATGTGGGGTGCCGCGAAAGGCCCTCATCACCTGGGGCAGCAGCAGGTCCCACTCTTCCTGTCCATGCCTCAGCAGGAGCGTCTTCAGTGAGTCCCCCAGTGTTCGGTTTTGTCTTTCTACCACTCCAATACCCGGCGGGTGATATGGAGTGGTATGGGTCTTCTGCACACTCCATAGGGCACACAGTTCAGCACTTAATCTGGACTCGAACTGTGCCCCCTGGTCTGTGTGGAGCTCTTCAGGCAGACCCCAGTAGCAGAACACTCTTTCGTCTAGAGTTGTAGCGACCGTAGGTGCAGTAGCGTCCGGGATGGCGTCCTGCCACCTAGTAAAGTGATCGGACAGCACCAGGATCCACTTGTTTTTTCGTCGGGTCTCTGGGAGGGGTCCTACCAGGTCTACAGTTACCTTCTGGAAAGGTCTGCCGGCAAACAATCGCTGCCTCTCCTGGGTAGGCTGAATTCCTCCCTTCTTTGCCACCTGGCAGACCTCGCAGGACTTGACAAGCCGCCTCACTTCTGCAAACATCCCTGGCCCGTACCAGTTGAGCTGTATCCGGCTCTTGGTACGGTTTATACCAGCATGGGCTAGTCCGTGCGTTTCTCACACCACTTGGCGGCGCCGAGAGGATGGGCAGACAACACATTGCCTGGTTCGACCTTTAGGGGCTACCTGCATGGTCAGGCTGCCATCCGGCTGTATTGCCAAGGCTTCTTTGCAACTGTACAAAGCTCGCAGCTCTCTGCTGCCTTCTTCTAGCTCCCTCTTAGTCACCGGCCGGCCACCTCTAATTTCTTCATACATCCTGGCCACTGGGTTCTGCCCGGTACGTTGTTGTTCTACCAGCTCCATGCTGGTGACTACACACAGCCCTGATAGGTTGGTCTCAGTCCCTTGGCTTTCCAGTGGCACCGGGTTGGCTTGCCGAGATCTTGGTAGCATGTCTTCCGAGATAGGCCTCGCTAACTGGAGTTCTGATCCAGGGGCTCTGGCAAGTTCAGCATGGGTCGGCCCACCATCTATGGCACTGCACTGCCGGCAGTCCATACAAGGCTCACGCCTTCTCAACCCATTTGCATTCCCATGCGGTTTGCCAGCCCTGTGCTCGAGTTTGTATACAAACTCGGCGAGAATCTCCAGCCACCTCGCTATCTGGTTCGACGGCTCCTTCCGTCGGCATAGCCACCTTAAGGATGCGTGGTCGGTGCGAAGCTTAAACTCTCGGCTATAAAGGTACGGCCTAATGACTGCCTTAACGACAGCCAGTAGCTCGCGTCGGGTCACGCAGTAATTCCTTTCAGCGGGTGCCAGGGTTTTGCTGTAGTAAGCAATGACCCTTTCCTGGCCATCCTGTATCTGAGATAGTACAGCCCCTATTCCTACAGCACTGGCGTCCGTATTCAGGATATAGGTCTTGGCAGTATCTGGGTAGCCTAGTACTGGTGCTTGTACGAGTCCCTGTTTGAGTTGCTCAAAGGCAGCCTGCTCTTCCCTTTCCCATTTCCAGGAGGTGTCCTTGCTGGTCAGGACAGTCAGGGGCTTAGCAGTGGTGGCGTACCCAGGCAGATCTGCCTGTAGTACCCTGCTGTGCCGAGGAAGGCTTGCAGTCCTTTGATGTCTTTAGGGGGTGCCCATTCAGCTACGGCCTGCACCTTTTCGGGGTCAGTGGCTACGCCCTACGCACTCACTACATGCCCCAGGTACTTGACCCGCTGTTGCAGTAGCTCGCACTTGGACGACTTGACCTTAAGGTTGGCTTGTTGCAGCCTACTCAACACCTCTCCTACTCGTTGGAGGTGCGTCTCGAAGTCGGGGGCGATGACTATCACATCGTCCAGGTAGAGTAGCAGCGTCTTCCAGTGCAGCCCTTGCAGCACACGTTCCATCAGACGCTGAAACGTGGCAGGGGCTGAGGTCAGCCCGAAGGGCAGCACCTTCCAACGCCACAGTCCATTCCTGGTGATGAAGGCTGACTTCTCCTTGGCGTCTGCATCCAGAGGGACCTGCCAGTAACCACTGGTCAAGTCCAGAGTGCTAAAGTACTTGCTGCCGGCCAGGGCATCGAGGGACTCATCTATCCTAGGTATAGGATAAGTGTCCTGCCTGGTGACATCATTTAGCCTCCGGTAGTCGATGCAGAATCGCCACGTCTGGTCTTTCTTGCGAACCAGTACTACAGAGGCTGCAGGCTCAATCAACCCCTTCTCCAGCAGGTCTTTTACTTGCCGCTCGGCCTCCGCCTCCTTTTCAGGTCCTAGCCTGTGTGGGGGCAACCGAACCGGCCTGGTGCCTTCAGCAATGGGAATCGAATGCTCCACAAGATCAGTACGGCCAATATCCCTACTATGTTTGCTGAATACGGCCTCGTACTTCTTGAGCAATCCCCTTAGCAGCTCCCTCTGTTGCTCGTCTCTGCACCCTATGCACGCCTGCTCATACAGTTCAACAAGGTGGTCAGGCACCGATGAACTCGCTGACCCTAAGTCAGTCTTACTCCCAGATGTGGTCTGCTGTACCTCATCGGCCGCTACCCCTGTGAACGTCCCAATAACCTTGCCGGCGGGCAGACATATCGCATTCGGAGTAGGGTTGAGGCATCTGACCAGCACTCGTCCTTGCTCATCTGGTGAGTTAATGCTTGTAGCCAGGGGTAAGTCTCCTGGCAGATTCTGGATTACACCCTGTGGACAGTAGCTCTGTGCGGCGAGATGGCATGGGATAGTAGCCTCTGTCTGGGCGGGAATCTCTGTGTTTCGAAGTACCTGGACCTTGGAGATCAGTGATCTGCCATAGCGGTCAGTGCACACTAGCTCCCTGTCCTGCATGACCAGTACTGGCTGGTCGAAACCCATATGGTACTTCTGGTTGGCCAAGAATGGCATCCCGAGGATCACATCCTCACTAATCTGTGTGACGACAAACGCCTCTGTATACGCCACAGATCGTACTCGCCCTGACACACTGAGCAGACCATAGAATGACAGTTTTGTTCCGTCTGCCATTAACCCATGGGAGTCGTACTCTTGTAGTACGGCTTTTCGTCTGTCCGACAGTTTGTCGTATACACTCTTGGATAGCAGATTGGTGTTACAACCAGTGTCTATCAGGTATGTCACTGTCTTTCCTTCTACCTTACCTGGTAGGTAATAGCTGGACTTGTAGGGCCACTCCACCTGACCCACACATGATGCCAGGGGAGTAGTCTCCGTAGGCAGTTCAGGCTGCACTTGGGGCTCTCTCCTGTGGAGAACAGGAGTCTGCACCTCTTTGCGCCACTGCTTCTGCGGTCTCTCTCTCCCGGTGTGTGTCTTGGTAGGTGGTGGCCGTAGTTCCTCATCGTCCAGGGCGGACAGATGGGTGAATCTGTTTTGAGTCTGTACCGACACTGGCTGTGGTATGGGTGGGGTGTAGGCTGGACGCCTAACCTCCTGCCATCCATTCTGGGTCTGCCTTTCAGACCCTGCTGTCGGTTTGGTTCTGGGTGCCCTTCTGCAGCCAGTAGGTTCCCCTAATGCTGCGGGCTGGCGGCATTTCCTTGGTTGCTAGACCAGGAACCCTCTCGGCACTCTCTCTGAGTGCGCCCTAGCCGCTGGCATTTCCAATACTTGACCACCTTTTTTGGTAGTCGGATGGGTGTGCTGTCTGGCTGGGTGGTTTTGAGGGTAGCCACTTGCTTGGTTAATTCGCTTAGTGCCTTAGCTAAAGTTTCCAGGTGGGCTTCTACCCCAGGGGTCGTCCTCTTGACCTCCACCTGTCGGCACTCTTCTCCCTCCTCCTCTGTCTCGACACCTCGAACCTTAGGCCCCGTGTACGTCGGCTGTATCTGCAGGTATTCGTTACCTGCCTTTACTGCCGCCTCCAAGGAGGTTGGCTGTATGGCTAGGAGGTGCCTCTGAAGGTAGGCATTCCCCAAAGTATTCTGGAAGTGTTCCAGGGCATACTCGCTCCTCATGGCTCGAGGGGAGTCCTCATGAGCGGCTTCCACCAGGGCTTTGATGGCTAGAGCGTGCTCTCTAAGAGTGTGTCTGGGTTCCTTTCGTTACCCTGACAATCTGGCTCTGGCCTCTCGACGAGTTAGCCCGAAGCTGGCTTTCAGAGAATTCATGATTGCCCAGAGTGTCTCTCCACGTCCACATTGCTGTGCCTTCCCCTGCAGTGACTGTTTCAAGTGAATGATGGCTGTGGCCGACGTCCAATTGTTGGCTTCCGACACCACCTGAAATCGCTGGAGGAAGTACTGGATGTCTCCAGTGCCATCGTATGTTGGGGCTTTAAAGGGGGGGTGGAGTAGCGTCTGTTAACTTCTCCATGATGTTGGCCAGCTGTCCCATGATCCTAGTGGTAGGGTCTCTGTCCACACTCATAGCTCGTCTGCTAGTCATGGTTGGTCGTCTTACTCTGTCTCTGTCCTAGGGGTTCGTTTCCAGGCGATTTGCAGATCCCACTGCTGCCACCAATGTGCAGGAATTTCTGGTAACGCTATCAGTTACCCCGGTAGCACACCTGCACTTCCCTAGGTAGGCAGAGTTGTCTACTCGCTGTAGTCAGCTTACTGACAGGCCGTTGGTATCACTACCTATCCCTCAGCATTGTCTGCTAAGGTAGGCCAGATAGGCAACGCCTGCCAGGTAGGCTTGTGGTCTGTCTGCCACTCCTAGGCAACTTAAAGCTTCTAGACCGAAGGGTCTTTAAAGCAGTTGCCTCCTGGAGGAGTGGTAGAGCTGTCTAATCTTTGTGTAGTCTGTGATAAATTCAAGATAATCCTGAGTGAGTGTAACTGGTTTTTATTCTTACGAACAAAAGGCCAGCTGAGCATCTAAAGTAACACTGACTAGTGTGGAGCTCAGCCGCTATATTTATATAAAACGTTACGTAATGTCTATTGTGTAGGGTTAGCCTTAATACAATGTATAATAAAGGGTGGCTAACAAAGGGTGCCTTAAGCACATATACAAATAGCCTCAGTAGTAGCTTGGCTAGACAAAGAAAATTCTATAACAGGTTGGTCATGTACACAGTTTACTTGCTTGTTATTATGTTTACAGGTCTCCACAGGAAGCTGCGCCATTTTCCTGTACAATAATAATGAGAAGATTTTTTCCATTTTTTAGTTCACTATTTTCATTTTGCGACACACACAGACTCATTCATTTCCTGAACGACTTTCCAAATGGTTATAACTAAAAACTCTATAAAAAAGGTGGCGGAGTTGTAATTGCTATCGAATTATTATAATCATTAGTATGATTAATATTATTGTGAAGGACGGCGCCATCTTGTGACACTTCTGTACTAGTTCTATGCATGCATTGGTCAGTTCTATTAACACTTACCGAACCTATTTAGTCTACATCCTTGTTTCTATGCATACACTTCAGAGCCGATAGCTCTATGTACATTTTTATTCATTATCATTTTATCTTACTGTACCATGCAATCATATATGTTGGCCATGTGCGACTACTCAAGCAATCACTTTAACACCACCTACTGTATTTTTATTGGCACACTCTAGCCAATGGTTTGTGCTAGGTGTGGCCTCCTTTGTGTACCCTTTTATTATTATGTAACCATGTACATAAATACGGATGTCATTCAATAATAAAGTCAGAGTCAGCTTGCACACTCT
The DNA here is from genome assembly GCA_945261195.1 of Cryptosula pallasiana. NCBI lineage: Eukaryota > Metazoa > Bryozoa > Gymnolaemata > Cheilostomatida > Cryptosulidae > Cryptosula > Cryptosula pallasiana. The sequence goes on along the minus strand of OX183133.1, from coordinate 21,767,431 downwards.
CAGAAGTTTCTTTGTTCTCTAACAATAACTTCACTGCGCTAAGTACATGCACGTACAACGAATGCTCTATTACTCGAGTAGTAATAAATAAGCAGATCAGCCTGAACCTCTGCTGGCCGAACTTAGCTTTGACTAGTTCGCCTTCAAAGTTCGGCCTCTGCCTTGCACTAGATAGATCAGCCGAACCTCTGCTGGCCAAACTTAGCTTTGACTAGTTCGCCTTCAAAGTGGCCTCTGCCTTGCACTAGAATAGCTAACGCAACTGACAGCTAGACAGTAAACTGGGATGGTAATGCACCACTCCCAAGGATACTAGTCGACCTGTGGGCGGGTTGTATTGCTGAAGCGATAGACACAGTTTGCCATCACAGTTCGGGAGGTTGTTGTGCAGGTAGGCCGAGCTACCAACTCACACCCCCACAGTGAAATCCTGCACATTATTATAATTATTATGTACCATAATAATATAATAATTATTAGTTAATAAATAAAGTTAATTAATAATAGCAGTAAAGTAAGTTGTTGTTGTTGTTGGGGTTTATTAATTAGTAGTAGTTCGTAGTTTTTTTTTGCTTAAAAAAATTTGTTAGTTAGTTAAAGCCCGTGAGGCTGTTGTAGTAGTAGTAGTAGGTAGTAGTAGTAGTAAGTAGTAATAATAAATAAATAATAAATAAGAAGTAGTAGTAGTAGTAGTAGTAGTAGTAGTAGTAGTAGTAGTAGTAGTAGTAGTAGTAGTAGTAGTAGTAGTAGTAGTAGTAGTAGTAGTAGTAGTAGTAGTAGTAGTAGTAGTAGTAGTAGTAGTAGTAGTAGTAGTAGTAGTAGTAGTAGTAGTAGTAGTAGTAGTAGTAGTAGTAGTAGTAGTAGTAGTAGTAGTAGTAGTAGTAGTAGTAGTAGTAGTAGTAGTAGTAGTAGTAGTAGTAGTAGTAGTAGTAGTAGTAGTAGTAGTAGTAGTAGTAGTAGTAGTAGTAGTAGTAGTAGTAGTAGTAGTAGTAGTAGTAGTAGTAGTAGTAGTAGTAGTAGTAGTAGTAGTAGTAGTAGTAGTAGTAGTAGTAGTAGTAGTAGTAGTAGTAGTAGTAGTAGTAGTAGTAGTAGTAGTAGTAGTAGTAGTAGTAGTAGTAGTAGTAGTAGTAGTAGTAGTAGTAGTAGTAGTAGTAGTAGTAGTAGTAGTAGTAGTAGTAGTAGTAGTAGTAGTAGTAGTAGTAGTAGTAGTAGTAGTAGTAGTAGTAGTAGTAGTAGTAGTAGTAGTAGTAGTAGTAGTAGTAGTAGTAGTAGTAGTAGTAGTAGTAGTAGTAGTAGTAGTAGTAGTAGTAGTAGTAGTAGTAGTAGTAGTAGTAGTAGTAGTAGTAGTAGTAGTAGTAGTAGTAGTAGTAGTAGTAGTAGTAGTAGTAGTAGTAGTAGTAGTAGTAGTAGTAGTAGTAGTAGTAGTAGTAGTAGTAGTAGTAGTAGTAGTAGTAGTAGTAGTAGTAGTAGTAGTAGTAGTAGTAGTAGTAGTAGTAGTAGTAGTAGTAGTAGTAGTAGTAGTAGTAGTAGTAGTAGTAGTAGTAGTAGTAGTAGTAGTAGTAGTAGTAGTAGTAGTAGTAGTAGTAGTAGTAGTAGTAGTAGTAGTAGTAGTAGTAGTAGTAGTAGTAGTAGTAGTAGTAGTAGTAGTAGTAGTAGTAGTAGTAGTAGTAGTAGTAGTAGTAGTAGTAGTAGTAGTAGTAGTAGTAGTAGTAGTAGTAGTAGTAGTAGTAGTAGTAGTAGTAGTAGTAGTAGTAGTAGTAGTAGTAGTAGTAGTAGTAGTAGTAGTAGTAGTAGTAGTAGTAGTAGTAGTAGTAGTAGTAGTAGTAGTAGTAGTAGTAGTAGTAGTAGTAGTAGTAGTAGTAGTAGTAGTAGTAGTAGTAGTAGTAGTAGTAGTAGTAGTAGTAGTAGTAGTAGTAGTAGTAGTAGTAGTAGTAGTAGTAGTAGTAGTAGTAGTAGTAGTAGTAGTAGTAGTAGTAGTAGTAGTAGTAGTAGTAGTAGTAGTAGTAGTAGTAGTAGTAGTAGTAGTAGTAGTAGTAGTAGTAGTAGTAGTAGTAGTAGTAGTAGTAGTAGTAGTAGTAGTAGTAGTAGTAGTAGTAGTAGTAGTAGTAGTAGTAGTAGTAGTAGTAGTAGTAGTAGTAGTAGTAGTAGTAGTAGTAGTAGTAGTAGTAGTAGTAGTAGTAGTAGTAGTAGTAGTAGTAGTAGTAGTAGTAGTAGTAGTAGTAGTAGTAGTAGTAGTAGTAGTAGTAGTAGTAGTAGTAGTAGTAGTAGTAGTAGTAGTAGTAGTAGTAGTAGTAGTAGTAGTAGTAGTAGTAGTAGTAGTAGTAGTAGTAGTAGTAGTAGTAGTAGTAGTAGTAGTAGTAGTAGTAGTAGTAGTAGTAGTAGTAGTAGTAGTAGTAGTAGTAGTAGTAGTAGTAGTAGTAGTAGTAGTAGTAGTAGTAGTAGTAGTAGTAGTAGTAGTAGTAGTAGTAGTAGTAGTAGTAGTAGTAGTAGTAGTAGTAGTAGTAGTAGTAGTAGTAGTAGTAGTAGTAGTAGTAGTAGTAGTAGTAGTAGTAGTAGTAGTAGTAGTAGTAGTAGTAGTAGTAGTAGTAGTAGTAGTAGTAGTAGTAGTAGTAGTAGTAGTAGTAGTAGTAGTAGTAGTAGTAGTAGTAGTAGTAGTAGTAGTAGTAGTAGTAGTAGTAGTAGTAGTAGTAGTAGTAGTAGTAGTAGTAGTAGTATAATAAGAAGAAGTTGAGTACAATTATTATTATTATCAATCAATCATTCATAGAATTTTATCATATTGCTGTTACATATATAATAATTATCATTAATTATTCCCTCCCTACCTCTGTCGTGAGTGTAGTGGCCCTAGTTATTGAACTACTGTTATTGTTTTAACATTATCATTCTAGTTCAATGGTTTGCTCATAGAATAATATAATAATTCTATGAGTTCGCTAAAAAAGACAAGTTTCGTTTCCGGCGGGCAATTTTCACCTATCATTATTGGTCGGCTAATGACTTTTTTGTTGCACTTTAACCAATAAAAAATACGCTTTTGCCAATCTGACCAATGGAATGCTAAGTTTCAACCCCAAAATTTTATAGACGTCTATTAAAACACTGTCCTGATATGTCACTGCAGGTAAAATAAACTCAAAAAACACACATGGCAACAAATTGCAAACATTGAAAATCTCAGACTACGAAATTAATAATTTGATAATCTTTTTTTTTAAGAAAAAAGTTTTATTTATTATATGCTGCTATATTGTGGATCTACGCGCTCTTCTATGCATATTTATTGCGACACGAGTTAGCAATGCTCTTTTATCGAATTTATTAGTCAAAATATTAATGTTTAGTACCATTCATCGTGAACAAAGGAGGATAAATTATAAGAAATAAATAATAAATTAATAATAATAATTTAATAATTATTATTATTATCATATATTATAATAATATCATCTTCTTAATAAATTAGATAAGTAATAATTATAATGATAATAATTAATAGTTATAATAATTATTACTTAATAAAAATAATAAATAATGTTATTATTATTATTATAGTAATTATTATCATCATCATTTATTTAGCCAGCAACAAGTGCAAGTCATTTTTTTCTGCTTTAGTAATAATAATATAATAGTTATGATGATGATGGTTTTATTATTATGATATTATTATTATAACATTAGGTATTCATTTCATAACCTCATCATCATGATGATCATAACTAATTTTTTAAGTTATTGTGCAGGATTTCACTGTGTGAGTTGGTAGCTCGGCCTACCTGCACACTTCCCGAACTGAGTTGGCAACTGTGTCTATCGCTGAGCAATACAACCCTTCCACAGGTCGACTAGTATCCTTGGGAATGGTGTGTAACCATTCCTATTTTACTAGTCTAACTGCCGGCTGCGTTAGCTTGTTTCAATGTGCAAGGCAGAGGTCGAACTTTGAAGGCGAACTAGTCAGAGCTAGGTTCGGCCAGCAGAGGTTCGCACTATTCTGCAGAGTGCAGTTCAGTGACCGAACTTTGAAGGCGAACTAGTCGGAGCTAGGTTCGGCCAGCAGAGGTCCAGGCTGATCTGCTTGTATATTACTACTCGAGTAATAGAGCATTCGGTGTACGAGCATGTACTAGCGCTGTGAAGTTATTATTGTTATAGAACAAAGAAACTTCTGAGAGTGGGGCAAGCTGACTCTGCTTTATTGCTGCCTTAACACGGCTATTTATACAAAAGGTTATATAATAATAATTAGGTAAACAAGACATGACAAAAGAATATTATAAGACACGCCTGTTAAGAAAGGCTTAGACAAATAGGAACAGGTATACAGAAAAATAGGCTGGCTTCACAGCTACGGCTGGATGCACTCACATGGGCTACATATACAATTGTGTGTAAACTAGAATTGCTGCGACGGTAATAGAATAAGCATAGATCGAATAGTCCTAGAGTGTGAGCATAGAACGAACAGACATAGAACGAGTAATAATGTTAGTAGGTGAGTGTTATTGTCGGCGCCGTCCGCCACACACTCCGCCCCATTGGCGATGGTGGCCAATTAATAATAAGTCGGCGGCGTCGGTACTGGTTGATTTATTGATTACTTAACTGTCTCATTTTCTCTTTTACCTTCTCGGCTTTTCCCAATAGTTCATAGGCTTCTGTTGTTAGTCGATGTATCTCCTTATCGTAGTCTTCGAATTTCTTCATTTTGTCTTGTCGTTTCCTTCGTCTTTCTTCTTCCACTGACCTTTCTCTTTCTGCTCGCCAATATCTACCTTCTTTCTTAGGTGCGGTCGCTTCGGGGGATGCTCCTCTCTTTCTTTTCTGTGTTGTCGATGGTTCGACCGCTGGTCCTAGCCGCTTCTTTATAGACGAGTGGCCCTCCTTGTCGAAGTTGGGTGTTGGCGTCCCGAACGGTGGTGGTGCTGTCCATCCCATTGTTCGGCAGAACTCCTCGTAGTTGTGTGCATCGACCTCAAACAATGGCTTGTCTTTCCCTCCATGTTCGGTCGTTCCCCCTTGTACTCTTATATGTTTTAGTATTGAGGAGGACAGTATTTTTAAACATAATATACATATATATCTACTATTAGCTAGACAGGTGCTTTTTATATTTTATCCATATTTTATTAAAATATATAATAGCTACTTCGAAATTTAGTCCTTACACAGTTGTAACAACATCTATTTTGCAAGTACAATATTACAATACTTACAATATCTCCATACATTGCCAGAAACATTTTATTATTATTTTATTATTATTATTTGGAAAACAAGATGGCTGCCCACTTTGCACCGCCATGTTTATAATCTCAAAGCATCATACATAGCCTCACAGATATTATACCCTTTTTTGATTGATCATCTATTATACTCTTTTCTGATTGGTCATCCCTTGCAGCCAATCAGCTGCCTGCATAACATATATAAGGCCATGTACATGCTCAATAAAGTCAGTTTGGAATTGTACTCCAGCTCACACCTTCTCTCTTATCAGTGTTCTGATAGATAGAACTACACGATAGAATCACAGGGTTATTCATGTGCTAGACTAAAACTTTATAGCCAAAGTCCGGGTTGGACGGCCATATTGTACAAAATTATCATAAACACCAAGTAGCTTGATAATATCTAGCGGAAGCTTCTGCAGATATTTAGCTAGTAGGCAAAAACTTGCCCTAAGCAACTGAGATAACCTAGGCTGTGTTCAGTCAAGTTCCTATAAATAGTAGAAAGACTGTGTTCAGTCAACTACCGCATTATTAATCAAGGCGTTGCTCTCGGATCTAGCTGTGTTCAGCTGATCCCCCCAGTCGTGTAATTAGGCAGTGTTCTGCCAGTTACTCTCAGGCTAGATAATTAAGTGATATCTTGCGGAAGTTCTTGCAGATATCTAATTGCTAGGCATTGTTCGCAGATTCAGCTGTGCTCAGCTAATCTCCCCGCTGTGTAAATTAGGCAGTGTTTTGCCAGTTACCCTCGGGCTAAACAATTGAGTGTTATCTTGCGGAAGTCCTTGCAGATATCCAATTGTTAGGTATTGCTCTCGGATTCAGTTGTGTTCAGCTAATCCCCAGTTGTGTAAACTAGGCAGTGTTCTGCCAATTACTCTCAGACTAGGCTTCACTCAAACAAAGGTCACTTACTCCTACCGTCAAGGGACGACCCGTACAGTACATTTTTGGTGGCAGCAGTGGGATAATCTCCCTTGTACGGATTTAGTATGCCTCGAAGAAGAAGAAGCCAACTCCAAGAATTGAACGAACTTTCTACCCCCCTCCGCGCAGAAAGGGCACCAAGAGAAGAGGAACCTCAACCACAAACAACCAACCTCAACATGACGGATTTAGTCCAAGCTCTACAGGCCCTCCAGCATGCCCCCTCACGCCCTCATCTTAAACCACCCCAGTACACTGGAGCCACAGATGTCGAACTCTTCTTAAGCCAGTTCAAGGACGTAGCCCAGATAAACCAATGGACGGAATCAGAATATCTCATACATCTCCGCCTTAACCTCACAGACAAGGCTGCAGAGTGTAGCCGAGGAGAAACCATCAAGGAAATCCATGACAGTCTACGTAGCCAGTTTGGGGTAAGTCAACGACAGGCACGTGAACGCCTCAGGACCCTCAGGAGGACCCCCCGCCAATCAGTCCATGAACTGGGAACTGAAACTCAGAAGTTAACCAAACTAGCTTATCCCACTATGGATGACACAGATCGGGAAGAAATGGCACTAGAATCTTTCCTCCAAGCTTTGGATAACAAAGCCATCAAGCGCCACTTACTGGCTACACCCGCCTCCACAGTCAATAAGGCCGTCAGAAAGGCAGACGAATATTTCCAAGTAGGAGATACCACCACCCCCAGGATTTCGGCTATCCCGGACACTGAACCAACGGAAACTCAGAAATTACAAAACACCGTAGACGGACTGCAGGCCCTAGTAAAGCAACAGACAGAAATACTCCAGCAGCTAACTTCTCGGCCACTCCAACCACAATCTATGATGCGACCTCCCATGAAGTGTTTCGAGTGTGGTGGTCCACACCGAAAGAGGTTTTGTCCTCAACTACAGGGAGCCAACTTCAGGTCACAGCAATTCCAAAGGCCACCTGCATCCACTCCGGCCACCAGCTACCCACAAGTCTCCACAGCACAAGAGCACCAGGAACCAGCTCAGGGAAACGAGCAAGGTCCAGCCACCTCTCGGGAGTAGGAGCAGCTGGACCACCTACCCTAAAGGAACCGCCTAAAAAAAGGCCACCTCCCGAACCCCAGAAATCTAAACCAAAAACTATCACACCTCTCACCACCCCCGAGGAGTACATCAACTCAGTCTCCAATCAACCTACCTGTCTCTACGCCCCTGGGAAGGTAGAAGGACGAATGATACGATTCCTCCTCGATTCAGGCAGCACCGAGAACATTCTCTCAAAGAAATTCTTTGATGGCTTACCAGCACGAATCAAGGACACACTCATTCCCCAGAATCTAAATGCCCATATGGCGGACGGATCCAGCCTTATTATATATGGCTCCATTCCTCTGCACTGCCGTATACGGACCGTCACCGTCACAGTCTCTTTCAAGGTAGCAAACATTACGGACAATGCCATACTAGGGATGAGGTTCTTCGTGGAAAACCAGAGCACGTTACACCTTGCCCAAGGACTCATGGAAATACAGGACCAAGTGGTGCCCTGTGTGGACCGAGCTGGCCAGAACTTGGCAGCCAAAGTACAGATAACACACACCACAACCCTTCCTGGCAACCAAGAAGTCTTACTCACATGCAAGGTTACTACCCCCATGGTACATTCCATAGGATTGGTCGAACACTTTACCAAAACACCCGAAAATATCGCCATAGCAGCCTCTCTCATCCGATTGGATGCCAAGCAGAGACTCACCGTACGATGCCTTAATATGCGGTCAGGACCAGTTCTCCTCAAAGCAGGAACAATCCTTGGAATTTACACCCCTGTACAGGAACAAGATATCCATGAAGAACAAAACCACACACCCATGGTAAGGGCAACTACTGCCCCCCCTACACCTATACACGTCACACCCCTTCTCCAGGGCGCCGCCTCCAATTGCGAGAATCCCGAACAGAAGGCCCGGCTGGCCCAGCTACTTCATGAGTACGCTGATATCTTCAGCAAGGATGACTCAGACGTAGGTCAGACTACTCTTGTCCAGCACGACATCCCCATCGAAGAGGGTACGACCCCCATTAGACAGCCTCCTAGGAGGCTAGGCCCAGAAAAAGACGAGGAGGTTCAACGGCAGGTAGACGACCTAGTCCAGAAGGGGCTGGTCGAGCCTGCAAATAGTGCATGGAGCTCTCCAGTCGTCTTGGTGAAGAAAAAAGATGGGAGTTGGAGGCTCTGCATAGATTACCGGCGCCTCAACGCCATCACTCGAAAGGATGCTTACCCTCTCCCTCGGATCGATGATAGCCTTGACGCTCTCGCAGGAAGTGTATATTTCAGTACACTTGATCTCATAAGTGGGTACTGGCAGGTACCACTTAGCCAGGATGCCCAGGAGAAAGCAGCATTCTCTACTCGTGGAGGCCTTTGGAAGTGGAAGGTTCTGCCCTTTGGCCTCACCTCCGCACCAGCCACATTTGAGCGACTCATGGAACAGGTCCTGCAGGGACTCCAGTGGAGAAGTCTCCTCCTCTATCTTGACGATGTTATTGTCTACGCCCCCACCTTCGAGGCTCACTTAGAAAGGTTAACAGAAGTGTTTCAGCGATTCCGGCAAGCCAACCTGAAGTTAAAACCGGGAAAATGCACTTTGTTTCAGAAGAAGGTCACCTTCTTAGGACACGTGGTAAGCGCCGACGGAATAGCTACCGACCCAGAGAAAATAGAAGCTGTCAGGAACTGGGTTGCGCCCAAGTGCCAGAAAGAGTTACGCACCTTTTTGGGATTTGTGGGATACTACCGGAAGTTTTGTCCGGACTATGCCTCCATAGCTAAACCACTTACCAAACTCACAGGAAAGGATATACCCTACGACTGGGGAGACAGCCAACAAACCGCCTTTGATCACCTCAAAGAGCTCCTCACCAGTTCACCTATTCTCGCCTATCCAGATCCAACCCAAAGATTCATTTTGGACACAGACGCCAGCCTTGACGGTGCAGGGGCAGTACTCTCGCAGATACAACAAGGACAAGAGCGAGTTGTAGCATACTTTAGTAAAACATTCAGTCCTGCAGAACGAAACTACTGCGTCACCCGAAGAGAGTTACTCGCCGCCATACTCGCCATCAAGCACTTCCACCCTTATCTCTATGGTAAGAAATTCCATCTCAGAACCGACCACGCCTCCCTACAATGGTTATACAAGCGACGTGACCCCTCCCAACAGATTGCACGATGGCTGGAGACCCTAGCGGAGTACCACTTCTCCATGGAACACCGACCAGGGAGGCAGCATGGTAATGCAGATGGCCTAAGCAGGACCTGCAGTGAATGCAAGCAATGCCTAAGGATCACCAACCGGGACGGAGGTCCTACATGGCAAGATTTAGTGCTCAGAGAAGACGCAGAAGTCAGGCAAGGACAACTCCTCATCCCCAATCAGTTCAACGGCAAGACGGATGCACCCCCCCTCTCTCAGATCCGGATAACACCAGACATAGCGAAAGAACTCATTCCACTTCAGAAACAGGGCATTCTAGCCACCATCCGGACCATTCTAGCCCAAGGGAACACCGCCAATCAATGTGATCTGGAACAGGCAGGCCCCGAGTTACATCGCTATTTATCTATGTTAGACTGCCTGGAAGTGCAGGACGACGTCCTCAAGGCCAGGGTCACTCTCAACCAGAGGACCATCTGGGCAACAGTATGCCCCCCGGAACTCAGAAAATTGGCGATCTTTCAAAGTCATACCCAGCACCACGCAGGCATAAATAGAACCTACCACAGGCTAAGACTACTATGGTACTGGCCTGGGATGGCAGCAGATACCAGGAGAACTATCGCCACCTGCGAGACTTGTCAAGCAGCTAAATCACATCACCCACAACAGAGTAAACAAAGACAGCACCTCCATGCCGGGAGACCCTGGCAGGTATTGTCACTAGATCTGGTAGGTCCGTTTCCAGAAACACCCAGAGGCAATACTGTCATCTTGGTGCTAGCAGACCATTTTACCAGATGGAGGGACGCAATTCCATTACCAGACGGAACCGTCACAAGTATCATAAATGCCTTGGAGAAACAGGTATTTTGTTATTTTGGGTTACCTGAACGAATCCACACAGATAGAGGGGCACAGTTTGAGTCTCAGATCATGGCTGAGTTGTGTGCCCTGTGGGGAGTTCAGAAGAGCAGGACCACCCCATATCACCCGCAGGGAAATGGAGTGGTGGAGCGTGGTAATCGGGACCTGGGCGAAGCTCTCCGCACCACGCTAATCAACAGAGATGAATCCGATTGGGACCTAGTGCTCCCCCAGATCATGCGATCCTTAAGAGCCACTCCCAACTCGAGTACTGGAGAAACCCCCAATTTTCTTCTCCTTGGTAGGGAACTAAGGCTACCCGACACCTTGATTACGGGACCGCAACTCCCCATCCAGAGCCGACACCAATACGTGTACGATTTACACGAGCGAATGGCCACAGCTCATCAAAAACTCAGAGATAGACAAGAGGAAGTACGTGATAATCACCAGTTGGAACCACTACTCTACAAAGAAAACGACCAAGTTTGGCTCAAGGCAAGGCGTCACCGAAAGGGGAGTTCCCCTAAACTACAGACCAAGTATATCGGACCATTTGTCATCATCAAAGCATACCAGAACAGGACATATGATCTCCAGAAAGACGAAAAAATCATTCGTGAACACGAGCACAAATTAAAACTTTATCACCCCAGCCCCACTAATTGGGGAAAGATTCCCAGTATATCTGAACCTAAGGAGCAACCCACACGAACGGGCTACAAGCCACCCCCTCGCAACACCCATCAAGAATCACACAGCCCCACAAACACTGAAGAACACTTAAGGGAAAGCCCAGTAGAATCACCTCCCCCGGTAAAATCAGATCACCCCAACACCACTAGCAAAGACCTAGAAGAAAATACACCACAGGTTAACAAACGCCATCCAGGGCAATACAACCTCCGACCCCAACATACACTTCGACCTCCACAACGATTAAGTCACGTTGTAATTAATGCCATCTCAACCAATCAAAAGTTCGGAAATTCATCATTAACACTTATAGATGCTAACGACAATCAAGCCGCTTCAGTCATAGCACAGTCAGTCGATCGACAACCAACTAGTATGGAGCCTACTCGCACACCATACGTAGGTAACAAAACATTTACCATCCTCAAGCAATGGAGACAGCAGTCAAGCAAGACCAAAGTATGCGGGCAGTGTCAGCTAGATCTCCGTGACAAATCATACAAAGCCATCAAGCATCATGTATGGGGACATTTAATACTACTAGTTTGTGAATGCGGATACTACCATTCAGCCGAACATATGATGAAACTCCACCAGAAGAAGGATCATGGTCAACCTACTAACAAGTATCATGTGGACAGAGAGTCTTGGGACACCCTTCGACTAAGTGTGAAAAATCTGCCCAGGTGTATGCCAAGTCTACCCTGGCTACCTCCACCACCTCGCCATGATAGCAGTAATAAAGAAATTGACCTGAACAATCTACCAAAGGTAACCATTATACTCAAACAACTACAACCGACGCCATTACTCTCTCCCATCAAAGATCTTCGCAGTAAAATAAACCACACCAAGCCAGATGCAAGGGACCAGCTATCTAGACAACCGCTGAACGCCATCCACATGGACACTCCCCCTCGAATAGTTAGGATGTCAAAGCCACAACCAACAGCTTATTTTACTACAGAGTATAAAGAGAATCAACAACAACAAACCCTCTTCCCCACACGGACCTTTTAATCGCCCAATCTGGCTTTGGGCTAGGTGGGGAGAATGAGGAGGACAGTATTTTTAAACATAATATACATATATATCTACTATTAGCTAGACAGGTGCTTTTTATATTTTATCCATATTTTATTAAAATATATAATAGCTACTTCGAAATTTAGTCCTTACACAGTTGTAACAACATCTATTTTGCAAGTACAATATTACAATACTTACAATATCTCCATACATTGCCAGAAACATTTTATTATTATTTTATTATTATTATTTGGAAAACAAGATGGCTGCCCACTTTGCACCGCCATGTTTATAATCTCAAAGCATCATACATAGCCTCACAGATATTATACCCTTTTTTGATTGATCATCTATTATACTCTTTTCTGATTGGTCATCCCTTGCAGCCAATCAGCTGCCTGCATAACATATATAAGGCCATGTACATGCTCAATAAAGTCAGTTTGGAATTGTACTCCAGCTCACACCTTCTCTCTTATCAGTGTTCTGATAGATAGAACTACACGATAGAATCACAGGGTTATTCATGTGCTAGACTAAAACTTTATAGCCAAAGTCCGGGTTGGACGGCCATATTGTACAAAATTATCATAAACACCAAGTAGCTTGATAATATCTAGCGGAAGCTTCTGCAGATATTTAGCTAGTAGGCAAAAACTTGCCCTAAGCAACTGAGATAACCTAGGCTGTGTTCAGTCAAGTTCCTATAAATAGTAGAAAGACTGTGTTCAGTCAACTACCGCATTATTAATCAAGGCGTTGCTCTCGGATCTAGCTGTGTTCAGCTGATCCCCCCAGTCGTGTAATTAGGCAGTGTTCTGCCAGTTACTCTCAGGCTAGATAATTAAGTGATATCTTGCGGAAGTTCTTGCAGATATCTAATTGCTAGGCATTGTTCGCAGATTCAGCTGTGCTCAGCTAATCTCCCCGCTGTGTAAATTAGGCAGTGTTTTGCCAGTTACCCTCGGGCTAAACAATTGAGTGTTATCTTGCGGAAGTCCTTGCAGATATCCAATTGTTAGGTATTGCTCTCGGATTCAGTTGTGTTCAGCTAATCCCCAGTTGTGTAAACTAGGCAGTGTTCTGCCAATTACTCTCAGACTAGGCTTCACTCAAACAAAGGTCACTTACTCCTACCGTCAAGGGACGACCCGTACAGTACAGTATCGTGTCTCGGGATGCACTCCTTCTTCCACATTGGCAAAAGAAAAACGTGTAGTGTTGCCTGGTGTGGTAGGCTACACGTCTCTTTACATGTTGATATTCGCATTGTGTGCATTTCCATTCATCTCCCTCTCCCTGGATCATGGCTTCCTTGATGCGGTTGGCCGTTTGGTTGCTGATCCAGTTCTCTCTCACCTTCCGTGTCGGTATTTTTACTTGCCTTGGTTCATCGGCCAGATTGATTCTGTTAACATTTGTTGTCAGCTCCTTCATGTTCTCCTTGTGTGGGATTCGGGTTGACATTCTCTTCATTGGCTGGTCGAGTGCTCGAGTTAAGGACTCCACCGTTACTCTAGGTATTTGTTCGTCGGTAGTTGACGTAATATCTAACCTTTCGTATTGTTCGGTGGTTCGAGCCATTACTGCTAGCAGTTCTCGTAATGTCTCTTCTGTGTGGAGCGGAGGTTGGTGATCGTCTGGCTGCTGGCTTGGCATTGAGCGTTGGCGGGCTCGCCCTCGCTCTTTATTATCATTGGTTCCGTTTCCCACGTGTTCCCTTAGTACCCGCCTCCCACGTGACGAGTTCTGGGTGACGTAACTCCGCGGTTATTAAAGAGTTTTCACCGGTGGTTTCCTTGGGGGTTGCCTCCTCCTGTATCACTTCTTCGTGACGTAGTACGGCGGGGTTGATGGTTAAATCGTCAGTGGGTTTTATCTCCCCATGTGTTTCGTTGATTTTTTCATCTACACTCTTTTGTTGTTTCTGATCGTCACTTCTCCGTTTTCTCTTTCTTTTTACCAGCACCCAACCGTTCTCCTCGCAATTTTCTGCAGTCTTGATGGTTGGGCTGGTGTCTCCTGGTGTCTCTTCTCTCTCTCCTCCCTGGGCTTGGCCAGTTGGTGTTTTTTGGCTAGGACGATCTTCTGTTTGGTAACACTGATAGTCATCGAATCTTTTTGGTCGATTTCTTTCCCTTGTAGGCCGGTTTAATGGAGAGGCTGTCGTGCCTGTGGGGTTGAGTGGTGGCCACTCGTTGACATCTAGGTCAGGGGTCACTGTTGACCTTCTGGTGACCTCGGGGGGGGGTCTCGTTTCTCCTTTCCTCCACTGGCTGCTGCTCCTCTAGTGGCAACGTTTCTTCTTCTATAGTGTCGGTGCTCTCTGGCATCCTCCTCTCTTCGGTGACTACTGCTGGGGGTTCTTCTTCATTGGTGGGTGGTGGTGTCGGCGTACGTTCTTCATACGTGGGTAGAGGTGTTGGCGCACGCTCTTCATGGGTGGGTGGCCGCTCTATCCAGTGTAGTGGCATTGGCAATGGGGCGACCGCTTCGTCTGGCCCTGCTGGGACGTGTCTCTGCTTGGGTGGCCGACCCCTCCTGGCTCCCTTCATATTTGGCATCAGAGCTGGTTCCCGACACGTGGGTGCCCGTCCTACCGGCTCTTCGCAGGTGCGGTAGGACCGTAGTCGTTGGCCGTTCTGGATTGACCATTGCCCATTCCTCTCTAGTTTGTACGTATGATTTGGGAATACTTCGGCGACTTGGTATGGTCCGACGAATCGTGGCTGGAGCTTGGGGTTGCTTCCCTTGACTCTGCGCTTGTTCTCCAGCACCACTAATTCTCCTTTCCGGAACACGGGGGGTTCCTCGCTCTCCTGGCTCCTTATTTCCTGTTGGCGTTCCCGCAGATAGCTGTGAGCCTTCTGCAGATTCTCTTGGATTTCTGCCGTATACTCGGTAATGTTCTGGGGGTCCAGAGAGGGGGGTGTTCCTGTCAGCTGGTCGGGAAGGCGTATTTCCCGTCCCATCATCATCATGTTGGCCGTCTCTCCAGTGGCTGAGTGGGGGGTACCTCTGCATACCCGCATAATCTGGGGGAGTAGGCTGTCCCACTCGTCTTGCCCCTTCGTCAGGATTAGTGTGCGGAGGGCGTCTCCCAGAGTGCGGTTTTGCCTTTCCACGACTCCATTTCCTTGCGGGTGGTACGGTGTGGTACGGGTCTTCTTCACTCCCCAGAGGCTGCATAGTTCCTCCAAGAGCACCGACTCGAACTGCGCTCCTTGATCCGAATGCAGTTGTTCGGGTAGTCCCCAGTACGCGAACACTCGCTCGTCGAGTGCTGTGGCAACCGTGGGGGCTGTCGCGTCTGGCAGTGCAATGGCATCTTGCCAGCGGGTGAAGTGGTCAGTTAAGACCAGGGCCCAACGGTTCTTCCTCTTTGTCAGTGGCAAGGGGCCGACCAGGTCGACTGCCAACTTCTGAAAGGGGCGTCCTGCGTACATGCGCTGCCTGCCGGGGTTCTCTGTCCTTCTGCCATTCTTTGCCACCTGACACACCTCACAATCTTTGATGAGTCGCCTCACCAACGGAGAGATACCCGGCCAGTACCAATCCAAAAGGATTCGTTGTCTGGTTCGGTGTATCCCTGTGTGAGCCATCTTGTGTGTGTCCCAGACAACCTGGGTTCTCCTGCTGGGGGGGCAGAGCACGCACTGCTTCGGCTTGGTGGGGTGAGCGAGCTTGATGGTGAGTATGCCATCCGGCCGAATACTCATGGCCTCCCTCCTCTCATACAGGGTCCTCAGCTCCAGCTCTCCTTCTGCCAGTTCTCTCTCGGATATGCTCCCTGGCCGCTTCACTTCGGCGTAGATCCGAGCTACCGGTCCTCCTCCTTCCTGCTGCTCTTTGGCCAAGTCCCTGGTGGTCTGCATTGGGTTGGTTACCGCAATGTTGACTCTCTCACTCTTCAGCGGGGCTGACTGGACCTCCTGGGCGAGCTCTGCGTGTGAGGGTCCTCCGTCTCTCCGCTCAATCGAACTGCATTGCCGACAGTCCGTGCACACACCTTGGCGACTGAGCCCATCAGCGTTCCCGTGGCGTACTCCTGCTCTGTGCTCCAGTTTGTAGCGAAACTCAGCTAGCGTTTCCAGCCAACGGGCGATCTGATTTGACGGCTCCTTCCGTCGACATAGCCAGCGTAGGGAGGCGTGGTCGGTCCTGAGTTTGAACTCCCGTCCGTAGAGGTAGGGGCGGAAGTGCTTGACCGCTCTGATCACTGCCAACAGCTCTTTCCGAGTGACGCAGTAATTCCTTTCAGCAGGCGCTAAGGTCTTGCTGAAATAAGCTATCACCCTCTCCTTTCCTTCCTGGACTTGTGATAACACCGCGCCGACTCCTACTGCACTGGCGTCCGTATCGAGAGTGTAGGGTAGACTGGGGTCGGGGTATCCTAGCACAGGAGCCTGCGTCAGTCGTGCCTTGAGCTGGTCGAACGCTGCCTGTTCTTCTCCTCCCCATTTCCATGGCATCTCCTTTCCGGTGAGCACCGTCAGTGGCTTGGCTATGGTTGCATAGTCTGGTAGATACTGTCGGTAGTATCCAGCCGTCCCGAGGAATGCCTGCAGCTCCTTCACCTCTCTAGGTGCTTCCCACTTTCTTACTGCTTCGACCTTGCTTGGGTCGGTGGCTACTCCTTGGACGCTCACTACGTGGCCCAGATACCTCACTTCCTTCTGAAGCAACTCGCACTTGGAGGGTTTCACTTTCAGGTTGGCTTGCTGTAGGCGTCCCAATACTTCTCCGAGCCTTTGCAGGTGTGTCTCGAAGTCCGGGGCGATGATGATGACATCATCGAGGTACAGCAGCAGCGTCTTCCAGTGTAGTCCCTTCAACACTTTCTCCATCAGCCTTTGGAAGGTGGCGGGAGCCGACGTCAATCCAAAGGGGAGCACCTTCCACTTCCACAGTCCACTGCGTGTAGTGAAGGCCGACTTGTCCCGAGCGTCTGCGTCCAGAGGCACTTGCCAGTACCCGCTGGTCAGGTCCAGCGTGGTGAAGTACTTGCTGCCTGCCAAGGCGTCCAGAGACTCGTCTATGCGGGGAATAGGGTAAGCGTCTTGCTTAGTAATGTCGTTCAGTCGCCTGTAATCGACACAGAACCGCCACGAGTCATCCTTCTTCCTGACCAAAACAACGGGAGAACTCCACGCTCCATCAGCTGGCTCTATCAAGTCTTTCTCCAGAAGGTCCTTGATTTGCCTCTCCGCCTCTGCTTCTTTTTCGGGTCCCAGCCGGTGTGGGGGGCACCTGATTGGTCGAGCTCCTTCTATGGTGGGAATGGAGTGTTCGGCTAGGGTGGTTCGGCCCAGGTCTCCGTTGTGGCTGCTGAACACCGTCTGATACTGGAGCAGTAACCCTTTGAGCTGTCTTTCCTGCTGGGGTGTCTGACACCCTCTCTTGGCCTTGTCAAAGAGTTTTTGCAGGTGGGGGGGCACTCTTCCTCCTGCCGCTGCTCGCTCGTCCGTCTTCCTGGGCTCGTTCAGCGTCTGGATCCCACCCTCATCTACTCCGGTGAAGGTGCCAATCACTTCTCCTGCCGACAGCCTCAGTGTGTCCTGTGTTGGGTTTAAGCATCGTACCAACACTCTCCCTCTTGCGTCTGGCCTGTTGATGCTCGTGGCGATCGGCAACCCACCCTGCAGGCTCTCTATCACTCCCTGAGGACAGGTTTCCCTGGCACTCAGGTGGCAGGGTATGGTGACCTCCGTCTGTGGGGGCAGACTGGTGTCTTGCCGAACTTGTACTTTGGAGACAAGGCTCCTTCCATGCCGATCTGTGCAGGCCAGCTCTTTCCCCTGTATCATCAGTACAGGTCGGTCGAACCCTAGCTGGCATTCCTGGCTCGTCAGAAATGGCATCCCGAGAATGACGTCCTCGTTGATTTGACTCACTACGAAGGTCTCGGTGAACTTGACATGCCGTATTCGTCCTTTCAGGGTTAGCAATCCGTAAAAGGGTAGCCTCGTTCCGTCTGCCATGAGACCGTGCGAGTCGTACGGCTGTAGAGCCTGCTGTAGGTGAGAGGGTAGTCGGTCAAAGACGCGTTTTGCCAACAGGTTAGTGTTGCATCCCGTGTCGATGAGGTGCGTGACTGCTTCTCCCTCTATTCGTCCTGGCAGGTAGTAGCTGGAGCTGTAAGGTCGCTCCACTTGGTTTGACTGAAGGTTTACAGGCTGGGGCGTGAACCGTTCCTCCTTGGGTGGTGGCGTCTGGGTCTGCTTGTCCTTCTTCTTGGGCCTGGTTGATTCCTGCTGCTTGAAAGTCTCCTCGCTCTCCGATTCCAGCGCGCCAGGGCTGTCGAGTGTCGACAGACTGGAGAATCGGTTGTGTAAAGCGATCGGAGGACTGGTCAGGAGGTCCAAAGTAGGAGTCACCCGTCGTGCTTGGTCCCGCTTCCTCGGAGGTGCCTGCGCCTTCTCTTGAGGTGCCCGTGCGCAGCCAGTAGGCCTCCCTACTGCTGCGGGCGGTAGTCGTTTCCCTGGTGGCTGGGCCATGGAGCAGTCTTGCATGCCTTCCGATGGTGTCCAACCTGCTGGCAACCCCAGCATCTCTTGGGAATCTCTTCTTTCTTCCTTGTTCTGAGGTCCGCTACCTCCTTGCTTAGTCCTTCCACCGTGCGGAGGAGCTGCGTAAGAGGGTCTTGCACCTCTTGTGAACAGGCAGTCTCTCCCGATGGGGTCGGAGCTAAGTCTTCGGCCTCCACTGTTCGAACATGGGGTCCTCCTAGCGGCTGGTGTGGAACCTGCAGAAACTCGTTACCTGCTTGTATCGCTTCCTCCAAGCTCTGGGGGCGAACAGCCAGCAGATGTCGCTGTAGGTAGGTGTGTCCCAGCGTGCTGTGGAATGTCTGGAGCACCAGCTCCTCTTGGTTCTGTCTGGGGAGGTTGCTGTGGGCCGCCTTGATGAGGCGTTCCACGGTGGTCGCATGATCTCTCAGGCTGTCCCTGGTCGTTCGTCTGTAGCTCAGTAATTTCGCCTGTGCTTCGGAACGTGTGAGCCCAAAGGTAGCTCTCAGCTTCATGGTCACCTCCTCCACCGTCTCTCCTCTTCCACACTGTTCGGCCTTGCCTGTCAAGGCTTGCCTTAAGTGTATCACTCGGTCATCTGGTTGCCACTGGTTGGCGTTGGCCACTTCCCCGAACCGCTGCAAGAAGTAGTCTACTTCTCCTGTGCCGTCGAACTGCGGCACCTTGAACTTGCTTCTGGTCGAGGTCATGGTCATCCTGTCCAAGATGTGAGTGAGGGTGTTCATCATCTGCATGCCGGATGGCTCATCTCGGTCGATGCTGAGCGCTCTCCTTCTCTGTGCCATCGCTCAGTCGGGTTCTGCTTGTGGGTGTCTCCAATCCCACTGCTGCCACCAATGTGCAGGATTTCACTGTGTGAGTTGGTAGCTCGGCCTACCTGCACACTTCCCGAACTGAGTTGGCAACTGTGTCTATCGCTGAGCAATACAACCCTTCCACAGGTCGACTAGTATCCTTGGGAATGGTGTGTAACCATTCCTATTTTACTAGTCTAACTGCCGGCTGCGTTAGCTTGTTTCAATGTGCAAGGCAGAGGTCGAACTTTGAAGGCGAACTAGTCAGAGCTAGGTTCGGCCAGCAGAGGTTCGCACTATTCTGCAGAGTGCAGTTCAGTGACCGAACTTTGAAGGCGAACTAGTCGGAGCTAGGTTCGGCCAGCAGAGGTCCAGGCTGATCTGCTTGTATATTACTACTCGAGTAATAGAGCATTCGGTGTACGAGCATGTACTAGCGCTGTGAAGTTATTATTGTTATAGAACAAAGAAACTTCTGAGAGTGGGGCAAGCTGACTCTGCTTTATTGCTGCCTTAACACGGCTATTTATACAAAAGGTTATATAATAATAATTAGGTAAACAAGACATGACAAAAGAATATTATAAGACACGCCTGTTAAGAAAGGCTTAGACAAATAGGAACAGGTATACAGAAAAATAGGCTGGCTTCACAGCTACGGCTGGATGCACTCACATGGGCTACATATACAATTGTGTGTAAACTAGAATTGCTGCGACGGTAATAGAATAAGCATAGATCGAATAGTCCTAGAGTGTGAGCATAGAACGAACAGACATAGAACGAGTAATAATGTTAGTAGGTGAGTGTTATTGTCGGCGCCGTCCGCCACATTATTATTGTAATAATTATAATAATTGCTATATTATTATTATTATATATTATTTTTATTACACCTATTATTATTATATATGTTTATATTATTATTATTATATATATATTTATAGTGATATATTTAGATTCATATAATTATTATTTATTATATTCATCAACCACAATAAATAAGTGAAAAACATGTGTCTGTCTGTGTGTTTGTCCACACTTATTCATGCCAATATTTCTACGCTGAGAAAGCCAGCACAATGTTTTTTATTTGACCGGTCTCTTGCACATGCCATTTGTAACAAGTTGATTGTAAAGTTTGTCGCTGGGTTACAAAACCAATAAAACACTTGTTTTTTGCGTCATAGGGCAAGCAAAGTAGTATGTGTAAATGATGGTATGACATGTTCACATTGAGCAGCCTGCAATCTGTACTGGCATGGACGCCTCTCAATCAAATCATGGCAATATGTACGGCTCACCGGTTCCACCACCGTAAGTAACAGCCTAGGATTGAACATTGGTTTGATACCATGTACTGTAAGTTACAGTCTAGGGTTGATCATTGGTTTGATACCATGTACTGTAAGTTACAGCCTAGGATTGAACATTGGTTTGATCCCATGTACTGTAAGTTACAGCCTAGGGTTGATCATTGGTTTGATACCATGTATTGTAAGTTACTGTCTAGGGTTGATCATTGGTTTGATACCATGTACTGTAAGTTACAGCCTAGGATTGAACATTGGTTTGATCCCATGTACTGTAAGTTACAGCCTAGGGTTGATCATTGGTTTGATACCATGTATTGTAAGTTACTGTCTAGTAATGGTGCAACGAGCCCGAGCCGACTCGAGGCTCGGCTCGTTTACATAGCCTCGAGCCTGGCTCGAGCCACTAGAAAAGTCAAACACGAGCCAGCCTAAATGTTTTTCTTCATATTTTTTTGATTTTTTTTTCCACAAAAATTATTGGCATCCGTATTTTTATTATTAATTAATTTTACTCAATGGACAAGTCAAAGAAAAATTTGAATGTGTTACTTTATTGAAACTATTTTTTGAGATTATTCCAACATGGCTACTCGATCGAAGGTATGGAATTATTTTGAGCTGCTTAGCAGCAATAAAGTAAAATGTTTAAAATGTAACGAGATGATCAATAGAGCAGGGTCTAACACAAGTACTATGAAGAAACACCTGAAGAGAAAGCATGATATTGAAGAAAACGACGGTGATGATGCCACTCAAAATAAACAGCCTACGATAACAGCTTCTTTTGAAAGATGTAAAAAGATCTTACCTCGAATCTTACCTCGATGATTGTAGAACACTCTAATAAGAAGCCCTAGGGCATATAGGGGAGTGCCTCATATATTAATCATTTGTGAGCAAAAACCAGTGGTTTAGGCAGGGGTAACAGCATATAGCTATCGTTAGGGTTGAGTATTGGGTGGCCCAAGCCTCAGGTCTCTTACAGTCCTGGGCAAGAAACTGTTGTGGTACAGTTTGGAAGAAGCAAAAATTGCTGTTGGTTCTCCCCGCGTAGCAGCTCTTGTCACCATGGTGGCGTTGGCTCGGTTGTCGATGACCTCGTCGTACGCTGAGGATAGGGCCTCATGTCTTTCTTCATCAGAGAGGATTCTCATCAGCAAAGAGAGTCTGTGTTTTTTTCTCCTGTCTTTGAGGGGCTGGAGTTCTAGTTGGGAGCGGGCATCAGTTAAGCCGCGCCTTCCTTTTATGCCTTTGACAAAGCGTATAGCCTTGCTTTGTGTCAGCTCGATTTCTTCTGTTGTAGGGTTGTCAGCTGGGTCCCAGAGAGTGTCAGCATACTCTAAGACAGGCCTGCACAGACTGGTGTATGCCAGCAGTTTGGCTTTCTCTGGGGCATTGTGGAGAGCAAACTTTATACTTCCTAGGACTTTGTTGGCAGTATTCACTTTGGCTGTGATGTGTCTGTTGAATTTTAGGTCTGACTGAAATGTCACACCTAGGTATGTTGTTTCTGGGACAGACTTAAGTGGGACACCGCCCAGCGTGTAGGTGGGCGGCACTCTGCTGTTGTTGCCAAAGATTATGACTTCACATTTGGTTGTATTGAAGGGCATCTTCCATCTTTCAGACCAGTCATGAAGGGAGTCAATGTCGTCTTGGAACTTCTTTTCATCGTCGTCACTCCGGACAACAGAGTATAGCAGAGTGTCATCTGCGTACAGACTAACATTGCATGTCACTGATTCAGGTAGGTCATTAATGTAGATGAGAAAGAGTGTTGGCCCAAGGACTGAGCCTTGGGGAACACCAGATGTAACAGGCAGCTGGGAAGAGCTAGAATTCTTGACGACAACTCTCTGACTTCGATCTGTGAGGAAGTCCTGTATCCAGTTCACTATATGTGGGTCAATACCTTGGATCTGTCTTATCTTCTGCATGAGTAGGTTGTGGGGCACCTTGTCAAATGCTTTTCTGAAATCAAGCACAACTGCGTGAGTGCTGTGTGATTGTTCTGCGGCCCGTACCAGGTCATGATATGTGGAGCACAACTGGGTCTCGCATGAGAGACCTCTACGAAATCCGTGTTGTCGGTTATAAAGTACAGAATCTAGGGTTTTGTTCAGCTGGTGTAGGACTATATGCTCTAGCATTTTGCACGGGATGCTTGTAAGTGATATGGGTCTGTAGTTTGCTGCTTCATCCTTAGGACCTTTCTTGTGAATAGGGGTTACATTTGCGGTCTTCCACTCCATAGGGAGTTTGCCAGATTTCAGCGAGGCATCGAAGAGATTGGTGAGACATCGGGCAGTAGTGTCTGGATCTATAAGTAGCTCACATTTCCTAATCTGGTCAGGGCCGGGGGATTTGTTGTTCTTCAGTTCATGGATAAGTTTCCTGACACCGTCTGTGGAAATGTCTGTGGGAGGCGCAGCAGCTATGATCGGTCGGAGATTGGAGATGCTCTCGTCATGGCAAAATTGGTCTTTAAAGTATAAGTTTAGTGTTTCTGCACATTTCTGATTGTTGTCAGTTACTGTGCCGTCAGGGAGCTTTAGGGTCATCAGAGGGTGACATTCTTTCTTTGATTGACGTAGATGTTTGTAGAAAGGCTTGCTATTTCCTTTCATAAGCGGTTTGCAGACCTTGTCCACAATGTATTTCTGTTTCATTTTCTTGAAGACTTTCTTGTTTTCTCGCCTCTCTTGCTTGTACCGTGATAGATAGAATGGATTGGCACTGCGCTTGTACTCATTGTAGGTTCTGCGTTGCTTTGTGGTTCTTTTCTCTGCTTCTTTGGTGAACCACGCCGGCTGGTTACTGGCTCTTACCCAGATAGTCTTTGTGGGGACTGATTTATCAACCGCACTTCTGAAATGAGATGAGAATAGTGGCCACATTTGGTCAACATTGTTCATCTCGGAAAGTTGGCTCTCTACTCCTTTCATGCAGTCTTCAAACTTCTCGGTGTCTGCATTTCTATGGATACGGATGTTGCGTTTGCGAGGCTGAGGGGTACTCTCTTTATGGTATTCAGTGATAGTGCCTATACTAGCTGTGACAATATGGTGGTCACTGAGTCCGGGAGCTACAATTTGTGTTGAAGTCACTGAGTATGGATCATTGGTGCATATAAGATCTAGGGTGTTTCCATGAATGTGAGTCGGTTTAAGTATCACTTGAGAAAGATTGTTCTCGTGAAGCGTATTGATGAACTGATTGTGTATGTCTTTGTACGGGGCATTGGGCTTCACTCTACCCGTGGCCCACTCTATTCCTGGCAGATTCATGTCACCCACAAATAGCAACTGGTTTCTAGGGTAATTGCAGTTGATGCAGCTTAGTATATCATTGACTTTGTATATGTTTGCCATCGAGACATGGGGCCTGTAGTAGCAACAGACGAGGAGTTTAGGGGGGATTTTCACAACGATCATCTCTTCCCCGAAGGTATCTATGTTTAATTCTGAGGCTTGTAGGTAGCTTTTGGTAGCAATAAGGACACCTCCTCCATGAATGTTGCGGTCGTTGCGGAAGAAATCGAGGTTGGATGTCTCAATGATGCTTCTGCTGTCAATAGAGTTGTCTATGTGTGTTTCTGTAAGGCATATTATGTCAAAATCTTGTGTTAGAGCTACAATCTCTGTGTTTTTGCCTTTGGCTGATCTTGTATTTGCAAGAAACAGATTTAGACTTGAGTGTTTCTGTTGTCTGAATTTTCTGGTTTCAGTTTCACCCAATTCCCCGACTCTTCAGTTTTCTTCTCAATAGTCAGGCTTCTGATTCTATATTCTGTTTCCTCACCTGTAGATTGTCGCAATGTCCTTATCTGTTGTCTGTTGCCTCTCATCCACGAGCTAAAGAAATCACTGAAGCTATTGGAAAGTTTATTGCCAGAGACATGCAACCGCTGAATGTTGTGAATGACCAAGGTTTCCAGACTTTAATATCTGTTATGGAACCAAGGTAAGGCATAATAAGTCCATAATAATAATAAATAAATTATTATTTATTAAAATAATTATTATTATTTATTATTATTTTTCTTGTATTTTGTAGTGGAGTTGAATAGTTGATTGCATGCACAGTGAGCCGTGTATGATTGGTAACAAACAAGAATTGTATTAAGAATAATTAAAAAAATTTTTTACAATAATAATTATATATAATAATAATAATAAGTTTAATATTATTAATACTGATTACTGATATAATAATAATTAATAATACTACTGATCAGTATTATATATTATTATTAAACAATTTTTTCAATTATTTTTAATACAATTCCTGTTTGACACCAATCACAAATGGCTCACTGTGGTTGCATGCATGTATGTAATGCTAGTTGTTTGTTTGTTAGAATAAAAAGCAGCTTGATATAATATTGATATAGAATATTGATTCTTTTAGTCAGTAATTTTCATGATCACCAGCATCACCTTTGTGAATTTTTGACGTGACATGACAAAAGTAGTAAACAAGAAAAAAAAACAGTAAACTCCTACACTGAGCTAATTCAGTTGTTCATAGATGTGTGTTCATGTATTCACAACCAGCATGGTTCACTCAGTTGTATTTGACTAGGAATACTATTGTTCCTGTTTATTTACAGATATGTCATTCCGTCACGAACCCATTTCACTGAGAAAGTGATTAAAGACATGTATAACATAGCAAAAGGGAAGCTAGAAGAGCGGATTGTACAGACAAACAACTATGCTCTCACCACGGACACCTGGACCTCATTGACCGGTGATAATTATATGACTGTCACACTTCATATGCTTATTGATTGGGAGCTGAGCTCATATGTGCTGTCTACGACATGTTCTAATGAGCGTCATACTGCAGAGAACCTTCAAATCCAGCTCAAAGAAACAATTATAAACTGGAAACTACCAAATGCCGAAGATGCCCACTTTGTTGTCACAACTGACAACGCAGCAAATATCAAGCTTGCTGTTACAACGAGTGAGTTAGATCTGAAGCATGTCGGATGTTTTGCCCATACTCTCAATCTTGCCGTTCAGAAATCATTGAAGACTCGAGCTGTGGATCACATCCTTGGGCATGTGAAGCGGATAGTATCATACTTCCACAGAAGCTCAGTTGCTAAGGGAAAGCTCAATGAAAAGCAAGTCCAGCTGCAGAAGAAAGTGCATACATTGATTAATGAGGTTTCTACAAGATGGAATAGCTCATTAGCCATGTTGGAACGATTTGCTGAGCAGAGAACTGCAGTATACGCTGCACTGGATGATCTGAAATGTAATGACTTGCTACTTGGTCTGTCAAGAGTGAATGCCCCAGATATTGAGTTGATCATCTCATTCCTTCAACCCTTCAAGATAGCAACTGACATAATCAGTGGAGAAGCATACTGCACCATATCCCTAATCAAACCACTTCTCATCAATCTCATTGCCAAGTGTGAACCAGAGGCATTTGACCCTAAGATCATAGCAGATATGAAAGCAGCGGTACTTCAAGATCTTGGGAATAGATACTCAGATCCTATGACATCCAGTCAATTAACAATCTCTTCACTGCTTGATCCCCGGTTTAAGAAATTAACCAACCTATCGAAGCGACAAGTTGATGAGTTTTACGAGACTATCTCTGTAGAAGCAGCTAGATTTTCTTCAACACCGGTTGATGCAGCAGCACCAAGAGTAAGTAGCTCTACTGCTGAGAATGCTGAATGAACCGGTAGTGATGAGCTTGTAGCTCCTTCCAAGAAAGACGCACTCACTGCTTTGCTAGGTGACGAGTATGTTCAACAACCAGATGAGGAATTTGCCACTCAAGACAGTGTTCAAAAAGAGGTTTGTGTATTGTGCATTTCCATCTTACTAGCTTAACTGTGTAGTGTGTAATACGTGTATGTATGATTTAACTCTTTACATCTGCCATGGTAATATGACTCTTTTGTATTTTAGATCATGGACTACCGTAGTGTTCCTACTATCGAGCTTACTGATGATCCACTAAAATGGTGGAAAGCAAATGTAATGAAGTATCCCATGCTTTCCAAATTGGCAGCCAAGTACCTTGTTGCTCAAGCAACCTCTGTCGCCTCAGAGAGAATCTTTAGTGCGTCAGGAAATCTACTCAGTGAGAGACGTAGTCGTCTCAATTCTAACACTGTGGACATGCTTCTGTTTTTAAACAAAAACACCTCGTTGTATTGAGACCAGTTGGAACACGGTGTCACAATAAAGAAATAGTACAAAGAACATAATAGAGTTTACTATTTTATTTTTATTTGTTTGACATGATTTTGTAAAACTGTGTATCAATATATAATAATATATTAATCTAAAAATTATATCCATTCTTGTTCACAAAAGTTAGCCGATGTGATTTATGCTGGACTGGTCGGCATAATTGTTAAATGCTCAGTTGTTGATTTTTAATATTTTCTCCAGCTATAACGTGTCTGGCTCGACTCGGGCTCGGCTCGAATTTTGCACTGTTGGCTCGGCTTGTTCCGGCTCGAGAAAAACCTGGCTCGTTGCACCTCTACTGTCTAGGATTGAACATTGGTTTGATCCCATGTACTGTAAGTTACAGCCTAGGGTTGATCATTGGTTTGATACCATGTATTGTAAGTTACTGTCTAGGGTTGATCATTGGTTTGATACGTACTGTAAGTTACTGTCCAAGGTTGAACATTGGTTTGATCCCATGTACTGTAAGTTACTGTCTAGGGTTGATCATTGGTTTGATACCATGTATTGTAAGTTACTGTCTAGGGTTGAACATTGATTTCGTACTATGCAGATGGTACGCTTTTTCAATAGTGTTTTATAAAGCGTAAAGTTGAATGCTTCTTGGCAATTACAAGTCTGCAGAATCAAATTTTATTTTAACTGCACTCACATTTCAGTTTTTCAAGTCTCAAATGTTTTAGCATGCACCCGATGTCACCAATGTCAAGGCCCATGGCACCGATCTACGAACCCTCCTTAGAGAACAAAATACACGACATCAACAGAAGGCTCAGGGAACGTCCAGAGTTTGTTAACCAATGGTGGTGGGACACATTCGCTATGGAGTTCTTTGACGACACTGCCACCATATTGATATCATTCTTCACTCCTAATGAGGGAGAGAAACATTTTAGTGAGCTATAAATTATTGGATCCTTTCTCTCATTGCCAACCACTTTTTGTGTTATTTATTTGTGTTGGTTGTAGCGATTGGTTACTCCCCTTACATTTATTTGTGTTGTTTGTAGCGATTGGACGAGCGATGATTCCACAATATTTCAGCTCAATATTTGAGGGCGGAGTTACGGAGATGCATTATACATTCACTTGCTGCCAGCAATACATGACTCATTCAGGGCCAGTACTAGAGTGCAACAACATGCTCACCACCACACAGTATCTACAGCCATCATTTGCTAGGGTATACCAGCATATCAGCTTCAGTAGAATAGCTCAGCACTGCGTGTTGTCTTTTTAATAAATCTTTACTACATTACCGTAGAACCTTCCGCTGCTGACACTTTTGTGTTTGTGCAGGTTTTGGTAGATAGTCGAGTAACACTGCAGTGTGCGTTTGATGAAAGAGCTAGAATTAGTAGTTGGACACAGTACTTGCTCAGACAGAAGGAATATATACCTCGTGAGATGATATCTCTCAGCCTACAAGTATGTCTGTAGTTTACTATTAGTCTAGATGTCTTTAGGTTATATTACAGACATCTTCTCATTCACGGGAGCTGCAAGTGATTACCGCGTTTTCGAAAAATTTACGTGACCTTGAACGTAATAGGTCAGCCCACCCAGAATCTTGCCATGATTTCAAAAAGATACTGAATTGCGGATTATGGCGAATACATTTGTAACTTTTATGTTCGAAATATTGTCCCTTTGGAACACCTCGCAACCTGGTGTAAAACTCTGAATATTAATAAACATGTATGATTGCTTTAAGCTACAAGCACAGCTACCGATTACCTACTGACTTGCCTTTACTGATCAGAAATGACGTCTTTCCCATATTCTTTTCTTTACTTGCCATTCTCATGCAATACCGGTTGAACTCGCTGTATTTGATGTCATATCATAGTTAACCATAAAGTGCTTTCAAACAACAAGGACTGGAGGCGTATGGACAACTCTTCTTTGCATAAATAGTTGTGCTTAAGAAACATTTTTATTAAAAACATGAAAACAGCGAGCAGTGACATGTTTGGTCAAATCGCAAGTTGTCTACCAATATTTTGATGTGGATCAAAATCTGCCGATTACCTCAAATAACAAGCTACCGATTGCTTAATGATTTATCTGGAAACAGTGGCTGTAAAATCATGCAATCGGTTAGGAAAATTGGTAGGTAATCGGCCCGTAATCGGTAGATGTACACGGGGCCTTATGTAGCAAATAATATCAGCGCATACATGGTTCACATATTGTGCTATCGGTACAGTTGTGCTAAATAGAATAATACTCAGCATGCTCATAGCTGTATTGTCCTTAAGTTTTCGTTAATGTACAATAAATGTTATAATAATAAATATTTTTTATTTGATAATTTTCCCCAGGCCTACACGATACCAGATAGATAACACATGTACAAAGGAATCACAAAAAGTGTTTGACAAGCTAAAGAGCTGGCTTCATAAATTGAAAGTGGACGTCCGCCACATATCCTTATTTTATGTAAACGTTAAAAGAGTTGATCTTACATAATCTGGTCAGGTTGTACCATGTGGCCTCATTTACGTCTTCGTATAGTCTTCAGAAGCTCTGTACTATAATTCATTTACCTCCCTCTTGATTTCTTGATATTCTCTCACGGTTTTTACTAGGTGTATACCACTTAATTATTATGCTATTGTCTCAGTAGTGCCTAATACTAGGTGTGTAACTATAGCGATAGACAGCATTACTAAAATGTATTTCAAGTATTTTAATTTCATGTGTACTTTGCTAAATAGTGGGAATTGTGTTACCCTATCACTGGGTCTATTGGTAGCAACTGAATGGAATGACAACTCCCAATTAGTTTCGGGAACATGAATTGAGATGGAATACCTTGAAAAATTTTTAATTCCTAGATGTAATCCCAAAATTTAGAATTATATAATTTGTTACTATAATATGTGTTGTTATCTAGGAGAGTGGTACCGTAGACTCATTACTGACTAACTTCACATTGCTCGGTATAAACAGCTGTACTCTCAACTTTCTCAAAGTAAGTTCAGTTTTTCTCCCTTTACATATCCGCAGCTGATTGCGCGATCGGTTCATCCGTATTATTATTATTATTAAAGGTGTCGGCCATTTCTGAGTCAATAAGACCCGATGTGGATGGAGGCGCTAGCTACGCAATGCATTCAAATGACTGTTTACCCAGTTGGCACGGCAACGAGGCAGAGCGTGTTGCTCCCACGTGTATGATGAGCTACACGATGCCTACCCAACCGATGTCAGAGTTCACCCAGTCTCCTGTCCTCTCTACCAATACTGACAGCGCCAACAGCTCTGAACGCTTCTGCCTCACCAGTAAGTGTGCTTCCTGCTGGTGCATGCTAACAGCATCATTTTGTAGTTTACTTGTGAAGAAGCTGCATACGAATCGCTTTTTTTTAAAAATTCAAGCATCTCATTGACACGCTTGCATACAAAATCAAATCATACAGTTATGAGAATATTTTGTCTTTGTATAGAAAGTCCCAAACCAGCCAAGAAACCAAAGAGGTCTAGAAAGGCTGCTGCTGCCAAGGATCACTTACCGGCAGCTCTGCGTAAACCAATCAAAGCTGGGCTCATAAACAACATCACTTCACCCACCGCTTGCCCTCCTATGCCTCAGGTGATCATTATGTAACATGATATAATTAATTTTTTTGTTCTTATCGAGCAAAAGATTAATTTTAGATTAATCTGTAATTTGTCAAATGTTATTTTTCACAATATTTTGTGACTTGCAGTAACTGGTTTCATTTCTCTGTTTAGCCATCGATACCTTCGCACCAGGATGTTATGATTGTTGGAGAGCCAATCATGATGGGCGGAGACCTGGGCGACAAGGACGAGAGACGTATTACTCGGCTAGAGAACAATACTAACGTGGACTTCCTTCCCCCGAGCCATTCTATTGCACAAACCAACCACACGCAC
Organism: Cryptosula pallasiana; assembly: GCA_945261195.1. Classification (NCBI taxonomy): domain Eukaryota; kingdom Metazoa; phylum Bryozoa; class Gymnolaemata; order Cheilostomatida; family Cryptosulidae; genus Cryptosula; species Cryptosula pallasiana. The sequence continues at coordinate 21,736,676 of OX183133.1, read as the reverse complement.
CCCTCGGGCCAATCCGCTGCCAATGGTGTCAGCGTCACACCGACCAGACCCGCAAGTATGTCTCATTTCTTGTAATTCTCTCTCATCAGATGATGCATTTTTCTTGTTGTATTTAGAAGCTAGCAATTATTTCCGTCTTGTTTGTAGTGTTGACCCTAGATTTAAACAATAGCGAAGGCTATGATGAGCCAAGCATATCCGCCGCGTTGGATGCATTGGAACAGGATGTGGGTCCCATGCACGTGCCTCTGACATGATCATATCCTCCGCAGGTCAATGTACACATATCGATAAACTATAAATACGCATTCTCTTACCACTTTTATATACATAATGGAATCTATTGACACAAAATTTGAGCAATTGTAACTTCTAGTCAGTAAATTAGACAATCACTCAACATCTCCTCTTCAACAGGTTATAGATTTATACTTCTACAAGCTGTTGACAATCTACCATTGACAAGGCGTAGTTTACATTTTTATTTAGTAGTAGATAATTTATTCCTGTTGTTTTACAATCTATTCACTTTGAACAATCTCACTGCACCAATGATACCAAAGCAGTTGTGTTAGTATAACGCACACACCTAGTCACCTTGTTATGATATAAGATGTATTATTTATTACTCTCAATGTATTATACTCCATTTATATTATCCTATTTATAGATTATACACGCATGTGGCTTGTCATATATATTATAACTGTGTTGTTTTTATCGGACTTGAATGAAATGTTTGCTATGAATCTGTTCATCAGACCAGTCATGTAGTGCATTTGTTGAACGCTATTTATTATTTAATTATTGTTGTTTTTGCTGCATTCTGTTGATCTCTATTTAACAAGATCTGCTTCATTTAGTTTATTATTAATGAATTATAATATTTGGTTTTTATAATATAATGATACTTTCTTCTACATTGCCTCAATCAATGTGGTGAAAGAACAATTACGTTGATGTAAACTTTGATACAAATATATATTGTGTATTCTCTTTCAAAACGGACTAGACTACCAAAATATGTCACACAGAACCATGAGTAGCAAACAATCGACAACTAACATCGTAATCAAACTTCGGAAGCATTAACCTTGGGAAGCTCCACCTTTGCTTGTTCTGCTTTTGATCTAGCAATTTCTGAAGCTTTTTTAGCTTTCTGTGAGATATACTCTTTAGAATGAATGGCAGTCTCTGCAAAGTGTCCTGTTTTCTGTTTAACCTTGTCTCTTAATGTTGGTGGCAGTTGATGGCTGATTGCGTATTCTAAACCTAAGGTTGCTTTTTGCTGGTTACTTTTGTAACGTTTCATAGAGAACTCGGCGATGGGTAGGCTGAGCCCGTATCCCATAGCACTGTCTAACCACACGCTCTTGTCTATCAGAGATTGGCCAGTGTTCGTAGCTTTGTACACGCATTTCTCCGAGCAACTCTGCAACGTAAAACACCACCTGTATTAGTTGCCTTTCAACCAAAAACTAATTTAAAAACATGAAAGTTACCAGTTGGTTTTCTTGAAGTAAAGAAAACTGTAAACGGGGACTGTGATCATCATTCTCACACGCCATTTAGTGATTGAAAACGTCTCATGGACAATAAAAAAAATTACATGTATAAAACATTTATTTTATTATAATAAATATAGTATTTCTCTTTGGACCAGTTTGATTAATTTACCAAACAAAAGTCGAATTGCTCAACTTAGAATTCCAAGACCAAGCTTGCTGGCTGTCATAGAGAAAAATGGACTTGAAAAACATGACACTTTACCAACTCTGCTTTAGAACCGGAGACAACTGTTTTTAGTAGATGTTTTTCGGTAGGAAATACTCGGTCACAAGTATTTAAAAAAAACAACTATTTCGTTTTAATCTTGCTCTTTGTGTCTGCACTCTCACCTATGCAGACCAGACCCCATTAAAATGATTCTGCAAGCATGAATATCACGGAAAAGAAACCTGAGAAGATCGAAAAAATTCATATAAAGGCTAACTCATCCCAGGTATTAAAACAGAAATTGTTTACAAGATATGTCTAGGCTGGCAACAAGAGCTCACACCTACTGTTTATTTCACAATGATGTCTGCCCCATCTTTCTTGCCTATCAAGTTCATTAAAAACACCGCTAGGTAAGCCTAAAGCAACAATCCTCTACTAACACGGAGGAAATTAAGCCTACTAATCACACTCACCATGAAGCGAGTCATAGATATATTTCTTGTGTAAGTTGTGAATGTTTGTGCTTTTGGATCGACCACCGACTCCTCAATAATAGAGACAAACTTTGGTCCACTGTAGAACCTCTCACCCCACTTGGGCATGGAATTGGTCTTGGTCAACAACTTGATAGTGCATAGTTTGCCTTCTTCATTAACATATCTATCTAACACGTCTTCTGTTAGCACATGTTTGCTACAAACAGACGATATAACAAGGTAAAGAAATAACGCACCGCTCCATGACTTTTGTGCTAATAAAACCTGTTTGAATCGTTGACTGCCCATAGGTGCCTACCTGAACGGATTAGGGTAGCGTTGAAATAGAGCCACAGCAACATCCTTCCAGGAATAATTCAAATCCGAGGTACAAGTGAAGAACTTCATAATTACATTACCTCCACCTGCAGAATGGTTTGAGAGATGAACTGCAGCGGACAGTTACAGAGTTGCCGGGCCTTAGCTTCGACAAGTATTTAATGAGGCTAATTAATGACAAGAAACCTGAACTTTTATCATTAATTGCATTTTAGTGCGAGCAGAAGAGAGCATGTGACCAAATTCTCATGGCAATAAGGAAGGGAGATAGGAATGATGAACTGCGTAACAGTGAGACAGCAATGTAGGCACACACCAGGACAACTAAGTGAAATGTGTGATAATATTATTTGCTGTAGTCATTATGAATAGAATTTTCAGTCAACTAAAACAGAACACAACAAAATTCAAGCTATTATAATTATTATATTTGCTACTACAACAACTAACTCAGCAATACCATTGACCATCATACATGACTCAATGCTACCATTATCCGCATTGAGTTATGTATGATTAGAAAAAAGCTGGCATTGTAATAGAAAAAAATTAACTTTTTTCGACAATATAATATATAATACTAAAAGTGTAGACATTTTATTTGCATTTCAGTCCAAACCTCTCTCAATAGATGTGAAAAATAAATAAGATAACCTTTTGAATCACTCGGGTTGAGCTAGTTTTTTAAAAAACAAAACTCCAAACTCACTTTTTGTGCATGAAACTTTGCACTTTGATCAACTGACATTTTAGTAACTTTTATGAACAGTTTCATATTCTATGCCCAATTTAGATTAACCAGATACAGGCACTTGTACAAATGTGTCGTTTTTGTATTTTTTTTGAGATTTCCGAAACTGACTTACAATATTGTCTTGCGAACCTGTGTAGAGAAAACTTCATTAAATGGTGTCAATATTTTTGTGGCATAGAATTACAAGGCTGTGTTTTAAGCCAGTGTTGAAAAAAACTTCACTTTGACCAATATAGCAGGTGAATAATTGAAATTTACATTAAAACCGGTTAACCTATAAACAGTGATGAGGAGTTTTATAAAAAGTAATTTAAAAAAATTGATCAAAGTGCAAAGTTTTATGCACCAAAAGTGAGTTAAGTTGGTGTTCTTTCTTAAAAAACTAGTTTAAGCGAATGATTAAGAATGTTCTTTTTGATACTTTCAGCATTTCTTTTTAGCACCAATGAACTAATCAGCTTCTGCTGGACAAGTTGACAACAATTTTGATTGTGTAAATATATTTAAAAACTTTATCTGCTCTATCTACATATTGATAATATCAGTTGTTTACACTGTTAGAGACACCAGCTGTTTAGGAGAATTATAGGGGCAGGGCAGTAAGAGATATTACACACAACCCAGACGTTCCTCCTGTGAAGTTGTAGTAGCAAGGTCAGGGTGATAGTAAAATCCTCTACAATATGCCAGAGCTGTGACCAAATCACCGTGATTCAAATATTTGGTGACTCAAATATTTGAAAAATGATTTGTTTCAAATATTTGATACAAGTGGTGATTTGATTTGATTTGGTTAATTTCATCATTATTTGATTTGATGTGCCTTTTTCCACAAGATTTGACCAAATATTTGCAAAAATATAGCAAATCATCAAGAAAACAGTGATGATGTTTGCAGCGTTTCTTAATACTTGTAATTGACCTGATATTGCCATAATTCATAGTATTTAATTGTAGAAAATAAATAAAAGCAGTGAAAAGAAGCTACCTAATTATTAGTCTATAGTAATCAAGTATCATGGAAAACTATGCTGCCTTTTCTTTTATGTCTAAATTTTCATCAGCAGAAGTTGAATTATCAGTTGACTACTTTCTTTTCTGACTTGAATGTGGTGAGCTGAGAGTGTTTATGAATGGCGACCAGGCTGAGGTTATTTACTTATCTGTAGTGAGTAATGCATTAGTTGATGATGAACTATAATGATAACTGTTTTGATACAATGCAAGCTAATGCTCAGTGTTTGCTATTATTTATCAATTATCTAGTATCGCTGGTACTATTAGCAATAGGCTAGCACAATGACAGCTTTTTGGCCATAAAGGAATTTTAGAAAATTATAACTTATTGTTGATTGATTGTTGATTGTTGATTGTTTTGTTTACTGGGTGTACATTTTATCCATTGCATGGAACTGGCTGATTCATTTGGCTAGTGTAAGCATTGATTTGGAATTTAAACAATAACATATATCAGTAGGCATACCAATAAATGTTCTACTCGAAAGTGTACAAAGGAAAGTGCAAGTTTGCGAAAGTAATCAAGTTGGAATATTGTTTTCTAGAAGCCAGCTAACCACACATTGTGATCTAAATTTGGGTCGATTGGTTCAGGCAGCCTATTGAAAGCTGAAGGTTTTTCTTATTATTACATTTCTAATAGTTTCAGTGATGATTTGAAAAATGTGCTGCAAATGACGCTCCAAATATTTGATTTGATTTGGAACAACGCATGATTTGACTTGATTTGACTTTTTTACTCACCTGTAAAAATTTGATTTGATTTGAAGGAAAATTCAAATAATTTGATTTGAGTCATAAAAATCGTGATTTGTCACAGCTCTGCAATACGCTAAAGAAGACAGCAGCTTATACTTATAATTATGTCCTTTATTATTACTATTATTAATTATCATGTGTGCAGGGAGTCCCAGATATCATCAACATGGATGATGCAGTTATTAGAATTAGTAGTTATTATTATTATAATAATAATAATAATAATAATGTACAGGATTTCGTGTCTGGGTGGTAGCCACCTGTACACTCTCCCGATATGCTCTGTTCGACCCTAAGTCAGTGCTTCAATAATATGCTTATTATTGTTCACAGTGCGTACATTGACTGGTGCAGTTTTGCGTGCGGCCGAATCTGGTGTGGAGTGAGTGCAATAATTATCTGTAATTATTTGCTGTGTCCGAACCCTTACAAGGTCCGACAATAATTGTAAATTATTGTCTAGTTTATAGTTTGTTTCAAACTGTGCTCTGACATTAATTCCTCAGGAATTACTTGTCTAGTTTATAGTTTGTTTCGAACTGTGCTCTGACAATAATTATGCTGAAGTTTTGTAGCCGAATCTGGGCTCAGCCGAGATCGACAATAACTTCCTGCAATTATTGTTTGACTAGCTTGTTGGATTCCCCGAATCCGAATTTGATATGTCGAACTATTAGGGCACTAAGCGTTGCGTTGTAATCCTCACCTCAGGTGAGGGTATACACAGTGATAGGGCGAACCGTTCTCACTTTCCACTTAGCTTCGTGCTTGCTAACAGTCGACCAGGTCAGCGCTTGTAGTTTTGTTGCTCCTAGTAGTGCTTGCTTCAAGAGAGAGAGAGATTCTTCTGAGAGTCAGGCTAACTCTGAACTTTATTGCATTAACATCCATTTAAATACAGGGAAGGCGGGTACACATTACTAACCACGCCTGGGTAAAAATACTGGTGCAAGCCACGCCTTGCCCTTACATCAACACCCACTTTGTAATAATTAAAAACGTGGAAAAATATAATAAGTGATAGTAAATAATTATTTGGTACAAGGTAGAACGCAGTAAATAGGCTCTAGCAACTGTGGTTATTTGGGTACTTGTCCCGATGCTCTTACTAGCGGAGCCTGCGTGCGCAGGCGGGTCAAGGTCGAGATCGCTGGGTAGAAAGCTGATTCATTACCGCTGTGGCTTTTGCACTGTGAAAGTCGTGTTTTTGAGCTAGCTTGCAAAATATAATTACCCTTGCTTGTGAAGGACCTTCTTGCAGTCTTGCGTTTGCAATAAGACGTGTGGTTTGTTGGGCAAACCGTAGGTGGTGTTGGCTGCAACTAAGGGGTGGTAGGAGGTTGCAGGGCAGCAGCTTGGAGCTGCGTCACTATTATTCTTTATTATTACTTACGTCTCTACTATACGTAGATACTGTTGTTGTAAGCATCCATTATTATCCGTAACTTAACCTAACAAGCTATTTCGGCTTTTATTGATTATTATTGTAATAATATTATGTAATTAATTAATTTATTGATCAGTTTATAAATGGTGTTAATTGTTAATTAATTTCAGGTCAGGGATGTCTTCTCCAGATCGCCCAGAGGGCGAGGAGGGAGCTTCGACCTCTGTCAAAGAGGTGCCAGCCTCTGTTGGTGGGGCACCGGTGATTGTGGATGCCGCGGCCTTGGCCAGCATCCTCAATCAGGCGAGGGGCCCGATCCTGAGCCGGATTCGTCAGTTGCTGAGTCCCTTCTGTGGTGACGGGTCTATTGAAGTGACCGTGTGGCTGGCAGAGTACGAGAGGCTCTGCGCTCTAGAGCGCATTACCCCAACCGACATTCTGGTGTATATGCTGGGTGGTAATGCATCTCGGGTTTACAATAGGATGAGAGTTGGGGAGGCATCACAGTGGGAGGTTGTGAAGGCTGCTTTAACAGCCGAGTATGCCATGCCACGTCAGGAGGCATGGCGCCAATTCATATCCTGTAGGATGGAGGCTGGTGACACCGTCGACGTGTATATGGATCGTTTGGAACGATTCGGAGGCAGAGTCGGCATGAATTGCAGCGAGCTGAGCTTTAGGGCTCAGTTCTATGAAGGACTGCCGGGCTCTGTGTACGAGTGGGCTATTACGCATGAGAGTGCATATACTGCCGACTTTGGCACGGTGTTGGCTCGTGTGCGAGATCGACTGGTCTCACGCAGAGCTGTTGCTGGCCACCAGAAGGCTAGGCATCCTGACAATGAAGTTGCGGCTGCGTCTGGGAGGCAAAAGCAACCTGTCGGGGAGCTTTTGTGCTTTCGCTGTGGAGGTGCCCACAGAGTAAAAGACTGTACCAGTCGGAGGAAGGCTCCGGCGGCCAGGGCTAAAAAGGCCGGGTGTTTCAGGTGTGGAAGCACCGACCACTTTGTGAGGGATTGTTCTTCACAGGCTAGAGTTGCCGCATCAGCTGATGGGCAACCGAGTTTTCAGGCAGAGGGCGCAGACCGGGGCGGCGCGTCCTCTGTCATGGAAACGGAGTGAGCAGGGCTCATGGCGGACAGCCTCTCATAAGAGAGCTGTTGAGTGGTGCATGTGTGCCACAGGGCAGGTTGGACCTGTCGGGGGCGGCTGGCATTAAGTTAACATCAGGCCGCATGCCAGTCGTCCAGGCCGTTGTGAACGGTCGATGTTTCCTTTGTCTTGTAGACACGGGAAGCGAGCGGACTCTGGTAAGTCCGCGGGTGGTGGTGGGACAAGGCCTAAAGACAGGCCGGCCGTTGTTAACGGCAGATGGCAATGCCTCTCATGTGAAAGGTACTTGTCGTGTCATCATTGGGTTGCAGGGACATTGCTTTCATGTCTCTGCCTTAGTGATGGGTAAGCTGGAAAATCTTGGCGTTGATTGTCTCCTTGGTGGCGATGCCATTGATCATATGGGAGGCGTGAATGTCCAGAGGAGCACCAACTTACGCTATGTAGTTAAATGGGGAAAGCCTGTTCCAACTGGGTGCTGTGGCGCTGTATCGGGTCCTTCCTGTGGGGCAGTGGCTGTGCCTGGTGGTAGTGGGAGTGGCAAATCAGAGTTGCTGCAGGTTGAGGACCCTGACTTTGTGGCTAACTTTAACGGCAGTCGATGGACTGTCAGTTGGCGTTGGTGTGGAGAGTCTCCTTCAGGGCTGCAGACCCGTATCTCCGAGTACCGATGTACGAAAGTGCCTTTGATGCACGAGCGCTATTGCGCGGAGTTGGAGAAGTGGATCTCTAAGGGCTGGCTGAGACAGTGGGACGGCCCTGTTGAAGGGATCATTCCACTGTTGGCAGTGTTTCAGCCCACCAAGGACAAGGTGCGACCAGTCATGGACTATCGTGAGCTGAACACGTTTGTCGAGTGTCACACTGGTGATGATAAGGTCGCCGTGTGTGGCGAGAAGATTAGGAAGTGGAGACAGCTGCGTGGTGGTGTTCGGGTGGTAGACCTGAAGTCAGCATACTTGCAGATCCACATTTCTAAAGACCTGTGGAAGTATCAGGTCGTGAGGTATAAGGGTGTGCATTACGCCTTGACTCGATTAGGTTTTGGTTTGTCGTGTGCACCCAGGATTATGACCTCAATTCTGGGTAAGGTGCTGTCTTTGGATGATCGAATTCATCGGGCAACAGATCACTATGTTGACGACATAGTGGTTCAAGAATCTGTTGCCAGCGCTGAAGAAGTGCGTGAGCATCTTACCAAATACGGGCTCGAGACTAAGGAGCCGGAAGACCTTGATGGAGGTCGTCTACTGGGAGTTGCACTAAGGCGTGACAGTCAAGGGGAGCTCCAGATGATGAGGGCTACTGCACTATCGGAACTCAGTGTGCAGCCATCAATTTTAACAAAGCGAGATCTGTTCTCCTTGTGTGGCCGATTGGTCGGTCACTATCCTGTGGCAGGGTGGTTGCGTTTGCACTGTAGTTTCTTGAAGCGTCTGGGTTGTGGCGGCAACTGGGATGCCCCTGTCGGGGAGACAGTTGGCGGGCTGGCTGTTGAGCTTCTCGCTAGAGCTCAACTCGAGGACCCCGTACAAGGATGTTGGAATGTGGATTCCAGTGGGGTGGTAACAGTTTGGACTGACGCCAGCTCTATGGGGATTGGTGTGGTCCTCGATGTGTGTGGCAAGGTTGTCGAGGATGCATCATGGCTGCGAAAAGAGTCAGACCATTCGCACATAAATGTTGCGGAGCTGGAGGCTGTGGCAAGAGGTGTGAATCTGGCGATCGCGTGGGGGTTTAGAGCTTTCACGCTAGCCATTGACTCTCTTACAGTCGTTAACTGGATGGGCAACACGGTAGACGCGCGCAGTCGTGTTAAGACGAAGAGTGCTGCGGAGATGCTTGTGAAGCGTCGTCTGGGGGTGATTCGTGACACAATCACCGAGTTTGGACTTGATATAAAAGTTCGTTTTGTGCTCTCGGCCGAAAACAAAGCCGATTGCATGACCAGGGTGACCAAGGCATGGCTGGGTTACCGGGGTGCTAACAGCACCGAAGCACAAGTGAGTGCGGCACTTTCCACAGGGGAGAGTGTAGAGGACGCCATTTGGGCAGCGCATTTGCCCCACCATTTGGGCGTTGACCGGACGTTGTATCTTGCTCGGCAGATTCGTAGTGATCTGTCGAGGGACCAAGTGAAGCGCGAGGTGGCTGGATGTGAGGCATGCCAGCGGGTTGACCCTGCTCTGAGGTCAGAGAACCTTGTCCCAACAGGAAGTCTGTCGGTCGAGGGAAACTGGCGCAGGGTTGCAATCGACGTCACACATTTTGGTGGCAGACTGTTTCTGTCGATGGTCGACTGTGGTCCATCGCGATTCGCTATATGGCGACGCCTGCAGACGGAGTCTGCGGAAAATATTGTCGCTCAATTGCGCAGTGTGGTGATTGAGCGAGGGCCATGTGACGAGTTGCTTATGGACAACTCAATGGCGTTTAGGTCAGCATCTGTGGAGGAGTTCGCTGACGAGTGGGGAATTTCCCTCAGATTCCGAGCTGCTTACGCCCCGAGTGGCAACGGTATCGTGGAAAGGAACCACAGGACAATCAAGAGGATTGCGGAGAGAGGGGGAATATCCCCTGAGCAGGCTACATTTTGGTATAATGTAACGCCGAGGAAAGATGCCGACGAGGGATCAGTCCCCTCGAATGTTCTCTTTCGGTACCCATGGCGGGTACCTTTTGATGTCAACGCCCCTGAGGCGGATGTCTGTGGCGACAGTGCGTTCTCCGTTGGTGATGAGGTGTGGATAAAGCCACCTATACCCTCATGCACCAAACAGTGGGCCCCCGGCAAAATTACTGGGGTCGTGTCTAGTCACACAGTGTGTGTGAGCGGTGTGCCACGGCACGTAAGGGACGTTAGGAAGCGTCGACATAGTGGGAGCAGGTACCACGCTCCACAAGTCAGCAGAGGTCACCGGGAAGCCATGACGGCTGGTGACAACATTGGGCCTGCTCCTCTCGGGGGTTTTTTGGGAGGCCCGACGTGTGTGCCGCTCGAGGCACACCAGCCTGAATATTTGGGGCTGCAACACTTTGAGGCAGGGCGTCCTGCTGCTGACGCTGGTCAGGACATGGGTGAGGTGAATCAGGCCCTGCCTGCTGGCGACGCTGGCCAGCCCATGGGTGGAACAGAGCGAGCTGCAGACGCAGTAGAGGAGCTCGAGGCCACTGTAGATGAGAATGTGGCCGTGGCGGATGAGCCGCCGGCACTTCTTAGACGGTCGCAGCGGGAGCGGCATCGGCCTGCTTACTTGTCAGAGTATGTGGAATGACCTAGGGAATTTGTGTGCAGCTTCGTGAGAAGCTGGGGGAGATGTGGTTATTTGGGTACTTGTCCCGATGCTCTTACTAGCGGAGCCTGCGTGCGCAGGCGGGTCAAGGTCGAGATCGCTGGGTAGAAAGCTGATTCATTACCGCTGTGGCTTTTGCACTGTGAAAGTCGTGTTTTTGAGCTAGCTTGCAAAATATAATTACCCTTGCTTGTGAAGGACCTTCTTGCAGTCTTGCGTTTGCAATAAGACGTGTGGTTTGTTGGGCAAACCGTAGGTGGTGTTGGCTGCAACTAAGGGGTGGTAGGAGGTTGCAGGGCAGCAGCTTGGAGCTGCGTCACTATTATTCTTTATTATTACTTACGTCTCTACTATACGTAGATACTGTTGTTGTAAGCATCCATTATTATCCGTAACTTAACCTAACAGCAACATAGGCACAGGTAAACAATAGAACGCAGACATAGACAATGAGTACGTATGGAGATATAATAATAGACGTTGCGTAGACAGACAGTTACTGGTGAGTTAAAGGCTTAAATCTTGCACAATAGAAATACACAATGAGAGAATATCTCAGCCGATAATTGCGAGAGATTGTCTTAGTAAATTGTCTTGGATAAATAATAACTGCAAGAGAATATTGGCGTCCCTCACAATAATAATAATAATAATAGTAGTCATAATTAATAACTATTACTACTATTATTATTAATAATAATTATTATTATTAATTATTATTATAATATATAATGATTATTATTATAATAAATAATAGTGATTATTATTATTATTAGTTAGTCACTTAGAAGTTAGTTACAAACACAGTAGTAGTACTAGTAGTAGTAAGTAGTGACAATTACTACTAACATCATCATAACTAACCAAATTAATTGCCCACTCATTATTACCGCTACTACTTACTACTACAATGAACAATTTAATCATTGATAAAGGGAGATGACTGATTAGTATCATTACAATAATTATTGTTATTGATGATTGATAGATGATGATGATGATTGCTACGTGACCCAAGTCATGATGATGATGATGATCAATTCATTCGATGAATCTGATCTGATGATGATTCACTGGCATTATTGATCAATGAATATAAAATCAATTATTGATTTTTCAGCTACGAAAGTTAAATCCAACAGAGTGCAAGTTGTAAGGTATGAAAAGTAAATGCATACATAACAAATGCCGGTGACGCTTAAAAAAAGTAACAATGAAAAAAGCGACGAGATGTAGTTTTGCAAAATCGCCAATCGGATTGTTCCATATAAAGAGTTTTTCGTGCACGCAATGATTGTTCGAAGTCATAACATATTGTAGAGGACCGGCGCCATCTTGTGACGTTTCTATTTAAATAGTTCTATGCCTCGAACAGTTCTATGTACACTTACCGAAGCTACTCAGTTGTCTACTCTATTTACACTTCATTCTTATTTCTATGTTTGCGTTCTAAGTCAGTTTACTCTATGTACATTTATCATTATTTTACTCAAGCATGTAAACTTATATGTTACCCATGTGGATTCAGTCATGCAATCACTTTAGTACAACCTCTTATATTCTATTCGCACACGCTGGCCAATCATTTGTGCCAGGTGTGGCCTCTTTTGTCTGAACACTTGTCTATCACTTTGTTATGTAACAGTGTACATAAATATGGATGTTTTGGTATCAATAAATCAGAGTCAGCTTGCACACTCTCAGAAGTTTCTTTGTACATACAAATAACTTCACTGCGCACCATTACTCGAGTAGTAATATACAGGCAGATCAGTCTGAACCTCTGCTGGCCGAACTTAGCTTTGACTAACTTCGCCTTCAATGTTCGACCTCTGCACAGCACTACAATAAGATAGCCGAACCTCTGCTGGCCGAACCTAGTTCAACTAGTTCGCCCTTCAAAGTTCGAACTCATTGCACACACAAACAACAGCTAACGCAACCGGCAGCTCACTAGTTACTGAGATGGTCGACCACCATTCTCCAGTATACTAAGTCGACCTGTGGAAGGGTTGTATCGCTAGCACATAAGACACAGTTGCCATTACAGTTCGGGAGGTTGTGCAGGTAGGCCGAGCTACCACCTCACACCCCCACGGTGAAATCCTGCACAATATGTTGATTAGTCAACAGGTTTGCTTCCCGTTCCCGTTAATTAATTGCAACGATTATATATAATCGTTGTTAATTGGAGTAATTTATGTCATGTAATAATTATCTTATGTTAAATAAACATTGTTAATAATTTTGAATATTCTAACATTTATTCTATATTTTTGTATTTAGGACGAGCCAACAAACGTTCTAAGAACTTTTAAACCAATCACCACGCGCACGAAAAACTCTTTATATAAAAAAATCCTTACCCGGCCCACCAACCCATAGACCTATAATAGGTCTATGCATAGAATTATAGAGATAACTCTATGGGTCTATGCACCAACCTTATCCCAAAGAGAATAGTTCTCTTTGCTTATCCTAGGGTGGTTGGCTGTTTGATATAAACTAACAGGTAAACAACATTAGCCCTGTTATACATATTTTTGGTATTATTTTAATACCTGTAGTTTACAGGTCTTAAACTTAATGATTGCACTCATAGAAACAACAAACATAGAGGAAGCAACTGGATTTGAAAGTTATAAAAAAAATAACCATAATAACGTTTTTAGTGGTCTATGGTATACTGGCTGCGAGCGTGGCATAGACGTGTTATGATTTTTCTCACTGTCTGAGAGTTATCTGACCCAACAAAAAGTGGACAAAGAAAAGACAACTAGTAATTGTTTTTTTCACATAATGGCCCCCCCCCCCCCCCCCACTTCTTGCATGTATATATGCGCATTGCGCATAGGATTGCATTGATGCACACAGCACAGACAAACCCAGCACAAATACATGGGGGTTGGAACAAATGTAGACAGGAATAAACGTCAACAGAAATGAATGCAGACATAGCTGGAACGAATCTAGACCACAGACCTACTGCAGAAAATTTGGTGGATTTTGGACCATTTTTCGGAATTTTATGTCAACATAAAATTCCGAAAAATGGTCCAAAATCCACCAAATTTTCTGCAGTAGGCCTGTGACGTAGACAAACACTCCCTGGAATGAACATCGACATACCTGGAACAAATGTTGGAATTTTCAACTCTCATTCCCAAAAGTGTCTAAATTTGTTCTCAACTATGTTACTATGTATAAAATATTCTTTTGAATTTTATTTCAGGACTTATCTACTTTAACAAAAACCGGGCAATTTTCATATTCCTGGAACAAACATTAAAACGATACTTTATATGTCGCCAGGAATATATGTAGAGACTTCCGGGAATGATAGTTGAAATATTCTTCTCGTTAGTATAATTTACATTCATTCCTATTCTGTCGACATTCATTCCAGGATTTGTCTACGTTCATTCCAGCTATGTCTGCATTCATTCCTGTCAACTATACATTCCTGTCTACATCATTCCAACTTTCAAATACACACATGCATACATACGTACACACATGCATACATACGTACATACATGCATAAAAAATCATCAATTATATTGAATACATAATCCGATATTTGTTTGAATTGTCAAATTGCTGTTGTACTGTTGAATGTGTGATGTGCCTAGTCAAAGGCATTTGTGAAAGTTAGAAAGTATTGAAGATAAATGTGATTTTCTCATTCTTATAAAATAATACATGAGAAAGTGATGAACTGTAGATGTGTGTGGCAATGGTAATAAACACGACATATAATAATCACCACTACTTATTGATAGTATTATACATTGAAAAATAAACTTTAGCCCTTCACTTGTGCATAAATCTGAAACCATAAATAAAAGTTGATATCATTCCAACAGAAACGCCATACATGGATTATCTAGATCAACGATTGACCCTTTTGCCTGCTCAGGAGTTGTCATACCTTGAACTATAAAAAGCGGCTTTTGATAGTTCAAGGTATGACAACTCCTGAGCAGGCAAAAGGGTCAATCTAGCCAGGGTGGCTCTCTATGAGGGGGGAGGGGGTGAGAGAGAATCACTCTCACTCTCTCCCCCAAACCCCGCCCACCCTCATAAACCCCGCCTCTTGGGAGCCGCCCCGGCTAGGGTCAATCGTTGATCCAGGGATTATCATAGAGTGGCGGTGCTGAATTGAAATATTCATGAAATACAAATTTGTAATTATTTTCTCTGGAAGAATTTACAAAGACTTTGAAAACTAAAAATAAACGATGATATTTTGTCTAGTTAACAATTTCAACTATAATATCTTTTATAAGGAATGTACGAAATGAATTCAAAACAAAAATAGATATGTTCATAATGAAACCTAACTAGATTTTCTGTAACCAATCACAAAAAGCCAACAATTCCCTTTGTTCCACATATACCAGCCAATCATTGCACTCAAAGCATCGAGACAAAATGCATGGAGTTATCATCCATTTATTACTGGTCTATCAGTATACACCTTGGATGAAATATAGCAGGATTGCCTGCTGCCTGCTGCCGCTTGATGTAACTTCAATTACGACTCAAATGTAGCCACTTGTGGGATGATCTGCTTCCCTCAACAAGTTGATGTCATGTCAACTATCATATATATAATCATTAACCATATCGGGAGAGCCACAGTATCAAGCTCTGATAATGTTGGAGTTGTATTCTCATTAGGAAAGACAACTCCTTCTGTGAATGAAATATCATCTACAGCAGCGCCTTACTACAGCCTTTGTCATAGTCAAATTGGGCAGCTGCCATGGTAGTTTATTTGTTTGAGCATTATTAGGTCTTAATTTTCAATCCAAAATGGCTAACTTTGGCTACATCAGTTTCCATTTCCTAGCAATCCTGGTATATTTTATCTGCACTTTACACATCTTTAGACACAGCTGAATTGGATATATACAATTTCTAGAATGGGCATCAACAGACCTGCAATGAATGTTGACTTTGCGATAAAAGATTATATTTTGATATCCATTCCAAGAAGCGTCGAAATTAGTTCTAGCCATCATATAAATACCGTTTTGACATTTACCCCAGAAGCGACTAAATTCATATTTTCAGCAAAATGGGCTACATCTGAAACAAATGTCGAAATGATAATTTATATGTTGTCGAGAATAAATGTCGACACTTTGGTAATGAACATGAAATTTATTTTATTTTATAACATAGTTTAGATTTGTTTGAAGCTTGACAATGTTCATTCCAAGTTTTTTAGCATTCATTTTTGTCTTTGTTTGTTTCAATCCACTCCCTTATGGTCACCCTCCAACTAACTTATCATTACTTCACTATAAATGTTACAACAATGTCTTTCTAATAAATTCCAATTAATGCCTTTACACTATTTTTCTTGGAGTTAGAACAATGTATTGCTTACCATCCTCAGATTTCACTGCTAGTAATAATAGTATCAATATTAAAAGTGGCTCTTATTTCACGAGTTTTCTTTGAGGAAAAATTATATACCATTGTATATATGAAACCAATTCGTGATCTAGATAGTTCCATCAAATACATTGCTGCTTTAAAAAAGGCTTGAGCCTTGTTACTCACACCAAAATATTACTGAATATATTCTAGCAACAAATACTAGCATATGATAGCACCAGGTTTTGTTTTTTCTTGCATCAATTAGTAACCAAGCAGTTTTTTCTACAATTCTTCTGCGCAGCAACAAGTAGTGTAGCCAACGTTTAATACTAACAGAAATGTTGATATTCGAATTCAAACTACATATATTAGAGTTATGCTCTCTTGAAAGCTTTTAACTGAAAAGATAAGACAACTTCAATGCAGTAAGACAAAACAGCAAAGAGGGTATAACCCTCTTTGGCAACAGTCTTGCAGCTCGCTCCAATCAAGACCTGTTTGGTCGCTCCTAGTGGTGGTTGAGGTAGAGGGCGTGTTTCTGCATACCCGCTTCCACTTTTCACACTTGATTCCCGACGAACACAATTTTTCTTCCTACTGCTAGCTAGCTCTCTCAGAAGCGGTAGCTAGCCTTTTGTTCAATAATTAGGAATTGTTGTTCAGTTAATTATTCACTTAATCACGGCACGCTTTAGCACTGCTTCAATTCGGTGAGTGAAATATAAATGTTGTTGTTCATGATGATGCCAAGACAGCATCATTCATCTTCTTCTTCTCATTCGTGCGATTCGCCATCATCATTGATTGATCATCACCACCATCGTCGTTGCTTGCTGTTTTTGACTCACTTACTCTTACTATTATATTATAATTAATAATATTATAATAATAGTTGATCGATTCTTTATCATTATTATTTATTACATATTCCTCTTTCGGTTGTAAACTATAAATAATAATAAAATAAATCATAGATAAGAAGATAATGATTTTAATAATAATATAAAATATTATTATTATTAGTTAATGGTAAAATAATAGTTCTAATAATAATAAATTATAATAATACTGTATTAAAATTTGTGTTATTATTAATTAATGATGATAATTTATTAGTAGCAGCAACAACAATAATAATAAATAATAATACTTGCTTGATTTATTGTTTAATTAATAGTATAGTAGTAATAATTATTATTAATAATAATGGCAGTGGTAATAATAAAGAAGAGTATAAATTTTTATTATTTATTATAATTATTAAAATTGTGATAGTAAAAATAATCGAACGAGATTTTATAATAGTTACTATAAATAACAATAATAATCAGCCTTTATAAGCCGGTTTTAATAATTAATGGATGCTTATTATTAGTAGTATTGAATGGTATTATAATAATAATAATTATTGATAACAGCAATGATGATTATAATAGATAGGTATTATCATTAAAATACTTAGATATTTATAGTTTAATTGAAATAATTGTTAATAAATGATAATAACAATAACATATAATAATAACATCAATTGTTGTATAGTAGCAGTAGTACTAGTAGGTAGTAGGTAGCTGTTGTTGTTGAACTTGAAGTTGTGGCTATGACAATAATAATGATCATAATACTAATTGATAATAGCTTTAACAAGTATAATTAATAGATAGTCATAAAGTGTAAACAAAAGTATGGCAGCCTACCAAACCACAAGCCTACTGCAGAAAATTTGGTAGGTTTTGGGCCACCTTTCGGAAATTTGTTGTAAATTTCCAAAAAGTGGCCCAAAACCCACCAAATTTTCTGCAGTAGGCCTGTGTACCAAACACTACCACAGCAGAACAGCCATTGTTTTAAATAATAGTTATAGTTGAATTACAGTGATAGCTATAAATGATATAAATAGTTATAAATGATATTAGTTAGTAATTAATTAAATAATATTTAGTAAGTATGTATTTATTTTCTATCATCATTATGATAATTATTATAATAATAGTTACCTATTATTAAAAAAATAACTATTATTTTGATAATTTTTTTTATAAGTTTAGTAGTTCAGTTATTCTTATTGATTGTGGTAATAACATTATTCTTATTGGTTGTGATAATAATAATTATTGGTAATGAAAAATCGTAATTGATCAAGTTTAATAGATTTTGGATTGTTTTAGTAAGAGTAGTAATATATGAGCAGATCTCCCTACCAAGTGTTTTTTTGTGGATTTGATCTTGGAGTTTAGGCAATGAGTTACGGCGTTGGATGAATTCGCCGAGTTTATATTGTATTTTACTTGAGGGGTACTTGAGTGGCGTTTGAATGGCATTTAAGTGGCATTTTGAGTTTTGATTATTTTTTTACTTAATTTGAACTTTTAAATTTTGAATGTATGGCATTCAAGTTTTGATAATCTTGTACATAATTATATACATAACTTTAACTCATAGAGCATCTAGATTTTGAATGTATGGCATTTAAGTTTTGATATTTTTTTGTAATTCGACTCATTATATCTACATTGAATAAATACAGTAATTAAAAATGAAACAATATGTGAATATATACATTTATTGTGCAATAAGTAGGGAAAAGTTCATATAATATAGCTAGAGTCAGTAAATATTAAATAATACCAAACACTACAACTTGTAATGACAATCAATGCATAAGCTTTTACTAAAAACTATCTTGAAAACCTTCAAAACATGATCCCAAATGGAAAAAAAATGGATAAAGTTAGATATTCATCTATTTGTTTACATCTACAAAAAAGAGGTATTTGGTGAAAAATTTTTTCGATTTATTCAATTTTCATTAATTTTTTACAAAAACAAATCATCCTCTAAATGGTTAAATTTCATCTAATTGTACAAATTTACAAAAAAAACAGGGTATTTGGTAAAATATTCTTTCATTTCATTAAATGTTCATTATTTTTTTGCAAAAAAGAAATCACCCTTTAAATGGTTAAATTTTATCTGTTTGTATATCTTTACAAAAAAACAGGGTATTTGGTAAAATATTTCCTTTATTCTATTCAATTTTCATTAATTTTTTCAATAATTGCTTAAATATACATTATTCACTATTTTCTTATTCTAATTGTACAAATTTACAAAAAAACAAGGTATTTGGTAAAATATTCTTTCATTTCATTAAATCTTCATTATTTTTTTTGCAAAAAAAGAAATCATCCTTTAAATGGTTAAATTTTATCTGTTTGTATATCTTTACAAAAAAAACAGACTATTTGGTAAAATATTTCCTTTATTCTATTCAATTTTCATTAATTCTTTCAATAATTGTTTAAATATAAATCATTCATTATTTTCTTATTATTAGGTGAGCAACCTATCATACAAAATTAGTTTCTTGAGTGAGGGTTTTATCCTGCATTTTCCTTTTGAATTTTTTTCAAAAATTTACAATTTTTTAAAAACAATTATTTATATATACAATTTCCATTATTTTTTAAACAGAACAATTCCTATCTCTGAGAGGTTGGAGATATTGGGGTAGAAAACTTAGACATGATGATGAGAAGGCTATGGATTTTCCCGTTTAAGAACAAACCATTTTCGATGGCAATTTCAATTCGGAAAACTAAAACAATGTAATTTGTTTTTCAAAATGCAATTATCAGAAAGCTTTTGTCATGATGAGGAGGAGGCTATGGATTTACCCATTCAAGAACAAACCATTTTCGATAACGACTTCAATTCTAAAAACGAATTAGAACTGAAGTATGTGGTATTACGTAATCATTTTTTTTAAAGAAGAACAATCCATTTTTGATAGCAACTTTAATTCTAAAAACTAAATCAATGTAACTTTTTTATTCTTTGTCTCCCATGAAATTGTTCAAAACGAATTAGAACTGAAGTATGTGGTATTACATGATAATTTTTTTAAAAAAACACATCAAAATCGACAAATTACTCCTCTAGATAGTTCAAGTTTACAATATTTGAGAATTAATCACAATAGAAACATTAAGCCTACTTGATGAAAAAGAATTTGACTGTTAAATTTAACTAATTGATTCAATGTTATTATTTGGATCTTTTGAAAATAAACATTTCAATGAAAACATCATATTTAGTCTTTGACACACTTGAAACCATTTTCCAGTAAATTTTACCAACAATATTTCAGAAATTTTTACTAGATATTTACAAAAAAAAATGAGGTATTTTGGTAAAATATTCTTTTATTACATTCCTTTTTAATTTTTTATGTTTTAAAACAGGGTTTTATTACAAAGTTTTTTTGTTTTTTCAACTTTTTAAAAAAATAATCATTATAATATATAGTTTTCGATATTTTTTTAAAAAAAATAAATATATATAGCGATTTTCACTTTATATTCTTTTATTCCATTCAATTTTCAATAATTTTTTGAGTGAGGATTTTATCCTACACCTTCCTTTTAAATTTTTTTATTTTTTTAAAAAATAATCATTGAAATATATAGTTTTCGATATTATTTTAAAAACAATGTATATATATATATAGAGTTTTTCATGGTATTTGGGAAAATATTTTTTTATTTCATTCAATTTTCAATAATTTTTTGAGTGAGAATTTTATCCTACACAATCCTTTTAAATTTTTTATGTTTCAAAACAGAGCTTTATTACATTTTTTTGAACTTTTTTAAAAAATAATCATTGAAATATATAGTTTTCGATATTTTTTGATTTTTTTGTACTTTTTAACTTTTTTAAAAACTGTCAAAAAATCACCAAATTACCTCTCTAGATGAATAAAATTTACTTTTTTAAAAAATAGTCATTGAAATATATAGTTTTCGATATTTTTTGATTTTTTTTGTACTTTTTAACTTTTTTAAAAACTGTCAAAAAATCACCAAATTACTTCTCTAGATGAATAAAATTTACAAGTAAATAATTGTAATAGAAAATACCATATCTAGTTTTTACATTCATAAAACTGTTTTATAGTAAATTTTCTGTAATACAAACTACTATAGCTTACGATATCAATGGTTACAAAGCGCTTTTCTTGAACAATATCTTTCTCGATATTCTTCTGGTATATTATTAGACCCAGGGAGGAACTCTTGTATTCCGTATTCTCTGTGATCCAATAATTGACTAAAATACAAAAGTTATTCATTATATAAATAAATTTTACCGAATTTAAATTTTACTCTTAGCTACATTAGATAGTTTACATTATATATAACAGGAAAATAACTCACTGAGTTACATCATTCAGCTCAATATTTCTTAGGGAAAGTTCTTTACTCTGTTTTCTTTTTACGATAAAATGGACTAAAATAAAAAATGATGTATTAGTATAGTATGATTAAAATTAATGTAAAATAAATATAAACTTTCGTTATTTTTTCAACTTCTATGTAAAAGAAATACACTGATTACACACGAAAAAGTCCTTTTTTTTCATTTGGATTCGGAATGTATAAATATAAATATATATATATATAATTTTAAAAATGTTTTACAACAAACACTCATGAATAAGACATTTATGTGATAAAACGTGTTATTTACGTGAAAAATTAAGCATTTTTGTAAAATAATTATAACCTTTTGTGATTTTTTTTCAACTTCTAGCTAAAAAAATACACTGATTACACAAAAAACCCTTTTTTTTAATCCAAAATATATATAATTTAAAAATGTTTTACAAAAAATGTATATGAATTGATCATTTATGTGAAAAACTAAACATTTTTGTAAAATAATTATAACCTTTTTGTTATTTTTTAAACTTTTATGTAAAAAAAAATACACTGATTGCACAAAAAAGTCCTTTTTTTAATCCGAAATAGATATAATTTAAACATGTTTTACAAAAAATGTTTATGAATTGATCATTTATGTGAAAAACTAAACATTTTTGTAAAATAATTATAACCTTTTGTTATTTTTTAAACTTTTATGTAAAAAAAAATACACTGATTGCACAAAAAAATCCTTTTTTAATCCGAAATAGATATAATTTAAAAATGTTTTACAAAAAATGTTTATGAATTGATCATTTATGTGAAAAACTAAACATTTTTGCAAAATAATTATAACCTTTTGTTATTTTTTAAACTTTTATGTAAAAAAATACACTGATTACCCAAAAAAGTCCTTTTTTTAATCCGAAATATATATAATTTAAAAATGTTTTACAAAAAAGGTTATGAGTTGATCATTTATGTGAAAAATTGAACATTTTTGTAAAATAATTATCACCTTTTGTTATTTTTCCAACTTTTATGTAAAAAAAACACTGATGACACAACAAAATCCTTTTTTAATTCGAAATATATATATAACTTAAAAATTTTTTACAAAAATGTTCACAAATTTATCATTTTAAGGGGTTTTTCATTGTAAGAATACACAAAATTTTCACAAATCAACTTTTTAAAATTATGGTAAAAATTAATAAAACTTACCTATAGTGATATGAATCCCTTGAGTTATAGATTAGCTTCTCGAGAGTTTGTTCTCCACAGCCTTCTTTTTCAGCATCATCGAAGTGGTTGAGAAAATCCTCAGATTTTGGATTATCAGCCAGTTCCGAGGCTTGGACGAAGGCTTGATGAGCTGCGAGTACACTGATGTTGTAGAAAATTGAATTGTCTGCGTTTCGACTCAGACCCTTGAACAAAATCACTCCAAATCTCTCCGATGTCACAGCAGAAGCTATTTGATGAGGAATGCGCATATCTCCGATCAGTAATTCTTCATCTACAACACTTCTGTATTGAACTAGAAGAGTCTCTTCATTTCCATTCCATCGCCTGTCAGACTTTGTTATAACTTCAGGGTTTTGGAAACATATGACACTATCTGTTGGGAAATCCTGAAGATTAGCTACCTCGAAATAAGCATTGATTTGTCGCATACTTTTTTCTGGTGATACATCAAACACATTCTTACACCTCAAAGTAGTTCCTGTTTCTGTAGCAGCACGAAAAATTGCTTTTCCAGTCTTTTCAACACCCATGTAGATCAAAACCAGTGGTCTTATTTGCGAAGCTTCATTGACAAGTAATCCCGCCGCTAATGGAATAGTGCTCTTCACTCTAACTACCTTTCCATCCTTTTTATAGTTGTATATGATGGTGCAGTTCGTTTCATCATGGAGCTCAACGGTTAACACCTGCATAACTGTAGGTATTGGTAAATCTTCAACTTTGACTATGTTTTCAATGTTTCTTCTGGAAGCTGGAGATAGAGTACTTAACAGAGAGGCGCTTTTGATGATGAGAGTTGCCAGAGTATTCAGACTGGCGCTTTGAAAGGGGATCATAGTGCGTTGAAGAAGTACATTGTCATCAATCACCTTATCTTGTGAAGGTTTTGGTTCTTTATTCTTCAGTTGTTTTGTATCGACTTGTGTCGACATTCTAAAAGATAAAGTAAAAATCCATGTTATGATTTCTTTTTCAAACCAATTTGAAGATATATATACATATATATATATTTACTCAATATCATACCACTGTTAGTATCTAAATCGATAAAAATTAAATTTATACTCAATCAAGTTGACTTACCTCCAAACAGAAAAGTCCTTCTAGCAGTTGTAGTAGATGATGTTGTAGTAGATCTTGCTCCTTCAGTTGGTAATGTCGAAGTGACTGCTTTCTGTGTAAAAACAGTGCTTCTTATATAGCTGAAATCATGCCATTTATCATAAGGTTAAATTAATGAAACATTGTTTCTACGGAAGAACACCAATGCTTTCGCGGGAATAAATAATTTATTTTCACGCGAATACAAACCAATGCTTTCGCGGGAATAAACATTTTATTTTCACGCGAATGGAAACTGTTGCTTTCGCGGGAATGAATACTTTATTTTCACGCGAATACAAACCAATGCTTTCGCGGGAATAAACATTTAATTTTCACGCGAATGGAAACTGTTGCTTTCGCGGGAATGAATACTTTATTTTCACGCGAATACAAACCAATGCTTTCGCGGGAATAAACATTTAATTTTCACGCGAATGGAAACTGTTGCTTTCGCGGGAATGAATACTTTATTTTCACGCGAATACAAACCAATGCTTTCGCGGGAATAAACATTTTATTTTCACGCGAATGGAAACTGTTGCTTTCGCGGGAATGAATACTTTATTTTCACGCGAATACAAACCAATGCTTTCGCGGGAATAAACATTTAATTTTCACACGAATGGAAACTGTTGCTTTCGCGGGAATGAATACTTTATTTTCACGCGATTACAAACCAATGCTTTCGCGGGAATAAACATTTTATTTTCACGCGAATGGAAACTGTTGCTTTCGCGGGAATGAATACTTTATTTTCACGCGAATACAAACCAATGCTTTCGCGGGAATAAACATTTAATTTTCACGCGAATGGAAACTGTTTCTTTCGCGGGAATGAATACTTTATTTTCACGCGAATACAAACCAATGCTTTCGCGGGAATAAACATTTTATTTTCACGCGAATGGAAACTGTTGCTTTCGCGGGAATGAATACTTTATTTTCACGCGAATACAAACCAATGCTTTCGCGGGAATAAACATTTTATTTTCACGCGAATGGAAACTGTTGCTTTCGCGGGAATGAATACTTTATTTTCACGCGAATACAAACCAATGCTTTCGCGGGAATAAACATTTAATTTTCACGCGAATGGAAACTGTTGCTTTCGCGGGAATGAATACTTTATTTTCACGCGAATACAAACCAATGCTTTCGCGGGAATAAACATTTTATTTTCACGCGAATGGAAACTGTTGTTTTCGCGGGAATGAATACTTTATTTTCACGCGAATACAAACCAATGCTTTCGCGGGAATAAACATTTAATTTTCACGCGAATGGAAACTGTTGCTTTCGCGGGAATGAATACTTTATTTTCACGCGAATACAAACCAATGCTTTCGCGGGAATAAACATTTTATTTTCACGCGAATGGAAACTGTTGCTTTCGCGGGAATGAATACTTTATTTTCACGCGAATACAAACCAATGCTTTCGCGGGAATAAACATTTAATTTTCACGCGAATGGAAACTGTTGCTTTCGCGGGAATGAATACTTTATTTTCACGCGAATACAAACCAATGCTTTCGCGGGAATAAACATTTTATTTTCACGCGAATGGAAACTGTTGCTTTCGCGGGAATAAACATTTTTTTTTCAGGCAAATAAAAACCAATGCTTTCGCGGGAATAAATAATTTATTTCCACGCGAATGGAACCCATTGCTTTCGCGGGAATAAACAATTTATTTTCACGCGAATACAAACCAATGCTTTTGCGGGAATGAAAGATTTATTTTCACACATTCACCTATATAAGAGACAACGGTTTCAGACAGAAAGCATCCAGTTCAACAACAGTGAGCAAAGGAGCAACATCTATCTACTACATCTTCCATTGCAACTACTAAGAGTTCTCTCTTCATAAAGGTAAAACTTAAATTCAAATATTTCCGCTAGCTAACACAACTATCTGAAGGCTTTATGACATATCTATCTTTAAATTGGTTATAAAGAATTGAACCAATTTTTTCTGTTTTTTTCAGAATGAATACTCAAGTCGTAGAAAGTCAACCATTGTATCTAAAGTCGGAATCTCAGCCTGATGAAAAGGTAAGAATTAATAAAAAATACTATTTAACACCTGTTGAACACCTTTAATTATTTTAGTTATCTAATTATCGCTTGTATTTTAGAACAATGCAACAACAAATCCAATCTACTTAAAGGACTTCCTTCCAGAAATGTATCATAACTATGTGATAAATAATGATGTTGTTGAAAAAAAAGCTGTAGAACGTTTGACATTTCAAGTTATAATATTCTGTATAACTCAACACATGATGAGTATGGGGATGTGTTGTAAGAAACGTGATATATCTACAGAACGTTTTGATGACATTATAAAAAACGGTTTCGAAATCGTTTTGTCAATGGTGGAAGTCGTTAATATTAATAATTTTTTAAAAGAAATTGAAAGAAGTGCTTGGAATCAAATAGTTTTCAAAAAATTATACAACATGACATGGAACAAAAAAACTTTTTATAAATTCAGAAAGCATATTTATAATTATGTCCAAATAGATAAAGCTCTATCCTCTTCTGTAGGTATTTTAGAATTAATGTTGGAAGCGTTTCATACATATTTATGAAAAATTTTTAGTTGTTTTTTATTATTTTACAATATTTTGTTCAAACTATTATATTTTATTTCTTACCAATTTAGATGTTAAAAGCGGTATGATATTAAGTAAATACATATATATATATATTTGAATGCATCCTTTGTTGTCTGTCTCCACATCCCAATAGTTTAATAAGCACATTCTCAATCTACCATAACTCTATGATCTTAACTGCTTTTGGCATAAATACATATATATATATATAAGACACTCTAAGTAATAAATACACTCTTAGCCACTCATGCAAATATTACCCTTTTATTTTTAGAATGTTATGGATGCTCTTTCTGAAGAGCTCCTTAGCACAGATCCATATCCAACAGAAAATAAAATGAAAAACGGCAAAACAACTCCTAAGAGAAGGAAAACTGCTCCAAAAAAGCGAATAGTAAGGAAACGAAAACAAACAGTGAGAAAACAAACTACTTCCGTTGATAAGCAAACAATGGAGAGTGCAGCTATAACTCATTTAACAGTTGAATGTCTCAACGAAAGGAGAGCTAGGAAATTAGAAAAGTCTAAAGGTTCTCAAGTGATTGACTCACCAAAAGTTCCGATTTGCAAAACATTTGAAGATCTTCCTATCCCAAGCATTATGCGAGTGACTGGTGTGATACATCCATCAAGTAAGGAGAAGTGTAGATATTCTCAAGTACACTACCATGATCCTTCAGATATAAATGAACTCGAACCCAAAATACTCCTCTGTCCAGTTGAAATAGCTAAAAACTTCAACTGTGTTAATTACCCCCCTCCGTTTAACGTTGTATATTTGGGTAGAAAGGGAAAACCAAAAAATAAAAACGTTCTTTGGTATGATGTCAGACGTGTTAGCAGACATCCTCTAAGCAAAAAGAAAACTGAAGAGGAATCACTATATTTTAGTACATTGACTAAATGTCAGCTCAAACGCTTCTTGAACATCAACACCCTCAATAGTTTTCAACCCGGTGCTATTTTTCCTTACCAAGATGTTGTTGATAGATTCGTTCCTCATCGATTTAAAGGAGGTCAGTCGAATGTAATTTGTATCCGTTATAGCATTGAACAATGTGGAGAAACGCTGTTGAAGACGCTCGCCATACCAGACAAATATGCTTCAGAAGCTAACAAATATACTCCAGGTGTGATGATCTACAGAGGAAAAACAACCCACGGAAAATTTAAGACAGAATACGATCTTTCATTTTGCTCTCCATACCGTCTCGGTCAAATGTATTGGAAACAATATTGTGATCAAGCAAAGCACAACAAAACAATATTAGAAATTGATGATGATGATGAACTTGAAGATTTTCTATGTGGAGACTTTGATGATTTTGAGACAGGATATGTTGCTGAAAAAAAAATGATGAGTGTTTTAGCGATGGATAGTCTCTAATTCAAAAAACAAGTTGGACAATGTGACTTGGTGAGCTATTTCCCTTTTCTATATAATGTAAACTATCCAATGTAACTAAAGCTATAATTCAATTTCATGTAATTATTTTAAATTTTTTCCCTACTTATTACACAATAAATGTATATATTCACATATTGTTTCATTTTTAATCACTGTATTTATTCAATGTAGATATATCTCCTCTCTCCTCTCTCCTCTTTTTATCTCTCCTCTCTCTCAACATACTCTCTCCTCTACCAAATACTCCTCTCTCCTCTCTTGCAGTTATTTCCCAAATACTGTAGATTTTAACCATCTAGAGGTCTAATTTGGTAATTTTCCAACATATTTTATAGCATTTAATATACTTATTATGTAATAAATGTATATTATTCAATGTAAATGTAAATATATCCATAAATATGTACATAATTATCCATATATACATAAATGTATAAAAAACTAAAAAAAAATCTCTCCTCTCTCTCCTCTCTCTTCTCTCCTCTCTCATCTCTCCTCTCCCCTCTCTCCAGAAGATTTTCCCTGCTTATTATGTAATCAGGTATATAAACATATAATTTTCATTTTTGATCAATATATTTGTTCAATGTAGATATATCTCCTCTCTCTATGTAGATATAAATATAGCCATAAATATGTACATAACTAACCATATATACATGAATGTATAGAAAACTAAAAAACTCTCTCCTCTCTCTCCTCTCTCATCTCCCATCTCTCCTCTCTCCTCTCCCCTCTCTCTCAAGATACCATATGAGTTCGAGTTATGTAAAAAAGTTATCAAAACTTGAATGCCATACATTCAAAATCTATATGCCATATAAGTTCAAATTAAGTAAAAAACTAATCAAAACTCAAATGCCACTCAAATGCCACTCAAGTACCCCTCAAGTAAAATACAATATAAACTCGGCGAATTCATCCAACGCCGTAACCCATTGTCTCAACTCCAAGGTCAGATCCACAAAAAAACACTTGGTAGGGAGATCTGCTCATATATTACTACTAGTAAGACCCTTAAATTCCGATATTGACACTTGTTATTTTCAACTGCCAACTTGAACATGATGAAAAATTGATTTTTATAAGCAGTAGTTGTTGTGGTAGATAAAAGCAGTATTAGTAGTGGTGGTGGTATTTAGCTGACCACAATAGTAGTATTCACTAGGGTGAGGTAAAAATATGACAGTGAGTATTATGTGTAGATTTAAAAAGTTGAATCAAAATATCGTATAGTAATGAACCGAAACTGAGCATCAGTAACAGTATCAACTTATATCTTGGTGTTACCAAGCAGTCATTCACTGAGCGTTGTCGCTCACTATATAAATCAGATTCCCGTTCCCAAAGCATACACTTGTGTCGCAGTGTGCTTTGTGGTTGAATGAATGATATCTAATTAAAGAGGTAATAATAAAAAAGAAATAATAATTATTGCATGCATGTCTGTCCTCATTAGTCAAATGAACCTATGACACAAGTTTCCTGTGTATAAAAATCAGTATTATAGAAAGCCGGTACGGCACCTATCATTCATTCAGTAATCCATAGCTAGTAACTTGTTTGTAAAAACCATTATTTGTCTATCTTTTCCTGCTTAATTTACAACACAAACAGTCATTTTATAAGTTTGTTGTATTCACGATTACTCCATAAAATACCCCGCTCCTGCTCATGAAAGGCTGCCAATACACATTATTTTCATGGGTTGGAAACTGTATTACTCAACATGAAGCATTGCCACCATAGATAATTGCTATTATTGACCATATAATACTGGGTCAATACTGGCCTAACGCACTGCTGCTGTGATGTAATGTCTTGCTCCGGTATGTGGGTTAAATTTTAATTAATCAATACTCCTTTACTGCGAAGGCAGTTTTTCTACTGCAAACTGACTGTAATATTGGTTATAATGATTTATGGAGTGTGACAGCCATTGCATGAGGAGTTTACCCAAAGGAAGACAGCACTAGTTAAATGTAGCAAATAGGTCATTTCATTTGTAGTTCTATCGCAAAAATTATCTGAAACATGAGATCCTGGACTAATTAGCCCTTGCGAAACCATGGCTTATGTTGAAATATTTTTGTGATGTTGCTGCCTTGGTGATGCTGCCAATGAGAGAGTTACCCAGCTACTTCATTGATGAATTGCCCAACTTATACTAGGCTACTGTGTTTTTACTTTTGGGAGTGGAAGTGTACGAGTGATGAATAAAGTCTGGTCTCTGCATTTGTTTTTTCACTGAAATACAAAATGACAGAACTTATCAAAGGTTTTCAAATCAAAATATAAACTGTAAATATAATTTATTTGTGTTTAACAGACTTTACTAAAGATAATGGTGTCTATGGTCACAGATGTCAATGCCTGTTATGTTTAATTGTAGAAGAGACAGCATGTAGAACTTGTTAGAGTTCCATATAGATGAAGTCTAGCTAATCAGTGCAAACTTTACATAACTACTGTACACACACAGTTATTGTAGCAAGTTTAAATCCCAGGTAAATTTTATTTTATGAACGGTTCACGTCTCATTCTAGAATAGATATTTCTTCTTATTAGGCATTAATATTGATCTGGTCCTTGTTACGGTATAATCATTATATTTGCAATAATAGACTCGTGCGTAGGTTGACATACTGCTGACTCTGGGGGTTTCATGCAATAAGGTAGTTCTTTCTTCTCACTATCTCACTAACCAGAGACATACACAACGGTTTAATCACTTCAGTTAACTGTGAGTTAGGTCATTTAGTCTTGTTGTACCTGCTAGTTTTGTTACTAACCTGTCCACTCCTGGGTAATACAGGTTAAAGCTCTCATAAATGTATACATATTTAAATGTGATCTAGTTGGTACCAACACTACGTTTGATTTTTTATCTTTATGCTGATGACGATTGCTCTTTTTATGTGATGGGCTGCTCACTTGTTGTACATTTCAAACTAATTGTGTGTGAGATATGTCAAATGTGTACTCGGGTAGGTCATGAAAAAACACTCATTTGTTTCGTCTTATTTGTTTTGACTGGAATTACTTCCCTTGAGAATCAAGGCTAGTAGTGTGTGCACGCGTCAGGAAGTACTGCTGTGATAGTAGACTTAGTTTTATTGCTAGAAAGGTAGTGTTGGTGATACATTGGTATATCCTATAGTTGATGGTCAGTCTTTGTGTGTTTTATTGATTACTATTGAATACAAGTATATCTGAATGGAGCTCAAGCAGCTATGTTGCCATTAATAGTAGTGCTATTGGCATTCTTGATTACTTATCTAATCCAGCTATCGCCTTATGCTTGGGGCCTGCTGGTGAGCCTGTCGGTGAGCTAGTGGCCGTCTATTCTATCTGTCACGCAGAAAACTCCTTATTTTTATAACTCAATGTCTACCTGTCATGCTGAATTATTGTGAATTCTATCTCTGCGAACTCGATTGTCTCTATCGATGTGCAGCATATTTGACTGTTTTCTATATCTTAGCGTTAAATTTTGTCATCAATCATTCGATAGGTCTAATAACAGTTGACCTTGCTAGAAACCTTTCAGTGGACAAAACTGTTGACTGGCCGTAAATCATAAATGTCTGCGCGCTTGTGAATATGGTCCATCCCTGACTTTGATTTGAGAATGTTGATTGCTATCTATGCTAGCCGAATATTCAAATTGAAACTTTTCACTAGGTATACAGACAAACTACTATTTTGTGCTAAACTTTTGATCTGCCAAATGTAACTCGTGTACAGTACATGAGTTACATTTATTTATCACTCGATAGTAACTATCTAGTGATAAATAAGTTTGAATTCCCAACTGTGTCCGATAATACTGTAAATACTGGGCTACTAAAATCTGCTAATTCCAAAATCTGTTATTTTAATTATAGCGCGTAAACACATAGATGGTGGACACTGTGCTGCCAGTACGACATCAATATTAATCACATTTTCTGCTCTCGAGATGGTTCACGGTCACTGTTGTGATTATTCCTTTCCAGCGCATCACCAACTCTATCAATGATGTTAATCAGCAATAAAATGTCGCCCTAAGCAAGAGTCATCAGTTGTTGTTGGATAAATGCTGATGACTTGTAGTACAACTCATCCATTCACTCATTTAGTTGAGTTGATAGCAGCAGACGTTATTGTGCCCACTAGCCAGCTGAGTTGATGGCTGA
The DNA here is from genome assembly GCA_945261195.1 of Cryptosula pallasiana. Taxonomy (NCBI): domain Eukaryota; kingdom Metazoa; phylum Bryozoa; class Gymnolaemata; order Cheilostomatida; family Cryptosulidae; genus Cryptosula; species Cryptosula pallasiana. The sequence goes on along the minus strand of OX183133.1, from coordinate 21,704,661 downwards.
GTGTGCACTGGGTTATATATAGATTGTTATGTGGTGCTCAACGGCAGCAGCATATCTGTGACGTGTACGGCAGCGCGTGCTGCAAATGGCTTATTGAATGCTATTTATAGAATTATAGACCTTGTATTCGGTCCACACTCAATGGGTGTGCTGTTTGTTTTATATATCGTGTTTTAGAGTTTTTTGTATTCATCTGGCTCTACATTTATTTAATGTTATTGCTCATGTCATCTTCAAAGTGTAGTAATAATGTATGTGAAAGTTCATTTTTTTCAAATTTTTCCATAGTTAAAGATAGCACACCAAAACTTTCTAATATAGTGCAAGCAATTTTTATTTCAAATTTTGTCAATTTTCAGTCAATCTTTTTGAGTTTTTAAAAAAATTAGTGAAAGATTTTACCATGTTGGCCAATGATATTTTTTTTACTGTTGTTGCTTTACTACATGCTCCTAACTGTTCACCTTAGGTTTACTGTTGAAGGTTATTCAAGATGGCCTCTGGGGATCATGACATACCCTTAGATGAGGTAGATATAGGTTTTGCGAATAGCCAGCCAGACGCTGCCGGAATATTTGGCAGTTCACCAAACATAGAGCACTACAAACTGGATGTAGAGGAGCTGAAGAAATTGATGGAGCTACGGGGCACAGAAGCAGTAGATCAAATTAGAAATAAATATGGAGGAGTAGATAATATTTGTCGTCTGTTATGGACTACCCCGGAGAGTGGTGAGGGTTTTATCTCTTTTGTAATCCAGTCGAGCCGCTGTATATGCGGTATTAAATATTAACTAGCGCAGTACAATGTGGAATGTAGACATTATAACCTCTCTCTAACGTTCTAGGGAATCATCCATGACTCGACATAAATTAAATGGGCCAATGTGGTGATTTAATTTTTGTGTATTTTAAATACGTTATATAACAGATTTCAGTACATTCACTAAAATCGGATATGATTCGTCTTTAATTTAGTAATACTCTCTCAATCCCAATGGCGTGTTCTACTTCCTCTCATCGTGTTAGAGAAGTGATTTAGTAGGATAGAGTCTACTACAGTTTCAGCTCTCAAATTCTCCCAGAAAAAAACAATTGTGATTGCAGGTTTACACATTAGAATATTAATGGATGTGGGTAGATAGGGGTTTGATGTTGTTGTTTACTTGTAGGTCTGGCTGGGGAACCTAACCAGATAAAGGACAGACAAGCTAAATATGGTTCCAATGTCATTCCTCCAAAACCACCAAAATCTTTCCTACAGTTACTGTGGGAGGCCGTGCAAGACGTCACCCTCATAATTCTTATTATAGCTGCCATTATATCATTAGCTCTTTCATTTGTGCCCACCTCTGGCTGCCGTAAGTTTATATAGTGCCTTCTTTATCCTTCTTTTAATTGTCTGCTTGACTTTTTCTTTGTTTTATATTTATATGTGATGCACAAATATTTGTGAATTGCGTAATATTTTATTATATTTTATTAAAATTTCTAACAGCAGCTTGTGCATGTGTACGTGTTATTTTACTCCAATTACATTTTCTCTCACATTCTTGTAAGCCAGTTAAAACTGTTGTTTTAGTAGGAATTCCAATAATTAGATATATTATTATACGCGTAATTAATAGAAATAGGAAGCTTTTATGGCACGCTTCAGTGGTAACTAGTGTACTGTTTACACACTGTTACCTTGGAAACCAGTTACCAACATTTTGTGTCGCTCATTTGATGAATACGCCAAATCAAGCTGACTAACGTGCCTGCAGAAATAGCGTAGTGAATAAGTAAAGAACACATCACTACGGGGAATTTTTAGTCCAAGTTTAACTTCAGCCATTCCTCAAAACCATGTATAATATCATATATGTTAATAGTGTGTGCAGTAGAACTTGGGCTAACACGTGTGTCAGTTATGAGTATAAGACTTCGTCGTAAGGCATACATTTATTATAGTCTAATTGCTTTATAGAGAAATCATTGGTTTTTCAAGCTTTTCTTTGCATTACAGCATCATATGTATACTTGCGTTTCATTGTTTGTTTAATATAAACTTCATTTTCTATCTCCAAATTAAAACTTCATTTACCAGAACGAAATTTTTTTAAATTTGAATAAAAGAGAGTTGGATAGTTGTTAGAAGAAACATTTCTTTACAAGTAGACAATCGTTTGCCTAGTGCACTTAGGCTCTAAGCAGTGTGTAGACTTTGCTCCTGCTGCTGTTCCAGATGGAGAGGAGGGAGAGTCGGAGCCTGGCTGGATTGAAGGAGTCGCCATCTTAGGTGCCGTGATTATAGTTGTGTTTGTCACTGCATTCAATGACTGGAGGAAAGAGAAACAGTTCAGAGGTCTCCAGGAAAGAATCGACAACGATCATAAGTTTGCTGTTATTCGACTTGGTCTTGTGGAACAGATTCCTGTCAGCGATATCGTAGTTGGGGAGATCTGCCAGGTGAAATATGGTGAGTAGACTGTGTTTCCTTTATCGTTAGATCGCGTTCTCTCTCTCGTTAGACCGTGTTCTCTCTCTCGTTAGACCGCGTTCTCTCTCTCGTTAGACTGTTTCTCTCTCTGATTGGACTGTGTTCCCTCTCATTAGACTGTGTTTTCTCTCTGATTAGACTGCGTTCTCTTTCTCCCCTAAGACTGTCCTTTCTCTCCCCTAAGATTATCTCTCATTAAACTGTTTCTCTCTCTCATTAGACTGTGTTCTCTGTCTGATTAGACCGTTTTCTCTCTCTGACTAGACTCTGTTCTCTCTCTCTCTCATTAGACTGTGTTCTCTCTCATTAAACTGTGTTCTCTCTCCTTAGACTGTGTTCTCTCTCCTTAGACTGTGTTCTCTCTCCTTAGACTGTACTCTCTCTCCTTAGACTGTGCACATGACTTTGTAAATGGGTATATAATTATTGTGATGTTCAGAAACCCATGGCTGCGATGCTTTATGGACAAACGCATTCTTTACGTCACTTTCAAAATGGCATGGTAGCAGCAGTTGTGTACTGAACATCTCGCTTTTGACAGCACCCAGTTTGGTTTGAATTTCCCTGCGCTTTCTCACATACTAATACAAGAAAGTTTCAAGTATTTTTTGAGAGAGAGAATCTCACATAAAGCTTTGTTTGTTAAAGAGTTATCGTTCAATGTGTGTCTAATAAATGTATAATTTCTTTGGTAACTGGTCTGAAGGTCTCCCGGTTTCAGTCATATCCTTGAACTCCAAAAAATCCGCTGCCATTGGTAGAGATTTTACGTAGCGATCAACTTGGCACCAAACAAATAGTGCATTTAGTGCACGCACTTGCCCGCTCTGGTGATATTACAAAACCATCTGAAGAAGCTTACGAATGCAATGCATGCTGGGTAGATCCGACAGTGATTGCTCACAAGCAAGTGAATGTCAAAAGTTGTTATTTTTAGCTGATGTGAATTAGATTGTTGAGTGAAGTGGGCAGCTAGGTAATCACAGTCGTTTATACCCTGTAATACTAGTGGGACTCTCCCTGTACATAGCTGATGACATTATCAGGGAATGTTAAATAACTCTACCACTTTCCCTAGTACCAGGTCCTGAGTACACAGTAAATGTCACTATCAGTAAATGCAGATGTAGAACATCCCATTACTAGCTTCTACACACGCTGTTATGTGGGCTCTGGTTTGCTAGTAAACTTTCTTTGCTTATCTGAAAATCCCACCACTACCTTCGTGTGTGATTTATGCAGCATAGTCTAAGCACTCTGTCAAATCGGCCACATCCCATTCTCCTTTTCTGCCCAATTTGGTATCAGGGTTTTTTTTTATTTCATGTCGCTCAGTATAATGTTTGCCTACATTAACAATGACTTACTCGCCGTTATATAGGTGATACCCTGCCGGCAGATGGTATACTTATACAGAGCAACGATCTCAAGGTGGACGAATCGTCACTCACTGGTGAATCAGATCTCATGAAAAAGGCTATAGATAGAGACCCGATGCTTTTGTCTGGTAGGCCATGTGTAGCTATGAATAATCATTTCAGCCATTTATTGTGAATTATATGCATGATTTGTTGTGATGAATGCTCCTAGTGCTACCGCTAATATTACTGCTACTTTGGCTACTGCTCTATGGAATAGGCTCTTTTTAGTTTGTTTTATGTATTTTCATCAACAATTGATGACCACAAAATAGCCACATTTTTTCGACATTAATGATCAAACATTACGTCTTCTCGAAAAAGGAAATATGCCGAAAGCTAATTCTATGAGCTGATGAACGCCCAGATGAATATAGAACTTTGTGTAACATGTTGGATAGCCATCAAGTGATGCAAACATTGACTTTTGTACATATTCTATTTTTGTAATGAGATGCCACTGGTTATATCTATATTTGGGTCTGAGAGCTTATTCCTGCTGTTTTTGTGTACGATGGCCAGGCCTTAAGGGCCCTTTATTGAGTCATTGTTTATTTTTGTACAATTTGTGTAGTTGGTATTTGTGTATAACCTTCAGAGCTGCTGCCTTTGGGCTCTTTGCATTATAATACTACGCATTTATCTGTTACAGGAACCCATGTGATGGAGGGAAGTGGTAAGATGGTAGTTACGGCTGTCGGAATTCACTCACAAACTGGTATTATTATGCAACTGCTGTGCGCAGCCGACCAATCAGATAAAGACGATGGGAATGGCTTTAATCCACAGAAAAATGGTGAAGTTGGACACGGTACGATCTACAATATTATTTCTAATATTTACGTTACTGCTCTCAATAGATTAAGTAGATTAGTGTTATTTAAGACTTGTTTTTAATTGACTTATTTCTTAAGAAAAAAAGACAACTCCTTCAACGTTGAAACTGAAATCTTTCGTAGCCTGTGAATCTGTAACACATTTTGTTATTTTAGCAGCTCTCAGCTCAGCAGCGGAAGGTCAACCCTGTAAGTTGATTACTTACTAGCCGTTACACTGGTTCTGCGCTGGTGTGTGTGTGTTAGGGGAGGTAACTCCAGCAGCTTTTAATAGATGGCTTTGTGAGTGGCAGTAAATACTGAGTGAATATTTGATGTAGAGTGTGGAGCCACTCCAAGTTAAGTAACTTAGTGCTGTAACTTATGGGATGGAGTGCATTGATTACCTATATCTGTAGTAGTATTGATCTAGCACTAATGTACACGTACGTACGTATCTAACTGGCAGCTACTACTATATAAGTGTATCTACTCATACAATGTATCCTGTTATAGCAATATATGCTACCTGCATGCATGCATTAGTCTCAGGGCTGATGAGTAACGTATGCCCCAACCTTGGCACATATTAGTCTGAAGCTTCCCATGACGACGGCGATATAAATTTTGCTCTAGTCTATGGTCCGTTAGCAGAATTATTCTGGTTTTTGTGGGCCCTGCATTGCTCTCTGTCGTCTCCCAGACCTCTTCAGTGTCCTAGCTATCTTACCATTGTCCTCCTGTCATGTATTAGTAGATCTCTAACTGTCACACTTATTGCTAAACTAGCAAAATTTCTCTACATTTTTTGTTGCCAAATTTGTCTAATGGCTCGGAAACACAAGCTATTCTGTGTGAACATCAGCAAGTGCGTGGTACCCAGGCTAATCTTTTTATAAAGTTTATTCAATTATATTCAATTGACGTTGTCTACAGTATTTACTACTTGGCTGGTTGACTCGTAACTATCCGTATATTAGTACTAGCAATGCTATATCACATGATAGTCTCTAGGTCTATTTCTAGACTATATATATATATATATACACTCACGTACCTCACTGGCAGAGTGTTTATTGTGATTAGGCGGTGATCATTTGACCATGAATAACACAAGTATTTCTATTGTACGCTGTTTATCACATGATTATTCTGTGCACAATCATACACAAGAGCATTTCTGTAAACGTTGGAATTACCTTCCTGTGTCGTACACAATATTATATTGAATCACATAACGTCCAGTAGTATACTATATACTGTATGAGTGGTGACAAGTATACTGTCTAGGAAGCAATCAATAGCCCTGTAAGCTCATGCATTGTAACTGCTGCAAGTTGCACCTTGGAATTATGAACTATTTACATTTGATCAAGTCAGATACGAAATGAATACTACCAGCATTTGCTATTTATACTTAATATTGTACGTCATTTATTCCTCTTCGTTCCTCGGGGTATTTCAATTGTATAATGATGGATATTGAATTGTACTGGCTAGATGGCGCAACGTGCACTGACCTTGACCAGCTCTCAGACTCTTAACTGTATCGGCAGTCAATAAAATATAGTTATATGGAAGTGTAGGTGTGTATGTGTGTAAAAGTTCACTGGTGTCTGTTGTATACAGTAGCTGTGGGATTCCTTCATTTAGTATATAATATAGTTTATAAATATCCTGCGAATGATCTCACAGCCATCTCTTCACTCTCTGATAATGCTATTCTCTCTATTGACTCATTTGTGCTCACTCAAACACCGAATGGTTTCTGTTATCACTGCACATAACAATGTGTGTACAATAATATTTGTTTTTTTATGCTCTTCTTTATTTGTGCCACATGACTGTTGTAGGCACTCTAAGTCATTATTGTTTTGTTGATATTCTGTAGTATTAAACGAGGCTGATGGAAAAGTGACAGGTAAAGGATATTGTAATATACCTTAGTAAACACACACACTGCAGTGGTGACACTTAGCCTTAGTACATACAACGCTTTACATAGCCTTAGGCTCTAAATATAAAGCTCCTCTAACTCTCAACCATTCTATATATTTCTTTCTTTAATTTTGCTGCTCACTCGTAAACTAACTTTACAGGTAGAGGGTTTGAGTGTGGCGTTCAGCTAGCGTCTCAATTGCACCCCCCTCCCCCTAATCTAGTAGATGTTGTAGATGACAGCTCTATTGTGTGCGTGTATTTGATTCCATAGAGTTGTTGCTAGTTTATTCATTAATACTTCCTCTTTGAATTCTATTATTTGATGCGTGTGCACTATGGTTCCTCAGGCTGCCAGTTACATTGGTGAATTTCTATTTCTGTTATTTGCTTAAAAGTTTTCTTCCTCAGCCGCCATATAGATATTTATTAGTATTGATTATACTAAATCTTGTCAATTTGTAGAATCTGCGTAGGCTGGTGTGGGCTTTTTTTTTATCTATTGATTCCTTGATTCTGTCTCTACGCTATTGAATAAGACCATATATGTTATTTACATGGTGCTTCTATGTTCAAGTTTGGAGTTGTCCTGTCAATCCTTGTGTACAGGGGTACGTTGGCTGCGGGGTCAGTTAACACCTGCTATCGGTTGCCTGGAAAAAGTATCCCGTTTTGTCTGTCATCCCTTACGCTAGCAAGTATTACCTGCGCATATGTTTACCTGCTCGGTTTTTGTGTGTAGGCACTGCAGACGAGGCCAAACAAGATGAGGTAGACAAATCTAATACGAGTGAAGAGGCAGATAAGGAGGCCAAAATGAACCAGTCAGTTCTACAGTCAAAGTTGACTCGCCTAGCTATACAGATTGGTTATGCAGGTATGTGAGTATAAAGCTGCATACACATCAGAACGATTTGGCCGCCGAAATCCGCGCAATTCCAAAACGGCCTAGTGTGAATGCAATAACGGGCGATTGGCGTTATTGGCATTTGAGCACTGCTCAAAATCACCGACGACTTTTGAGTCCAGAAGTTGCTTGTTGCCAATTACACAACATATGATGATAAAAGAATGGAAAACCATGTTTTTTTTAGCAATAACCAAATAATAATAATAATAATTATTTATTAAAACTCGCCAAGAAAGTTTGTCATTTGTGAATCAAAAATTATTATTATTATTATTATGCATTAACATTCTTATTCCAAAATGGTTTATCACTTATTGATAATCATAGGTTTGAATGATATAAAAATAATTTAAATTACTCTAAATAAATATTTATTAAAACTGAATAAATAAAAAATATTCTGTTCAGAACAACTCATTTTGCAAATAATTAATGTTGACACAGCAACTAGTGCATTATAAAAACCATAGACACATAGACTATAGACATAGTGAAGAATTATGGCATAACAGATTGCCATATCATTAGTAATGCTATGGTTATGCTGAAAACAAAATTTTTTGCATCTCTGTTAGCAAAAAGCAAATGGTTTTTTAACCGAAATTGTTTTCTAGTGTGTACGCAGTCACCAGCAGAATAAAGGCGCAACTCCTACATGAACAATTTTCTGGACAAAAATCGTCCTAGTGTATTCAGCTGTAGTACCATCAGCAGGGTGCTATCCAGGCAATGCCTGGCTGTCTTGTCATCTTGCATTTCCTTGATGAGACGATAATTATTGGTGCGTTATTGAAAGCTAGCTTGATTGTGACAATTAACGTATCAGTGAATTTCTCATTGCTAATCACTCAGCGAACAAAAATATAATCTCAAACAAATGCACTAAGGAATTAAGTGTAGGTAATAGCGCATAGGTCGCATACAGCAAGTAGAGCATTGTCTTGGAACATCAACATAATTTTGTTGAACTTAATGAATTAGAAGTTTTGCCAAGCAAACCATTAGAGAGGAAGTCTGCATATGTTTAAAGCTTTTTAGGTAATTTATATTGTGTTGTCTAGCTCAAAAGTAGTATACATGTTTTTTACTGTATAACATGGGTATATTGATATAAAAGAAATTACATCGTTGAGGATATTTTTTGTGGTCCGTAGCATCGTTGACCTACGAATGAAATAAATAATATATAAATAACGTGCTTCCCAATTATTTTGATGTTTGCCGAGCTACTTTCGACAGCCTCTCAAGTTTAGAAAAAAAAACTATATTATTAACGATTCATGGATTTTTTCATTCCCGCTATCGACAAGTTAGCTTTTTCTGAATACTAAAAATTATTGATTATTACATGTAAACACGATATTTTTTTGTAAATATCAAAGCTATTTTTATTTTTCCGAGTACATTTCTACATCAATTAGCATCTAATTTTATAGCCCAATCTCCTACAGATTTGTTGTATTTCAGGGACTGCCGTGGCCTTGCTCACAGTGGTGGTGTTACTCATCAGGTGGTCTGTCGAAGAGTTTGGTATCATGAAGTTAGAGTGGGATAGCTCAAGGCACTTCAAACAGATTGTTGACTACTTTATTATTGGTGTTACTGTGTTGGTTGTGGCGGTACCGGAGGGCCTCCCGCTAGCTGTCACTTTGGCCTTGGCCTATTCCGTGAGGGTGAGTGTATTAGCTCACTACATCCACATCCTTTAGCGTCAACCTCTTTTGCTTTTCTAGTTTTTCTCTCTCATAAAAAAATTATGGAACTTGTGACGTTGAACATGTAGAGATATTTCAACCATGAATATTGAATAATTTTTCAGCTTTGGCTGCTCATTATCTCGGGCTGTTTGCAAACTCAACTAGTGTGCAGCTACAGCAGCAAACTTAACTAGTGTGCACCTACAGCAGCAAACTTAACTAGTGTGCAGCTACAGCAGCAAACTTAACTAGTGTGCGGCTACAGCAGCAAACTTAACTAGTGTGCAGCTACAGCAGCAAACTTAACTAGTGTGCAGCTGCAGCAGCAAACTTAACTAGTGTGCAGCTACAGCAGTAAACTTAACTAGTGTGCAGCTACAGCAGCAAACTTAACTAGTGTGCAGCTGCAGCAGCAAACTTAACTAGTGTTCAGCTACAGCAGCGATAAACTGAAATGTTGTGTTTACTTCATGTATAAACATGGAGTCGTATATGCTGCCTGCCTTGCTGCCGCCTCCACGCTGCTGCAATCTATTTATAGAAAATGATGCTTGACAACAACCTGGTGAGGCATTTAGACGCCTGTGAGACGATGGGAAATGCCACTGCAATCTGTTCAGACAAAACTGGCACTTTGACAACTAACAGAATGACTGTAGTACAGACGTACCTAGCAGGTTTGTTTGTATCCTCTCAGCATTGTGGGTAATAGTTTTCTCCTTTTCAATTTTGATATTAAGTGTTGGTAAAAAAAATGGAATCTGTGCATTATTTTTAAGGAATGTTTAAATTCATGAGGCAACACAACTAGTTACTTTTTTTCTAAACTTTTCGTTAACAACTCAGAGTGAGTCCTGTGTTGAGATAGTAGGCTGCCTTTTTGGATTAATTTGATTTAATTGGTTTGTTGCCATGGTTAGTCAGTGACATGAGCTGCTATCACAAAGATTGTCTCTTTGTAAGTAATACGCACAATCACTTCTGTCTACTCGTGCTTGCTGCACAATTGCCAAGTGATCATGTCAAGTTAGTAGAGTTATCTCCCCACAGTGTAGTAATCCACACACACACACACACACTTGATGTTGTAGGAAAGCTGTACAAGAGTATACCAAATTACTCGGAGCTAGACGCCAGTCTGGCTGATCTCATTGTTAACTCTATATCAATAAACAGTGGTTATACGTCTATGGTACGGCAGGGAGCTAATGCTGAGCTGATGGACCAGGTTAGTCTATCCTCTACTCTATAGTCAGCCGGCGCTGCCTTAGGACCTGTTTTGTAAGACTTCGACTGCTTGAGTAGAATTTAGTCATACATACATGTAATATTTGTTATTATTATAGAGTATGATGCAGTTGTAGAAGTGCAGAGTGCTCGATTCATAGATCGGAGCTAAATATTATTATTATCATAAGAGGGCATGAAAGGATTAGTATGGGAATGTTTTAGCTCAAATATTAAAGGCTTCTTATGATAATAATATTTATCATTATTATGTATTTCTTTTTGTTTGTCTGTTACTGTATATTATCTGTTATAATTATTATATATTATTCGTTATTATGTAGTATTTAATATTTGAGTCTATTATTATATATAATTTATTATTATATGTTCATGATTATTTATTATTAGTTATTGGTATGTGTTTATTATCGTTATATTGTTTACTACTCTACTAATCATTTATTGTGATGTGTTTGTATTGCTTAGTTTGAATAAAGATAGAAGTTATATTTGTATAAATGAAGAAATTTTAATTGATTATAAAATCTGACACTTAAGGTTGATCGTTATTGTTGTTTGTTTGTATTTATTATATGGCATGTTCTTTCTCTAGTGATAATTTAGTGATGATTTACTTCTTTGTGTAAATAAAGTATCGGTCACAATCAGTGGTGCAAGCGTGATAATCGTTTCAGCGTTGTCATGGGTACCAGATGGGGACTGTGGCTCCATTGCATCTATAAATGGATATAATGTTTATCTATAACCTTTCCTGCCATTATGTCACATTATCAGTGTATGCTGTGATTTATTTTGGAATTGTTATTTTAGATGTAATTATACCATTTCTTTTTAACCACAGTTTCCTATTGAATTCTTATTCTTGTTTGTGACGTTGTAGAGAACTCTGAACCCAGCAGTGATTGATAATATGTATTATTATAACTAGAGTGTAAACTACATGTGTGCCATCTCATCTCTGTATGACAAGAGCTTGTGCATTGCTTGCTTCTGAGGTCATACGTTAATTACCCTTTTCTACAAGGCAGATTTTAACTTAGTTTATTTAAAAGATTAGTTGGCATTTCATACTGTTGATATCATCATTGTGGTTGTCTTTCTCTACATTGTCTCACATCATCTTGTCTCATCAGTTGACGATAATTTTGCTACATCAGGAGTTACATTGCACAAAATAATTATTACCTCAAACCATTCTAGCACAAGTTTTGAAAGCATTTCATACTGATCGGCTGTAGAATGACCAAGTTGTTCACTCTTGGCTACCGGAAAATTTTCTGAGCACTGCCACAACACTTGCTGAAGTTTTGGCCTGAACGAAATTCAACAGCAGTTGTTGATTGCTTTATTTTGCCTCCCATGGGTGGTAACTTTATGCTACGTAACCATAGCGTTATATTACTCTGAGTTGGTGGGTGAGTGTTTGATGTTGGTGTATTGTATTTACAGCTAGGTAACAAGACAGAGTGTGCCCTACTTGGCATGGTGATCAAAATGGGCAAACACTACGATCCAGTACGTAAAGAGTGGCCGGAGAGCTCTTTTTTCAAGGTCTTCACTTTCAACTCGGAGAGGAAGTGCATGAGTACAGTAATAAAGTTAGCCAATGGCACTCACCGGGTGTTCACTAAAGGAGCATCTGAAGTTATCCTCAGAAAGTATGTGTGAATATTACATGATCACAAATGTTTACCTTGATTGTGCTGTGTTTGTTGATGCGGTTTCATATGATTTATGATGGTTGTAGATGTGAATATATCCTTGAGGATTCCTCAGGAGCTAAGCCGTTCTCCATAGCTGATCAGGAACAGTTGGTTGCGTCTGTTATAGAACCAATGGCACAGGAAGGACTGAGGACCATATCCATGGCCTACAAAGACTATGTACCCAGCGATTGTGAGTACTTCACTTTTGTTCTTGTATGTATCTTTTTTATTCAGGATATTGCTCTTGTGATTTGTCTCCCTTGAAATGTTTAACGACCAACCTGTTTTGCCATCATGATGGTTATTAACATTGACACAAGGAAACATCTAGAACATGTGGCGGTGAAGGGTGTAGTATAATATTGTCCATTGATTGCAGCCACAGCAGCAATCAATGATGTGCCACTCACTGATTCAGTTGACTGGGACGATGAGAATGCTGTCTTGTCTGGAATGACATCCATCGCTATTTGTGGGATTGAAGACCCAGTCCGACCTGAGGTAGGAACCTGTGCTCTTCTGTAGTAACAAATTGGATGTCTAGTGCTCGTATCAGTGTAGCTGCTAGAATGTTCTAAATCACGTTGTTGTTGTTGCTGTTGTTGTTTGTAGCCAGACATTTGCAGTCTTGATCTGATTTTTATATTGAAGGAGTTGCGTTGGCTATTTGGTAAAACAAATGCATGTAATATGAATTGCCTTCTCTTACCCACTTTAAACCGAAGGCTGTTTCATGCACAAGGAATTGTTTCACCATACTATTGAAATGGTGTCGGGGATACAATCAACCATTTTATTGTCATTGATTGACCCTTTGTTGACCTTGGAGTTAATAGCCCCACATAGCTAATAGATGAGTGGTACTATCCGCTTTATAATGTATTTTATGGTGTGTCTACTTAGTTTTTTTATGGATTTCATACGCAAGATAGATAAGCATATAAGAGAGATCCGACAGCAATTGATCTTGTCACCACGGTCCTTTATATACAGAGCTCACCCTCATAGGGACTGCCATCTTGAGTCATCGACAAAGCAATATTATAAAATTCATTTCATTATCAAATTAATGCATGCGGTCTTGTTCCATAGTTGTACTTGGTATACAAAAACCAATCTGGTTGTAAGTTTGATTCAGCTGTAAACTTTCTCCAAAGTTCAACAAGTGTGTCATCTCAGCGTGTAAACAATTCAAGTCCCTCAATGGCCTTCTCTTCACCACACCTTCACCTTCTTCTCTTCACTACCACGCCTGGTAGTACCAGGCGTGTTACCAGGCAATCAGGACTATTGATTAATTCATGCTGTTCTTTACCCACAATGCCTTTCCTGTAGTCCAGGAAGGCTTGGCTGATGTGTATCATATTATAGTGAATGATCCTGTAGCTTGTAGGTATTTCTAACCTGGCTAGAGAGTTGTTAGGCCTGGTTTACTTTCTCTGTCATGTTTGATTGGCTATTTGTAGCTCTTGCCACATCTACGTTTTCTGTTACTGGCAGCATGCTATAATTAGCTGCCGTCTGTCGATTCTTAGACTTATAACTCCGGTCTTCCTTAAACAGATATGATTGAAATATTTATTTTAAAGCGAATCTGTAATCTACTGACTCGTTTAATTTAATTAGGAGTTGTCTTCTTGATGATTGGATGCATAACTCCAGCATAGCTTTACATAATTAGTTTGGAATTTGTCAGTTTGTGGCTTCTAAGACACAGATTAACCTTGGGTTATAATTATTGTATCTCTCTGCAGGTGCCCGATTCTATCAAAAAGTGTCAGAGAGCTGGTATAGTTGTACGTATGGTTACTGGTGACAATATTAACACCGCCAGGTCTATCGCTACCAAGTGTGGAATTATCACCCCTGACTCCAACTTTCTCGTACTCGATGGAAAGGAGTTCAACAGGCGGGTCAAAGATGAGAATGGAATTGTAAGTGCAAATTGTTGGGCATTTTATTAGATTATTTTACATCTGGTGGTTGCTTTTGAAGCATGAAATCAACGGCAGTGGGTTCTAGTTTAATTTATTGCCCTTAACTCTATGTTAATAGTACAGTCTGCATAAATCGATGTTGAAGGGCCAAGAAAAAACCATCTAAGTAGAGATGGTATTGAATTGCCCAAATATACCTTTGGAGACTATAAATATAGGTACAATAATAATAATAATAAATGATATTGCAGCTAATAATATGATAATTACATGCATTCCACACAACTCTTTTACTTGACTCACATTGTAAATAAATGTTAATAGTAATGACAACTTGAACTACCGTTATTAATCAATAATAATAATGGTTATTATCTTAAAAATTTATTATTATTTAGATGCCAACCGCGATAATAAATGATTATTATAAAAAAATGATTATTGTTTTGTTTAATATTTAAAATCATTGACAATTGGTTTGTTGTTTTATCAATTAATGGCGATGATTATTCAAAAAAGTACCAGCAATAATAATAATTACTAATTTACTGATACCAGCTGCGTTTTCTTATCTAGTTGAACAAACATGTTTAGTCAGCATTGACTGTTGTATCCATGGTTGGTAGTTGATAGATAGCCTTGGATCTTTGTTACATTCCAAGATTGAATGCATTTCAGTAATCAAAAACTCACGAGTTGAAGTTGTTCAGGTATTGTAGTGAATGCATTTAAAAAATTTGTGTCAGTCACAAGAGGAGATAACTCTTCGATTATGTGATTTTAACAGCTTGCGATTTACGGTTGACAAAATTTGTGCTATTAAACGCAATAGAAGTTTTTCTGTTTGCAAGCACTATGCTTTATCCAAGGTTTTTCACTGAACTTGCGTGAAAACTAGACATGAGAAGTAAGTAAAAAGAGAATTTTTCGATCGAACTAGAAATGACAATATCGACTTTTGTGGCGCCATTTTCAATGTGTAAATGTTGGGACCTTGACTGTGGCATCGAACAAACTGGTTCATCGAATTTTACGGGGTCAATTTATGCGGGTTTCACTGGATATATTGTACAACTCTACATGGTTATAAGCGAATATCATATTTACAATTCCAGTGAAAAATAATTTATAGATCATTATAACTATAGCATACTGTAGGACAGCCATTCCCTGTGTGTTTGCAGGTGAGACAACATCTGATTGATAAGATCTGGATGGATTTGAGGGTGCTGGCTAGGTCGTCCCCCTCTGACAAGTACACCCTAGTCAAGGGTATAATAGAGAGTGAGATCAACCCCAATAGAGAAGTTGTGGCTGTCACTGGAGATGGCACTAATGATGGCCCCGCCCTCAAAGTCGCTGACGTCGGATTCGCAATGGTATGCTGTCAGACATAGTCTGGGTTCTTGTCTTACTGGTAACCGAGTTGTTGTATCTACAACCCGGCTTAGCTCATGTTATTTGATTAATGTTTGAAATAAAACTTTTGGTAACCAGTGCAAGGTGCTTGTAAAAGAGTCAATTGTTGTTGACTTACTCAGGAATTCATACTAGAACTTATTGTAGAAGAAAAACCAAAGAAGAACCAAACATCTGAGTCTCAAAACAATTGTTGTAATTTGCGTAACAGAAACTTGCATGTGTTAAAATATAGCCACTTGCATGCTTGGTTTTGGTTTTTTTTACATAATTCCATAGTTGTCTCTCTATGAGTTGTCCTGTTACCTTTTTGTTATGTTATTAAAATCGGGTTTTATTGCCAGCAATTCGGGAACAATCCAATATCTACGTAGTGTTGGTTTTTGCACCAGTACATTTTCTATTTCTCTATCTTGCTGCATTTGCTAGCCCTAGTTTGTTTGCTCTAGTTCCTATGCTGTATTCCCCCACCCACAGGGCATAGCTGGCACAGACGTGGCTAAGGAAGCCTCAGATATCATACTAACTGATGACAACTTCACCAGTATTGTCAAGGCCGTTATGTGGGGACGTAACGTGTACGATAGCATCGCCAAGTTCCTGCAGTTCCAGCTGACAGTCAATGTAGTCGCTATCGTCGTAGCATTTGTAGGTGCTGCCACAATCAAGGTAGGTGATTGGTTGAATGTGGTAATGCTCTCTCTTGTATTCTGTGTGCTGACTCTAACAAATAGTATTTACAACCAATCTATCCTTCTGGAAATGACTGTTTGTTGTTGAATGGATCGCCATACAAGGTGGTCGTTTCTTGAAAACAATTTACTCGTGTAGTTTTGGTCTAGACAATTGGTTAATGGACAACTTTTGGTATAGTAATATTACATGATGACATTTAGACTGTGCACTCTGCATTTTATTGGCCCTCACTGCTACCCCCTCCTTACTCATGCCTTTAATACTGGCTCTAAATTTCTCTTGTTAATATCTTAAATTTTGTTTTTATTTCCTGGATGTCCTTCAATTACAGATGAATTGCCTCAGTGATTTGGCTTTCATATTCTTTTCGGATACATTTTGTTTTCTAACTTGGATTTTATGTAGTTGTTTCTCTAGTGATAGGGCAACTCCCAAAAATAGTCTCTGGCGATAAGTATGAGACATTCAGATACTTTGAGAAGAGCAAATGTCTGTAAATATTTCCATGCAGTTATTTAACTTGTTGCTTATAAAGAGTAGTTGGCAATACGTTTGTACTGCTTTGATAACCTCTCAGTGACATTTGGCTGTCCGTGTTTGTAGGACAGCCCGCTGAAGGCAATACAAATGTTGTGGGTTAACCTTATCATGGACACATTGGCATCTCTAGCCTTAGCTACAGAGGTTCCTACCGACGAGCTGTTGGAGCGCAAGCCTTATGGCAGAACCAAGCCCCTCATTAGTCGTCGTATGATGATGAATATCTTAGGCCAAGCCGTCTACCAGATTACAGTTTTGTTTGTGATACTCTACGCAGGTTGGTACCAGTTACGCTCTAGGTTGGATCCGGGTTAGCTATATGCTTAGAAAGCATTTTATTTTGCTAGAGGATAGTTTTCTTTTCTAAATTACTCTTTTGTTGAGCATTCCTTCAGTTTTGTTTGCTGTTAATGTCCTTATTTTAGAAACACCGACCTTTCGCAAATAAACGAGGCTTCATTGTTAACACGATTCGTTTCAGGTTCAGGCTGGCTAGATATTGAGGATGGAACGAAGTTGGAATGTCCAAAGCCAACCGCTCATTTCACTATGATATTTAACACGTTTGTTTTGATGACTCTGTTCAATGAAGTAAACGCCAGAAAAATTCATGGTCAACGGAATATTCTAGCTGGATTGCACACAAATTATCTCTTCCTTGGTATTTGGTTTGGTACATTCATTGCACAGGTTAGTTGACCTACCTACTAGTTACTGACTACTAGTTACTAACTACTAGTGACTGACTGCTAGTGACTCACTACTTGTTACTAACTACTAGCGACTGGCTACTAGCGACTTACTACTAGTGACTGACTACTAGTGACTGACTACTGGTGACTGACTACTGGTGACTGACTACTAGTGACTGACTACTATTGACTGACTACTATTGACTGACTACTGGTGACTGACTACTAGTGACTGACTACTAGTGACCTACCTACGATTGACTGACTTCTAGTGACTGACTACTAGTGACCTACCTACTATTGACTGACTACTAGTGACTGACTACTAGTGACAGACTACTAGTTACTAACTACTAGTGAATACCTACTAGTTACTGACTACTTGTGACTGACTACTATTGACTGACTACTAGTGACCTACCTACTATTGACTGACTACTAGTGACCGACTACTAGTGACCGACTACTAGTGACTGACTACTATTGACTGACTACTAGTGACCTACCTACTATTGACTGACTACTAGTGACCTACCTACTATTGACTGACTACTATTGACTGACTACTAGTGACTGACTACTAGTGACTGACTACTAGTGACTGATTACTAGTGACTGACTACTAGTGACTGACTACCAGTGACTGACTACTAGTGACTGGCTACTAGTTACTAACTACTAGTTACTGACTACTATTGACTGACTACTAGTGACCTATCTACTATTGACTGACTACTAGTGACTGAATACTAGTGACTGACTACCAGTGACTGACTACTAGTGAATACCTACTAGTTACTAACTACTAGTAAATACCTACTAGTTACTAACTACTAGTTACTAACTACTAGTGACTACCTACTTGTTACTTACCACTAGTGACTAACTACTAGTGACTAAATACCATGTGCCAATTATTAGCTTTAACTACTGGTCACTAACTATAATTTACTACTTGACCGTAACTCACTATGTGCTAGCTTTTTATTTTTATTACAACTGGTCCCACAGTCTTGTGCAGACCTCGCGGTGGGTGTTTTGGTAGCAGATGTACAATAATTCTCTCTCACATTTTGATCTATAGATAATACTGGTGGAGTTTGGAGATGTAGTATTTAGCTGTGTACCACTTACAATAGAGCAGTGGGGGTGGTGTTTGTTCTTTGGTTTTGGCACCCTTCTCTGGAGTCAGGTATGTTACCCATTGCTTTTACTCCTTTAATTATTTAGTAGTGTGTGAATTTTTGTATATTTTTGGTTTGGCCAAAATGGTTGATGGCCATTTAAGGTTCTTCTGGCTACTTGGCCAAAGCAATGCCTCGAATGGGAGGGTTAGATGAGCTTCAATCACTTGTGTTGACTCTGTATTTGCTATCGTTTTATACTCCACAGCTCATCACCACTCTGCCTATCAAGAAGTTACCCAAGTCATTGTCTGTGGGCCGTGAGGTGAGAGAAGAAGATCTGGTAGCTCACGCAGCGTTGAGCGCTCATGACGGCCCACCCCGTCCGGGAGACCCTCGCCAGTCCAGGGGACAAATTCTATGGATTAGAAGTATTAGTAGACTACAACAGCAGGTATGTCTGATTTACGTAGGAGTAGATAACTCAAATATGTCTGTGTTGAGTCTGTCAGATATACGTAGGAGTAGATAACTCCAATATATCTGGGTTAGCTCTGTTTTATAACCAGATGTTGGAGCAAAAAAGTTTTTGTATAATTCGGAGAAAACGTGCGCTGCTAATCATAGCCACATGAACGCATAGCATGAGTTTTTCACTTATTTTGGTTGTGTTGACTTTTGAACTTATGTCTATGAATTGTTTGTACATGTTTGTTGCGTGGAAGTCTGCCAAACTTACTTGTCTAACATACAATTTGTGTATCTCACATGTGTACTTGTTCTGTATTATGTACGTCACTATTGTCATCTCTCTCTAATCCTACCCCTTCGCTACCATATCTCTTACCACGCCATCTATATTATGCTTGTGCTAGACTTTCATCTCTTCCACTGGACTCTACTGGACAAGCTTACCCAAGCACTGAATATCGAACCAAAAAACTGTTTAGCTTTGGGTCATCTTTTCCAGTTAGCACCAATCGACCTGCACAAACGACTCACCCCTGTGATGTTGTACTTGTTGCATTGTTAGCTATCTGTTCTGCCTTTAGTTTGTCTTCACTTTGTGTTAATATCTGCTTTTGTTTATTTTTGTTTGCTGCTATCAGTTGGTTTGTTGTTGGCATTGTTTTTTTTATTGGTTTCTGTTGGCATTTGTAATCGCCGGCTGCGTGTCTTCATGTGTACACGCAAGAATCGAGGTTACAAGATTAATCTTGTCATTAATCAAAAGTGGGCGGGGCTTTAGTACACGGCACCAACGGTTTGGAATGCGACTTGAGCGAGCAGAATCTGGTTTAAAGAAGGCCCAAGGTAAAGTATATTTCTAATAGTATAAACAGATTTAATCAAAAGATGACAGTATTTTAACATTGCTAGCTCATTGTGCTCAATTAAGATGCATCCTGTATTATGCAAGTTGACTGCTACTCACGGAACTGTTGTGAACGCGTCTGCTTGCACTCACTTCATTCATAGCTACTACTGTTTATTACTAACCCAGGCACTGTAAACTGGTTTGTTGTTATTGGTGATTTGGGTTTCTTGTTCGCAATTTCTCTCTGCGTGCGTGTGTGTGTACCACCAGCTTTTTGTTGGTTTTCTCTAGAGTGTTTTTTGTAACTACTAACTATGCCTTGCAGTATGTACACTTTAGCTTCAATTGTTTTCACTCCCTCAGCACACATCTATGCTGACTCACCTATTCCATCGTCTGCAAGGGCTGACTGATGTGTTAGTGTCAGACCTCCATGGTGGCTGCTGACAGCTCTCTCTGTCCATGCTGCTGTTTAGTGTCTGTCCCTGTCTCGTTTCCAGCTGCGAGTAGTTCGGGCATTCAGAAGTTATTTGGAGGACTTGGAAGAGAAAAGATCCATTTATAGTTCGATGAGAAGCCACAGCTTGCCAAGAGCTGCTGCCTCTTTGCTCTCACAAGACAGGAGAAGATCTGACAATCATATCAGCTTACTGAAGGAGTTTCACAAATCTCATTCACCCAACGACAATTACTCAGTAGAAAACAATCATCTATCAGTACCACTTCAGGCTCGCAGACATTCGTGTGAATACATTTAATACCGGCATAGCTAGTAGCTAGTAGTTGCATATCCATTGTTAGGTGGTCAAATACTGACTGTTCTAGTCATTTACACTCACCCTACAATCGTTGGCTCCTGGTTAGGCGTGCTATCGTGATAACTAATAGCGTTAGAGTTACCTTGACTTCTAGTCTCCCATTGACCAAGTTTGTTTGGGCTTGCTCAGTTTGTGCAATATTTGGTGTGGACAGTCATGATTTTTTCATCTGCCATTCTTTCTTTATCTAGTCTAGTTACCATTTTCTGGTGTCAACCAAGAAATATTGGCCGCATTCTTACCCCTGTCTCTCTCTCTCTAGCATGCAGCTTGCTCATTGACAATAATACTCGAAACAGGAAACAATCTCTGGAGTTGTCTACTCTATGCCCATAGTAGACAACTTCCCACAACAGACTAGTGGTTGCATGCATGCTGTGTGCAATAGCTAGTAGGCTTGCATTTATTTTAGTTTTCTGTGCTATATCAATTGTAGATACGCGTTGTCAATGCATTCCGTATGCACCTAGATAACCAGAGCCAACTTAGCATGGGCTCCGCACGGTCTGCCCAGTATGCTGCTAGATTTCGAAGCTCCACTCTGAACGCACAAGCAGAACGTCGTAGCATGCTTCGCACTCCTAGCCCTAGTGAAAGGAGACCAATGTCTGAGTGAATGCCTGCACATACATTCATATATATAAGATATGTTAGTTGCATACATTAGTAACACCATGTGGGTTCTACAGGACTAGCTGTTATTATTTATTCTCTAATGCATACAACTTTATTGATAAAACGTTTTTGCACACCGAATGGTAAGTATAAGATGTCTGTACAGCTAAATTACTCCAGATCAAATCTTTGCATTTGTGAATAGAAACCAACTATTTTTTCAGATTAGACATTTTTTAAAGACGAGCTGTATGAGTGTTGCATTAGGATAAACTCTGCTCTACTACATGTTGCTTGTGCATATTGTTTTATGCACACAAGTAATATTTTTTGCTGTTATTTTTGTTTGTTATCTATCGATGGTTAGTGCATGTGTATTTAGTATAACATTCATTATTTGTAAAATTACTTCTCTTTTTGGATGTCCGTAGCTGTTTGTTAATGTCGTAGAATGCTGTATTGTCACTTGCAGCATGAACGTAATATTACTGATTAACTCCACCTTTCTGTTGACGAGAGAATAATGACTAATATTAGATAGCCTGTGCTCCGGTACTGATACCCAAATTGCTGGTTGTAAACATCAGTAACATCTTTGCCATTCACTGTTGCATATGCCTGCTCAGAATTTTGATTTATTTTGTTTTGGATGAATTTAAATTGGCAATCAATGTTTGTGGATCGACTCACTGTACATAATATTATATATGAGCTGACATTAGTGATTGTTTCTCTTCCCATCATTCGTCGAGTCACAATATATACATATATAATTAAATGCAGTCGATGTAATGGTTTATATTTTACATTTGTGGTCTACCTTACCACACATTCTATGTCTGTGTACAATATATATAAGCATCTTATACCTCAATACCCCAGCACCACTCAAACATTTATCTTCGCGTATGTACCACAGACATCTAAGGGTTAGTATTCATAGATTACTATCTAAATTTACTCACTTATGCATGCCAATTACATCATATCCTGTATCAAGCATGCGGCATTTCATCTGATTGCTTTCTAGTCTTGCGGATGAATTACTAACCTCCATAATGGTGGCGGTGAATTCTTCTTTAGTTCTATTTTGGTTTGAAGCTTTTATGTCTTTTTGTGATGGAAATTCCAGAAAGCAATAGGCCAGAAAGTCCAGCTGTGTCCTATTACATATCAAATAAGTTTTGTTCTCGCTCTGTTCCATCAGTTAAAGTTTATTTAACGCAACCTTCTGGTAGTTTGGCAACATATTGTAAGATGTTTCCTTAAAACCCGGTTATTGTATTTTCCTTCCAACCTCAGCCATTCCATCGACTGATCTAACCATATCCACCAACCGACCTAACCATGCTTACCTCTATTCTTCTTGCGTAGTTTACATTAGATCTCCAGTCATGTGGTAGAAAACTGCATATTTTGCGCTTCTAGATGCTGAACACACAGCAACAGCCTCTTCAAGTCGAGACCCCAAAAATGAGGAGAATTGTTGAGCTTTATCAGGCCAGTCAATCTCGGTCCATGCAAGCTGTTGCAAGCAGAACCAACCAGGATAGTGATGTTGATGTGGTTTCCTAGTGGAGAGTTGCTTGTTCGAATGATTCTAGAAACACCAGCTTTTCGCCTTCATATCAGGCAAATAGTATTGCAGTGGTCAAACTTATAATGACTCAAACAATAATTATATAAATTGTTTTATTAGTTTTTGATAATATACTTTCTGTAGGAGACATTTTTAGCTGTTAGTCATCGATTTACATAGCTGTTGGCTTTGCTATTTTTTGCTGAAAATTTGCTGAGTAAATATAAAATAATGTAAATACTCAGCTGCCTCGCTATATTTTAAATTTTGTATCATTGTAGTTGTTTGATATGGTGTTACTAAATATGTAGCTTAGACAGTTTCATCGTCTCAATCGATTTTTTTTATTTATGCTCTTTATTCATCAACATTTTTCTATCGCAATACACATGTTTATGCTTACCCACGCTTCCCTTCAAGTGTAAAAAAAATTAATTGTTCGATTCAATTATTCCAGCGCTCAATAGTCGCATTCATCTTTGCGGCATTACTTTAGCAATTTATTCTCGAAACGATTTTTCCATATTGCATCATTGTCCTTGCCTCGAAAATGCGGGCGTCAACTTTGGCGCAAACTTTTAGTTGTTACATGATGCGATTGGCGCAATGTTGCCATCTTAGTGTGTTTTATAGGCTGCCTCTGTCTGTAGATATCAATGTCAATAGTGTTTGTTGCATGCATTGTATAGCAGGAAGTACATATGTATCTTCAGCAGACTCTATGTTGTTGGCTAGTTTACTCCTCTTGCCTCCATTCAAGTGTTGGTTGTCTGTTGGTGCCATAATTGTTGTTATTTACTGCCCAGGTATGTCTCTATGTCTATTATTTATATGTTACTAATTGTTCAATGAAACATTGATGTCTATGTAATGTCTGCTTTTTCTAAATTAGATGTGAGTATTGGGATTTGTCTCCTCATTGATTTATTACAGCCAAAGTTACACCACAACTTCTAAAAACAAATATGTTTACATTTCAACGGCATGATAACTAAAGTAGTTGGTGCATCCTGCTGTGGAACTTGTCCACAAATGGATTAGACTCCAAGCTGTAATTGGAGTACATGTGTTCTTTTTAATTTGTGATCGTCTTTATCATCACAATGGTGTCAGCAAAAAAAGTAGCCTCACAACGAAACAAGTTTAGCTATAATGTTCACTGTATGATGCCAATACTTGCTACTGACACACAATACAATATTATTAGTTATCCCATTGTTGCTAACCCACAGTCAATTATTTGTTGCCATTAGCTTTGTGTTGTATTTTTTACTGTCTGTAGAACTCAACAGTCTCCCAGCTTCTGAATATTCACGAGACAAACAGACGTCTCAGCTTGTCAAACTCTAAATCTTCGCTCAAACGTTCCGTTGCTAAAAACCATTGCATCGTTTCTCATTCTTGTAATGTCTAGCGATACGGTAGGTGTGTGCAAAGGGCCCGATACTTTTTTAACATTCAGTTATATAGAATACAGACTATGTTGGTGCTGATGAATGAATCACTATATCAGCTAGTTTGTAGTAACAAACATAGCATGGAAATTCGAACTTTTATCCTATCCTGTTTTGATGAAACCTTATTTACTAGACTTAATGTAATTTGTCCTGTCTTCGCCATAATTGTTGTTTGAGCCTATGCTAGCTATGTACACCTGTATGTGTTAATAAATTTGTTGAGAAAAATTAAAATACATGCTTTATTTTTGAAATTTGATGAGATGCTTACTCCCTTATCATGTTACAGACCCAAGTGGGACAATACATACACAGTTCTCAGGAGCCAGTGGCTAACCGTGTCACTAGGAGTCAGAGTCTAACCGCAATGAGACGTCTCTCAACAATAGCTACAAGCCCAGTTGAGGCATGGAGCAATAGACATCCACATTATTCCAGTATTGGTCAACAGCTGAGTCTACAAATTCATTAAATCTTATGCAAAGGGATGATAACTCCCTTTCATGAAAACTTTTAGCATATTAGTGTGAATTTTCATTTTTTCTTGTTGATAAAAATCTATTAACTGTGTGTGTGTTTTAGCTTGATCAAATGTCACAATCGGAAAATTCATATGGATATAAATACATGTAATTGTGTGGAAACTAGATATACGCTATTTTTTTTGATTTTGTGGTGCTTCAATCTTCATGCTACCAACTATAGCTTGCCAGTGATGCACATAGTCCATTATTGGTATTACACAAAACTCATTCTGCAGCTAGCGCACTCTGGTTAACTTCATGTTGTTAGTTTAATAGACTATAATTAGAGCCATTATTTATTATTATTTGTACTATATTCTTGTGCGCGTCATATTATTGTTTGTTTTCACTGATAATCTTATCATTTATCAAGTTTACTACAAATTGGATGAAATGGACAAAAAATAAAATATGAATTACTCACAACAGTTTAGCAAAGGCTCTTGGAATATTGTTGAAATATTAATGCAAAATATATTGTTTCTATGTTTAGTCTATGGCTTAATCATATTTCAACTACGCATACTCTGTTTTAGAATAACTCTTTTCAGCCTTAGCAACTTTGTTACATTACTTAATGTTTGACCTTGTAAACTGTTTACAATGCTCAATTCACATGGTATATATATAATGCAAGGCTACTGAAAAATAATATCTTGAAACCAACCTTTTATCAGGCTTTGTTAGGATACGGGGGAGACAACTCTTGTATGTGGCATTGAAGACTATGCTTTTATTAGTATGTACCATTTGTATGTGTCTAGGAGACTATCCGATGATAAAATGTGTGGCAGGCTGCAGGAGATATTTAAACAGAAGTTAAATGTCAAAAGTCTGTGTTACTAGGGACTTTTTAATTATTAAGCTTACATGGCCGGGAGCTATAGCTGGTAATCACGCGGCTCAAACAAAGCAGCTGATGTGACAAGACTACCGATGGCAATATACATGGCAAGGTTTATTCAACAGTGTAGGATGAAATATACCATTATAGTGTATAATATACATACAATACAAGTCCAGATACAAATGGCGCATATGTACAATATACGGTTAACAACTAATTGCTTCCAGGAAATATAATAGTACAATGACAAATGTGTGAGAGCAATATTCCTTGATTGGTGCAAAAAAATAAAATAAAGAAGCTGCTGCGAAAAAATGACAAATTTGTGTTATTTGATATTCTGAAATAAAAGACCTGCAATATGAGTAAACAATAAATTCACTACCAAAAGGGACACAATCACAACCGTAAGCAGGTGTGTGCTGACCATATAACATAACTTATTGCATCTCCATTTCGGAGTCACCATCTGGTTCATCAACAAAACACACAGGGATGTCATGACTTAGTGGACTTGCCCTAAAATGTACCAGAAAGAAAGTTAATTGGATGAGATATCAATCGCAGTCATTAGTTCCATTAGTAAAAGACACGATAAGCAAACTACACTAAGAGCAATCTGGTGTACAAAGCTATCAAAATTGCATGCTGTATAAGACAGTGATTAATCCATGCATCAATGGGGAGTAATATATATATAAATTGATTTCGTTTTATTAAATTAGACAAAAATATTTGTCAATAAACCAGTTTGCTAAATTATTTAAACTGAAATTAAATTATTCATTTCAAAATGCCAAAACCAAGATTTTTGTTTCAGATAAAATATTATACTTACTAACTGTTAATAATTTTTCCCGGAAACTGCTATGTTATAATTATGACATTAATAATTATTTTAATAGAGTTGTCCGCTTTTGAGGAAACAACTCCATAAATTTAGTCATTTGGTCCTGGAAACTCTAGGGACTTATGGTGTATGTACTCTATAGATTACATCAGCTTATGTAATCCGCACAATACAACTTTGAAAACTTTTTGTCGTTATTGTTATAAATAAGTGTCATCACAGAATATTACGTTAATTCTTCTCAATTTATACTTGGAACAATTGTAAGCAATGCTCAAAGTTACAAATAGTGCAATATGCACAAAACACCAACAGTGTAATACACACGATATCTATGTCACTAACTGAGGTGGAAGAGACATTTGATTACGATGCTTAAAACATGCAATAGAAATAGTTTAATGGCAAGCCAAATCAATCACTACTATCGATGATATGCGCGGTTTTACTAAAAATGATTGTGATAGTTGAGCTACACTTCTCCAAAGAGATATAAACGAAAACAAGTGCTATACAATTGTACAACTGCAAAGATAAATAATCAAAAAAGTTAGAGGAGCAAATGAGATAGATTAGTACGATAAGAAAAAGCTATAATTCAATTCAGTTGTGTTATAGTGACTAGGGGTTATTAGAAGGGGAAATATTTTTTACAATAAAAAATTTCCACAAACTGTGAGGATGCTTTGGCTGTGATACATTTAATTTTTGGCTAAACTGCAGCGACTACACAGGCCGATGTAGCGTGTCGATGTACTAGAGCACATCGATGAGCTGCTATTGAATTGGCCAATCATACGGTACAAAATGTGGCTTTATGCCTGTTTAATTAATGGAGACAAATCATTAGCTTTCTTGATATGATAGTAATAATAATTGATAAACACATCTATTGTAATGTAAGTTCATTTCCTTCACAATAAAAATCTCTTGATTTTTATTTATTATTTTGGATTTACTTATTATTGAATCATTAGAATATTATTGTTATAAATCATAACTTATTGTTGAAATTATCATTATTAATTATTACTATTAAATTTAAAAAAATTATTACCAATGATACTATTTTATGAGCCATGTAAGAAACAACTTAAATTTTAATAGATTATATATATTTTTGCACATTGTATTGGAAATTCCAATGCATTAGTTATTATATGACATTCAAAATTTGATTGACACCAGTTTGCATTGCATCACTTTCATTTTCACACCAAGGCGTAATACTCAATCACATTCAAACAAATAAGGCCAAGTAAATGTCAACAAAATCGAAAACTAGATGAGAAATGAGAAAATTTCCATAACATTAAATGTGTACATTCAGTGTACACTCAGTGGTTAATGGTTAGTGGAAGGAGTGATTGATTGATCATTTTTGTGAAAGGGTGCAGCGTGTGACTTGAGTGTAACAATTAATTATCAGTTGTCATGGATACGAACGACATCAAGAATTCACCAACACCGAATAAATATGTCACCAGATCTGTACCTAGAACTGCAAAAATTCACCAAGTTTGATATACTCTGGATGTATGAATTGATGAGTATAGAAATAGAAATTTTATCATTATGGAAAGGGCAGATAACTTTAACTAAGCTTTTGCTTCGAGTAAGGAAAGAAAAAGGGATGAAAAAGAAGAAATAACTGCCATACCTTGTGTTGGGTGGAGGCGTGTCAGGGCGAACGTCTGGCACAGACAATAAACAAAGATTAGGTGAAAGAGTTCTAGTTGCTGTCTTTTTCTTCCTCGCTGACTTGTCTTCTTCCCTCTCTACTAGTGACGATGACTCTTTCATAGAGCCCTTGATCAGGCCTACTCCAGTTGGTTGCCACAGCACAATCTCTTTACAAGGTCTAAACAACCGTAGACACTTGGTAGACACAACAGACAGGTCAGCACACAAGATACACAAGACCAACAACTCACTTGGGTACGAGTATTTGTGGTAGGCTATTGTTGATATTCAATTTACTCTTGAGATCTGGATAAATGTGTAGTACAGGTTCTTGTGTGCTTTCTGCAGCGGTTGAGGAGTCCAACTCGCCACCCATGTCCACCCCTTCATCTATGTCTATGTCACCACCAATGTCTAACCTACAAGTAGCTAACGTAAGGTAATGAATATTGCAAGAATGAATTTGGAACAACTTTATCGGGGAGCAATGTACAACAATGTACTTAGTAGAATCTATCTACTCGGTACCTAAGCCACAATAGGTAGCACACAATGAATTATTACAATTATATGAAACAGTATCAAATTTCTGTTTGTGGTTTGAAAATTCAGTCGATTAAAATATCGACCATCTAGGTACATTGTTTTGTATTTTCAAAATAAAATCGACATCTGGCAATAGTAACAGAAGATGACCAGTGACCTTGATATGTGAAGAAAACAATAAAGTTAAGTTTTTCCACTCACTTTTCCTCTAATTCATGATATCTATCCCACATTGCTGCAACAGTGTTAGAAGAATCACTAGTAACAGACGATACACTAGTTGTACACGGAGACACCTTGTCTGAATATAGAGACATGCCGAAAAACTGTTGTGAGACCTTTTCTTCGTTAATCCGTACTTTGCAAGGGGGGGTGTCATCTATGTATCTGCAAATATAGTAGATACAATAGAATTGGATGTACATAACAATAGATACAGTAGAATTAGACATACATGACAGTAGATACAGTAGAATTAGACATACAAGACAGTAGATACAGTAGAATTAGATATACATGACAGTAGATACAGTAGAATTAGACATACAAGACAATAGATACAGTAGAATTAGACATACATGACAATAGATACAGTAGAATTAGACATACATGACAATAGATATAGTAGAATTAGACATACACGACAGTAAACGCGTAGAATTAGAATAACAAATTGAGAAATTTGTGAAGTTTATTATTTTCATAGAAGAGATCAATGTAACCTTAGACAAAGGCAAATGAACCTCGATGGTCTTTTAGATGTAGAAAATGATTCAAACAACCATCTCAATAAGCAATAGTTATATACTTTTTAGATAGAATTATCTCTCTTGCTGCCACTTATGTGTCAAGTTCTACAAGGGATTCCATGCAGCGATAGGACAAAAACTTGTTCAAGTATGCTTCAGGACAAGTGAAGAGATAAAAGAGGAATATATGTAAATAGTGCTTATTTAGTTGAAATACACAAAGTGTAACCGCAAGTTTCACCTGTACTACCAGCTATGATAGACAATAACAAAACACTTCAATGTAGGATGTATTGAAGGGATAGTCAATGAATGTGAACAGTAGAGCAGTCCCTAGAGAGCCAAAGTGTATATCTGTGAGTAATCTATCACAAGTCAACCAAAAATCAATTTATTTGCCTGAAAAAAAAAAACGATATGCGCACAGTTCCTGTTTCACGACAATTAACCTGGAAACTGAACAAATCTGATGTTGAGTCAAGTTTTCTGCACGAGTTGAGCGATTTTTTGTACCAATGAGCTAACAATGAAGTGCATAGCCTAACATATTATATATTCATCATGTTCTGGCAAACCAAAACTGACTAACCAATGCTAATGCTGAAATACTTTCTCAACGAAACTGGTATTGCATTCAAGTTCACAAAATGAGACTAATTTTGAGATTTACTGTATTTGATAGAGATGGCAGGCGTAACGTTAACCACTTGACATAGGAATTGTTTTCCAGCCACTAGGGTGTCACACATTATATAAATTGTGCAAAATATTTGCATTTCAATTCAACACATTCATGACAGAAACCAGGTCTAGGCTAACAGATTCGAATATTGGAGCTCGTCCATCAATTTTGATATACAAGTTTCTCATTAACACACGTTGTGCACTGGTATACAATTTTACACTTTTATCGAAAATTTAAATTTCATCTACTACATTACATGGGAAAACGTTAAAACAGTCACAAAGATAACTTCGTCTGCTACAACTCGCCATCCTGTTTAATAGAATTGCCTATTTTTTTGCTGTTAAAGTAGAGAAAGGATGTTTTGGTTTTACAGAAGAATTTAAAGACAAATTTCAACTGCTACTTGATAATATTGTTGGCCGTTCATTTCGCTAGTTCAATTACTTTGACTTACCGATCATCACTCTGCCAATGCCTTTTGTGCTTAAAGTTACTAACATCATAGTGAGACCTGAAATAAGCAAAAGATCATTAAAAAATTTTTTATAAGAATATCTGCTGATAACAAGAAATTTTCTCTTCCAAAAGAGTTTGAACGCTTTCATAACAGTTTCAACATTCTACTGTCTACTCCCCATTTACTTTGATGTGAGCAAATCGTCTGATGAACTGTATCAGTCCACAGGCTAAATGGTTCTTTCTAACACAATTTTACTGCCCTTGCTTGATGCAAAATTTCAAAAAATCAAATTATTTTTTGTCTAACAGCGGTAGGAATTTTTAAAGAAAATAATGTTTACAAATTATGTAGACACGTTCATGTTAAAATGACTTGAATGGTTTGGAAATTTTCCACTGTATGAATCCTTATGAATTGATAAAAACTGTTTCAGAGCCATATGTATGAACTAGTTTGAAATAAAATGAACTGTCCTAAAATAATCTGAACTCTTTTGAGGATGTTTAGACAATTCGAAGAGAACTTGTCTCTTGAACAAAAACAGTGGGCCTCATTCTACTTGTAACGTTTTTGTAAAACGTTCATCATTGAGGAGACAATTGATAGACATAACTTAAATAATACAACCAAATAAATCAGAACTGGATAGAATCTTGTAAGTTAAACAACAAATTTTTCAAGTATTAAGAATTTTTCTAACTATTTGTAATAATAACAAAAATAGCGATTTTATTTTATCAGAATGCAAAGATTGAAGTTGAGTAAAACCTAACAGAAGCAGACAGACAGAGCGATTTGGATTCAAAACCTATTATAAACATTTGGTAAAACGTTAAGACAGTTTCAAAAGTGTTTACATTTAAGTGCTTTAAAAAGCAAATAAAAAAAACCCTTCTGAGCCACCATACACAACGTACAGATATAAAACTTTCTGTCAAAACTTTTTCATTATATGAAGCATCTCCTTTTGCAAAACATGAAGTTTTATTGTTTAGTTGTGAAAAAACACTCACTTTGAATTGTTGTGTAAGCCAGCAGGCGTCCATTGCAAATCTTCTGATACAGAGCGATTCAAAAATGAACCGCTGAGAGCAGAGTTGTTGGTTCCCATGTATGACCAAGCAGAAGAGATATCCATGTGCGGCCGAATAGCAGAACCATTGGCAGCATTAAAAGCACCTACTCTAGGATCCGGAGTATCACTTCGAACAAATTCTGAATGCTCATTCATTTCTTTGTGAGCCCTAGATAACAAAGTTGTTATAGGTACAAATGAGTTTTGTATATGGAACAGAGTGGAAATGCCAGATGGAAGGGTCAATGCTGTCTAAAAACAAGGAATCAAAATCAAGTTTTTTCTACCATCATTGTCATTAAAAAACAATAACTAATTTCTGGTATATATATTATACTACTACCAATCATACAGCTGTTATGGCTAATAAATAATAATGACAGGAGTTATCACTTATTATATCGACTATTTAGCGTTAACACAAACATCATCATTAATCAATAATATTGTGCAGGAATTACCGGTAACGTTCCCAGTTACCCTGGTAGCACACCTGCACTTTCCTAGGTAGGCAGAGTTGTCTACTCGCTGTAGTCAGCACTACTGACAGGCCGTCGGTATCACTGCCTATTATTCAGCATGTCTGCTAAAGTAGGCTGGATAGGCAACGCCTGCCAGGTAGGCTTGTAGTCTGTGATAAATTCAAGATAATCTTGAGTGAGTGTAACTGGTTTTTATTCTTACGAACAAAAGGCCAGCTGAGTATCCAAAGTAACACTGACAAGCTAAGTGCTCGCAGCTTCTTTTATATAAGCTGTTACATCATAGGCTTACATAACGCCTTTGTTCATAATGGTACTCACGAATAAATGCTGGTAGATAATAAAAGATAAATATACAGTTAGAGGCTAGCAAGATGGAGTGTTCCCTAGCAACCAGGTAACATAATGGATAACTCCGAGCTCGTTCTGTAAAATATATGGTGCCTCAGAACGTTTTGCGTTTTTCGTGTTAAAACTTATGAACGATTTCCAAATCGTTTGAACGCCTTTGAAATAGTCTGAAGTTTTGAAAATCTTCTGAACGCTTTGTAAAATCATTCATAAGCTTTTAAAATTTTGAGCCGATTTGCTGTTTCGCTCTAATGATCATAGATCTTCTTGTCCATTTACAATTGATAATACTTTACTAAACCGCGAACAGTTGAAATCTCTTTGAATATATGAAAAATTGTTTGTATTTTTTAAATATTATTTGTTTTATGTTTTAAATAATATATACAACCAAATTATTAATGTAAAAAATTAATTTTGGAGATTATATTCAACCACAGTTTTATACAGTTAATTAATTTGCTCTATGTCTATTGATCTACGTCTATGTTGTTAAAGTTGTATAGAGATTATTAAAAAAAAATGACGACGATCGCTTTGGTTAAAAAACCATGTGCTCTGCAAACCTTCGCTATTATTTTAAAATAGTTCAAATTATTTTAAAACAGTTCAGACTATTTGAAAATTGAATATGATTTGTAAATAGTTCATACTCATTCTAAAGCGTTCACACGGTTTGAAATTTTCTAAATCATCTGAATCATTTCTAAACCGTTTGAATTATTTGCAAAACCACTATATGCTTCGTAAAATTTACGATAGTTAGACAGGTAATACAGTTTTATTGCACGAATCCCGCGACTGCTAAGGCCGACAATTCATTTATTATAACCAACAGGCCCATTTTTAAACATAGTTTCTTGGACTATTTTACTACAATTACCCAATTATTTTCCATGTAAAAGACGCTTTGCAGACCTTCTAGACTATTTCAAAATCATTCATACGTTTTGAAAACGAAACCGTCTAACGTCATGAGCCAACATAATAATACCCCCCTAACAACTGAGACCAATGATTGCCATCAATTATTTTTAGGAATTTTCTTCAATAATTATTATAATAATAATTCTAACCAAAATTAGTAATACTCAATAACAGTTACCATAATAATAATAATAATAAATGACAGCAGAACAATCAAAGCCAAAATTTTAACTACAGTTGGTTGAAATTTCTTGTAACAAACCTGGGTGAACTAAACGCTTTAGTTCTTTATATAAAAAAATTCACCATGAATAAACTAATGGCATTATTATTATTATTATTATGCAATTTACTGCTTTGGGGCTTTGAAGTTTAGTTTGTTATATAATTTATCACAATTATTATGCAATAATAATTTGTTACAAGTGAGGGTGTTACAAGCGGGGTACGGACCATTCAAAACTGACGTTTCGAAAATGGACACTTCAAAACTCTTTGGGGACGGGGGTTAGGGATTTGGGGTTGGGGGGGTCAGGTTTAAGAGTTTCGAACAGTTCATTTTCGAAACGTCAGTTTCGAATCATGGCGGAATCGTTACAAGCTAGTTCCACTGACTGTATCATTATTATTTATTAGTTAGTTATTGTTAAAATCACAGTGAGCCATGTATGATTGGTAACAAACAGGAATTGTATTAAAAATAATTAAAAAAAAATTATTGTAATAATATATATATATAATACTGTATTATATATAAATATATATATTATTACAATAACTTTTGTGGTTAAAAAATACTAATATAATATTTATTTATTTATTATTATGCCTGATGTCTATCTATCTATTATTAATTATCATTATCATTAAATTTATTAGCATTCTTCTCATCTCCTTTGTTACTAACAATAATAATAATAAAAAATAATTTGTCATTTATTAATAATTAATAATGATAAATAAATTTTTATTATTATTATGGTCTTCATCAAACTTTATTAATTATTATTAATTATTATTAACCAACCACCAATCATCATCATAAATAAAATAAACTAATAAATAATAATAATAGCAACAACAAACTACTGACTGAGTAAGTAACAACAGTTCAGTCTCAATCATCAATCAGTAGTAGTAATAAGTTGTTAGTAGTCGTAGTAGTAGTAGTAGTAGTAGTCTTCTTCTGAATTTGTTTTAATTTTTTTTATTATTATTATTATAAATAATAACAATAATAATATAATTATAATAAATAATAATAATAATTATATATATCACTGATGAGTCAATGACTGACTACTACTACTACTACTATTTTTATAATAATTATTATAATAATAATATAATAAATAATAATATAATAATATAATAAATATTATTCATTTTTTGCATGAGCTGCTATACAAAAGAAAAGGCAAATATAAACAATTTTTGCATAAAAAGTATAATACTATGGAAAAACTGGAAGATAAAATACATATGTAAAAACTAATTACTAAACCAAAAATCCGTCATCAACGATGATTGATAGTTTATTATTTATGGGTCTATGTTCCGGTGGGTCTATGTTCCGGTGATTTTGGCTCTATGTTTCGGCAAATTATTTTTCATAGAACAATCCTATGTGGAACATGATTAAAAATGAACACTACGTTTAGCAGGAAACTATTGCTAAACTGTTTTATAATGAAATTTTGTTTTTATTCATAGTTGTGAATACTATTAAAAGTAGTTAACTACTTTTTGTCTAATCATAAAACTATTACCATCAAATATCTTTGTAAACCAAGTTTAAAATCAAATAATACAAATTACAATCCTTATATAAACTTTATTCTATTTGAATGTAAAATACGCTCCACAATAGAATTGTTTTATGAAAAATAATTCACCGGAACATAGAGCCAAAATCGCCGGAACATGGGCCTAACGGAATATAGAACCATCAGAACATGGGCATTCGCGTCATTTATTACCAAACTCAAACAGGCTGAAGAAATGTTGAAACTGCGAGGTGACGAACTCTATTGTTTAGCGATTCCATATATCGATATGGGTTCTCAAATCTGATTGGTGCTAAGTTTTTATCAATTTCCTATTATTGGATAAATTATTGTAGTTGATTTTCGTGACCAAATATAATTTTACGGCCTCTGCTATTAGCTCTCCAACTGCCAAAACCACAACTGTAAGACCTGCACTATTTTTCCAAAAGTTTTGTTACCCTAGATAGATGGAAACAATGCCACCTGCACCAGGCAATTAAATTATTTATTTATTTACCCATGTGTCGCACAAAGGTGTTTAGGTTTTGAGTGTGAATCAAGCTCCTTGGTTGCACACATGTTGCAAGGTGGTGGTTTTCCTAAGGATAACCCAGCCATATGTGGCACTTGTTCCAATAATGGATAGTAATACTAACTAATAGTGTGCTAAGTGCAGAAATCACACTTAGGTAGTGTGTGTAGCATTGTTGTTGTTGTTTGTTGTTGTTGGTGGTCGATTGATTTATTCTTCATGGCCATTCATTCATCGTGCATTTTTTTTCAAAAAAAGGTATCTTCAGAAGTTTTTTTTTCATTTATGAATACTATTATCTGTTACATTGTTATTAGATTAAATTAATTTGATAATATTGTGCAGGATTTCACTGTGGGGGTGTGAGGTGGTAGCTAGGCCTACCTGCACAACCTCCCGAACTGTAATGGCAACTTTGACTAGTGTGCTAGCGATACAACCCTTCCACAGGTCGACTTAGTATACTGGAGGATGGTGGTCGACCATCTCAGTAACTAGTGAGCTGCCGGTTGCGTTAGCTATCGTTTGTATGTGCAATGTGTTCGAACTTTGAAGGGCGAACTAGTCAAACTAGGTTCGGCCAGCAGAGGTTCGGCTGTCTTATCGTAATGCTGTGCAGAGGTCGAACATTGAAGGCGAAGTTAGACTAGCTAAGTTCGGCCAGCAGAGGTCCAGACTGATCTGCCTGTATATTACTACTCGAGTAATGGTGCGCAGTGAAGTTATTTGTATGTACAAAGAAACTTCTGAGAGTGTGCAAGCTGACTCTGACTTTATTACTGCCTAACACGGCTATTTATAAAAAGGATTACATAACATATTTCTGGTAGATACAATAAAACAAAGGAAGCCACACCTAGCACAACTGGTTGGCTAGCATGGGCAAATCACACACAAAGGGTGGTACTAGAATAACTGGTTGACTGATTGCACATGGCATGCATATAAGTTTGCATGTTAAGTAAAATAATAATAGGTATGCATAGAACGAATGTCTCTAGAGCGTAAGCATAGAATGGTACAATGTAGTATAAGGTAAGTTAGATTGTTACTGTGTGCACTGCGGATGCAAGATGGCGCCGGTCCTTCACACACTCCGCCCCATTGGCGATGGTGGCCAATTATTCAACGTCGGCGGCATCGGTAATGTGTCATCTTAGTCTCTGTAGGGTTGGCTCATCTGCCGTTTGATCTCCTGGGCCCTCTCTAATAGTTTGAACGCGTCGGCCTCTCCTGTGGTCGACGTAATGTCGGTCTTTTCTCTAAGGTGTTGTATTGCCCGAGCCATCGTTTGCTGTATCTGTAGTTGTAGTGGAGAGTCCAGTTGATCTACGCTTCTGGTGTTGCTGGGTAGTGAACTCCTCCGTGGCTGGTTGCGAACTGATCGTTGGCGGCTCCTGCACCTATCTTTATTTTGATTGGTGCCTGCCACCACGTGCTCCTCCGACGCCGTCCCCCAAGTAGTTCCGTTAGTGTGACGTGGGATGGCGGTTTCCTCGCTGGGCGCTGGTTCAGGGTGATTGGGAGTTACATTCCCTTGTTGTTCATTTTCTTCGGCGACGAGTTCACATTGTTGGGGAGTTGCTTCCTCTTGCTCGCTTTTTCTCCCTCGTCCCTCTTCATGACAACTCGTCCCTCTTTCTTCTATCTTTCTTTTATTTCTTCTTCGTTTGACTAATGTCCAGCCGATTTCGACCGGGTCTTCGGCTACTTCCTTCTTTGGAGTGGGAGGTAAGGGCTGCTGGGGTGTATCTCCTTCTCTTCCCGTCCTTGTGGAAGGGGTGTCGGGTAGATATTGTTCTCCCCCGGCCGCATAGCAGTGATAATCACTCAACTTCATAGGTTTCTGTCTCTCTCTACGGGGTCGATCCAGGGGTGAGGTGGGCAGCCGGCTTGGTTGCAGAGGTGGCCACTCTTCCTCATTGAGTGCTGGTTGCCTCTGTGGGCTGGGTGCCCTCTGGATGACCTCGGGGGGTGGGGTGCTAGGTCTTTCTCTACTTCTTTCTCTCTCTTCACTCGAGTTGTATTCTATGGCCTCCGGTCTTCGGGTTGGACTGCGGCTAGCCGCAGGCGAAGGTGGTGGCGACAACTCTTGGGTATAGGGTGTCTCTCCCCTCAGGGGGGCGCTCTCAGGCTCCCGGATGGGTGGCGATCTGGGTGGTTCTCTGACCAGTGGTGACCTGTCTCGTGGGGGTGACGGCAATGGTAATGGTTCTGGTAACGGCAGTGGCAGTGGTTCTACAATCTCAGCGGGTGCTGGGCGTGTCTTGGGGGGTCGTCCTCTTCTGGCCCCTTTCATGTTAGGCTGGAGGGCGGGTTCCCGACAGGGGGGTGCCCGGCCGACCGGCTCCTGACAGGTTCTGTAGTGGCGCAACCGCATCCCGTTTTGTATCGACCACTGGCCGTTCCTCTCGACCTTATAGGTGTGATTGGGGAAGACCTCTGTCACTTGGTACGGCCCCACGAAGCGGGGTTGTAACTTCGGGTTGCTACCCTTTACCCGCCTCTTGTTTTCCAACACGACGAGCTCCCCCTTCTGAAAGACGGGGGGTTCCTCGTCGTCCTGACTTCTAATCTCCTGTTGCTGCTGTCTCAGATATTCATGCGCCTTCTGGAGATTTTCTTGCACTTCTGCTGTGTGGTCTGTGACGTTGCGAGGGTCCAAGGAAGGAGGCGTGCCCGTTAGCTGGTCTGGAAGGCGGACCTCCCGTCCCATCACTAACATGTTGGGTGTCTCTCCTGTCGCTGAGTGGGGGGTGCTGCGACATGCCCGCATAATCTGCGGCAGCAGACTGTCCCACTCGTCTTGCCCTTTCGTCAATATCAGCGTACGAAGCGCATCTCCTAACGTCCTGTTCTGGCGTTCCACCATTCCGTTCCCTTGCGGGTGATAGGGGGTGGTCCGCGTCTTCTTGACTCCCCATAGACTGCATAGCTCTTCGAGGACCAGTGCCCAGCGGTTCTTCCTCTTGGTTAGAGGTAGAGGACCGACTAAGTCGACCGCCAGCTTCTGGAAGGGTCGACCGGCATACATCCGCTGTCTGTGGGGGTTTTCTGCTCTCCTTCCGTTCTTCGCCACCTGGCACACCTCGCAGTCCTTTATCAGTCTCCTGACCAGGGGGGAAATGCCCGGCCAGTACCAATCTAGTAGGATGCGCTGCCTCGTTCGGTGTACTCCAGCGTGGATCAGCCTGTGTGTTTCCCAGACGACTTGCGTCCTCCTGCTGGGTGGACAGACTACACAGTGCTTCGGTCTGGAAGGATGGTGAAGCGTGATGGTCAGTACCCCATCAGGACGAATCTTCATTGCGTCCTTCCGTTCATAGAGTGTCCTCAGCTCGACACTCCCCTCGGCTAACTCTCTCTCTGTGACGCTCCCCGGCCGTCTCAGCTCGGCATAAATCCGGCCTACCGCATCCTGCCCGTCCCTTTGCTCTTGGGCTAAGGTTTGGGTGGAATGTACCGGGTTTGTCACAGTGAGGTTAACCCGCTCCTCTTGCTCTCCTCTTGCTGCAGACTCCCTCTTCAGCATGTCCCCCGGCCGTCTCGGCTCGACATAAGGCCGGCCTACCGCATCCCGTCCCTTCGACTGCTTCATAGTCGAACTCTGGGGGGGATGTACCGGGTTCGATGGGTCGAGGTCGTCTCTCACCTCTCTCTGAGGTCTCTGTCCAGCCTCCTGCTGTAACTCTTCATGGGAAGGTCCCCCATCTCTCTGCTCGATGGAGCCGCACTGCCTGCAGTCCGCACAGGGTCCTTGTCGGCTGAGTCCATCAGCGTTGCCATGGTGAGTTCCAGCTCTGTGCTCGAGCTTATACCGAAACTCAGCCAGGATCTCCAGCCATCGAGCTATCTGGTTCGATGGCTCCTTCCGTCTGCACAACCACCTTAGCGAGGCGTGGTCCGTCCGGAGCTTGAATTCCCGCCCGTAAAGGTAGGGACGGAAATGCTTCACTGCCTTAATGACGGCGACCAGCTCCTTCCGGGTGACACAATAATTCCTCTCGGCGGGTGCCAGAGTTTTGCTGAAATACGCGATGACGCGTTCCTTGCCTTCCTGCACCTGGGAGAGTACTGCACCGACCCCCACCGCGCTGGCGTCTGTGTCCAGTATGTACGGCAAGTTGGGGTCGGGGTACCCGAGGATTGGAGCTTGCGTGAGCCTGGCTTTGAGCTGTTCAAAGGCAGTCTGCTCTGCTTGCCCCCACTTCCATGGTGTCTCCTTTCCTGTCATCACGGTGAGAGGTTTAGCAATGGTGGCGTAGTCGGGGAGGTATTGCCGATAATATCCGGCCGTTCCTAGGAACGCCTGCAGTCCCTTTACGTCCTTGGGTGCTTCCCATCTCCTGACGGCCTCCACTTTTCCTGGGTCGGTGGCCACTCCTTTTGTACTCACTACATGTCCGAGGTACTTGACCTCTTCCTGCAGTAGTTCGCATTTGGAGGGCTTCACCTTCAGGTTTGCCTGGTGGAGCCGTCCTAGCACTTCACCCAGCCTCTGTAGGTGGGTCTGGAAGTCGGGCGCGATGATAATCACATCGTCCAGGTACAGGAGGAGAGTCTTCCAGTGGAGACCTTTGAGGACCTTTTCCATGAGCCTCTGGAAGGTGGCGGGGGCTGAGGTCAGCCCGAATGGCAACACCTTCCACTTCCATAGGCCGCTTCTGGTGGTGAATGCCGACTTGTCGCTTGCATCTTGGTCTAGGGGTACCTGCCAATACCCACTAGTGAGGTCCAGCGTAGTAAAATATTTACTGCCGGCCAAGGCGTCCAGCGACTCGTCAATTCTGGGGATTGGGTAGGCGTCCTGTTTGGTTATATCATTCAGCCTCCGGTAATCCACACAGAACCTCCACGTATCATCCTTCTTTCTCACCAATACCACGGGGGAGCTCCAAGCTCCATCGGCCGGTTCAATCAGGTCCTTCTCCAAGAGGTCCTTGATTTGGCGTTCTGCTTCCGCCTCTTTCTCCGGTCCTAGGCGGTGTGGTGGGCATCGGATGGGTCGAGCCCCCTCTACTGTGGGGATCGAGTGCTCTGCTAGGGTCGTCCTGCCCAAATCTCCACTGTGGCTGCTGAATACCGTCTGGTATTTTATCAACAGCTCCTTCACCTGCTGCTCTTGCCATGGGTTCTGGCACCCTCTCTTGGCCTGCTGGAAGAGGTCGTGTAGATGGGGGGGTAGCTCTCTTCCTCCCATCTCGTTCCTCTGCTGTCCTTTCTGCTCGGTCAACCCCTGGACGCCACCCTCTTCCACTCCCGTAAAGGTACCAATAACCTCTCCTGCGGGTAGTCTTAGGGTGTCCTGCGTCGGGTTGAGACATCTGACCAGCACGCGTCCTTGGGCGTCTGGCTTGTTGATGCTAGTGGCGATTGGTATTCCGCCCTGGATACTCTCGATCACTCCCTGAGGGAATGTATCCCTGGAGCTCAGGTGACATGGAATAGTTACTTCCGCCTGTGGGGGTAGCTGGGTGTCCTGTCGGACTTGTACCTTGGACACGAGATTTCTCCCGTGGCGGTCGGTACACGCCAGTTCCTTCCCTTGTATCACCAGTACTGGACGGTCAAATCCCATCTGGCATCCTTGGCTTGTCAAGAAGGGCATTCCCAGGATGACGTCCTCGTTGACTTGACTTACTACAAAAGTCTCTTCAAACTTCACATGACGTATCCTTCCCTTCAGCGTGAGCAAGCCGTAGAATGGGAGCCTAGTACCGTCGGCCATGATTCCATGAGAATCATAGTGTTGCAGATTGCGTTGTACGTGGCTCGGTAACCGGTCAAAGACGCGCTTGGCCAACAGGTTAGTGTTGCAGCCCGTGTCGATGAGGTGTGTTACCGCCTCTCCTTCTACCCTTCCAGGTAGGTAGTAGCTTGATCGATATGGTCGCTCGATCTGGTTGCTCTGGAGGGTCACAGGTTTCGGAATGAACTCTTCCTTCTCCAGTTGGGGCGTCTGGGTCTGCCTGTCCTTCCTTCTGGGCCTTGGTTCCTGCTGCTCAAGAGTCCCATCGCCGTCCGTTTCTTCCACCACTGAGCTGTCGGGTACCGACAGGCTGGCAAAACGGTTGTGTAGGGCGATAGGGGGACTAGTCAGGAGGTCCAGAGGAGGAGTTGCTCGCCGCGGTGTCGCTGGTCCACTGGAGGGCGCCTGTGCCCTTTCCTTCTGGTTGGTCGTTGCCCGTGTGCAGCCAGTTGGTCTCCCTACTGCTGCGGGCGGTAGTCGTTTCCCTGGCGGTTAGGCCAAGGGATGGTTCTACACGCCTTTCGAGTATGACCCACTTGTTGGCATCCCCAACATCTCTTTGGAGGCTCCGCCTTCGTCTCCGCCTTTAGACTGGCAATCTCTTTGCTCAGTCCTTCTACGGTCCGAAGTAACTGTGCCAAGGGGTCCTGTACCTCTTGGTGTCGAGCCGTCTCTCTCTGAGGTTCTCTCTCTTCTTCCAGGAGGTCGGCCTCCACTGTCCTAATGTGAGGTCCTCCTAACGGTTGGTGAGGCACCTGCAGGAACTCATTCCCTGCCAGGATTGCTTCCTCCAGATTCTGAGGGCGTACTGCCAACAAATGCCGTTGCAGGTATGTGTGCCCTAGCGTACTGTGGAAAGTCTGCATCACCAGCTCATCCCTGTTCTGTCTCGGCAGTGTGCTGTGAGCGGCCTTAATGAGTTGCTC
This sequence comes from Cryptosula pallasiana, assembly GCA_945261195.1. Classification (NCBI taxonomy): domain Eukaryota; kingdom Metazoa; phylum Bryozoa; class Gymnolaemata; order Cheilostomatida; family Cryptosulidae; genus Cryptosula; species Cryptosula pallasiana. Next base: position 21,662,092 of record OX183133.1, on the reverse strand, counting down.
GACCGTGAGGGCGTGGTCTCTGAGGCTGTCTCTGGGGTTCCGTCGGTAGCTTAGCAGTTTTGCTTGGGCTTCCGAACGAGTCATGCCAAAGGTCGCCTGCAGTGTCCGCGTCACCTCCTCAGTGGTCTCTCCTCGACCGCACCGTTCAGCTTTGCCTGTCAAGGCTTGCCGTAGGTGGATGACTGTGTCTTCCGCCTGCCACTGGTTAGCGTCGGCCACCTCCTGAAACCGCTGCAAGAAATAGTCCACATCCCCTGTACCATCATACTGTGGCACTCTAAACTTATCGCGTGTGGTAGCTATTGTCATGCGGTCTAGGATGGTGGTGAGCGTCCCCATCATCTGCAGGCTGGAAGGATCCCTGTCGATGCTCAGCGCTCTTCTTCTGGTTGCCATTGTCCTTCTGGGAGCTGCTACTTGTGGGTGTCTGTCAATCCCACTGCTGCCACCAATGTGCAGGATTTCACTGTGGGGGTGTGAGGTGGTAGCTAGGCCTACCTGCACAACCTCCCGAACTGTAATGGCAACTTTGACTAGTGTGCTAGCGATACAACCCTTCCACAGGTCGACTTAGTATACTGGAGGATGGTGGTCGACCATCTCAGTAACTAGTGAGCTGCCGGTTGCGTTAGCTATCGTTTGTATGTGCAATGTGTTCGAACTTTGAAGGGCGAACTAGTCAAACTAGGTTCGGCCAGCAGAGGTTCGGCTGTCTTATCGTAATGCTGTGCAGAGGTCGAACATTGAAGGCGAAGTTAGACTAGCTAAGTTCGGCCAGCAGAGGTCCAGACTGATCTGCCTGTATATTACTACTCGAGTAATGGTGCGCAGTGAAGTTATTTGTATGTACAAAGAAACTTCTGAGAGTGTGCAAGCTGACTCTGACTTTATTACTGCCTAACACGGCTATTTATAAAAAGGATTACATAACATATTTCTGGTAGATACAATAAAACAAAGGAAGCCACACCTAGCACAACTGGTTGGCTAGCATGGGCAAATCACACACAAAGGGTGGTACTAGAATAACTGGTTGACTGATTGCACATGGCATGCATATAAGTTTGCATGTTAAGTAAAATAATAATAGGTATGCATAGAACGAATGTCTCTAGAGCGTAAGCATAGAATGGTACAATGTAGTATAAGGTAAGTTAGATTGTTACTGTGTGCACTGCGGATGCAAGATGGCGCCGGTCCTTCACAATATTATTATTTCATATATAATAACAGATTATATAAAAAATATAATAATGATGATGATGATGATAGTAATAATAATCATCATCATCATAATCCATTTTTCTTATTATTATAATAATAAAAATGGATGATGATGGTGATAAAAAACAATGTAATAAATAGGCATGCAATTATTATGCATAATTAATAATATTTCATTATTATTAGTTTTTATAAATGATAATTTGTTTATATTATTATTATTTAATTTAATACTTGTTATTATTTGCGGTTGATGTAGTAATAATGGTTGCTTAATTATGATCATTAGTGATAATATTCTTGTTTTTGTAGCTTTTTTTGTTACTCATCATCATCAATGGTTATTATAATTTATTTATATTCATTGCTTGCTTGAAAAATATTTTATAAAAAGAAGCAATAGTTTAATTGGTTTGATGATTACACGAGATCTATGCTGGAGGACCCAGGAGCATGTTAGAAGAAAATTGAAACGAAAGTCATCGTATTATTACTTGAAAGATTTTGACATACGATCTTAGCAAATTGTTAATATTATTTTTCCATGCTTGTTTTCGTGAGTTTGTGCATTAATTTATTTTCATGAAAAAATGGTGCAAGTATGCAAATTACATATTTACATGTCGCCTGCAATGAATGGCAACATTTTATAAAGCAAATTTTAAAATATTTTACACGCATTACATTACATTCATTACAGGTTTTGAGTTTGTTTCAGGAGGTGTCTACGTTCAACGCCTGTCTTATTTCGGTTCAAACATATTGTTAGATTATTTCGTTTCGAGACATTATGCTTCTTCCACCCGCAGTAGGTCTATCTTTACTGCTTTCCTAAAAGTTATATTACACAATTGTAGCAATTTGGAAGTAATACCAATATGTAATGAACAATTTGGTATTAATACGCACATTTGCAAAACAACATAAAGAAAAGAGAAAATAAGCTTGTTGAGCATCTACTCGAGGAGCAACATCCAGTATTAAAGTATCCAATTATTGTGGCTTTCTACCGTCCATACTTGTGCCCCAACACTGGGTGAAGCAAGGTCAATAAGCTCCAGCAACAATCAATACCAAAATTGCTTCCTTCATCATATGAAATTGACTTCACCAGTGTTGCTACAGAAACTAAAACGCTGATCAATCAAAACTCTTTGATTCCTACAGTGACTTCACAACAAGAAAGCACCTCAACAGCTGTTATAATACCCCCACCTAAAATTTCGGCGCCTCCATTTTAATAACGACAAACTCACACTCTGAGATATTATTTTTCTAAATATTTTGATTATGCTAGCCTGAAAAAAATGTCAAATTGTATGAAGTTACCTGTCACAGGATTAAACCCACAAGTTCCCTCAATCTGACCTAGTCCTCTACCCAACCCACCACTTCTACTGCTTAGATGAACAGTAGAAGTGAGTGATTGAGTTGACTACTGTCATTTTAAATAGCTAAATATGCTCTGCGCAAATATCATAATTTCAAATTCAAGTTCCAAATGCAGATAATGAAAATTTTGGCTCACAATAAATATATAATACTATGGATTGGTTACACACTCGCACAGACTTGCGTAGGCCTTTTTATACTTACACATAGAAATATACTACATATGTATAGTTAATTGTTTTAATCAATATTATCAACCTCACCTTTATTCCTATTATCAAGTTTTTTGCCAGTATTAGTAACTTCATTGCAGTTGCTCTCCTAACTTTTTTCTCATCATGAATGATAAATTTTAAATCCAGTTTTTGCACAGATGAATAGTCTAACTCAGGCCCGATGCACAACATGTGAACATCAACCGTTAGAGCTGGTGATTCATATGTTGCAGCGACTAATGTAGTCCAAACGTAGGCATCGATTTGTGAAGTTATTTCGAACTAAGGTTTTACCATTTATATTTTTATTTTGCTTAAAGTCGGTGTCCCTTTCTGTCTGCCATGCTGCGCTGTAGGTTGTTAGATACTTTGGAATGCCGTGCACTTCTGAACATATACATATACGGTATTTGTTCCTGAATAATAAGTCTTCAAGAGATGGGTATCTCATGTGGTCAATAGTGCATTTATTACTTACTTGTCAAATGAGGTGGTTGTGAGCAATGCTAGTACATGATCTTCTCGCTGAACAGCTTGTGCAATCATTGATGTAATAACTGATGTCATCATGATATCTATCCATCCAGTTGATAAAATGTGGATGTTATGAGTTTGTTGTGAAAATTGTGGACGAAATTTAACCGCATTGCTAGCAAAGCTAAACTCAAAATAGCCTAAGCTAGCCTTAATTCTTTTTATCGGCTGAGAGTAATAATTAGAAAATTACACGCATGTGAACATTGACCTTCTATGTATATTTATGGTGCAAAATTTTAAACATCAATGTTATTTGCTCGGACCATTAAATTTGATGGTTACTTTACGGTTTTTAATATCCATAACTATATTTTTAGCAAGCGAGCAAATTTTAAAAATTCAGCTTGTTAATGGGGTCCCGGCAGATTTTTGTGCGGAGCTATTATTAAAGAAACCGGAAGCCCGCTTTCCACCAAAATTACTATTAAAACGAAAGTGACTTCATTGTAATAATTATTAAAGAAACATTTTTATTCACGGCGGCTGACAAGTTTGCGGTATATAATACTGACGATGCGCCATCAACATAAATTGTAAAACTACATCGGCACTGTGAAAGCAAACCACTGTAATCATTCAAGGGCGCGCTTTCATTAGTTTACGTTGGCAAGCTCAATTAAACCCAAAATACGAAACTATGGTTCTACCCGTGAACATGATATTTGATTATTTTTTTTTCAACTGAATAAGTTATGTTATTTTCAAATAAAAGCTTCCAAAGGCGTTATTGATTCTTTGAGCTTTCTCAACAACATAATTTTTGTCATATTATTTGCTCAAATTTCCTTACATCAGAATAATAGTCCGGCAAGTCGTGATTTCTAATAATAAGTTCAACGATCGACTAAGCTACTACCGGTTGCATCGCTAAAGTGAAACTACTCTGCCGGAACCCCATTTAGCAAACGTAGAGCATGATGTCATGATGACTCTCACAAACGGCTACACTTGAAGTTGTTGTAAGCAGCTGCCGCTGGCAACTCGGTGTTTTCTATCGATGATGATAATAACATAATACAGCAGTAGTTGCTACTTGCTAGTGACGTATATTTGGCCTAGCAAGTCCAGGTAATGATCACCTGCTGCAAATGTCACAGACACCAATGTATGTATGTATGTATGTATGTATGTATGTATGTATGTATGTATGTATGTATGTATGTATGTATGTATGTATGTATGTATGTATGTATGTATGTATCGATGCATAAGATGTTATATGCCATGTCTAGTAGATACATAAGATGTTATATATCATGTCTAGTAGATACATAAGATGTTATATACCATGTCTAGTAGATACATAAGATGTTATATGTCATGTCTAGTAGATACATAAGATGTTATATATCATGTCTAGTAGATACATAAGATGTTATATACCATGTCTAGTAGATACATAAGATGTTATATACCATGTCTAGTAGATACATAAGATGTTATATACCATGTCTAGTAGATACATAAGATGTTATATGCCATGTCTAGTAGATACATAAGATGTTATATACCATGTCTAGTAGATACATAAGATGTTATATATCATGTCTAGTAGATACATAAGATGTTATATACCATGTCTAGTAGATACATAAGATGTTATATACCATATCTAGTAGATACATAAGATGTTATATACCATATCTAGTAGATACATAAGATGTTATATGTCATGTCTAGTAGATACATAAGATGTTATATACCATGTCTAGTAGATACATAAGATGTTATATGTCATGTCTAGTAGATACATAAGATGTTATATACCATATCTAGTAGATACATAAGATGTTATATACCATATCTAGTAGATACATAAGATGTTATATGTCATGTCTAGTAGATACATAAGATGTTATATACCATGTCTAGTAGATACATAAGATGTTATATACCATGTCTAGTAGATACATAAGATGTTATATGCCATGTCTAGTAGATACATAAGATGTTATATACCATGTCTAGTAGATACATAAGATGTTATATACCATATCTAGTAGATACATAAGATGTTATATACCATATCTAGTAGATACATAAGATGTTATATACCATGTCTAGTAGATACATAAGATGTTATATACCATATCTAGTAGATACATAAGATGTTATATACCATATCTAGTAGATACATAAGATGTTATATGTCATGTCTAGTAGATACATAAGATGTTATATACCATGTCTAGTAGATACATAAGATGTTATATACCATATCTAGTAGATACATAAGATGTTATATACCATATCTAGTAGATACATAAGATGTTATATACCATATCTAGTAGATACATAAGATGTTATATACCATATCTAGTAGATACATAAGATGTTATATACCATATCTAGTAGATACATAAGATGTTATATACCATGTCTAGTAGATACATAAGATGTTATATACCATGTCTAGTAGATACATAAGATGTTATATGTCATGTCTAGTAGATACATAAGATGTTATATGTCATATCTAGTAGATATGGATAAAGCTATTCCCACTTCACCTCTGATTAAAATATTTAATTCTATAAAACTTCTCTTGCTTGTTTTGCTTGCTATGAAATGCATAGAGCCCATTGTTAGTTGTATGAATAGGTAATGAGGTCTAGTCATTTCTAGTGTGGATGTGTTGTTAGCTATACACACAAACATTGATTTGTGCATACAAGCTTGATTTATTAATGTTATAGAATTGTTGGATAGAAGAAAATTGAAAAATTAATCAATTATCTGAACACGCTGCCTTTTATACTCCCCTCTAACTTATCATATTAGTGAAGAGCAATACTTCAACTCATTGCTTCAACCAACGTTTTATTTCTTGACGATTTTTAGAATAATCTAGAAATGAATGTACTTAGAATAACTATACCTATTGTTATATAGTACATTTACCTGAGTATTGGATACTAAATCACAGGTAAAGGTGTATTCCTCCATATTTTTATTGAACAGCTCAATATGTGTCGATTATTGATGAAATATGTAGAATTTGTTTTGTAAATTAAAGGCTAACCTTTTACATAATTCTTTACTATTTGTTGTTATTTGATAAAATAATGAATATGATGCAATCTTTGGTTGCATTTCAGCAATTTTAACTAGCTATTAACAGTAAATATTCAAACGGCTTACCTGGTGAAATTACATCTTACCTGTCATAGTCTGTCATAACATCTTTTCTCTCTATCTAGTGCGGTACTGATTATCAATCAGAGAAATGCACACTGTTGTCTTCATGTAAACAAAAAGAAAATTCTAGGATGTTCTAGCTGAACAACTCACAACACTTCAACCATCGTAAATGTGGAGGTAACTACCAAATTTGTTCCAAAAACTTCCTTGAGTATTTCTGCAAGTATTTCTAAGTTTAAAAAGCAGACTTTCCATTATCTAGGCCACTGCAGAGATGGTAATCTATATATTACCCACATTGGTCACTGTTTGAATTTGAGGAAACCATCTAAGGGGAGCTGTGCATAAAAGCATTTGCCTTGCTCCAAAGGGAGCAGACAATTTCTAGATGTTTAGTAGATTGTTACTAGCTTGCGGTTGGGCAGCTAGTTGTCTTTTTGTAACCTTGGACTAGATTAGATATACATTAGTATGCTATTGATGGCCTTGATTCATGTCTGCAATTTATATTGGCCGAATGCCTCTTTGAAATGTGAGCACTTCAGCGTATCCAGGGTCAAACTGCAGCTGCGGGCGTATTGCGTACGCCCTTCACTGTAGCCTAGACTAAGTACCAATTAATCAATCTGTGCAGGTTAGTTATAGTGTAGAGGCTTGTTGTGGACGTGGAATCGTTCATCTACATCTCAGTATCTGCTGGTATAGTACAACATGTATGTATGCGCATAGTAATGTATGTGTGTACATATCTGTGATGTATGCATGCATATATGCTGCATGCATGTGCAAACATGCGTACACGTACATACATGTATGTATGTGTGCATATATGTATGGAAGTATGCATGTATGTATACATACATACGTACAGCATACATACATGCATGCTGTACGTACGCATGCATGTATGTATGCTGTACGCACGCATGCATAGTTATAGTAACGTAGTGTATGTGGTAATGTAGTGTATGCGGTAATGTAGTGTATGTGGTAACGTAGTGTATGCGGTAATGTAGTGTATACGGTAATGTAGTGTATGCGGTAATGTAGTGTATACGGTAATATAGTGTATGTGGTAATGTAGTGTATGCGGTAATGTAGTGTATGTGGTAACGTAGTGTATACGGTAATGTAGTGTATACGGTAATGTAGTGTATGCGGTAATGTAGTGTATGTGGTAATGTAGTGTATGTGGTAATGTAGTGTATGTGGTAACGTAGTGTATGCGGTAATGTAGTGTATGCGGTAATGTAGTGTATGCGGTGATGGAGTGTATACGGTAATGTAGTGTATGTGGTAATGTAGTGTATGCGGTAATGTAGTGTATGTGGTAATGGAGTGTATGTGGTAATGTAGTGTATGTGGTAATGTAGTGTATGTGGTAATGTAGTGTATGCGGTAATGTAGTGTATGTGGTAATGTAGTGTATGCGGTAATGTAGTGTATGTGGTAATGTAGTGTATGTGGTAATGTAGTGTATGTGGTAATCTAAAGTGTTTTAAAATTACTTTATGTTGTGGATTTTTGGTCATGTCATTTATTTTCTGAACTTTGTGTCGTTTGTTTTTGTATGAAAGTTGCAGCTTGTTTCGAAGCTCCATTGTACCAAATATACCAAAACTGTTGAGCCACTGCTTGTCTTGCAGCGATCTATAGATAGAAGAATATGAGAGGAATAATCAGCCATCTTGGTCATCGAGGTAATATTACAGCCATAGTATGTCACTTTCACTAGCTGAGGCTTGGTTAGACCACAAGATGTTTTGTATTCTATTTTAATGAGCTTAGTTGGTGGGACTGTTTTATATACATCTATGTCACGCTTGGTTGCAGTTCATAGACATGGATTTCGTGCTGCATCTACCTTGGTGCAGGGTCAGCCAAATGCACCCTCTATGAAAACTGACTTTCCTGGACCAAAATCTGTAGAACAGAAGGCTAAGTTGGTGAAAATGCAGGTTTGCTATATAACATGTAACCATAGACATAGCATGTAACCATAGACATAACATGTAACCATAGACATAGCATGTAACCATAGACATAGCATGTAACCATAGACATAGCATGTAACCATAGACATAGCACGTAACCATAGACATAGCATGTAACCATAGACATAACATGTAACCATAGACATAACATGTAACCATAGACATAGAATGTAACCATAGACATAGAATGTAACCATAGACATAGCATGTAACCATAGACATAGCATGTAACCATAGACATAGCATGTAACCATAGACATAACATGTAACCATAGACATAACATGTAACCATAGACATAGCATGTAACCATACACATAGAATGTAACCATAGACATAGAATGTAACCATAGACATAGCATGTAACCATAGACATAGCATGTAACCATAGACATAACATGTAACCATAGACATAACATGTAACCATAGACATAGCATGTAACCATAGACATAGCATGTAACCATAGACATAGCATGTAACCATGGACATAGCATGTAACCATAGACCTAGCATGTAACCGTAGACATAACATGTAACCATAGACATAGCATGTAACCATAGACATAGCATGTAACCATAGACATAACATGTAACCATAGACATAGCATGTAACCATAGACATAACATGTAACCATAGACATAACATGTAACCATAGACATAACATGTAACCATAGACATAACATGTAACCATAGACATAACATGTAACCATAGACATATCATGTAACCATAGACATAACATGTAACCATAGACATAGAATGTAACCATAGACATAACATGTAACCATAGACATAACATGTAACCATAGACATAGCATGTAACCATAGACATAGCATGTAACCATAGACATAGCATGTAACCATAGACATAGCATGTAACCATAGACATAGCATGTAACCATAGACATAGCATGTAACCATAGACATAGCATGTAACCATAGACATAGCATGTAACCATAGACATAGCATGTAACCATAGACATAACATGGCCATAACATACTCTGCGTGTAACCTTGTGGTGATTTCTTGCTTCTACTTGCTTGAAATCACCAGAGTTGTATGTCCTTGTATTTCCAACCTTCAGACTGCCGCCCCTGTGACCTTCTTCGCTGACTATGAGAAGAGTATTGGTAACTATGTGACTGACATTGATGGAAATGTACTGCTGGATGTCCTTATGCAGATTTCCTCTCTACCACTCGGTGAGTATCTCTAGTTAGTAACTAGTACTTCAAGTCGGTTTACTCCAGCATTTTTTTTTATCTGTCAATTTGCCTCTTACAAAGTTTTGTGAGCAAAATTATCTTTGACTACCAATCCCGGTAAGAGTAGCGGAAATACATAGGAGTTCACGGGCCAAATTTTTTCTATGCTGATTGGAAATTCAGTAAAGGTTTAAAGAGTTCATTAGTATAGACTATGGGAGAAAATTTTATGCCCAGACCAAAACAAGGCTGTCTTCTCACAAAAGCCTCATTAAATACATGTAATTACAATAGAAGTTGTGTTTTCGGTTAAAAAGGCAAGACAACTCTCAGTAGAACAGTTTGCTGTGATTCTTACTTAGAAAAGTAAACTATTTTTATGTAATAGGATGACCATTAGTTAGTGATATAAAGTTATATTGTGCAGGGTACAACCATCCCAGCATTGCTAAAGCTATAACAGACCCTAGAAACCTGGTAAGTATTCACCTAACAATATCACTAGGATGTGTAGGTAATATATTCACCTATTTACCTATGAGATAAATATACCTTTGTGTATGCAGCATAGACTGACAACTAGACCAGCGCTAGGTATGATCCCACCCACTGATTGGATAGATCAGTTGAATGAGAGCCTTATGAGTGTAGCGCCCCCTGGTGTTGGTGGTGTGCAGACTATGATGTGTGGAAGTTGTGCTAATGAGCATGCGTATAGATCAGCCTTCATATATCACCAGGTGTGTCTCTATCTCAGTATTTTGTTTTTATTAAGGAGTTGTTTTATCTTTCCATAAACATTTTGATATTATTCTAAAGGTTGTAAACAGACAACTCTTAAAAGCTGATGTATTATGTTGATCATAGAAAGACAATTTTCAAATTTACTTTACTGTTAGTTTATACCCTGATAAGTAATCTGAAAAATATGCATGATAAGTTAATGAGTTGTTTTGGTACACTTAGTCTAAAAAGCGTGGATCAGCTCCGCCCACCGAAGAGGAGCTGGAGACTTGCCTATGGAATAAGAAACCTGGAAGTCCTGACATCGCCATCTTGTCTTTTGTCAATGGTTTCCATGGCCGCACAGCTGGTATGGCATCATTATGGAATGTTTAGTCGGTGACATTGAGACATCCCACTGTGACATCACTATGTACTCTCTAGTTGGTGACATTGAGACTTCCCACTGTGACATCATTATGTAATGTCTAGTTGGAGACACTGAGACTTCCTGTCTCTATTTGCAGCTCCTCTAAGTACAACCCATGCCAAGCCGTTTCACAAGTTGGACCTTCCCACGCTGCCGTGGCCTCACGCTCCTTTCCCTCAGCTCAAATATCCATTAGAGAAATACTCAGAGGAAAACAAAAAGGAGGAACAACGATGTCTAGTTGAGGTAAATTTATTTAGTTAGAGAGATCTTGTTATTTAGCTAGAGAGATCTTGTTACCGTGAACATTTAATGTCCAACTTTTGTTTGTAATTTTAAATATAAAATATGGTGATTTTTATTTTATATAAACAAACAGTGATTCGATGGCTCCAACATCTTGTAGTATACCAGCTGCTAGTGAGATGGCCCCAACATCTTGTAGTATACCAGCTGCTAGTGAGATGGCCCCAACATCTTGTAGTATACCAGCTGCTAGTGAGATGGCCCCAACATCTTGTAGTATACCAGCTGCTAGTGAGATGGCCCCAACATCTTGTAGTATACCAGCTGCTAGTGAGATGGCCCCAACATCTTGTAGTATACCAGCTGCTAGTGAGATGGCCCCAACATCTTGTAGTATACCAGCTGCTAGTGAGATGGCCCCAACATCTTGTAGTATACCAGTTGTTAGTGAGATGGATTTTTGCCAAGGTTCTTAGGCTGTTAGTCACTGTGATTGCAGGTTGAGAAAATAATAGATGAGAGAGAGGCTGGTGGACAATCCATAGCTGGTTTAGTTGTAGAACCAATATTGGCTGAAGGTGGAGATTATTCCGCCTCGGCAGATTTCTTCAAGCAACTTCAGGCTATCTGCCGGAGGGTAAAGTTAAGCTAGTTGTTGCTAGTTGTACTCTCTTTTTTTATTCAATTATTCTATGAGTGAGCACTGTCAGTACTACTACTACAACTATTACTGCTACTACTGTAACTGTCTACTACTGCTACTACTGTTACTGTCTACTACTGCTACTACTGTTACTGTCTACTACTGTTACTATTGTTACTGTCTACGACTGTAACTGCCTACTACTGTTACTATTGTTATTGCTACTACTGTTTCTGTCTACTACTGCTACTACTGTTACTGTCTACTACTCCTACTATTGTTAATAATTTATATTTATTTCTGCTGTAAAATTTATTGCAGCCATGGTTCTGTTTACAAATAGTTTTCTCTCTACACACACAGTGTACTGAGTAGAAACTCACCATGAGCTGCCACTGGTTGTTGTAGAGGGATATAGTATTTATAGTAGATGAAGTACAAACAGGTGTAGCTATCACTGGTAAGATGTGGGCCCATGAACATTGGAACTTGGAGTCTCCTCCAGATATCACTGTGTTTGCTAAGAAGATGATCACTGCTGGATTTTACTACAAGCAGCACCTTATTCCTAAAGAGGTGTGTCTTTGTCCATCAATATATTGTGTGCAGGTGTGAGCAGGTGAGTACAGTTGTATGCATGTATGTACAGGTGCATGCAGGTGAGTGCAGGTGTGGACAGGTGTGGACAGGTGAGTGCAGGCTTGTACAGTTGTATGCATGTATACACAGGTGTGTGCAGGCGAGTACAGGTAAGTACAATTATGTTCAGGTGTATAGTACAGGTATCTCTAGGTGTATAGCACTGGTATCTCAAGGTGTGTAGTACAAGTGTATACAGGTGTAAAGCATTGTTTGCAGGGATATCGTATATTTAACACGTGGATGGGAGACCCACACAAGTTAGTTATACTGGAAGCTGTGCTTGATACAATAAGAAAAGATAACTTGATAGAGAATATGGCTGTACAGGGAGATTACATGAGACAGGGACTGCTTAAACTGCAGGTACAAGTGTGTAGAGGGACAACTCTTGAAATTGTGAATTTGTATAGTGTAGACAACTCTTGTAATTACGTACATGTCTAGTGTAGACAACTCTTGTAATTATGTACATGTATAGTGCAGACAACTCTGGTAATTATATACATGTATAGTGTAGACAACTCTTGTAATTATGTACATGTATAGTGTAGACAACTCTTGTAATTATGTACGTGTATAGTGTAGACAACTCTTGTAATTATGTACATGTATAGTGCAGACAACTCTTGTAATTATGTACATGTATAGTGTAGACAACTCTTGTAATTATGTACGTGTATAGTGTAGACAACTCTTGTAATTATGTACATTGTATAGTGTAGACAACTCTTGTAATTATGTACGTGTATGGTGTTGACAGCTCTTACAGTTCTGTTCATAGGAGAAGTATTCAGATCAAGTGTCTGATCTAAGAGGTACCGGATCCTTCCTTGCGTTTGATGCTGCTACTGCTGCTGCCAGAGACAGCATAATGAAACGGATGGGAACTAAAGGTAGGCAGCAGACAACTGTGTATGTTCATTCATTATGTTACTGTGAAGTCTTCTTTTTCTTAAACAAATATATTGTGTACCAGGTGTGGTGACAGCTGGTTGTGGTACAAAGACAGTGAGGTTAAGACCTGCGACCATCCTTGAAAAATGTCATGTAGACATCTTTGTGGACACCCTCAATGAAGTGCTTAAGGAGACTTAGGCTATTAATATACAGCTGGTCCCTGTGCCATAGCAGCCTATATTATATGACAATTGTTGAGGATTCTAGGCTATACGTTTTATTATTGTTTTTACGACTGCTTTACATAGTTGTTGCTGGCAGCTGTACTTATTTTATAGATGTGCAATCCATTTTATGCAATCAAGTGTTTTGTACTAGTAGAAGTCATTTGTTATACATTATATTTGTACTCTACAGAATTGATGAGGTGGTTGTTTACTTTTGTCCCCTTTTGCAATTTGTACTTGCCTACTAATAACTTTCGGAAATAATTATTGAAGTAATTTAAAGCTGAGAATATTATTATGTTTTATATCTGACTGAACTATGAACTTCTTACCCCGCATTTTATCTTTGCTGAACCTTTGGAGTTGTGCTTGAAGGGGCAGCCAAATCTTGTTCTTATTTAACTCATTTCAGAATTTTTATGAGGTAGAAAGTTTGTACAGGAAAGACAAATTCGTCTTCGCTCATTATCTTGCTCACAAACCACCACTTCAGATCGAGTTGTTATCTAGTAAATTAACTGGGGGAGAATGCTTTTAGTCAGGGAGATAAAACAGATGTAAACAATATATGATGACCACACTGGTAGCCAACTGATGCATACACATTCAGTGCACAGATTCTGATTCAGAGCAGGTCATGGTGGTCTAGGCAATCAAGATCAGCTGACCTTTGTTTACTAAATACTACTACTACTACATTTGTGGCATGCATAAAATATGTTTCATCCAAAGTGGCATGATCAAGAAATAGCCCATCAGGTTTTATATCAGCAATAGACCATGGTCATAGTTTGCTGAATCACCAAGTGATTGATCACATAACATCCAAGTCCCTGCTCAATACCCTTTCACAGCAGAGTTTGGTTGTAGCTTATTACAATAGAAAACTCTTCCAAGTTTCCTTCTATCATTGCTTTCTAATTCAAACAGCTGTTTAATGTTCCCATGTAACAGCTAGCAAGCAGACAGTCCATGTTGCCCCGCTTGTAGGCATTACTCTACTGCCATCACATTTGAGTTTGACTTCTACAACTGCAGTGTCACCTGTTTAACCCATAATTTGCTACTACCCACTGGCCTAGATACATTACCCGGCCTTCTTTGACAGCTGAGAGTAAATGGTGGATAAAGTGCTGTCTCCAGAGACGACAGTACTTCATTCACAATGTCTGATGATGAAGTGGAGAGCTTAAAAAATAATTTATATCTCAAATTGGATCCTTTTATTGAAGAAAATACAGTTTTTTTGTGAAACAGTGCAATAATGTCTCCCAAGTACAAATACCAAAGCCGTGACCTAGGTATTTCGTAAGGCAGATTTAAAGAAAGTTGTATTTCTGGTTTTGCCATATCAAGCGTTGCTGCGTATTTTCTAGTCTTGCTTTCACTGAAGCTAATGATGTTGAGATCTCATGCACAATTGGAAGGAAACTGAAATGGAGTTCCATGTCTGTATGCGCACACTTGTACACAGAGTATATACTGTCATACAGTTATATGTCTGTATGCACACACTTGTACACAGGGGATATACTGTCATACAGTTATATAATGTCTGTATGCACATACTTGTACACAGAGTATATTCTGTCATACAGTTATATAATGTCTGTATGCACACACTCGTACACAGAGTATATACTGTTATATAATGTCTGTATGCACACACTTGTACACAGAGTATATACTGTCATACAGTTATATAATGTCTGTACGCACACACTTGTACACAGAGTATATACTGTCATACAGTTATATAATGTCTGTACGCACACACTTGTACACAGAGTATATTCTGTCATACAGTTATATAATGTCTGTATGCACACACTTGTACACAGAGTATATTCTGTCATACAGTTATATAATGTCTGTATGCACACACTTGTACACAGAGTATATACAGTTATATAATGTCTGTATGCACACACTTGTACACAGAGTATATTCTGTCATACAGTTATATAATGTCTGTACGCACACACTTGTACACAGAGTATATACAGTTATATAATGGCTGTACGCACACACTTGTACACAGAGTATATACTGTCATACAGTTATATAATGTCTGTACGCACACACTTGTACACAGAGTATATTCTGTCATACAGTTATATAATGTCTGTATGCACACACTTGTACACAGAGTATATTCTGTCATACAGTTATATAATGTCTGTATGCACACGCTTGTACACAGAGTATATTCTGTCATACAGTTATATAATGTCTGTATGCACACACTTGTACACAGAGTATATACAGCTATATAATGTATGTATGCACACACTTGTACACAGAGTATATTCTGTCATACAGTTATATAATGTCTGTATGCACACACTTGTACACAGAGTATATTCTGTCATACAGTTATATAATGTCTGTATGCACACACTTGTACACAGAGTATATACAGTTATATAATGTCTGTATGCACACACTTGTACACAGAGTATATACAGTCATACAGTTATATAATGTCTATGCACACACTTGTACACAGAGTATATACTGTCATACAGTTATATAATGTCTATGCACACACTTGTACACAGAGTATATACTGTCATACAGTTATATAATGTCTGTACGCACACACTTGTACACAGAGTATATACAGTTATATAATGTCTGTATGCACACACTTGTACACAGAGTATATACAGTCATACAGTTATATAATGTCTATGCACACACTTGTACACAGAGTATATACTGTCATACAGTTATATAATGTCTATGCACACACTTGTACACAGAGTATATACAGTTATATAATGTCTGTACGCACACACTTGTACACAGAGGATATACAGTTATATAATGTCTGTACGCACACACTTGTACACAGAGTATATACAGTTATATAATGGCTGTACGCACACACTTGTACACAGAGTATATACAGTTATATAATGGCTGTACGCACACACTTGTACACAGAGTATATACAGTCATACAGTTATATAATGTCTGTATGCACACACTTGTACACAGAGTATATACAGTTATATAATGTCTGTACGCACACACTTGTACACAGAGTATATACAGTTATATAATGTCTGTATGCACACACTTGTACACAGAGTATATACTGTCATACAGTTATATAATGTCTGTATGCACACACTTGTACACAGAGTATATACTGTCATACAGTTATATAATGTCTGTATGCACACACTTGTACACAGAGTATATACAGTTATATAATGTCTGTACGCACACACTTGTACACAGAGTATATACAGTTATATAATATCTGTATGCACACACTTGTACACAGAGTATATACTGTCATACAGTTATATAATGGCTGTATGCACACACTTGTACACAGAGTATATACAGTTATATAATGTCTGTATGCACACACTTGTACACAGAGTATATACAGTCATACAGTTATATAATGTCTGTATGCACACACTTGTACACAGAGTATATACAGTTATATAATGGCTGTATGCACCTACTTGTACACAGAGTATATACAGTCATACAGTTATATAATGTCTGTATGCACACACTTGTACACAGAGTATATACTGTCATACAGTTATATAATGTCTGTATGCACATACTTGTACACAGAGTATATACAGCTATATAATGGCTGTATGCACACACTCGTACACAGAGTATATACAGTTATATAATGTCTGTATGCACACACTTGTACACAGAGTATATACAGCTATATAATGGCTGTATGCACACACTCGTACACAGAGTATATACAGTTATATAATGTCTGTATGCACACACTTGTACACAGAGTATATACAGTCATACAGTTATATAATGTCTGTATGCACACACTTGTACACAGAGTATATACAGTTATATAATGTCTGTATGCACACACTTGTACACAGAGTATATACTGTCATACAGTTATATAATGTCTGTACGCACACACTTGTACACAGAGTATATACAGTTATATAATGTCTGTATGCACACACTTGTACACAGAGTATATACAGTCATACAGTTATATAATGTCTGTATGCACACACTTGTACACAGAGTATATACAGTTATATAATGTCTGTATGCACACACTTGTACACAGAGTATATACAGTTATATAATGTCTGTACGCACACACTTGTACACAGAGTATATACAGTTATATAATGTCTGTACGCACACACTTGTACACAGAGTATATACAGTTATATAATGTCTGTACGCACACACTTGTACACAGAGTATATACAGTTATATAATGTCTGTACGCACACACTTGTACACAGAGTATATACAGTTATATAATGTCTGTACGCACACACTTGTACACAGAGTATATAAAGTCATACAGCTATAATTCATGTACTCTGTTGACTCCTCAGACTTGCTGGTGGATGTGATGCTGATAGTGAAGGAATAATGAACTCAGCATGTGTAGATGATGTGGAGGGAGATAATAAGACCAAATAATTAATTTAGTATTATTCATGTACACACGTACTACGTTTACAAGAATATAAATATGTCTGTTCTGCAATGTAAATCAGATACAAAGGCTCGTATCAATATACAATAGCAAGCAAGTACGAATCTCTAGGAGTAACCGATGACAACAAATATACAATAGCAAGCACATACGTATCTCTAGGAGTAACCGATGACAACAAATATACAATAGCAAGCAAGCGCGTATCTCTAGGAGTAACCGATGACAACAAATATACAATAGCAAGCAAGTACGAATCTCTAGGAGTAACCGATGACAACAAATATAACCGGTGCTTTATAAACCACGACAACCATCAAAGTACTTTTGATATAAAATATTATTTATTTAATGTAAAACTTGACAATAACAAAACATCTGGGATACCATTAAAAAGCAACAGTATTAAACAAAAGTGAAGGTATACAACTTACGGTAAAAAATAAAAATAAACTATTTAAATGGATAAAATACAACTAAACTGTTTAAATGGATAAAATAAAACAAATATCATTCATGCAATAATTAACAATAAAATGGTGGACAATTTGGAGCATCCTACAAAAGACGTATGTATACAAAGTTGCAAATAGCATTCAAGAGAGAGAAAGAGAATTACTGAGAAAATTTAATAATATGAATAATTAAGATGTGACTGCCAGTTGTTCGATGCCAGCTTGCATGTCATTCCTTGCGCTACCGTGACCTCGCCGCCTCCTTCCTCGCTTGCTTGCCTTCTGTGGCTCATTGTGGGGCCCTGTAAGGTTTGAATGCAAAACTTAAAGGTGCGTTTTTGAGATAACATGAGTAGTATTGCTAGTAAAAGAACTAACACCAAAGATCATCTACAACATCAAAGATAATCTACCACACCAAAGATCATCTACAACGCCAAAGATAATCTACAACACCAAAGATCATCTACAACGTCAAAGATAATCTACAACACCAAAGATAATTCACAAGACTAATGGTCATCTACAACACCAAAGATCATCTACAACACCAATGATAATCTACAACACCAATGATCATCTAAAACATCAAAAGATCATCTATAACACAAAAGATAATCTACAATACCAAAGATCATCTAGAACACGAGTTAATGAATGCTAGAAGATATAAATACCTGCGGAGTGAGCGCCCTCTTGTGGATTCTTTTTGACACCTTGCCGAGAGTACCGACTTTGCTGCTCACTGATTGGTTTATGCGGGAAGAACTTGGTAACTGAACCGACAGCTTTCGTCCTTCCCTCCCTAAATACCATTCTCATATTCTCTGCAACATTCCAATCAGAGTCCGGTTGATTTTGTTACATAAAATCTAAATCAGATGGCCAAATGAAAAACAGGAAACACATGATGCCAAATCTAAAAAAGTTGGTATTGAATGTGTACCTTTCATATACTCTGGGTATTTGATGAACCTAAATCTACAAGTTGCCTTGTCTCCTGTACGTAGGTAATCTTGAGACATATTCAATATGGTGGCCGTCTGTCTAATACTCCCAACATGCACTGCAACAATGAGTCACATACATTTATATTAGATCTGGCAGTAATCCGGCTGTGGTCAAACACGCCCACAAGCTCTATTCTGCCCCGCTTTTCCACTCGTTCTACTGCCCGATTCCGCGTTTCCCTACCACGGGCTCTATCCACTCCCCTCAATGTTAAAGAAGACAAAAGAAGCTTATGTTAAAACTTACTACTTAATTAATTGTTTGTATTTACGAGTGAAGTCATAATTGCAGATGAACAACTACAAAACGACTATGAAAAAATCTATGCATAGTTGGCGTATTAATCTGAGTCATAAACCAACTCATTCGACACAAATCATCTGATAATAGCGTAATGTGAGTTTTTTGATTCATCTCCCCTTATATTATTAAAAAAAATTCGAACAACAGTATTCAGTTAGAAAACAAATAGCAAGTTTAAACCCTTGACATATATCTAAGTGGTCCAATAGGATGTTTGCGCAGCAGTTTCCATCTCTCTCAGTGCAGCGGTAGAGGAATGCCCGACCGACACAATAATTTTGCAAAAACACAGGTAAACTTTTCACAAACTGGTTTCGAGGCAGTTATATAATTTTCTGCATCTATTGAAAACGATTGTGACTACCTGAGCATTGCTTGCTTCCATAAAACTTTTTTCCATCAACAAAATGGCAACCGCAAAAATTTTTCTATGCCAGACCACCTTCAAAGCATTGGATAAAAAGATTGAACCGTATAAATTATAAATCAGTGCTATCAGGTTTAAACAGCTGACAGCTTGCAAACGACGCGATATACTATGTTTTACAAGGAGAGATAACCGGAGTGTTCAACTTCACAAAAAATTGCGATATAGGCAAAGTCTAATAAAAAGGACTCACCCATAGCCTGATATTTAGGACTTATAGTGGTTGGGTGGTGTAGAACTAGTATGTCCCCCTCAAACTCCCAGCAAGCTTTGGGTTGTAGGGCCGGTGAAACCAGCACCATTCCCTTCCTGAGCTGTTGCTTCTTTATCTAAAAGCCAGATTACAACAGTGAACAGCTCTATGGATAGTAAACAGTTCTATGGATAGTGAACAGTTCTATGGATAGTGAACAGTTCTGTGGATAGTGAACAGTTCTATGGATAGTGAACAGTTCTAAGGATAGTGAACAGTTCTATGGATGGTGAACAGCTCTATGGATAGTGAACAGTTCTATGGATAGTGAACAGTTCTATGGATAGTGAACAGCTCTATGGATAGTGAACAGTTCTGTGGATAGTGAACAGTTCTGTGGATAGTGAACAGTTCTGTGGATAGTGAACAGTTCTATGGATAGTGAACAGTTCTATGGATAGTGAACAGTTCTATGGATAGTGAACAGTTCTATGGATAGTGAACAGCTCTATGGATAGTGAACAGTTCTGTGGATAGTGAACAGTTCTGTGGATAGTGAACAGTTCTGTGGATAGTGAACAGTTCTATGGATAGTGAACAGTTCTATGGATAGTGAACAGTTCTATGGATAGTGAACAGTTCTGTGGATAGTGAACAGCCAGATAAAAATGTTTCAAAGGCTATCAAAAAAATGGCAGACAACAAAAACAACTTTGCACCTTTTTGAGAGAGAATGATGCTGTTTGACCTCCTTTGACCTCTTTGACAGGCAGACGCTTCCTGTGTATACTTTTGATGGGGACAGGTAGAAAGTTACCAAGTGGATCTGGACCTAACATCATTGTGTCATTTAGTTTGATTGTCCCTTTTATAGTTGTACCAGATACTACCGTACCAACACCCTGTAATGTACAATACTCGGCGTTGAAAATGCTGAATACAATTTGGAGTTGTCCACTCTTTAGGAGGAAAATCGTTGACAACTTACAGGAACGCTAAAGGTAGAGTCTATCTGGAACTCCGCTGGTTCCGTAACATCCGCGCATATAGTAGTTTGAAGTAAATTCATAAACATTTTCACCAAATCTAGATTCTCTCCAGAGACATTTGAAACTTGAAATATCGGGCACATTCTAAAACAATTTTATGATATTTATAGGAGTTTTCTTCTCACACAAATTATGTCAAACATTGAGAAGACAACTTGATAAATAACCCAACTAACAGGATAAACACCCCAACTAACAGGAAATGCAAAAATTGATTTTCGAA
The DNA here is from genome assembly GCA_945261195.1 of Cryptosula pallasiana. NCBI lineage: Eukaryota > Metazoa > Bryozoa > Gymnolaemata > Cheilostomatida > Cryptosulidae > Cryptosula > Cryptosula pallasiana. The sequence goes on along the minus strand of OX183133.1, from coordinate 21,640,444 downwards.
ACTTATTAGCCTGAGAGCCCTACTAACCTCTCCGATCGGAAATTAGTTGCACAACAAACGACATCATCAGCGTTTTGCACAAGAACCGGGATCTTCTTACAGCCAGGAGATTTCAGCACTCGTTGGATCATCTTGAGAGTATCAGCAAGGACATTTGGTGGACACATGTCTATCTTAGTGACCACAACAAATACTGGTACATTGAGAGCTAAGGCTAGCCCTAAATGTTCCTTCGTCATACCAATCACTCCAGCATTAGCACCAACCTGAATACAAGATAGAAGTCTATGTACTACACTCTATGTACAACACTCTATGTATGCTTACTCTATGTACTACACTCTACGTATGTGCACTCCATGTATAACACTATCTATGTACTACCTCTACGAATGTACACTCTACGTATGTACACTTTATGTATGTACACTCTATGTACTACACTCTATGTATGTACACTCTATGTATTACACTCTACGTATGTACACTCTATGTATATATATATATATATATATATATATATATATATATATAAAACAATACACGCACAGATGACTAACCATAAGCATACAGAAGTCAGGTAGATGACCAGTCATCCCAAACACTGTTGTCTTTAAATATTTCTCGTGTCCAGCAAGGTCAATGAAAGTGATGACCTGCCATACAAATACACAATAAGTCAATGAGCCGTAGTAAACAGTTCATGTACTGTTTATTATGTATAAAATGTAATGAGGCACACAGCAAGTATTAACGTTACTGTATACTGAATTGCTGAGGTTGAATGAATCTAATACTTTGTGTTTAAATTCATTTGGTGGTGAAGTGAAACAGCTATGGAAACACAAAATTGCCTTCACTGTGAGAAAATTATTGACAGCAACGAAACAATTTAAAAAAATAATTCACTCTGAGATGCGGAAGGAGTTGGAACACTTGGACAAAGAAAGAAATTGGCCTGATGAAACTAATAAACACAAACAAAATCACCTGACGTAAACATCCTAAATCATTAAAAAAAATCAGATAATTGTCATATAACAAATGAAAGTTTAACCTTTGGTAAAAGTATACTAACTGTCAGTACAAGTGTACTAACCTATAGTACATGGATACTAACCTATAGTACACGAGTACTAACCTATAGTACATGGATACTAACCTATAGTACACGAGTACTAACCTATAGTACATGGGTACTAACCTTTGACGATTGCTGACAAATTTTGGTCCAGTCAAGATTCCCATGAACGGGTTTGTTTATTACATTACCGATTGTATCAAACCCTAATATGTCATTTCCTACGCTGCTTGTTCGGCCACTTTCCATCTCATGCTTGTGTCTGAAAAGCTTCTGTCTCGCAAAGCCTCTGCCATTGTCCAACTCTCCGTGAGTGAGCACACCAAGTAATGTGCTCTTGCCTGCATCTACATTACCAACTACAGCAACCCTACAGAACAGTGCCATGTAGCATCTATCTAGTGCCATGTAGCATCTATCTAGTGCCATGTAGCATCTATCTAGTGCCATGTAGCATCTATCTAGTGCCATGTAGCATCTATCTAGTGCCATGTAGCATCTATCTAGTGCCATGTAGCATCTATCTAGTGCCATGTAGCATCTATCTAGTGCCATGTAGCATCTATCTAGTGCCATGTAGCATCTATCTAGTGCCATGTAGCATCTATCTAGTGCCATGTAGCATCTATCTAAGGTTTGATCAATCATTTCTATACGACTGATGAAATATGGTGCAACTTGTATTGTGTTGACACTATTTGATAATTTGTGAAAGATTACACCATATTACATCATTACTTTCTGCAACGCAAAATCATACAAATGGAACACATTCATGTTCACCAAGGGAACCAGGAATCAATAAGCTAAGGGTAAAATACTTCAAGATAAATCACTCACCTCACTTCCATGAAATCTTCGGTGTCCGTCTCTTTTCGCACCAGAAACTCTTTAACCTTTCCCTCCGACTCAGCTTTCTCTCTCAGTAGCACACATTGAGCATTCAAACTTGCTGCCAGAGCCTCCAATGTGGCTACTGATGCCTCCATATCCTTCTCATTCAAACCAGGCTCTTCACATTCTACAATACAACAGTAAATTATTTGTCAAGCAACGCAAAGTTATTTGGTTAGTACATCTTACCATAGCAATAATAGTTCATACATACCGCCGGTGCCAATCTCATAAATAGTCTCCCCTTGCAGCAGACGCTCTCTCAACCTGCTGTATAGCAGCGTGTATTGTTCATCAGTTGGACTGACCATCATATGTTTAGATAAGACATCCAGTTCATTCATGTCATCGGTCTCCTCAACGCCGGGCTGGAACAGATTCATGGCAGCCGCCCCTGCAGCCCCATTCATCTCTTTGTGGATTGTGTCTGCGCTGTCCATTGATTTTTGTTCTACAAGTTAGCAAGTAACCATATGAAACATAATTTTCTGCTATTATTATAAATAATGCTTAAATTTTATGCTTCGAACTATAGCTACATAACTCTATAAACCAACAAAAAAACGATGCGATAATACTGCTCATTATAAAAATACAGTTATTTAATGCGGCATATATATAGCTGCTGTTTCTCACCAGCTGTCTACAATCTTTTGAAAATGCAATTTCACTTTGCTGTAGTAACTATTTGGCTTCAACAATTGAACTTATATTATTAGAATTATTTATTACTACTCTCTTCTAACTAATAACCCTTTACGTATTAATTATTAATAGTTGGTTATTATCCACCAATTACTCTTCTTTATCAATAATTTATAATACTGATAATAATATATAGTAGTATAATAATAATGTACTGCAAATATTCTTCTTGTGGATAACTGAATACTAATAATAATAATATTATTTAGAAAGAGCATTAGTATAAAAAAATAAATAAATGTTTAATATTATCATAAGTAAAACAATTACAACACTATTGTTAATAATTATTTATTTCAAGTAAATAAATAATAATAATAATAAGTAAATAATAATAATAATAATAATTTTACTACATACATTACTACTTACTACTTTACTAACTTTATTAATAATCATGGTAAACATTATTATGACCACTCCTTTCTTCCTGCTTCCTTTAGCTAGCAATCCATAATTGAAGTTGCTGTAGGTCTGATCACTACTTGTGAAATTAAGCCATCATAATAATAGTAGTAATGAATGAATGAATAGTAGTAGTAGTAGTAGTGATTATTATTGGCTTGGGCTGCAATTGTGGTTGTCCCTCTTATTATATACCTTAGTTAGTTTTGTATTGATTGCACAAAGTTACACAAGCTGATGTAATGTCTAAGATGTATGGTGAAAATAATTGTTTACTGAACTTTATAAGTACACAAGCTGATGTAATTTTAGGACGTATGGTGAAAATAATTGTTTACCGAACCTGATGAGTAAAGTAGAGATACGATAATAGATATAATATGCGCCAACATACGACTGAGTCGTGTCGGTAAACTTTAAAGAATCTGTTGTCGAGGGTAAAACTACAGCCACGTAATTTACATCTTTGAAAAAATGCTAAGGTCATGAAAGGTCAAAGGATGTCTTATCACGTATTTACAATATTGCCTTACAAATCCTTCATTTGTTAAAGCAGCTCATTGATATTTGGATAGCTACTGTACTCACTAAACTAACCAGTGTTTTTATAGATTTGACGGTCTATACGTCAAATAGTTTACAAATGTTTGGTTCCATAGCTAAATATTATTTATTTGGAAATGGATGCATTATTATTATTACCATGATCTTGTAGGCGGACTCAAACTGTATGAACAGCATTATGATTATAATTATCATTATTAACAACTTCATTTAGCGTGGTTATTAACTACGAGCAGCTACTACTAGTACAACAACAACTAGTTACTAATCTTTATAAACTATTTTCTAATCATCATCATCTTCTTCTCCTCTAGACTATTATTTATTATTATATTATTATTATTATTTATTATTATTATTATTATTTTCTTCTTACTACTTCTTTATTATTAATATTATTTATTTATAATAAGTTTATTAGTAATAAATGTCATTACTCACTTACTACTACTACGAATTTTTTTAACCAACTAGTGCTACTAGCTTACTAATTAATAATTAATAGCTTATACTAATAAATAACAGCAACTTATTATTATTATGTATTATTTATTACTCTTACTTTCCTTTCTTCTTCTTATTAATTATTATTATTAGCATTTATTATTTATTATTATTTATCATCATCATGATGATTATTATTATTAATTAAATCATAATTTAATAATAATATTCTTCTACTACTAATGATGATGATAATAAAAATTAATAGTAGTAATTATTATTATTATTATTTATCATTATGATTATTATTGCTGTTTTGTGTATATATAATTTTATTATTATTTGCATTATTATAGGGTTTTTGTTTTGAATAATTTAATAGTAGCCTAATAATTATTATTTGTTATATATATTATTATTTATGTATTGTTCGATCGATAATTATAATAAATACAGATTGATTATTATTAATATGATGATTTTATATAACATCATTATGATAATTTATTATGTCATCAATAACAAGGATAATCTTTGCGGTAATGATATACTACTAATATAATATTATGATAAAGATAGTATGAAATGATAATACAAAACAATAATAAATTTTATTTTAATATTGTTTTTGTACACATGTATAATGATAATAAAGTGCAGGAATTTATGGTGGCTTTCCAAAAGCTCATCGTAAGTAGCACTGCCTGTATCTTCTTCTGTTCAGATCGTTTAACCTTCAGACAGTCTGCTGTCACCCACCAACACTGCGCAGTGGACAGGACTGATCAACAGTAGCCCCTTGGCATGACTTAGCCTAGGCTGACTGCTGTTTGTCTTAGTCTGCTGTTAGACAAGCTGTAGGTGGCAAGCTCTGTCTGACTAGTCCACTGTACTGAATTGTCCACCCTGCAGAGTCGGTACTGTTTATATTTGTTTAACTTGATGAATAAATCGAGTCATTCGTCTGTTATGTTCACTGTCTACTTTTCAAAAGACAAAGTGTGTGGAGATTCCATAGTCATGTATTTATAAGACTCAATCTTGGCTAAAATACGATCACAACTCTGCTACTGAGAAGCTGTAGCCAGTTTTATTTACTCATAAAAATTGTGGTACGCCCGGTGTGAAAACGCCCATAATCCCAGGCAAAAGATATTTATATGCAAGGTGGCTATAATAAAATATAACTGCTAAAGATTTGTATAATAAAATAATTGCACACAGATTGTAATAGAACTGTCAATTTAGCACATATTTGCAGAATGTTTTTAGCCTCGTTGGCTGGAAGTTCAGCCCCATGTTTGTTGTCATTTGATTCCTCTGCAATAATTATTAATATCTTCAACTCTATTATGATAATGCTTTTTATAGTAAAGGTGTAAATAGTGTATAACAATAAATGATAGTAAAGCAACGAACAGAACAAAAATTGCATGGTCACAGTTGGTTTTAGTATTATTAAAGTTTTTTTCCTCATTTCAATTATTCACGCTTATAAAATTGGTTAAATACAGGGTTAAATACAAACCCTGAACAAAACCAGGCCTGTCTGCATTTATTTCTGTTGACGTTCGTTCCGATCCTCAGAAAATAATTACTCAAATCATTGTTGGTGAGAATGTTGTTCCGTTTTGTAAAAATATTTTAATTGAACAATTACCAACTAGTTATTTCCTTTCTTGCAGCTGCCAATATGAAATATAAAATGATTTTGATTAGAAACAATTAACTTCAAATTGTGATTTATGTGGACATTTTTCATCAGCTTGTTTAAAGCTACTTTTGGCACAAGTTTTTATAACGTTATTGGATTTAGCACTGTGTCGTGACAATAAATCTTTTCGCCCCTTAGATGTGAGATATTGTTTCCCGCCTGGGGTAATGATGCGACCTACTACTGATAATATATGTGGGTCTTTCTTTTTTCACTATAATTATTTACGCGCAAGTGAGCCTGTTCATCCCCCTGATGTCTGCTCTGGTCTGCCTTAAGCCTGGTTCACATACACCGTAGATGCTTGCAAGTGATCGCGGATCCCTCGTGCGAGCATCTGCGATGTATGTGAACCTGGATTTCCTGTGGCTCGTACGATGTCGTAGAGGCTCGTAGAAAAGTTCAGCTGAACAAACTTTCGTGCGACTGTTGTACGATAGAGAGTAAATTTTCTTACTTTCTTTTTCAAAAACCACATTCAGGTCAAGGTTATTCATGTAAAAATGACTGCCATCAAAAAATTATAATAAATAATAAAATTATTATTGTTTAATTATAAATATTGATTATTATTTATTATTAATTTTTTGAGTGAAATATTGTGATAGTTGATTTAAATGTATAAATATATATATTTTCTTTAAATTTTTATATAATAGCATAATTAGCATATTATTATAAATTGAGATTCAAAATTTTATATTAAGAGATGGTAAAAAAATGATAATGCACCATTGAACAACAGTTAAAAATTTAATTAAAAAATATGAAATAACATTTAATGATAATATACAGGAATTTGTGGTGGTGTGGTAGCTGGTCACCTGTACAGCGGCCCACAGTAATAAGTGCGTTACAAGCAGTGCAGTGTCTGACTCCAACTAGCCCAAGGTCAGCAGTCTAAACCGGTCGAGTAAGATTTGCAGCGTTGTATGCCGAAGCAATACACAGTGAGGAGTTGTCACAACTACCTCACTTTCCACTGATTTCTTATTCGGCAGAATAGATGCGTCGGGTTGCACTAATAGGTTGAACAATCGTTCCAGTATCACACGCCCGTAGGTCGTATGCAGTGTAAGTCGATTCGACTGAACACTTTCTACTGACTATTGTTCTTGCTACTAGTCAACTTGTCCAAGAGCTACTTTGTCTGGTTTAATTATCTGTGCAAGTAGTAGCGTACTTGTATCTTTGTCTGCCAGTGCAATCTGTGTGTGAGAGGTTTGCTTGCTTGTGATTACTTTGCTATCAATGCTTTGCATAAGTGAGCTTATGCAGAAAGATCCAATCAAGCAGTGAGAGTGTCAGGCTTACTCTGCTTTTATTGATGAGTTGCACAGATACTTATACAATGGATATTACATAATATATGATAGACAGCAGTTAGACAAAAGCAGGCCACGCCTGTACAGTAGATTGGTTATCAAGAGCCAATAGAACAATAAAATAGAACAGGGGGCTGTCCTCAACGCATGGTTGATTTGCCCAAGCACATGTACGAAAATAGTGTAAATAATGTGAGTAGATACTTATAATGAATGTAGTAGAGTTCGGCTATATATTGTTAGTTGTAGGTCGACCTGCTGCTGTGTCGATCTGGTACATTTCCTAACAATAATATGAGCAAAAATGTAATAATTTTTTTATAACTGTTAAAAATAATAAATTATTTGGTGTAATTGAACAACGATAATTCATTTAGTATGTATATGGTCGTTAGTCAGTGAAGACGTGTTCCGAGATTTTATTACCTCCCAGTCGAGAGAGTGATTATACCTCTTGCGATCGTGGGTTTGCCAAGTTTATGTGAACATGTATTGCGGGTCTGTCGCACGAGGGATCCGCGATCACTTGCGAGCATCTACGATGTATGTGAACCAGGCTTTATTTGTATTTAATGGCACAAAGATAAAACAACATTATTGTTCTCTATTGAAATATTCTAGCAGTTGAGTTACTGAAGGACATTGCCAACGATGCATAGCCACAGTTTGCTAGGCTGCGAATAACTCGAATTGTATACTATTTTCAGTTGAACACTTCATAGACATGTACACAGCTGAGATCACAATAACAAATGGGTTCATGGCTTAGCTCTAGCGGGGGGAGAATGGCTAACAAGGTGGAGACGGGTAGCCTTGACCTCTCTAAACCAATTTACCATGAGAAACAAGTCAGAGAACTTTGTGCCATTCATTCAATCAACAATCTTCTTCAGAAGAAAGTCTTCATACAAAAGGATTTTGATAAACTATGTAACGAGTAAGTTACTCTTTCTTATCAGGGATGCAATCAGTAAAGTTGCTTGTTTTATTAATAATTTTTCTTGTTTTCCTTATCAGGTTATCGCCTGGCTACTTGTTTAACCCTCACAAAAGCATGTTCGGCACAGGAAATTACGATGTTAATGTTATTATGGCTGCCCTACAATCTAGAGGACGAGAAGTGGTGTGGTTTGATAAAAGAAGGTGAGAGGACATGCTATTGGTATACTTCAGCTTGATGAAGCAGCAGAAATGTTGTAAATATGTAATTCATGGCTTCAATAATGTATGAAGTGGTAGGCTTCACCAACTGAGGCGTGTCTTTATTTAATTGCGTTATTGATCAATTTTGTTTATGCAAGACCTGATTGTCGAGCATCTAATCCATTACAGGAGCGTGCAAGAACTGAGGCTAGAAAATATTGACGGTTTCATACTTAATATTCCATCCGACTACAAACTAGGAGGCTTCATCCCATTTAACCTGAACCATAAACATTGGATTGCCGTGAAAAAGATTGGGGAAGATTATTACAATTTGGATTCCAAACTCAAGACTCCTGAAAAACTTGCTTCTTTGCTTCAGTTTTTGGAGACACAATTACTGCACAAAGATAAAGAACTACTTATTGTTGTCTCACAAGAAGTGCAGGAAGCTTCTTCGTGGAAGACGACTAGCACTAGTAGTTAATAACCATTTGTAGACTCTAGTTGGTGACGCATTTCCTGTCCGAGCCTAGTCCGCCATTTGTCTCTGATATTTTTATTTCTATGACTCTTTTCTTTTATTTTTGCACGTATTTATACACTACTGGGCAGTGGAGGTTCATTTTGTAGATGTATAGGATTTATTATTTAGCACAACTTGGCTATTTTGCTCATTATCTGGTTTTGCTCTCCAGATAACTCCGTTGATATATTTCACAATCATTTATTGTATTACCGGCGTGATGTCAATGTAGGGTTCCGTTTAAATGATATATAATATATTGTTGTACAACTGTGTACATGCTGTTGAAGGTCTGTGTAGTAGGTAGATACGTAAACAGAGTATGTCAGCGATTGACTTTGCAGCTTAATTGAACAATTGATATTTTTTGTTGTTCAATACACACCGATTGAAAATAACGCTAAATTTTTTTAGGTTAAATTTATTTAAAAAAAAACATTTATAGAATGATTTTACATCAATTGTTACCAATGTAAGCAGGCTAAAGATGTGAGAAATCATGCATGTATACATAGACAATATTACAAATATAATATATAGTATAGTAACGACATTATGCTAGAATGGTCTAGTATACATACCCATTGCACCTGCAGATTTTGATTCAACTTAGTGCGGACAAATACTGGTGCGTAGGTTAAGAATACTCTAAAAAAGCAGCATTGCCTGATCTAAATACCAGTCTAATGTCTAAATAGGAATTATAAGGTAAAAATTTATAGAAATCCAGCTGATCACATACCACTTTTTATCAACAAAGTGATATAGTAATTACAAGCACCTCTACTTGGAGTTGTTCTACTGACTAAGGGGACAACTCCAATAATAAACTTTATAATTGCACAATAATGTATTTACTGTTACAAGCCAGTGTACTGTTGAGCATTAGAAATGGTATTGGAACTGGCCGGAGATCGACTGAGACCTGTTTTGGATCTTTTTTTCTTTGCTTCCGGTTTCGGCTCTCTAGAAAAGCGAATTGATATTGTTTTACCGACAAGCTGACATGTTCACACAAGAAAGAGGGTATCGTAGGCACTGATAAATGTGTGATCAATAGAAGAGCCAAACAGGTGCTTGTATGGAAGAGTGAGAGGTAAACAGATTTAGTTGAGGAGCCAAGGACAAGTAAAGGTGAGTACTTACCCTAATATAGGAAATAATTCTGTGAGCTTTGCTCTAGTAACCTCACTCGACAGGAAGCTATCTATAGACACGATGTGCTGGAATGACTTACGCAGAAACGTTTCCAACTTCTTCCGTCGCACATCCACAAAATTTGTATCCTAAATGACAACAAGACAACAGATAGTGCTCCCTGCTCCAGTGATTTCTGATCTCAACGCAGAAATAATACAAAACTTTCTGTTAGATTAGCAGTAAGTATGTTTAGGAATAGCAGACCTTGTTGCCGACTGATTTTTTAGGAGGAAACTGAAATGTAGTGATGAGCGGATATCTCTTTTTTATCTTTCTATAAAAAGAGTGCAGTTCAGAATACCTTCTGTATACATTCCACTCGTCGTCTTTAATTCTCAGGAATATCTGTAAGTTGACACACAGTGAAATTACAGAAGGCTCTTAAACTGAATATACCATCCAATCAATTTGTAGTTACTGCAAGCGTCAACCAATCACATACAAGATATAAATTACTGCAATCTACCTGATAAACGTGGTGTGAGTTACTACTGGATCCCTTTAGAAATACGGAAGGTATCCACACATTCACCAAAGGCCTCCAGTTGCTAAAGTACAGAGTAAACAACAGTAAGTACACAAACAACAGTAAGTACACAAACAACAGTAAGTACACAAACAACAGTAAGTACACAAACAACAGTAAGTACACAAACAACAGTAAGTACACAAACAACAGTAAGTACACAAACAACAGTAAGTATACAAACAACAGTAAGTACACAAACAACAGTAAGTACACAAACAACAGTAAGTACACAAACAACAGTAAGTACACAAACAACAGTAAGTACACAAACAACAGTAAGTACACAAACAACAGTAAGTACACAAACAACAGTAAGTACACAAACAACAGTAAGTACACAAACAACAGTAAGTACACAAACAACAGTAAGTACACAAACAACAGTAAGTACACAAACAACAGTAAGTACACAAACAACAGTAAGTACACAAACAACAGTAAGTACACAGTAAAAGATAGTATATATGAGTATAGAAGACATGAAAGGGGGCACAACTCACGTAGTATCTGTCACCCCATAACTATCTTGTAGTAAACTGTTTATATCTGAGGGCAGCTACAATAAAATAATATTGTTATTACTTTTGTAAAACCACAAGCTTGAGAGGTTACCTGGTAACATTGTTTGTTTTATGGGCGAAAGACAAGATTGATACTGGCAGTCGATGTAAAATGTCATTTCTCGTCTTCAAACAAATATTAATATGAAGTAAAGACAACTCCGCACATCTCTACTGGGACATTTGGAGATTGGGAATTCAGTATTTTTGTATGAGAAAGTATTTTAGCTGAAGGCAATTTAAGAGCACGACACTGTTTCCTACACAAATGAAATGACTTAGTAAATCGCTTTACATAACTGCAATCTGTGCCGATATCTTTGGTTCAGTTGTCATACCTGCCGATCGACTTCTGCTCAAGAACAACAGCACTATTAGCTTCCAGCGATAGAAAAGCAACAAATGAATAAACTCGGAAAAATTATTTTTTCAGTAAAAATAACAACTCGTTATCGCTTTTTACTTTGTTTAGAGAATAGAATGCAAGAAAAAGTAATATAGAAAACCAAATAGAACTACAATTAATATAAAAAGCCAGAGCGTTACCCATTAGTTACGACTTGAAACTTGATATAACTTCTTTTACAAAATTTTATTATTTTAGGCAAATTGTTACCACTGACTTTTAGTGAGTAAATACACACTAATTGACCAAAAGGAGAACAACTCCAACAAAGATGTTTTATTCCTGTTAGTAAAATATCGTTTTATTGAGTAAACATTGAGATCTACTCACTGGTCCACGTAACTCAGTGAGCTCTCTAGTGAGTCTCTGCAGTGCTCCCTCTTTCTGTATAAGTTGTTTCTGTAGATGTTCGTTGAACTCCATCAGCTCCCCGTGCATCTCAGCCACCTGCCATAGACAGTATATTGTACACTAGTATACAGTATATTGTACACCAGTATACAGTATATTGTACACTAGTATACAGTATATTGTACACTAGTATATAGTACACTAGTATACAGTATATTGTACACTAGTATACAGTATATTGTACACTAGTATACAGTATATTGTACACTAGTATACAGTATATTGTACACAGAACAGCGTTAGTGTTTATATACAGTGGTGGATGCAGACTTTATAGACAGGGGAGTATAAAAACATATTTTACCGAAAACTTCAATACGGTTTTCAGTTACGACCATATACTCGCAAAAAACAACAAAACTCAAAAATCAATTTTTCAATAAGAAGTTTCAGTTGCTTGACCGTATACAGATAAAATGAAAAGCTGCTCTAATGAAAGAAACAACCAGCACCTCTATAAGCTTTCTCCTATATTCAGTTGCTTCCTGAGAAGAAGTTTCTTCTAGTTTAGATGGTGTGATAGTTGGCTGCGGAGAATCCAAATGTATTCCCAGATCTACAGAGGAAGTATATACTATAATGTACAAATAGTATATAATGTACAGATCTCTGTTACTTTGGTTTATTAGTCACCTACATTTGTATACACACATGTCTGTAAACTAAGGTGTAATCAAGGTATATAATAGGTATTGTATGTACAGTAAGGTATAATACAGATTATGTAATATGTACAGTAAGGTATAATACAGGTTACGCAATATGTACAGTAAGGTATAATACAGGTTATGTAATATGTACGGTAAGGTATAATACAGGTTATGTAATATGTACGGTAAGGTATAATACAGGTTATGTAATATGTACAGTAAGGTATAATACAGGTTATGTAATATGTACGGTAAGGTATAATACAGGTTATGTAATATGTACAGTAAGGTATAATACAGGTTATGTAATATGTACAGTAAGGTATAATACAGATTATGTAATATGTACAGTAAGGTATAATACAGGTTACGTAATATGTACGGTAAGGTATAATACAGGTTATGTAATATGTACGGTAAGGTATAATACAGGTTATGTAATATGTACAGTAAGGTATAATACAGGTTATGTAATATGTACAGTAAGGTATAATACAGATTATGTAATATGTACAGTAAGGTATAATACAGGTTATATAATATGTACAGTAAGGTATAATACAGGTTATGTAATATGTACAGTAAGGTATAATACAGATTATGTAATATGTACAGTAAGGTATAATACAGGTTATGTAATATGTACAGTAAGGTATAATACAGGTTATGTAATATGTACAGTAAGGTATAATACAGGTTATGTAATATATATCAAATGTACTCACTCTCAGCATTTGGCCCATCACTTCTTAGTTTCTGCACAGCAGATATGTAGTTCTTCAGCTGATGCTTCAACAGCTCATTGTCCCTGCAATACAGCGATATGTATCAACTCATCTAATGTCAGGAGCAAACAACTACAATACACAAGTATGTATACACTCATATAATACCAGGAGCAAACAACTACAATACACCAGTATGTATAAACTCATATAATACCAGGAGCAAACAACTACAATACACTAGTATGTATAAACTCATATAATACCAGGAGCAAACAACTACAATACACTAGTATGTATAAACTCATATAATATCAGGAGCAAACAACTACAATACACCAGTATGCATAAACTCATATAATATCAGGAGCAAACAACTACAATACACAAGTATGTATAAACTCATATAATATCAGGAGCAAACAACTACAATACACAAGTATGTATAAACTCATATAATACCAGGAGCAAACAACTACAATACACCAGTATGTATAAACTCATATAATACCAGGAGCAAACAACTACAATACACCAGTATGTATAAACTCATATAATACCAGGAGCAAACAACTACAATACACAAGTATGTATAAACTCATATCATGTCAGGAGCAAACAACTACAATACACTAGTATGTATAAACTCATATAATACCAGGAGCAAACAACTACAACTAGAGATAAAGACTAGATATCTTGGCTAAATTAGGTAAGACGAAAACCTATACCCTACAATGTATCCTACCACCAAAACCCCTTAACTGGGTCAAAACCCCCTACCTCTAGACAAAACACCCCACTTAAAAGTGCATTTTAATGTTTTAATTATCTCAAAAGAAAAAACATATCAGAGTTGAAAGAATTATTTTTAAATCGAATAACATCAACAGATTTGAATTACTGTAATTTATCATTTATTTGTGACGAAAAAAACCGTAAGGCTTGCGTTTCCGGCATCGGCGTTGTTGTAATCAACAACTACAATAACTTTCAAAACTGAATTGCATGTTGCTTGACTGAAAAAATTTGCACATTGTAGAATGTAAATAATAATAATTTGCAAACACAATAAAAAAAAGTAACAATATGCTAATTTCAGATTATTTTTAGTATTTTGGTTACTACTATTTAGCACTCTTCTAGGAGGTTTAGCCTTTGAATAGGAGGTTTTGCTGGTAGGGTACAGCGTGGGGTATGGGTCAAGGGTTTCATCTAATACAGCTAGGTTGAGCGAGGACACATACTTGCTGAGTAATTGTACTTTGTTCTGGTCCCTTACAGACTGTTCTTGATAATTCTGTCTCATATCTTCTATCTCGGCCTTGAGACCTGTTGTGTACTCTTCTTCTTGGGAGAGCATCGACTTGAGCACCCTGTGTGGGCAATAGTGGGGTATGTAGAGTAGATAGTAGGGTATGTACAGTAGATTATAGGGTATGTACAGTAGATAGTAGGGTGTGTACAGTAGATAGTAGGGTATGTACAGTAGATAGTAGGGTGTGTACAGTAGATAGTAGGGTGTGTACAGTAGATAGTAGGGTATGTACAGTAGATAGTAAAGTGTGTACAGTAGATAGTAGGGTATGTACAGTAGATAGTAAAGTGTGTACAGTAGATAGTAAGGTATGAACAGTAGATAGTAGGGTATGTACAGTAGATAGTAAGGTATGTACAGTAGATAGTAAGGTATGTGCAGTAGATGGTAGGGTATGTACAGTAGATAATAGGGTATGTACAGTAGATAGTAGGGTATGTACAGTAGATAATAGGGTATGTACAGTAGATAGTAGGGTAGATAGTAGGGTATGTACAGTAGATAGTAAGGTATGTACAGTAGATATAGGGTGTTATTTTATATCAGGTAACACTATAAAAAACGATGGCACATCTGAGACAACCTAACTTTTGCCACTACATTGCCTGCTGATATTAGATTAATCACATGAAGAAATGAGAAGAAATGCAAATTTTGCGGCTGACATGAATACGCACAAAGAATACCTTTTATATTCGTCTGTCGTTACCTGACAAAACATTTAAAATTGCAGTACATGAGATTGAGAAATCCCGCTGTGACTTGGTGAGATGGCATGATCATAGATAAAACCAAAAATACAGTTAGATTACCTAGCTCGGTGTATTCAGGGTTCGGTCATGTGGCAAGATACTGTCATTTCATTGCATTTTGCTATAATTTAGGAGTTGTTTACCCCGATCAAGAGAAAACAAATCTACTGACAATGATAGAAAAACAGTAGTACCTATTTTGTTCTTCTATCTCATCTTTCTTTAACATCATTGTAACAATAGCCTGTTTTAACTCCCCTAAAAATAGTACAACATCATTGTAACAATAGCCTGTTTTAACTCCCCTAAAAATAGTACAATATAATTGTAATAATAGCCTGTTTTAACTCCTTTAAAAATAGTGCAGCATGATTTTAACAACAGCCTGTTTTAACTCCCTCAGAAATGCAGTACAACATCTATTACACACATACATCACTGACACAAGTTACTGCTGCAACATCATCGACTTGGAAAGGTTGAGTCATTTCTAGAAAGATTATTTAGGAAACACAAGCACACACCCACCTGTAGACATGGTCTCTGCTGTGTGCCTCTGTTCTTCAGGCAGAGAGCTACCGTCCCCTTGTGTACGTATGAATGAGTCACTACAACACATTGGACAAACAATACTTATAAGCGCTAGAAATGGTGGAGATTGATTTAGGTGAAGAAGTGTGAGCAAAGGCCAATGGGATTTGCACCATGAAAAAAGGTGGAGGCAACTCCATCAGCTGATTTACTAGATTTACCAGATTTTGATTTGGAAGAATGTCTGAAGCAAAGGAGCAAGGATCTGCTGATAACTGCTTACCACAATGGCACCTGGGGACCCTACCACAATGGCACCTGGGGACCTTACCACAATGGCACCTGGGGACCTTACCACAATGACACCTGGGGACCCTACCACAATGGCACCTGGGGACCTTACCACAGTGGCACCTGGGGACTCTACCACAGTGGCACCTGGGGACCTTACCACGATGGCACCTGGGGACCCTACAGACAGGTTCCATTGGAGGTTGAAAGCTAGCATCTAATGAACTTTAGTATCAAAAACTGTTTTAACCAATAGAGATTTTCTTATGTTTCTCAACGTTAGCATCAGTGAGTGCGACCAGATAACACACAAATATAATTCTTTTGACAACACATGATCTACCATTGCATATGATAGAATCAACACACATTTGACATCATTTTGTTCAGAAACCAAACCCAGCAAGTATGTAAACTGGCTAGTTGGTCATATACAGCTCCAATTTCAAGGCACTGTTTTTGATGGACCAGGAAGTCATCAATTGAATTGAAAGTAGAATCATTTATTTAGTTGATCATTATAGTGAGATATCAACTGGTACATTTCAATCAAGTATCGCATTCCAAATAACTGCATTATTTATAGGATATTTCATTACAAGATTGACCAAGCTGTACAGTAGCACTGTCACATCAGGAAAGTGACTAATAACCGATATGAAAAGATGAGGTATATTGTGGGACGCTCTGTTATGTTTAGGTTGCATTTGATAGATCAACCAATGGAATTGCCGCCATCTTTTTTTCATGGTACAAATCTGCGCCAGCCTATGGGTTAGATCCAAGTATATGGCTGCAAATGAAGATCAACACAAGTTCCTACAGATAACATCTCCTCTCATATTGCAATGCTTTCATCTTGTAACAGAAGTTCTCAAAAACACTTTTTATATCCGAGTTGTCACTTGAAGGGGAGACTGGAATGTAAGGCTGAATGTTTAGTAATCCCAGATAGCTAAAGAAATCCAGCCATTTTGAAGAATGATTGATGATTTGAAACTACCTTTGAGCCAAATTGATGTTCATGTTTTTCCATCCTAAAACAGTAACACAAAATACCTGCGAGACTTAGTGGCCAGAGAAAGAGCGTTCACCGAATCTTCATTCCAAGAGCAGGAAATGCTTGGCACGTCAGAGTCTACAGACTTCACATCATCGTCTAAATGTACAGGACTGCCGGAGGAAGCCAGTGGGATGAGGTTTGCAGCGCTGCTGTCCAAGAAAATCAATGTGTAAGTGACGAATCGTACAGCCATTGCTGATAGCAGCTAAGAGAACAGTAAACAGTACCACTTCAGTGGAAATCAAATGTGAGAAAATCCAATACCTGATGATCTAGCAGAATAGCAAAGTCCATAACACGATGCAAACTCACCCATCGTAAGTGAATGAAATGGTGTCACTACCAACAGAAACGGTGCTGTTATTTCTCCTTAGATACGCTTCCTTTGTCTCCAGCTCAGGGGAATGCTCTTCATCAGTGTCATCGTCGTCGTCATCTCCAAACGAGACTAATTTGGCAGCTTTCTTGCTACGGGTATTTGTAGTTAATTCCGGAATGCCTGCGGGAAATACGGTAAACTTGGTGACTCAAACATTACATTTATCTCTATCAGTACAATCTCAAGGTACAATTTATTTTAAGCTTTAGCGCAGGAGATAAGAAAGTCTCCACCCTCGATGGCCAGGCTCTATGATATTACCAATTGTTTTCATAACAGTAACAAGACAAAAACTAACCAATGGCGCTGCTACTGCCAGCAGAAGTCACTGGTCTGGAGTCTGAAGGTCGTTGGAAGGTAGACAGAAGAGAGTTTGGTATAAGTTTGCTAAAGCTAGATGAAGTGATAGTAGAGTTGATTCTACTGCTTGCAGCTGAGCTAGTTGTAGGGACGGAGACTTTGTTGATATCTACACAGTCTATGGTTATAGCAAAGAGCACCGAGGCTAGGCCTACAACATTGCATAGGTTAGTATTCAGGAACGTCTACTGCCAATATGGATGCCATGATGAAATGATTGCATCATGGATGAAATATACCAGGATTGCCAGAAACCCGAACGGGGTGTAGCCAATTTTGGCCAATGGGAAGTCATCCATGGCGCCCATATTGAATTGGTTGTTCGGAGCGGAAACAGAAACTACTGTAGCAGCTCGCAAAAAGGCGTAACTATTTTATTGAAAAGGCGATGTTCTGATTTTTTTTAGCTTCGGACCGGAAGCTGCGTAAAATCAATAAATTGTGAAACGAGTTTGCCACATACCAAAGATTACATATATGTTATCGTTGGCATATTCAATTTGTTCTCGGAGCGGATATGGTATCATAAGTAACAATACTTGAATTGTCAAAACTAACGCAGTATGCCCACGGTGTGAAATGAGCGTTTTAAAAATTAATCAGAAAACGATATTGATTACGAGATCCAAGTGGTCTAGAAAATTTTGGAGCAGTATGGCGGTTCCCACAAACGGCTACATTAGGCTCGTCACAAAATTTCTAGCATGCAGCCGCAGCTGGCAATCCTGGTATATTTCATCCATGGTTTACATAAGACATGATGGTACTAGAGAAGAACCCAAAACATTCACATGTTCTACCTGAAGCTGTGTTGGCAATCAGCGTAAACCTCTGTTGATCTCGTATCAATGCCCAGTCCTCATAGAATTGTCTGCAGCAATCATAAAACAGTATTATATTCTAAATAAACATGTACAATGCATGTAAAGTAGAGTTGGAGTTATCCACTCAATGCAGTCATCTATTGGATTGCATAACACATTGACATACCCTATTAGCTTTGTGTTTGATTTGAGGCTATTAATTTGTCTTTCTAGTGACTTTTCATTAAGACATGATCTAAGCCACGCCCTTCCTCTTCCTGTGTCATTAGTAATGTGCTTTAGAAGCATAAATCTCTCAGAGTCGTGTTTGCTCAGGTTCTCTCGCACCACATGCCATATAACTAACCAAACAACACAACGTATGTAGGAATGATACTCTCGCACCACATGCCATATAACTAACCAAATAACACAACGTATGTAGGAGTGGTACTCTCGCACCACATGCCATATAACTAACCAAATAACACAACGTATGTAGGAATGGTACTCTCGCACCACATGCCATATAACTAACCAAACAACACAACGTATGTAGGAGTGGTACTCTCGCACCACATGTCATATAACTAACCAAACAACACAACGTATGTAGGAGTGGTACTCTCGCACCACATGCCATATAACTAACCAAACAACACAACGTATGTAGGAGTGGTACTCTCGCACCACATGCCATATAACTAACCAAACAACACAACGTATGTAGGAGTGGTACTCTCGCACCACATGCCATATAACTAACCAAACAACACAACGTATGTAGGAGTGGTACTCTCGCACCACATGCCATATAACTAACCAAACAACACAAGGTATGTAGGAGTGGTACTCTCGCACCACATGCCATATAACTAACCAAACAACACAACGTATGTAGGAGTGGTACTCTCGCACCACATGCCATATAACTAACCAAACAACACAACGTATGTAGGAGTGGTACTCTCGCACCACATGCCATATAACTAACCAAACAACACAACGCATGTAGGAGTGGTACTCTCGCACCACATGCCATATAACTAACCAAATAACACAACGTATGTAGGAGTGGTACTCTCGCACCACATGCCATATAACTAACCAAATAACACAACGTATGTAGGAGTGGTACTCTCGCACTACATGCCATATAACTAACCAAATAACACAACGTATGTAGGAGTGGTACTCTCGCACCACATGCCATATAACTAACCAAATAACACAACGTATGTAGGAATGGTACTCTCGCACCACATGCCATATAACTAACCAAACAACACAACGTATGTAGGAGTGGTACTCTCGCACCACATGTCATATAACTAACCAAACAACACAACGTATGTAGGAGTGGTACTCTCGCACCACATGCCATATAACTAACCAAACAACACAACGTATGTAGGAGTGGTACTCTCGCACCACATGCCATATAACTAACCAAACAACACAACGTATGTAGGAGTGGTACTCTCGCACCACATGCCATATAACTAACCAAACAACACAACGTATGTAGGAGTGGTACTCTCGCACCACATGCCATATAACTAACCAAACAACACAACGTATGTAGGAGTGGTACTCTCGCACCACATGCCATATAACTAACCAAACAACACAACGTATGTAGGAGTGGTACTCTCGCACCACATGCCATATAACTAACCAAACAACACAACGTATGTAGGAGTGGTACTCTCGCACCACATGCCATATAACTAACCAAACAACACAACGCATGTAGGAGTGGTACTCTCGCACCACATGCCATATAACTAACCAAACAACACAATGTATGTAGGAGTGGTACTCTCGCACCACATGCCATATAACTAACCAAACAACACAACGTATGTAGGAGTGGTACTCTCGCACCACATGCCATATAACTAACCAAACAACACAACGTATGTAGGAATGGTACTCTCGCACCACATGCCATATAACTAACCAAACAACACAACGTATGTAGGAGTGGTACTCTCGCACCACATGCCATATAACTAACCAAACAACACAACGTATGTAGGAGTGGTACCCATAGGTGTCGTACCTTACATTACAACATGTAACAATAAATCACACAAACCTGGTTCGGTTTCTATTTCATTTATATCTCCAAATATACCTGACTTTAGCTTGGACAGTCCGGTGAACTCTGACACCTGCCTGTAGGCATACACGGTACATACACGGTACATACACGGTACACACACGGTACATACACGGTACATACACGGTACATACACGGTACATACACGGTACACACACGGTACATACACGGTACATACACGGTACATACACGGTACATACACGGTACACACACGGTACATACACGGTACATACACGGTACATACACGGTACATACACGGTACATCCACAGTACACACACGGTACACACACGGTACATACACGGTACATACACAGTACATACATGGTACATACACGGTACATACACAGTACATACAAGGTACATACACGGTACATACACGGTACATACACGGTACATACACGGTACATACACGGTACATACACGGTACATACACGGTACATACATGGGTACATACAAGGTACATACACTGTACATACACAGTACATACAAGGTACATACACGGTACATACACGGTACATACATGGTACATACATAGGTACATACATGGTACATACAAGGTACATACACGGTACATACAGGGTACATACACGGTACATACATGGGTACATACACGGTACATACACGGTATATACATGGGTACATACACAGTACATACAAGGTACATACATAGGTACATACACGGTACACACACAATTATGTACAATCCCACATCTGTGTATTACATACATTATACAGATGATATCCAGTGCTACAAACTCAGCCTTTCAGCAATGTCATTCACAAACTCCAAAGAAGCAACAAACACCTACAAAGTATTTACAACTCAAGTATGCAGAGGGACTTAAGAGTCAAGTTACATACTTGAGAGCAGCTAGAGCTCTACTGCTGGGCTTGAGTCCGTGCTTTAAGCAGTTCTCTAGAGCAGTACACAGCACCGATACCCTAGAGTATATATAAAGTATATACTATATATAATACATATATAACACTGATACTTTACATTATATATAAAGTATACTATACATAATACATATATAACACTGATACTTCACATTATATATAGAGTATACTATATATAATACATATATAACACTGATACTTCACATTATATATAGAGTATACTATATATAATACATATATAACACTGATACTTTACATTATATATAAAGTATACTATATATAATACATATATAACACTGATACTTCACATTATATATAGAGTATACTATATATAATACATATATAACACTGATACTTTACATTATATATAGAGTATACTATATATAATACATATATAACACTGATACTTTACATTATATATAAAGTATACTATATATAATACATATATAACACTGATACTTCACATTATATATAGAGTATACTATATATAATACATATATAACACTGATACTTTACATTATATATAAAGTATACTATATATAATACATATATAACACTGATACTTCACATTATATATAGAGTATACTATATATAATACATATATAACACTGATACTTTACATTATATATAGAGTATACTATATATAATACATATATAACACTGATACTTCACATTATATATAGAGTATACTATATATAATACATATATAACACTGATACTTCACATTATATATAGAGTATACTATATATAATACATATATAACACTGATACTTCACATTATATATAGAGTATACTATATATAATACATATATAACACTGATACTTTACATTATATATATAGTATACTATATATAATACATATATAACACTGATACTTTACATTATATATAAAGTATACTATATATAATACATATATAACACTGATACTTTACATTATATATAAAGTATACTATATATAATACATATATAACACTGATACTTTACATTATATATAGAGTATACTATATATAATACATATATAACACTGATACTTTACATTATATATAGAGTATACTATATATAATACATATATAACACTGATACTTCACATTATATATAGAGTATACTATATATAATACATATATAACACTGATACTTCACATTATATATAGAGTATACTATATATAATACATATATAACACTGATACTTTACATTATATATAGAGTATACTATATATAATACATATATAACACTGATACTTCACATTATATATAGAGTATACTATATATAATACATATATAACACTGATACTTCACATTATATATAGAGTATACTATATATAATACATATATAACACTGATACTTCACATTATATATAGAGTATACTATATATAATACATATATAACACTGATCCTTTACATTATATATAAAGTATACTATATATAATACATATATAACACTGATACTTTACATTATATATAGAGTATACTATATATAATACATATATAACACTGATACTTTACATTATATATAGAGTATACTATATATAATACATATATAACACTGATACTTCACATTATATATAGAGTATACTATATATAATACATATATAACACTGATACTTCACATTATATATAGAGTATACTATATATAATACATATATAACACTGATACTTCACATTATATATAGAGTATACTATATATAATACATATATAACACTGATACTTTACATTATATATAGAGTATACTATATATAATACATATAACACTGATACTTTACATTATATATAAAGTATACTATATATAATACCTACACAATAACAGGCATGGGAATAGGCTGGACACATCTAGTGTACAGTCAAAGGTAGCGGATAGATAACAATTGATATAGTGATAAGGCAGTCACAGCTACCAACAAGTCCCTGATAACGAGTAGTGCTTCTATCCAACATTTACATTCTAACCCACATTTGTTGGACTCACCATTACATGGAAGGAGACGATAGTGAGTCAAACAAAATGATTGCTAGTTCTAAACTACTGTAAAATAACACAAATCTCAATTCTTTATGTCAGTAATTTCATACCTGCTGTCATTTTCTGTGGCCAACTCTCCTTTTCCTCCAAAACGTAACTGGCACTGCAACAAGAAACCCTAACATAGACATCGTACATTGTACAAGGCAGCATACACTGGATATTGATTGTATTGTGTGTGTCTGTGTCAATGTAGATGTGGTGGAAAGTGAAGAAAAGAAACTACCAACTTTTGATAATGTAGTATTTACTGACCTCTTTTGTGGCATCTAACAATCTAGAAAGCAGATTTTGCCTCTCTGAGTCACACAAGCTACTTTCTGCAAGTTAAAAAG
The DNA here is from genome assembly GCA_945261195.1 of Cryptosula pallasiana. Classification (NCBI taxonomy): domain Eukaryota; kingdom Metazoa; phylum Bryozoa; class Gymnolaemata; order Cheilostomatida; family Cryptosulidae; genus Cryptosula; species Cryptosula pallasiana. Next base: position 21,616,286 of record OX183133.1, on the reverse strand, counting down.
CATTAAGTAAACTGCTACTTCTAATGGTCAAAAAGAATTTCATCTCTAAAATCATAGAAAAGTGTTTGCATACCGGTAGCACTCATGTCAGCATTGGTACACTGCCCCCATCAACAGTCTGACTCACTCGTTTAAAAGTATATTATGTAACAAGCGCTGTCTCTAGGGTACTACAAACAATATATATAAACGAGTCAGCATGTATGATAGACCCAGTGTATTATAGAGTGAAGGGAGATGAGTGTTCACCACAGCCCACAGTGTTGGTGTCTCGTCAGCAATAGTTTATTAAAGCATACATCTAGCAAACAAACCAAAACATATCCACATCTCCCCATTAGTTAGTTTAAGAGAATAGATCACCCCCATTCCATTACTATATACCAACAGTAACAGTTCTCAATAAAATAAGTCTAGCGGTCTCCTACGACTGTCAGTTGAGACAGCAACAACAGGCATGAGTGAATGTGACGAGCAGATTGCACTAGAGGCCGCCTATAACCTGCTCACATGAGAAGTGAATTACATTTGTCACATATCAATCATATTTGTCACTAACTGTCTGTATTCACACACACACACAACTAGCCTGTACTACAAGGCCTCAATGTGTACGTAACTAACTAGCGGTGTACAGTGTAGTAAACAGTCCAATCAGCACCATTTGCAGGTCTTTCAGACTAATGCTAGAAGAAGTAGCACAGTATTGTGTGGTATCAATACGTGAATGCGGAACAATTACAGTGCAATCAAATGTATCTTGTTACATTTTTATTGGTTATAATATCCTTTCATTTGTTTCGTGAAGCTTGAAAACAGAAATACGCGCTACCCTAGAAATATGAATAATTATTTGTTGTAATAAAACATGAGACAACAATTTGATGGATCCAAAGTTTCCGAAAACCTTCTATTATAACTGGAAACCGTTACTTAATTTTGTATAATGACATAACAAAGATAATCAGGTGTTAAGATTATTAATGTATTTTGTGTTCTCATATCGCAACAAAAGAAGCTAGTGTTTTATAAAAACGTTTTCATAATTGTATTTTTTCTTCCGTATCCATCCAGCCAAATCTGCAACTGCGGCAGAGTCAAGCTGTTTTCTTTAATTAAGGGGTAATGTATATTATCTCATTTTTTCTCTGATTGCTTCAGTTCTTACCGTTCTATTCTGTCTAATTCATTGGGTAATAAAGTTTATTAAGTAAAAAGGATAACTTCACTTTAAACAATAGATGAACAAGCAGTCTGGTGTGTACAATTTATATACCCATCCATGAAGGTATTTAGTAATATTACGATGTGTTAGGGTAGCAACATAGAAAGTGTTCAGTAAACTAGTAGAACATACAATATAATTGTAAACATATATATGACATAGTGTATGCTGGTACAAACATATATATGACATAGTATATGCTGGTACAAACATATATATGACATAGTATATGCTGGTACAAGTTTATTTCAGGGCCTTACAAAGTGTCAGACAATAAACTCTACTCTTTTCAATGAACTTAACCATATCATATTTGTTATAAAATGAGTTTCGTCAATGTTCATAGACGTATTTTGAGCTATGTATCTGTTTTACAGATGCACTTCCTGGTTCAACCAATAAAATGAATACTTGTGCGTTTACGGAAACATAAGCTACGTTCACACTATGCGATTCTAGGCCGAGTGGGCGGAGCAAAAAATCGGCTCGCAAGTGTGAACAGTGAAATCTCAACAATTTCACAATCGGTGGCAGATTTTTTTTCATCGGACAGGGATGGAGCTCTGTACGATTATCAGCCTGTCTAGCCAATCAGCATCTACATCACAGCTATTCAATTTAATACTTTTCAAGAAACTTACAATTGCTTGATAACTATTATTTAACAAATTTTAGAATACTTTTTTTTTATTTCCCTGATCAATAGCAAGCCTTGTTTGCAAGTAAAATATTAATGTGGGTATACTAATTATTGTCAATATAGATAGAAAACAACTACCAGCTATGATTATAATAAACAATTGCATTAAAAAAAGTTGCTATCATGTATTTATTATCAATTATAATTGAGTATATTTACAATTATTCATTATTAAACCTAAGTATACTCCCTCTTTCAAAATGGATGGACAAATTCTAGAAGTCTCACCTACCGCTAAGTTACTTGGTGATACAGTAGACTGGAACATCAGTTTCTGAGGTCACATTAAAGACGTATGCAGCCGGCTGGCCAGCCGACTGTATGGTATGAGAGAACTCAAGAGATTGGGTCTAAACAGTGAAGGCCTCAAAATGTATTATACAGCTATTATGCGATCTGTTTTGACTTATGCGTGTCCGATGTGGAGTGGTCTTGTCACTGATCGTTCCATGCATATGCTAACTCAGATTGAGAGACGTGCGATGAGAGTTATAAATAGTAACTTAAGCCACGAGGAAACTACCATCAAGTACAATCTACCACACATTACTGAGTTCATACAACAGCTCTCTCGAACAACCATGAACAATATATTCAGTGATAACAGCCACCCACTGAATCAACTCATAATACGAAAGAGCGGGCGAGTCACACGAGTGTCCCAGTCTACACAGATGCCTAGATGTAGAACAGAAAAGCTGCGAAACTCATTTTTCTATAAATTCTCGGACTTTTTAAATTTTTTTTACATACTGTATTAGTGCATATCGTTTTAATATAATTTTTAGCTTTTGTATTTGATGAACTTTTTTTCTAGTGGAATTACACTCCAGTACGTCACTTTGTTTGATTTGAGGAGGTTTTACTAAAAAGTATATGTATGTATGTATTATTTGTAATTTATTTCTTATTATTTATGAGTGAAGAAATGGTATAATTTATTGAAATCTCCGGGAATATAAGCTATATCATATTATTACTAATAATAATTTGATGTTCTTTAATTAACAATGAAATGCGGTGTCTTGACAAATGTCAAGGCCATGCGATATCGGCCACAAAAAATCGCAAGTGTAAACTCTTGTAAATAATCGGGAGAGCAACTCCCGATTCCTCCAGATAATTGCATGGCCGAGAATCGCATAGTGTGAGCGTAGCTTACACAGTTTTACAAAGTACTGAGATGAACGATGTACGCTGTCAATCCCCTTACAATAAAGATGGTATGAGACAATTTTATTGTGCTACACACCAATAGTAATATTAAATGTTTACTTCTTCCTGCACTGGTTTGGCACAGTTCCAATCAGTACTTAAAACAGTACTTTATGGCCTCCAAATGATGGCATGGGGGGGGGCATCTTTTTTATTCCTATTAAAATGACTAACTTAGCGTCATATAATCTCAAAGGAGTGAAATTTGTATGCAGTGTCATGAAGAAACAGCGTCAAAAAAAATTCACCAATCCACTTTTGGCAAGAAAGACAAAATTTATATTCCTTCAATCTTTTTGAGATGCCATAAAGAAGTGATTGGTCATCTTTGCTGACTCAGGTAGAGCTGTTTAACTTTTATGTAAGATGACAGTCAAAAACTCCTTGCAGTTCTTTGATTGTGAAATACGACGTTTTGCATCATGTTGTGGGCCAGTATTTTACCATATTATTATAATACATTATGACAGTTGGGCCCCACGTACATCTACAGATCACGTACCAATTTTCTCACTTATGCTTCTGGTGAAATGGCCTAAAACAATCGGTAGGGCTTTGTTTAAGGCAATCGGCAGTTTTGATCAGGATCAATAGATTGGTAAGCAGTTTGTGATTTGACCAATCATATCACCCCTCGCAGTTTCAGTGTTTCCAATAAAATTGTTTCTCGAGCGCAAGTATTTATGTGAAGAGGGGTCATTCATGAGTGCCCCTTGTGAAGCATTTATGGCTAACTATGACATCAAATACAGTAACTTTAACCGGTATTGCATGAAAATGGCAAGCATAGAAAAATATAGGGGAAACACCCTGTAGTCATTTCCGATCGGTAAGGGAAAGTTGGTAGCTAATCGGTAGATGTACATGTAACTTTAGTACTAGTGGTTTAAGCAGCAACAATGAGGAGCGGTCATCAAATGTGAAGATAAAAGTTATTAACAGCTAACCGCTATGCATTAGACATGAAAATTGGTGGGAAAGCATTTGCAAAACATTTATTAACTGCTGCAGAGTGCAGTGTCATTTGCACTAGTGCTACAAGTACACTAATACATTTTCTATTGCTGTAATATAGTTTTTATAACTAACAACTTACATGGAAACGCTCACCGAAATTTGAAACTAAAGTCTCATAAAGTTGAATGAAAGTTCTGATCATGATAAAGTTATTGCGTTTTGTTAATTGACATGTATCTGAGGTGTTTGAAAAAACATCACTACTCAGGTAGTTGAAAGAAAGTCGTGTAAAAAAGTCTTAGTTTTTCTCTGGAGTCTGTACATTAACTAGTCCTGATTGCTGATAGGTTTTGAAGCACTGAGTGGCTTTCAATTAATAATGTTTTTGCTTAATCTATCGTGATGCTCAGTGAATATTTAATATCTTCTTTGCTTTAATTGTCTTCACTTTTATATCCATTTTTGATCATTTTGCTTAATTATTATTATTATTATTATCATCATCACCATCATCATCGCCGCCGCCGTCACCATCATCATTATTATTATTATTATTATTATTATAGTGAAACGATAACTTTGCCATGGCACCACTTATGTAGGATCTGAGTGAATAGCTTAATAAATGAACTGCAAGAATAGATTTTTAACTGGTCTTTCAGGTTGCTCTACGCGGCATCTGTCTATAGCACTCAAATATACAGATATGTACACACCAGTTACTAGCTAATGCTTTCAGAAATATATAATACTAGTAATTGTAGTTGTAGATGATTGATAATAACAATTATTAGCAAATAAAAAAGATTATTAAATATTATTGATAATTATATTTAATAATAATAATACCAATAATAATAAAAAATGCTATTATTATTAAGAAATAACAAATGGCAATAATAAAAATCAATTATAATAAACGACATTAATTAACTAGAGCAATTAATATTTCTCAATAGTAAACAATAATTTAATAACGGAGACAGCAGTAGTAGTAGTGGTGGTAGTAATAATAAGAGTAGTAGCAGTTACACTTCTACTTCTTCTTACAAAACGCTTTTTCTAGTAATAGTTAATAATAAATAATAATATACAATAATAATAATATTATTATGATGATGGAGATAATTTATTAATTATAATAAATTATAATAAATAACAACAACCACCAAACAATAATAAATAATAATGATTTAATAATTAGAAGAATAACAAATAATTTATTATAAATAATAATTAGTAAATAATTATAATAATTAATTTAAATTAATAATAATAATAATAAATATTATTATTATTAAATATTATTATTATTATTATATTATTTATTATTATAATTTATTATTATTGTTAATTATTATCATCACATATACACATAATTATAATAATAAAAGAGTACATAATACTACTACTACTACTACCACTACTACTACTGCTACATCACATCATCATCCACCACCACCCACAGTGAGCCATGTATGACTGGTAACAAACAGGAATTGTAATAAAAATAATTAAAAAAAAATTATAATAATAATAATAATAATATATATAATAATACTGTATTATATATATTATTATTATAATTTTTTTTTAATTATTTCTAATACAATTCCTGTTTGTTACCAATCATACATGGCTCACTGTGCCACCACCACCACCACCATCATCATCATCATCATCATCATGGGATGGCTTGTTGATTTGAATTGAAGTTGTTGTTCTTCATAGCTCAAATAAAAACCACTACGATATTTGGTACGTTGGCGTTAAATAAATCATCAAGAGTAAATGAATTAGTAAAATAAAGTTGAAAGTTCAATATTATCACAAAACTACTGAAGTAATAATTATTATTATTATCATCATTAAACTCACACGAATCCATGTAACGAAGATTGGTGCTTTCCAGGTCATATGGTCTGATCCAAGGTCAAAATGGGCTGAGGAGTTTTGTTTTGGTCCGTCGTGTTACTGCCTTGTCGATAAGGCCCGCTCCAAGTTTGTCGTGCCATAACTATACCACCGTAGTGCGACTCTGTGAGTGTTTGCTTGTTACCAAGGAGTTATCGTTTTTGGAAAGACAACTCTGGGTTAAAATAAAAAATTAGTGTAACGTGGCAACAATATTTTTTATAGTTGATTTAACTCAAATAAACTTAACTTTGCAAATTTGAGTTAAAATAATACTCTCAATTTTTTGTTTAATCCAAGCATCATAAAAAAACAGTAATTTTGTTTATATTTCAATAGTATTGCATGTTCCCGCAACATCCGGTGATATCCTTTTCTGACTGGTGAGTGATCATGATTATTGTCAATATTTCACTAGCTTTACGCAATCTGAATATCAGAGATTTAGTACCAAGCATCTATGGGTGTTTACATGTGAAATATTGCCATGTCATCGCTGACAGTCTAATCTTACACTGTTGACTTGATTTTTAGCTAATTGTGTTGCTTTTTCAGGTCGTAAAGATGGGTCGCCGACCAGCAAGATGGTAAGTTCAGTTTAATTATTTTCTGTGTTACGAAGATTTTGTCAAGTAATAGATGCTATTCTATTGCGTGTATAGTGCTATATAAAGCAATGGTATGAGTTAACAGCTAACATGCTGTTATTTTCTTACTACTTATTTCTTATCATTATGTTTTATACATTACAGCTACCGCTACTGTAAGAACAAGCCATATCCAAAGTCTAGGTTCTGCCGTGGTGTACCAGGTATGTTGAATCTGATATAAGTTAAAGTATGGCAGTCTTTTATTTCATCAATTATGTTGATGGCATTGAAAATGGGTTTTTCATATAAATTTTCAGATCCAAAAATCCGAATCTATGATTTGGGACGAAAGAAGGCAAGGGTTGACGACTTTCCTTTATGCATCCATTTGGTATCCGATGAACTGGAGCAGCTGTCCTCTGAAGCATTAGAGGCAGGTCGTATCTGCTGCAACAAGTACCTGGTAAAGAACATAGGTAAAGACTCTTTTCACATCAGAGTGAGAGTGCATCCTTTCCATGTCCTCAGGATCAACAAAATGTTGTCCTGCGCTGGAGCCGATAGGTAAGAGTTGAGAACAGATGTTACGTGGAACTGCGCTAATTGTGCTGCTGATTTCAGATTTATCTAGTTTCTGGTTTTTGATGATGATACGATTAATCCATTCTCAGAGGTTTGTGTGATCAGTCAGCACTGGGGCATTGTTCTAATGTTATGGCTGTACTAAGTAATAAACCTGAGTTTGAAGGTTCTCTTTGGCTCTTGTGCATTCTCTGTACAGTCTCCTGGTGCTACTGGTCATGCAGGGAGATGTTAGCGCTGTCTCTTGAAGCCAAGACGATTATTAGCTCCTGAGAAAACCAGGAATATTAACTTTTACATAATATTGCATGGATACCTAAAAGTTCATGAGTAATCCATGGTAAACTTTGTGTGCAGGCTGCAGACTGGTATGAGAGGTGCTTATGGCAAGCCTTTGGGTACATGCGCTCGTGTTAGCATTGGCCAGCCAATCATGTCTGTCCGTGTTCGAGATCAACACAAAGCTGCTGCAATTGAAGCTCTCCGTCGATCCAAGTTCAAATTCCCAGGAAGACAAAAGGTTTGTTGTCATGTTACTCACTATTTATGTATTTGTTTGATGCTGTGTGTCTAAAACACATTTGTAAATCTGAGATAAAGCCAAAGTTGAGTAATTTTTTGTAAATTCAGTAGACTTAAAATACATGTTGTTATCATTTCGAGTATTATATATAATGGTACTTGTTTGTCTATGGAGGATGACTGCATTGTGTCAGCCAGATACAAATTTTTATGGGTATTTTTAGTTTTATATTATTTGCCATTTGTTGGTGTTCATGAGAATTATTTGACTTCAGTAAAAACTCATGTTCGTACAAATTTTGGACAAAGAAGTTTATGCACATTTTTACCAACTTGCAATGTTGCATCGCGTATTACTGGTTTTTGATGATGATACGATTAATCCATTCTCAGAGGTTTGTGTGATCAGTCAGCACTGGGGCATTGTTCTAATGTTATGGCTGTACTAAGTAATAAACCTGAGTTTGAAGGTTCTCTTTGGCTCTTGTGCATTCTCTGTACAGTCTCCTGGTGCTACTGGTCATGCAGGGAGATGTTTGCGCTGTCTCTTGAAGCCAAGATGATTATTAGCTCCTGAGAAAACCAGTAGTAGTACGCCATGCAGTAGTGTTTGTTTGTGAGGATATTTGATTTGCTCCTCATAGTAATTTAAAACTTTCTCTGTTTGCAGATCTTTGTTTCCACCAAATGGGGATTCACCAAATGGGAGAGGGAAGAGTACGATGATATGAGAGCATCAGGTCGACTTGTGTCTGATGGTGTTGGAGTACAATACAGAAGAGAACATGGACCTCTTGCTCTGTGGAAGAAAGAGCGATCATAGACATTACCTGTAACCTGGTTTTGTTGAAAGAGAGCAATAAATTATTACTAAAGTCTCCTGTGCCGTTCTGCTTCGAGGAGTTTATTTAGATTATTTGGCCTTACTAGTTACAAAAGTTGTCCTGTTTCAGAGAAAAGATACGGATCCAATTCCGCACCGCTGTGGAATTGATAACTTTTTTTCTTGGTAAACAGGGATATAGGTTTTCATATAAATTCCAGCCTTGTTAGTGAAAGTTCCTTATTGTTCTAGTTGTAATGATGTGCACTCTAATGGCTGATCATTTATCCCACCGTTTGAGAGTTGTCCATTCTTGATTACTGCTTGAAGCGCAGTTAGTGAACTCGCTCAAATGAAACTTTGATGGTAACTGGCAGAGCTAGAGTGAAACATTGATGCTTGAAACCTTGGTATTGAAGCGAAAACTACTCCGTTGCTATGTATGCACCAGCATCTTCCACAGCTAGTGAATCATTTTTGTGATGTTTATTTTGCTGCGCTGGAACCTAGACAACATTACTTTTTATTGTACAAAATCACTTGTAATATGTATGCAAAACAACCACAATATGTGCATAGTGCTGAAGACATTAGTATATAAACCGCAACTGTCAAGTCTCCTGATTTGCCATGGACCCACCTGATTTTTTTGAGTAATAATTTTCTCCACTCATGACCCTGAAAACACCAGAAAATTGAATCTCCTGAAAACTATACCATTATTTTTCTATTCAGCAAACAAAGCCTTTGAGATGGCTCAGGTAGACATGATTTTCAAAAGGATCCTTTTACACACAGCTTTAGTTTGTACTTGTACTGCTTCCCATGTTCAAGTTCCATCAAACAAACTCCTTAGTTCCATTTACTTCAGCAGTTGGCTTTCTGAACTAATAAACAAAAGAAATTGTTGTCTTTGTGTCTCTACAATCATCCCATTGATACTCTCAAACCCAGTGGTGATTATCTGAAGCAACAAGTCCAACATCTCTTTTTTTCTCGAGCCACCATGACAGGTATGCTACAAAGGGGGTATTTATACCCTCTTTGTATGCTATGAACTACGCTCTCTCAAATAGCCAGGGTGGCTCTCTATGAGCCTCCCCAACCCCTTTGCGACAATAGCCGCGCCCACATTGAGAGCCAGCCCTGGCTATCTCTCAAAAGGATACCAATTAAGAGTTGTCTCACCGTGGTGAAATGGAATAAAAATAATAAATGGGTTTGGTTATATTGAGTTTGCTAAGCACACTGTAAACAGAGCCACGAATGGTTGACTGAAAAATTATTATTAACACAAAATAATATAGCTGTGGTGATAATGTTTGGTTAGTTTGTTGTCTGGTCTGGTTAAACAAAATTGAAATTAGTAATGGGCACGGGAGCTAGCACATCTCCTGAGGTAGGCGTGGCTCTCAACCCCAGGGTTCAATATGCTTCAAAACTAGCTCAGTCTGGAGGGAAAGTGAGTCAACCAACAACTACTACTAACTAAGTCTAGCAGTATTTATTTTTACTAGTTATTTGCAACCCACTTCCACACCACTTCTTGCAAATATGGGTGTTAGTAACCACCAATATTTAACTAATGCACTAAGAAATTCTACTTACTAACAACTAAGTAATTAGAATTTATTGGTGTATTATTAGTAGTTATTGATGCTAATACACCACCAATTGTTTAATAAATAACCTAGAGTTCAGAAATCATGAGTATCTAACACCAGAATAATAATAAATACAAACATAATGATATAACATCACTAATACTACTACTAGCAATTGTCATAATGCTGTTGAAACTTTTAGGCTCATCTGATAGATGTGCCAGTCCTGGTAGATCTTCCTGATGGTACAGTTCGATACAGATATGTAGCCAGGCAACAACCTGATGTGAATGACTCAACACTATCGTTGCACGAGGGACCTCATCGAGGGAACAAAGATTTGGATCGAAAAAAGGGCTATTTCTTTCACGCCCGATTAGCTGATTACAGCACAGGTGCTCCTTAAGCTAACCGATACTAGTTGTTTGTTCACATAACAACATCAAAATAAATTTTGGATCCAAGGCTTGTCGTGATAATGTTATCTATTTATTTAACCTTGTCATTTTTGTTTCAAATGCATCCACAAGGTGTTGACTAAACACGACGAAAAAGCAAGATTTGTTTATCTGGCTTTTCTAAGCACGCTCTGTTGTGTTGTGTGTAATGTCGGATCCCATTTATCTTCTCACTCAGCGGTTCATGTTGTAGAAGCCAATGAGGCAAAAGCAGCAGCTGAACATAAATTAAAATATGTCTACAAAGGGCCACACGCTGCCAGAAACAAGAAGCTTTACTACGTTACTGGCAAGGGAATGCACGCATCAGGTAATGCTGTTTTTTCTTGAATTGTTTTAGAGTTTCAGTTTGGCTGGAGTTACAGAGACCTGGTAAAAATGAAATATCAATTCATTATAATAGCTCGTATCTTAACAAAGTCTATCCCACATGATGCAGTATGAAAAGTCTCTAATCAATTTATTATTACGTACAATTTTTACTTAAGGTGTCATAATTAAATCGTGAATTGAAATTTTTTTTCGGGTATTCTGTATTCTATATTTCTGTTTGTTCAACTTATTTTTTGCAGCTTCAGTTTGAGGCATAGCTATGTGTTTGTTGTATAAGTCAATCCACCCAATGCAGAAGTTGTCTTTCTTTTTCTATCAAAATTGAGCTACGTTGAGCTATATACACAACATTGTATTGTTTATTGTAGAGCACATGGCAGCTTACTCAGATACTGGTCTGACAACTCCAAGCTGGTCAGATACTCGTAAGCAGCCACATCATGTCTATTACAGCCTTGAACCGCACATGGAGGGTAAATAACACTTAACCTTTGTGTCTATGGTGTCCATTGGCAATGGCTGCCGTATGTTATACTTCTAAACCTTCTCAGCGGTTGGGATTGATCACATGTGTACAGGCATTATTTCTCGTTCTGCCTTTATATCTCAGTGAAATGTACTATATACTATGTATTATTACATGTATGTAACAAAATATTGTATGCTGTGTGTATATATGCCGTTGTAGAAGAAGTAAGTGGAGACGATTCCATGGATGTAAGTGAAGATATCAACTCCAACGCCCCAATAAGGTGAGTGTCTGTATACTCTAGCAGATACACTGTATGGTAACAGCTTTTACATAGTAATCATGTTGTATGAAAACTAGCAGGAACAGCTTTCAAAGGGTGAGGTTTTATAGTGGTGGATGGGATTTATAGTGGTGGGCGGGGTTTTATAGTGGTGGGCGGGGTTTTATAGTGGTGGGCGAGGTTTTATAGTGGTGGGTGGGGTTTATAGTGGTGGGTGGGGTTTATAGTGGTGGGTGGGGTTTTATAGTGGTGGGCGGGGTTTATAGTGGTGGGTGGGGTTTATAGTGGTGGGTGGGGTTTATAGTGGTGGGCGGGGTTTTATAGTGGTGGGCGGGGTTTATAGTGGTGGGTGGGGTTTTATAGTGGTGGGCGGAGTTTATAATGGTGGGTGGTGTTTATGGCGGTGGGCGGGGTTTATAGCGGTGGGCGGAGTTTATAATGGTGGGTGGGGTTTATAGTGGTGTGTGGGATTTATAGTGGTGGGTGGGGGTTTATAGTGGTGGGTGGGGTTTATAGTGGTGGGTGGGGTTTATAGTGGTGGGTGGGATTTATAGTGGTGGACGGGATTTATAGTGGTGGGTGGGATTTATAGTGGTGGACGGGGTTTATAGTGGTGGGTGGGGTTTATAGTGGTGGGCGGGTTTTGTGTTCCTGGCTTTCATTTTCACTCACACCCCCTCCCCCAGAGAGCCACCCTTGTTATATGAAACTTGTAGCTATTTTGAAGTTGTGTTCCCTTGATTGAAGATAGAGATTTTGCTGATGTTCACTGTACAGTTATACTAGCTATGAATTCGATGGTGGTGTGTTTTGTACAGTAAGTAGTTCACATCAGCCAAAGTTTTGTGGCGTTTTAGTCGATTTAGGATTCTTCTGCATGGCATGTATTATATAACATGTACATGACAGTGTGTGGTAGGTTTGTATGTTTTGTATATTATTATAAAACAGTGTATTACATGTAAGTTACAGTATGTGGTAAGTTTGTATGCATTGTACTACACTCTTCAGCATTGATAGTTATTTCAACATCTTTTTTTAAGTATTTTGAACTAGTCCAATTTAGTTATCTGCTAGATATTTAGTTGTTATAAGTCATATTATTGCATTTGTAAATACGTGGAATTAAAAGAATTTACTGCAGAATTCTAAATTCGAGTTTCTTCAAGTCTCTGAATGAAACTAAAGCTATGCCAAGCACAGTTGTAAGTATTATTCGATTTGAGGTTTCGTTCACCGTACAAAAACTAATAAATATACGATAACATAAAACTAAGAGCTGCTATCAACTTTAGCGATCAAACACTGCAGCAATCAATAGGCTACTAGCAGAGTCTATTGACTCTACACTCCATATCATACATGATAGTTTAGTTAAATAACAACTGATATATACACCTTTTATTATATCGTCCATTTTAATACTTTCTTTTAATGCTTATCAATTCTTTCATTGCAGTTTAACTGTCAGTCGAAAGGAAACAATAGACGATGTAAAAGAGAAAATTTCTATGCGTATTTTAAAGCCCACCACACAGGTTCATGTATTCTACCTGTACCATGAGATTAGGTGAGTTACACTCCTTTTATGTTTGCTTATTAGCTCCAACGTTTAGTTTCCTGTTTGTTGTGTCCTTAGGGACCAGAAATCTTTCAATTTTAGCGTATCGTTTAAAGTTGATTAATGCCATTTAGAAACATAATCATTAACCATTGGTTAGCAATTTCTATCATACGTTAGAGGATTAAATTCACATTTTAAACTAAACTGAAATTGTGTCTAAAATTTGGTAAATAGCTATAAAAAATTGAGTTCTTCTCTTTCTGGCTATACAATTCGTTTGTGTTTTTTTTTAAATGTTTCATTTCATTCTTTTGTATTCTTTTGTATTCAATACAGTTTTGATAGTCAGTTTTTTCTCAGATGATTGATTATCTTTTGTTTAATTAAAAAGGTTGATATTTTCTTTGCAGACCCCAAACAAATATAGCCACTGCAGTTGGCAATTTGCCAGACGGTGGCAAGGAAAAGTTTAAAGTTCAACTAGTTAGGCTTCCAAACTAGTAGTACAAGTGGACTGAGTAATTCTATCTATGCATATTTAGTTGTAACTCCATACTGAGTCAATTAACTCAACTTTAGTCTCATTATTTGAGTTCTCAAGAAATCAATAACTTGATTGTATGTTTGCATAGACCCATTAAATGTCTCGTATCTTACTGATTTATGTCTTTTCTACCAATAATATATTTTTTCATAATATTGTGAAAATATAATATATAAAAAATAGCTGTAGTATAAAACATTGAGTGCTTGGCAGATCTGTAGCTACAAACAGATGTATTATATATGGTACAAATAGCGACGGAATATCAACATGAAATACAACAAAAATTGAGCAACTACAAAGACTTAAGGCACTTGGGAAACTTGAGCTACTCAGGTTATCAAGCATCAGTTCTGTGCACGGATTCAACATTTCAACATCGATTGCGGCTGTTGATCTAAAAACGAAAATGGTTGTTAAAAATTTTCTGACATTTACTTCGGTGTTCAAGCCATCGTGATAGACTTAGTCTGGCTGTAGTGATCCGTTAAATTGTTGGCGTAATAATACGGAGGTTTTTCTGGTTCAAGTAGGTGTATCCTGTCCGATTTCATGACGTCTTTCTGTCTTATCCTCTCTCTAAACGCAAACTCTTGGTGCTGAGCGAGTCGTCCTACCTTGGACTTAAATACACTTTCATGGCCGTTTCTGTGTTCAGCTTCGTGAAACTTCTGCACCTCGTATCGACCCGCTCCAACAGAGTTAAAGTTGCCAGTAAAGAACCTCATAGATCGTTTGTCGTTACGCACAGCTTCAGATAGAAATCCTGCCTTGCCGTGATTTTCTGGTTTTGGATATGTTATCTTTGGATCATACGAAGTGGGGCCTGGCAGCTGGGCAGCGTTTGGAATCGGTACTTGGCTAAGAGTTGAGTAATATATTCTTTCCGCTTTTTCAGGGTGCTGCTCAGTCTTACCGAGCTTTCCTTTCTTCACATTGTTGTACGCCTCGATGTCATCTGTAAATGATTTCAGGTTGTATTCACCAGGGCCTAGTGTGGAGCTACCAAACTTTGCCAAGTGGCCCGTTTTGATTGGCTTATTTCTGTCAATGCTAAACAGTTCGTAAGGCCCTCGCTTACTAACTTCTCGTTCTTTCAAGACTTCAACCGAACTCTTAAAGTTATAATTACCGGGACCAAGATGGCAGCCAACGGTTGGTAAATCTCTTTTACCGCTAGTGGCAGCATCTAGCATTCCAACCGTGCTAGTAGATTTTCTAGCTTTCTCCTCGACGCCAGAATGGGGTACTCCACCCTCTCCATAAGTCCCTGGTCCTGGTGTCTTTTCTTTAAAAGCAGATTTCATTCGTTTTCCTAGATATCCACAAATCCCAATCGTACTTTTTGGAATTTCGTCGCTAACTTCTTTAAAATCTTTTATGTTGTAAGATCCAGGCCCAAGTTTTTTTGCTAGCAGACGTCGAGCTTCCCATTGGTCCTTATGCAGCAGATGAGGTAACGCTGCCAGTCGTTTCATTTCATATTCTCTGGCCCAGCCGGGTCCTGCGGAACGGCAGTCAACTGCTTCTGGCTTGAAGCCTCCTTGCTCAATGTCGTACAATCCTGGACCTCTTTTCCTTGTGATATCATCCATCGACTTGTGGCAATAGTTTACCTGCAGTCGATGATCAAAATGTTTTATACCCCAAATGCAACAAATCATCGCAGATGTTTGGTTGAAAAAGACAAGTTGAAACATATTTATAGGTAGAGGTTAAAAAAACTTACCTGCGTGTAAGAAGCAGGCATTTTACTGCCTGGATGAACTCCTGCTACGTCAAACCGAGGAGTTTGCGTGCCAAAAGGAGCCCCATTGAATTTCTTCTCTAGCTGTGCCATGTCGACTGCACTCTCGTCTGCACGCACAGAGGAAGATAAGAAAGCAGGGTGCTATCATTCACACGAAACCGTGTACCATTATATTGTATGGCACACTGCACTACTGTACAAGCTGTTCTAATGCAACAGTGTTGCCTAGCAACAATTGATAGCCTTAGACAATGGTTGTTATTGTATTGTATATTATTATATAATATAATGTAATGAATACAACATTGAGTGCTCTTACGGACCAGTGGCTAATCACTAAAGAGGCGGGCTTTCAATGCCCGCCTGATGAACACAAATAATAAACTGTAAAGACCTGTTAGTTAGGTTTGAAATAAAAAACCTAACTAGCAGAACTGCTACTTTTTACAGTCAACTGTTTGATTGCCATTTTTGTTTTAAATATAACAGATTTTAAAAACATCTGCGTCCACTGTTTTGAAGAGAGAATAGACAGCAATCAGATTTAGTAGTGGGAATTAATTTGGAATGTTGAACTTTGGGCAAAAATTTAACAATTCAGCTGGTTTACAACTAAAAATTGGTTCACTTTGACACAAGGGCAACTGGTCAAACAGAATACTCCTAGTTTGCAATAGTTTGGATCATAGACTGAGTATATGAAAAGTATGTTTGGATACGCTGAAGTGGTATAGCTTCCATTTCCAATCATACATTGGAGTCGTTTATTCTAAATTAAAAAGCAGACAACTTCCAAAAACAACAGCTGATATTTTTATGATCTCGTGTATTGAAAGTTGAAACTTAACAAAGCTTTGGAATTGTTAGACAAATCATTAGTTATCTATACAAAATATGAGAATAAAGGGTTAGTATATAGTATAAGAAAATGCAGTGATATTTACATTATATAAATTGGCACCAATCAGAATTCCTAATGCACCTGCAATCAGGTCATACATTGTAATAAGTTTATAAGAAAATAAGGCATTTGATAGCACCAAAACAGGGAGTGGGTATTTATGTAGCCTTGACACCTCAATCATCGTAAGCTAGCGCTATCTGTGACAAACTGTTGCCATCGTCTCCTAAGTAAATATAATTCATGCTGTCTTTGGACAATGCGAAACAATTTGGTCAAAATCGGAAAATAGTGTATAACAACAAGAAAAAGTGGAATCGGAAATGACCCCTAGTTAATCAATATGCATATAAATTGTAAGTTTTCCTGATTAATTAAAAATAAATAATAAAAAGTAGTCTGCACTAAATCATCTATATGGTCCAGAAGGTTGCTCCAATATTGTGATAGAATCTGATGAATATACAGCCTTTTATAGAATGCGGACATGCACTGTGGTTGTGATTACATAATAAAGAAAAGATAACTCCAGCCAAAGTATTTATAAAGGGCTTTTCTAGGAGTCAAACTCTGTTGCTGGTACGTAGGAGAAGCCCTCAAACGCATTGTCACAATCCTGAACGCTCGCCATAAACTCTCCATTGTGTGATCTGCCCACTGATTCTACAAAATTATTTTACAAATTAATCTCCAGCATTTATAAAAACGTAAATATTAAAAAAACTAAAAGAAATTATATATATTTTACCTGGAACTGGTTCTCTTGTAAACTCAGGGTCAAAGTGTTTCAGGTCCATCGGATCATTCTAAAACATGTGAAACAATTAAAGCAAATTTGAAAATTAAAAATTGTGTGGAGGGTTTGTTTATTAATCTCACACGCTGTAAGACTCTAGCAATAAATGCCATCATCAAACATCCCTCAAACAGGGAGTTGTCCACTCACAGTGTTTGGATTGTAGGGAGGGGAAATCTCTTTCTTGTCTAAAGCTACCCAGTCTATGCTAGCAAAGAACGCGTGTCCTTTAATAACAGCAGCGCTGTCTGCACCCAGCCTCTTTCTCATATCCTTCTGCAGCAACTGTAATAAAAAATAATAATACAAAATAATATAAAAGTAAATATAAATAAAAACAAATATGAAATAGTATGTGATGTGATATTTTAATCCTTTCAATTCAATAGTTGTTTACTTTTTGATTATTAATACTTATGAATGTTATCAATTACTTATTATTATGTAATTTAATATAATGTATTATTATTGCTTGATTTTGCTCATATTAATAGAATTAATATTAATTAATTGTATTATATTATATAATAAAACTTAATAATTTATAATCATTTATTATCTTTTACTAAAAATGATGCTTGATAGTTACTATAATAACTTTCGATTACTTATTCACAGGGCGGGAGTCGCGATAATTATGGTAGTGATTAAATCTATTTTTACTAGCAAATTTTGACCACAAAATAAATTTATATACTTTGACTCCTGGTACACATGAGTTCAATATAATATATTGCCTAAAGTTTGATGAAATCAACAGGCTGAAATCTATAATAGTCTGAAGTAACATTTCCTTAATCGGAGTATGGTTTGAGGTTATCGACCCATTCCCAGGCTTCCAAGCAAAACAAGGCAATATTTGGCAGTTCCACATACATCTGAGATATTTAATGTTTGTGAAGATAAATGTGATTGGCCTAACTTACTCCAACGAGAATATCCCTTCCTTGATTGGACACTGTATTTCGTAGCTTAAGGGGCTTATGTAAAATGTTGTCGTACATCTCAGCAGTGTCTCGGCTGTAGAACGGAGGCTAAAAAGAAGAGAGAACTCATGCAATAACTGTAAGATGATATAAGAACCACTCCAGTATTCTATCGAGCACGAAACTGTTCTCCACTAACCAGCAACAATTGGCTATTAATTCCTGCCCACCATTTCTTGGAAATTCACAGTCCATAAGCTCAGAATGACATCTGAAGCCAATAAAACAAATTACAAACGAAGACAAGTTAACATAGACTTACCAAACCATAGAGCATTTCATAGAGTACGGCTCCTAGACACCACCAGTCAACAGTTCTGTCATATGGCTGCTTCTTTAACACTTCTGGTGCCAAATACTGTCAAAAACAAAAACATGCTGCTTATATATACAGTCAAATAATTATTAAAAAGTGTTTTATAGCAAGCATTTTGATACGCGGTAGAGGAGTACATAGAATATCTAGGTTGTTAAGGGGGACAGAAACAACTGACCGAACGCTATCTACAACCAAGTCAATACTTATTTCAAAACTATTACTTCTCACCGTGGTAACCAAACAAACAACATATTATCAATCAATTCTAAAATTCCACTAATGTCAGAGTTGATGTATAGTAGGCAGAGACTAAAGGAGGTCTCAATCACTTCTGTGACAGGTATAGCTACGTTAGCTATGAATAATATCTTTGTGTGAACTTCTTTGCTGCGAGTCGTGAAGTGACGCGCGTAAGATTGGAGCTCCAACATCCCATCAAATACCAAACATAACATCTTATAGGAAGTTAGTTGTTTTAAAAACATAATTTAGCCTCATTGCCGATAGGTAAAAGCCTCACCTCAGGAGTTCCACAGAATGTAGACGTTGTTCCATAGGCCTCCATTCCTTCTTTACACAAGCCAAAGTCTGTCAACTTGACATGACCCTGCAGGGAGAGCCATTTACATTGAATAATGCCAAAGCACAAAAATGCAACAAAGATTCATAATAGAATTTTTCTTAAATTTCTATTGACCAAATGCAAAAACTGTAAAGAATTTTAAAAACACTTGAGCTAGATAATTATATGTAGAACAATATAGAAAAGACCGACTTCAAATACAACATAACTGTTTCCACCAGATTAAACAAACAAACTAACGACCGGAATAATCTGGTTTTATAACCATGAGCATAAATCAAGACTGTGGAAAAGAGATAAGTAATATTTATGCGTGTAGCAAATGTGGTGGATATATATTAATAAATGATTCACTGAAACTAGGCGAGTGACTAATTATAAAAACAAAAAACTTGCTTCAGCATTCCGTGAATCATGACTAAAATAAAAACATTTACTTGGAAAGCTTAAGGTAGGCTGTTCCGCATCCTGCTAGGTGTTGCTCATCACAACAATAACACAGAAAAAGCGCCACTTTGTGTTTATGTGAAGCAAAAACTTTCGGCATAGTGCAAGGTACATATAAATAATAATATTTACAAAATAAACTGTGAAGGTGAAAACAGAACTTCTTTACAATGTCGCAACAAAAGAAGAAAAAAAGTGGAAGTGGAAGCGTTTTTGACACAAAGAAAGGTGTGGATCCGCGAGAGGATGTTGATAACCCAAAAGGTAATGGAAACCATCCATTGTCTAAAATATTAGCCATTAAACTAGAACATGAGAGCATAGATGTACAAGAGGGTAGATTAGACACCCTACCTGATGGTCAAGCAGTATGTTCTCAGGCTTGAGGTCTCTGTATATGATGTTTAGGGAGTGGAGATAGCCAATAGCACTCACCATCTCAGCCGCATAAAACTTAGCCCGAGGTTCTGTGAATGTTCTTTCTCTTTGCAGATGGAAAAAGAGCTGTAAGAAGAAATTCATTTAATGTGAAAGCAGGGGATGTCATTGCCTCAGTTGCGCTATAAATTATCCCCTATTGCACTACAATAACTACGACAACAAGAATATTGCAATTGTTTATTCGTTCTTCAGCCAAGTTTTAAGGTTCCCACACGATTGTTGCATGCAAACTGCGTAAGCAAAAGAGTTAATAACAAATTCTTGAGTCAACAGATGCCAAAAGGGACCAGCTGGGGTTGGCCACGCCACGGAAGGTGAACCGGGCAATTAGTACGGAGATTACAGCTGCAAGACTGAGGGAATCCCAGAAATGCCGCAGACTTGGCACCAACTAACAGCAACTATTGCCCTGGATGACAGCCAATGGTGAGCTCATTGCCAACTAGTACAAGTTGGACATTTCCCAGTGGCAAAGGCTTCCCGCACTACACAACTCAGTCGACAGGGATTGCTGATGGTGCAGTTATATAACAGAACTGCTAGAGGGTATTTGTGATCACATGGCAGTTGGACGCAGGTTCAAATCCTGTTTGAGATTGAATTTTTACATTATGATTTTCAACGTTGGAAGTCAGCCAAGCAGCTAATAATCTAAACTTTTTTGATTAGCAAAGTTTTAGGATTAGATATAGCCAAAAAACATAAAAATTTTAGTAAGAAAAACATTGAACCAAAATTTTGCCACCGCACTAATGAGAAATACATACAAATGGAATTTATATTACATACTAGCAGATGTTTCGTGAGTCACTCAACTCAGTCACTCCCACATACTTGGTGAGAGAAACCAAAGTAATCGTTATAATTTTATGATTGACTCTAGAGAATCCTACATTCTCACCTCCCCTCCATTGACATAGTCCAAGACAAAATAGAGCTTATCCGCTGTCTGGAAGGAATAATGGAGACCAACGAGGAATGGATGGATGACATTTTTTAGAAGTACGCTCCTTTCAGCCATTATATGTTTTACTTCATTTCTCTTTCTAATCGCTGCCTTTTGCAACACTTTCACGGCATATATCTCGCTGTCTGCTTTCTGTCTGGCCAATAGCACCTACGAAATCACAAAATTTATGTTGATTACTAAATTCTTGCATGAGTTACATCACATGTTACATAGCTGTGCACATATCAGTTTCATTGCTTAAAAATGTATAGAAGAATTTAGTGAGTCATGCGCAACTACACAGAAGTGCGGATTAACTTAAAACTGTTTGCTAGTAAATAACCTACTAACCTTTCCAAAACTTCCTTTGCCAATAACTTTGAGAAACTCAAAATCTCCAGGTCTCACCCTGCAAGCGACAACAAAAATATTTATCTGAAACGAGAAACTGTAAAGGAACATGCCACGCTCAAGTGTGTCACATTTCAAATAGAACGATATAGCTGTGGATCTATCAATAATCTATCAATGTTTGGGTGGTTACTTACTGTGTCCGTTCTGACGGTCCCAAATTGACTTTGTTCTCTCCATCGAGCTACAAGGAAATAAAAAAATAGATCAATATGAATATAATACCAAAGTATGTGCATGTGTGTGTGGAAGTCAAGCGCGTATCAAGATGTCTTCAGATGTTTATCTCGTACATAGTAATGCCTGGTCGAGGCGTAGTGAGATTTGTAGCCAATCCAAAAACAAGTCGCAAAACAATTATTTTGCAATTTTCCTTAAAATTTAATGACTAGCCTTTTGAGAACTGACTAGACTGATTGGACTGACTGAACTGACCGGACGTAGCTCAATTTGATTAAAATAATAAAAAAACCTGTTTCATGTTATTTTTTCACAGATTCACATTTTTTGTGAAAAAACTTTTTCTCTCATCTTTCTGAAAAAAACTGACTTGTAGAATCTGAGAGAACCCCAGAGAGAGACTTTCACTGGTTGCATTACTCTACTAGTATACACTTGTCCAGGCATCTCCATAAATCGCATCTCAAGATATGACTGGCAGCGTACAGATGAGCTCAAAATCAAACAAGGGCAGATGACGCGCACATAAGGCATTTTCGGATCGAGAACGCTCATGCCAAAATGGGCGAAATTTTCGTTTTTCGGCGAGTACAAAACCTGTTTTTTGGAACGCTATGCTGAACGGTGGTTTTACCGTTCAGGGGGTTGTCCACCCTATGACGTTCTTGATCCGAATGCGTAGAGTTCTCCTATAATAAATATTTTTGCAAATAATGAGCCCTTTTACGTTAGTTACAATAACAAAACAAGAGTGATGAGGCCTCAAGTTTCACTACTAACAATAATAATAAAATAAATAATAACAAGTCTTGAAGCATGTTGATGTTGAAATTATTTTTGGACACATTTACTGAGGATGGTGAATTAAAATAAAATCGTAATAAATAATTATAATATAACAAAAATGTATGATAATAATCATTATTAATATTACTGTTATTCAAATGATATCATCATTAATAATATTATTATAAGTTCTTATAGTTTTTTTAATTATTTTATTATACTTCAGTTAGTACAAAAAAAAACAATTATTCAAATATCCAAACATCACCAACTGATAATAAACATTGTTAAAAATGAAAAATAGTAATTAGTAAAACACATAAGTAGCTGGTAATAATTATAAAAATTATTATTTACTTTTTTTTTATAACATATAACCAAAAAACTGTCACCTCAGCAGGATGCGTATTTTACTATTCACTGCGACACTAGAAAAAAAGAGGAAGATAACTCCGATGAAGAGAACTTTGGATTTTGAACGTTCATGCATAGAAATTACGCCAGGAACGAACGTCAAAATTGCATTCGGAAGCGCTTTCCCGTGCCAAATTTTTCAAGGCATGGACGTTCTTGATCCGAAAATGCCTATAGAGCAGTTTGCAACGTTTAAGTAGCAGCAACTACTTCAGTGCTGTCCTGTAATGGCAGCCTTATCTGAGAATTACGTAATACGCGCGTGATATCTCTATGGCACTAGAAGCTATATCTACTCACAATATAACTACCTGTTGATAGCAGTCGTACGCAGCACCAAATCACACAACACCCTTGTGATAACTGCTTTACCTACGGACTTTGTACCTAGTCTAGGTTCTAAATTACTGGTAAAAGTGGGTGGTATTTTTGTTTACCCTAAGTAGATAGGTACTAAGGTTATTTTATAAATGCTATAGAGATTAGTTAGCACTGATAGCTGTCCACTGAGTATATTTATGTTAGGATGAGACGTTAGAAGAGACCACACACTACATAGCTGGTGCCTACGAGTCAGCGTTAGTTAGTTTTGTACTCACTTGTGGAATGTTTGAATTCTCATCAGTAGGACTTTCTGGTTCATCTTGTAGAGGCATGTTTTTGTCCAGGTTGAGAAACAGTCGTACATCAGGCCTGCAGATGAAAATTTTATTCAAATTTTCGATGTTTGATTGAGTCAATGAGATAGAGGAAATGCAAGCGCAAGATGGCCGAGTGGTTGGTTATTGGCATACCAAGAACAACGTTAGTGGATGTTGAGCAATACCACATGACATTCTATCAAGTAGAGTGCGACGGACCGAAATTAGCCTGACATTTCTCTAGAAGGCTACATTAACATATCTATCCCATCTTTTGATTAATGCCAAAACCCTATGAATAATATTATGTCACTGGGTAGACGCTGCTCTTCACAGATACCCGCAAGAAAACAAGCAGATTACGGTGAGATGAGAGAGGACAGCAATGGGGTAGCGTCTGCCAATCATCCTAGTATAATGTCGGTGAATAGCAATTTCTCCCTTAAACTAAACCACATGCATTCCATGGCAGTTTCTGATCAAAAATCACTTTTGGCATGTCACCTTGAGGTTAACCATGACAAAAGATTTAATATAATATTCGTTCTCCACCACAACATTGTATTAACTCGCTATCCTGCTGTACCTTTTACCAGGACTGCATTCATAATCAGGGCTGATCAACAATGTTATGACATTATGCAATAAAAAACCAACCACGGAAATATAAAACAATATAACGAACAGGAAAAAGACTTTTTTACTAAATATTTTGGTTAAAAACGATCAAAACGATCTTTCTAGGAATCGCGGACTAACAGACAAGAATGCTGTTGCACAAACTGATAGTTGTGTTTACGATTTTCTATCTGGCCGAGCTAATCCCAGCCGAAGAATGTTTGGAATGTATGTGGTCAGGCTTGGCTGGTGATAACAAAGGTAAGTATTTGGTCAGAAACACTTGCCAAAAAATGCACAGCGTATCGCGTGTGAGCAAACATTGCAACGCGGAGTTGTCTCCAGGTAATGCGGGAAAAAAACAAAAAGAGGAGAATTACAGTAAAATATTAGAGATTTTCTTAGATTAAATAATTATTTTGATGGCGCTAATAATTAAACAAAATGGCGCTCTAAGCCGACTTCTTAAGGCAGGCATGTGTCAGAATGCAATTTGAGATCATCTCATGGCTAAATCAGTGAGGACTTACATCACGCTTATATAATAATTTGGTGACAATCCCTCCCTCGTCCACCCAATCACAAAAAATACAAAACAAACCAAGAAAAGATATCAAGATTGCTGAATTGAACCGCAAATGGTGAGAATCAGTTAAGCGGAGCAATAAATGAGCATTGAGAAAGAAGACATTTATAGCACTTACAAAGCGGAAATCTCTGGATGTACGATAATCTTCTGTATGACATCATGTAGAGCTTCCCTTCGTTGCCTCACAAAGTCCGGATCAAGATTACGGAACAGCCTCTTACCAGGCAACTTAAAGCCCAAGTCTGGATATTGCCTTTTTAACTAACAAATAATAATTATTATTAGTGCCATAGCTGCCCCAAGGAGATGACAAAGAAGGACATACATAGCATTGATCAGTAACAAGGCAGTTACCTTTGTGCATAGATTCTCAAATTCACTGTATCTTCTGAATATGAACCATTGCTTGCCTTTGCACACCACCACCACTTTGTATACCTGCGTACAAAAACAAACAAGACATTGGTGTGTGGCCATCGGAAGTGTTTATAAGGCCACCCAAGAAGGCATATGTCTATTCACAAGCAGATATCAGCTCAATGAGCTGTATCTGTTACATAATATCATAAAATGAATGAATTTCGGTTCGCAACCCCTGATGAAAAAACATCGTATATTTATTTTTTTATTTACAAGAAAAAATGTAGTGAACAACTGTTGCATTATCTGTTTGGTAGTGATAAGAGGCAAATTTGCCAATCATCGGGTCATGTGACGCTATAGCTGAAAGGGCAATGATAAGGTCACGCAGTGATTGATGGAGCTAAGGACAATGGGTGAGGGACCAATCACAAAGTACAAACAAATAATAAAAATAACAACAAATTGAGTACTTCCGACTAGATTTTCAAAACAAAGTCTGATAATGTGATAGAGTTCCGCGTGCAGAGATCAGTTAAAGCAATAGAATGTTTCCTTGAGTGCCAGGCGTAGAGTACTAAGTAGTACACATTCATATACTACACAAACACTAGGGACAAAACCGCATAACTCACTATTTACTTCAATCAATCACACTGATGACCTTCCACAATTTGGAGATGAAACAAGTAGCCACACGGAGTTTTCTTTTATCGTTGACAACTATTCTGGATGTGACGCACTACCCCATCCAGGCAAAAGACACAAAACAATAGCAAGTTAATTAATAGACCCGTTAGAAGGACATTAATGTACACATACAGGTTCAACGACTAAAAACTACGCAAATACAAACCAGTTTGAATTCCAACAGCAACTTTGATAAAACTTAAAGGAACAGTCAACATCTGCCAAGTATTGCAAAAAATTATACAACTGATAATAATTAAAAAGGTCATGTAAAGGTTACTCACTGTGAACTTTTTGTTCTTTTCCCAAGTTTCGCTGTCCGAAATGCTAACGACAGCGGTACTGTGACTCATTCTGTATCTTGTATGGCTCACTGAAGCTCCTGAAGTATAAAATGACGTCAGCAAGTTGAATATTAACATTTTGTATGAAGTTTTATTGCACTTACTACTACCAAGTTATGTTTGCTTAGACTTGATAAGAACTGACACCTTCCAAATCGAAAATGCTACATTTAAGAGACTGAGGCATATAGCTGTTGAAGTTAATTTATCAAGATTATGGGCAGTGTTGCTGTAAAACAATATTAAATAGGAAATGCTGGATACTTATCCTATTTAGTGGAGTTGAGATGGTTGCTATTATATTAGACAAAGACGTCTTGCTAATCACTTTACTGCACCATTTGTACCCAATGCACAAATCCCTAGCAATCAATTGTTAATGACATTTCTACAGATAAACTGATGGTGTAAGCATTTCAGTAAATAATAATAGTTTTAACACAAAGAGGATCGGTATTATAAAAAGTCTTTATAAAAGTCAGCAAATATGCAAAGTCACTTATCTATTGCAGCAGCAGACATTGTGAAGAGTGGAATATTTGGAAACTACCCAAAAGATGACTCTGCAAAAATTCCCATTATGTAACTCCAGCTAATCAAGTTTGAAAACTACGTGTATGCCATTGTTTCCTCCTATTGCATTACATTGAGTGCTGGCTATATCTCATTGACACTGTTTGAATGTACCACTTTCTTCTTGCGCTCAAGTCAACCAATTATTTATTACGATCAGCTGAAGTGGCCAAACTTCAAGGATATGTAGTCGACAACACGAAATTTTGTGTAAGCCAACTAGATGAAAATAAGATCACTGCTCAGCCACCACATGTCTTAACTCGATATAAAATGAAACAAACACACAGGTAAAAACTTGGGATGATCACCTACTGATGAGGTGAATGGGTTACGTATAAAGTCAACTAACTTTCATGTTTACAACTTTGTAGTTAAACTTCGCGTAGTAATGGTAATCTAGGAAGAGCCCATTTCTGATCAAAGCAACTGCAACTAGGTTCACATTGCTTCAACACTATGAGCTGAAGAGCTGACTTAACAGTAGTAAACATTTTCTTGTTCTTTTGGCAAATTATTACAGTGGCCACCAAAACTGGAAAAATAGTTCAACAGAAAAAAAAAAACTCTGTCCACATTTTGCATGTCAAAACTACTTATTAGTGAATTCACAGTGTGCTGGAGTTCAATGATTCTATATTATAATATCAACTAAAAAAACCCAATGATTATTGTCGATTATCCTCACACAAAAATAACATTACGACAGGCAATAACAACTTCTTACAACACGATAATATCCTACGATAATAGAAAAAAATGAAATGCATGAAAAAACAGATCGAACGACAAATATTATTATTATTCGTTGATCATAGATCAATTATTGTTGTTAACTGATGTTTATTAAAAAAACAGCAGTAGTAGTGAGTAGTTGTTATTAATTGTCTGTCAGTTGCAGAGCAAAATCTTTTGTCGATACGCTTCATCAATACTAAGTAATGATTACAATAATAATGATGATGGCTTTGAAAGAACAAGTCCTAAGCTGTTGTTTGTGGTTGTTGTTCAAACAACAACAACAGAAAAATAAATAATCATACTACTTAAACTGCTTTTCTTATAATCAATTATTAATTATTTATAAGAAAAGCAGTTTAAGTATGTTAATTTATTTTTCTCTTGTTGCTGTTTAAACAACAACCACAAACAACAGCTTATGACAACTATATAATAATATTAATAAATGAAGTTAATACTACTATTGTTGTTGTAACTATTATTATTATAACAGTAGTATAATAATTATTATAATAATATATATAATATATTCAATCTCTATCCTATTAGTTTTATTAATAATCGTTAACAATCTTATTACTAACTATTAGTGCTACTTGTATATCTTATTCTTATTTATTATCATAAAATAATAATAATTTATGATCTGATGATGATATAAACCCCAACAACAACAACTACTTTTATCATCATCATCATCATGGTGGTTGGTGCTTCTTGTTGAAACAGTAATAGACTTACTGAGCAAACGAAGTGATAGAAAAAAACTCTGAACAGCTTTGCTTTATTAAGTTTGAGAGAACGTCTTAATTAATGCTCACTTTTTACACAACTAACTAAAGTATTGCTACTGCTACAGCTAATAAATATGATAATCACGTTTAGGATATGGAAATTTGATCACGCCCAAATGAAAATATGAAATGGGAATTCACCGATAAATGGCCTTGACAACCACATACGACTCGATTATTGGTTGATTGGTGAAGTTAAGGCGTTTTATTGGACAACACAGTAAAATAGTAGCCGTTTCATAAATATAAAATAATATATCAGATCTCCTATGTTCATAAACTTTGATATTTTAAACTCCCAGGCTAATAAATCCCATAATGCACCAGTAACATTCCATTATGGCGCCTGTTGCTGAGGTGAAAATGCTACAGCACAAAAATACGAGTTATCTAATCACTTAGAAAACAATGGCTGAGCTATTTTATTACTTATCCCCGATTCTTCTCATAGTTTTTGTTAGTAATGATAATGCCAGGTTAATCGCTATATGTTTATTTATAGTAGTTATTGATCGCATATATAATTATAGTAGTAGTTGTTTGTTATTATTATTTATAATAATAATAATATAATAATAATAATATAATTATTATTTTTCAACTATCAATTAATTATTTTTATTAATTAATTATTATTATTTATTATTATGTACGTAGTATTATAATTATTGATTATTAATTATGTATGTATTAGGCCATCACAACTCACACTTTAGATCTGTGTCCGAAATTTCAGAACATGGGATGAGGCAGGGAGGCATTTTATTTTATATTTTTTTATTTTATGGCTAAGCATCTCAGCCATGAGGGAGGTATTTTATTTTATCCTTTGTCGGTACCCCGATGAGGGAGGGTCATTTTTGAATTTTATATTTTACCAGGTTGAGTGAACAGGTGCGAGGGAGGCATTTTATGAAGCTCGACGATTTTATACTTTACCAAAATGGAAAACCAATTGCGGGGGGAATTAGCTTTTGACCCTGCTTTCAATTGAAGGGTGCCGCTAGAGTCCTAGCGAACATGGTCAGGAATAATTGGCTATGGCCTATAAATCATGTGCTCTTTGGTGGCGGCGGTTATAAAATGAATGCGGGCTGAATTATTTTACATTTTACTATTTTAAATGGCTGGCACATAGATGTGAGGGAGGTATTTTACCATTTTCTATTTTATTATTTTATTTATCTTACTGATTCCGTGCGTGCGTGCGATTTTGCATTTTATCATATCCTTATACCACGTGCGGGCGTTGACACAGATCTAAAGTGTGAGTTGTGATGGCCTTATAATTATTAGCAGTAGTTGACGATGTAGCTAACTCTTTAGAGTCATCTATCTATAATAAGACTATTATAATAATTATTCGCTGATGATGATGCACTGGCCTACAACATCATCATCATGGTCGATGGTGAACACAGTGAGCCATGTATGATTGGTAAAAAACTGGGGTGGTAATAAAAGATAATTAAAAAGTTTGTTGTTATAATTTAATATATATAATAATAATATTGGTACCAATATTGTTATAATATATATTATAAAAAAAAATTTTAATAATTTTTTATTACCACTCCTGTTTGTTACCAATCATACATGGCTCACTGTGGTGGTGAACAGCCCAGAGGATCATGATAAATTCCAGCAAGATCTGAACAATTTTTAAAAGTGGGCTAAACAAAACCATATGCAATTCAATGTCGCTAAGCGTCAGCCTGTAGCTTTTAGTAAAAAACCTAATGTCGGACCAACATACACATTGGACAACACACCATTAATCCAAGTATCAAAGTTTAAATATCTAGATGTCAATATATGCAACCATTTCCACTGGGATTCACATGGTTACCAGTAAGGCCTCCCAAAAATTGGGAATGATCAAGAGAGCCCTCCATGATGCTCCTATGAAACTGAGACTTGTGCATCTCCTTTTGTCTGCCAGTCCTGAGCTATGCTTCGGAGGCTTGGGATCCCCACTTGTTTAAGCATGTAGAACAGATGGAGAGAGTACAGAGGCAGGCGATCCGATTCATATGTAGCCTACAAGGAGTCGTTCGTATCACAAAGGCTAGGCTGGCTCTCGGATTGCCCTCATTGAAAGAGAAACGGAGGGATGCCCGTCACAAATTGTTTAGTAAAGTTGTCAGTGAAAAAAGTTCTTTTTTTAGGGCTGAATTTGAAAACTACCAGAATTTTTCCCAATCCAGTCATCTTACTAGATCAGTGGTTAGGTCAGTGTCTCCGGTACAAGTTTGCAATACGAGTTTCATACACCAAGGCTTTTTCTGTCGCACTTCCAGAGAGTTGAGTGCTCAGCCCAAAAGATATTGGTACTGAATGTTGAGCTTTTATTTGCTTTTTTATGATTTTAGTTTTGATAACTAACACGACGTCTCCCCTTCTCCACACTCAGGGGTCTAGGAGATCTACACAAACATAACATAAGTGGCGGGTTATAATAAAAAGAAAAGGAAATGGTAATAATAGTAGTATACACTAATAATAAATATTATTATTATTATTTTGATAATAATTACTTCAAAGCTAAGCTTTTTAACAACTAGATTTCATAGCGATGGTGGTTTTTTCGATCATTCATTTTCTTTTCCACATACATTATCATAATTAAATAATTAACATACACACGATAAAAACAAATACAACAATGGGATTTTTTTAGCTCATACAAGAAGAAGACCACTACCAAATTTTTTTGTTGTGGTTGATGTTTAACTTTCTTACAATTTTAAACAGCAAAAATAAATGGTTCCACTACTAATTATTTAGATAAATAATTATTATTATTATGGTCTATTATTCTTAGTAGTATTACTATTGTAGAACATAAATGATTAATTTTTTCGGTAGTTGTTTTCTGTATTATTGAATTATTATTTATTAATTATTAATAAAGATAAATATAGTGGTGATAATATGATAATGATATTTTATGTATGTATGAATGGCACAATGCTGTATTATATGTCAAAATTAAAAAAGTAACTAATAACTCATACACTCTAATTCTTCATGACTAAACCTTTCACTCAATTGCTGTGGATACGTTGTAATTACCGTTGCTATTTTTATATAGTTCATATAGTTTGTAAATAGTTCATACTGTATCCAAGGCTTCATATGGTTTGTACTTTTCCAAACCTTTCAAATCATTTCAAAACTATGGTGCCTCATAACGTGAGACGGTTTCATTTTTAAAAGCATATGGACAGCTTTGAAGTAGTCTAGACAGTTTGCGAAGCATCTTTTACATTGAAAATAATTGGATAAATATAGTAAAATAGCCTAGGAAACGGTATCTCAAAATGGGTTTAATTATTATAATGAATAAATTTCTGGAATAACAGTTGCGGGATTTCATGCAATGATACTGCATTTCCTGTCCAATGAACGTTAAACTTTACAAAGCGAAGGGCTGTTTTGTACATAATCCAGACAGTTTAGAAAAGCACAAATCGTATGAACGCTTTAGAAATAGTACGAACCATTTACAAACCGTATGAACTATATCAAAATAGTCTGAACTGTTTTAAAATAATCTGAACTATTTGCAAAGCACGTAGTTTTTAAACAAAAAAATTATCGTCCTCTTTATAGCCTCTATGCAAATTAACTAACATAGACATAGATCTATAGACATAGAGCAAATTGACTGACTGTATATTGTTTAATATAGTCCCTAAAGTTAATTCTTATAATAGCATGATTAGGTTTTGATATCATTTATAATAGAGAGTTATTCCAATTTTTAAAAATGGTGATATAGCTAATCCATCTAACTACCGTCCAATTTCAATTTTACCAGTTTTGTCCAAAACTTTTGAAAAGCACATTAACAGCTGTCTCAAATACCATTTGAATCATAACAATTTGTTGCACAATTTACAAAATGGCTTCCGGGAGGGAGTTTCATGTGTTGATACAGTTCACAAAATAGTTGCAGAATGCCAAAAAAATCAAATTGACAAATGAGATTGCTGTTCTACTGTTTTTGGATTTCAAAAAAAGCTTTCGATTGCATAGACCATGGGACTCTTCTTCTAAAACTTATGCGTTGTGGTATAAATGGAAAGGTATTTTCTATCATTAAATCATTTTTAAAGGAACGATATCAACTGGTGAAAATAAGAGACGATGTTTCCCAAACCCTACCTGTCCATATTGGCGTCCCTCAGGGATCAATTTTAGCACCAACCCTTTTTGTTTTGTATATCGACGATTTACTCAAATTATTTTTAACATCTAAAACTTTAGCGTATGCTGATGACACTATCTTTTTATCATCACACAGTAACATCTCCACATTAAACTATAATTGCAATGACGATTTGACAAAAATCGCAAAATGGTGTGTTGAAAATAAAATGGTTATCAATACTGACAAATCACATTTTCTTTTGTTTAATTATCATAATAGTTTGCAAAGTTTCCTTGTCACTTTTGAAGGTAAAAACTTGATGCAAAAAAACAAAACTTTTGGGTTTTATGATAAATGATAGGCTCACTTGGGATGACCATATCTTAGTAACTGAAGCCCAACTCCGTAAAAACATAAACCTGCAACTATCACGAAACTATCTTACTAACAAATCAGCGAAAGCATTTTACTATCATTTTATATTCTGTCACCTGGTTTATGGTATAATTATTTATCACAATCTATCTCCTAAATACCTGTCAAAATCGTTATTTTTATTACAAAAAAGAGCTTTCCGATTAATAGCAAATGTTCATACCATTCCTCTTTAGTTAATTAGAACAAATGACATCGCCGCTTCAATTCAACTGTTACCATTACCAAAATTGGCTCAATATTTTACGCCAATCACTGGTTTTAAAATTTTTAATAACATTTTTCCTAGCTTTATTTCTGCTGATTTTACCACTAGTCGTAACTGCAATTTTAATTTTCGTAACTGCAAGAAACTTTATGCCAACACACAAGCTGCAATAGAAACACATTCATCTGCCACATTCAACCAACTGCCTACTTCTCTGAGAATCTCATAAACCCTGTCTGTTTTCAAATCAAATTTATTTAAATATCTTTTAAATACCGATGGCGAATTATTTTAAATAAACTGTGTTTGAGTAGACTTCTTTTTGTCTGTGTTCATTTTATATTTCTGTTTCATTTTTGATTTTTGTTTTTCTTTTACTTCTAGTTATGGCACTTTATGAAAAACATTTTTATAAAATGATATTGATGCCAATAAAGTATTATATATATATATGATAATATAAATAAATAATAATAATGATTTGTTTCATTTATTTTAATGAAATTTAACTTTTCAATGTTTAGTAACAAAAACATCAATCATAAGTGGACTGAAGGATGATTATCAATAGAACGATTTCTTAAAGTGTTCAGAAGGTTTGCAAAATTCGGACATTTTTGAAAGCATTCAGACGGTTTGGAAAGCGTTCAGACGTTTTAGAATGCAAGACATAAAATTTTCTGAGCCACCATACAAAACCGTCTGGATTATTTGCAAATAACTAACATGAAATGTTAGTTATTTCGTTATTTTTATCAATCACAGCTCAACAGGCTGTATAAATTTTGTGTGAAACTCAATGAAAGGCGCATATGATTCTTTTACTCTTTGTGAATAGCTTACAGCATAGCATGGATGAGACGACGTCGAGCAAGTTGATAGTTTTTGATGCTTCAAAACGTGAGATATTCAACATAAGTAATGGTCTAAAGTCGATGAACAAGAGGTTAAGGACAGCATGGAAGGTAGTTAGGTGAGTTTCGCATTGAAAAAACCTTTTTAAAAATGTTCTTGTATTTGGATTTTGTGTGTAATAAACGAACAACAATTCAAAAGAACCCGGTTGTGTTGCAGCAATAAAGAAGAAATAACGTTGGAAAAGTTAGCTTTGGCGCGAGTTTACATCATCTGTGGTCCTCGTGAGAAATTCACAGCTTCAGAGTTTGAGACTTTCAAACAATATTTAGAAAGAGGAGGCAGTATGTTTGTTATGATGGGTGAAGGAGGAGAGACAAAATACGACACAAACATCAATTATCTACTCGAGCAATTTGGAGTTATGATAAATAATGGTAGGCTTATGAAACAGCAACGGTACCCAATATTCTATTTAAGTGTCTTCTCTTGAAAAGTTTATTTTCTCATTTGACCAAAACTTTTATTTCCTGCCCATTTTAGACGCTGTCGTACGCACCAGCTATTATAAGTATCACCACCCAAAAGAAGCTCTAGTCGCCAACGGTGTCCTCAACCGTGGCATCGCAACTGCTGCTGGCAAAGCATTTTCTACTGGCTCTGAAGATGGCAACAATCTACAGTATGTTTTGTCTTTTTATAACTTATTTTACTTTCTCTCTCTTAAAAACATAAATAATATGAATGTACGTATTTCACAACTAATAAATTAACTAATCAGAATGTTACAAAAATTTCAACTGAAAGTTCATCCGGACTTTACTGAATATTTTGTAAAAACACACCCTCTGCGGTTTGTTGTTGTTATTTTTTGTGAGTAATGTCGTTATAATAATTAATTTTTTGTGCTTTATTTTTTGCCTGAATTTTTTTACGCTCATTTCAAAAGTTGACAATTAGAATGCAATCTTTTTGGATTATGTCTAGGCAAATCATTTTTAACTGACCCTGGATTAATTTTTTGTAAAGAAAAAATAATTATGCGCAATATATAATTAATATGCAATATTTATAGTAAATAATATCTTTGCTTATTGTAGGGCGTTATCCTTCGTATATCCGTATGGAGCTACACTTAACGTAGCAAAACCTTCAACGGCTGTCCTGTCATCTGGTAGTGTGTCATTTCCTCTCAACAGACCCGTCTGCGCCTTTTATGCGTCGGTGAGTTAATCGTCTGCACATTTGTTGTGAAATCGGGTCAATGGATATTGGTCATTTTGTGTAGAAATGATCAAAAAACCAAATTGTT
Source organism: Cryptosula pallasiana (assembly GCA_945261195.1). Taxonomy (NCBI): domain Eukaryota; kingdom Metazoa; phylum Bryozoa; class Gymnolaemata; order Cheilostomatida; family Cryptosulidae; genus Cryptosula; species Cryptosula pallasiana. Next base: position 21,581,224 of record OX183133.1, on the reverse strand, counting down.
TCATCTTTGTAAAAAATGATGATAGACACATTTCTCTAGTGCCTGGAGGTATTGCAGTCTGTCCAATTACTCATCTCTGATTCTTATATTACATTTTTTCTTATTTTATTATTTATTATTTAGACGAAGAGTAAGGGTAAGATGGCTATCTGTGGCTCCGCCCACATGTTTTCTGACCAGTACATGGATAAAGAAGAAAACAGTAAAATATTTGTAAGTGCTTCAGTATCAGTGTAACGGCAGTCAAGTGGTTGTGATTGTTTGTGGTTGTAATGCTTTGCTCTAATTGACTATTTAATGCTATCACATGTTTCACATAAAGTTGACTGATAAACTAATATTGACAGGAAGAGGCTAATGGCAATGTTTGAATCACAAAATTCTATAAAAATAATATTTTTGTTTACTTCATTCTGCGGATATTTGTTTTATCTAGAAATGTGAAAACTTTGTCGGCCAAGTGCTTTATCTTTTCTTCAAGTAGAGATTTCGCAGGAAACAATATTTCACGAATGGGTCGATTTTTTTAGCTTTAATACCGCGTGTGACATTTTGTTTGATGTGGAAGGCTGATTATTTGACATCCACACGCCCTGACGGATGGAACTCGTCACCAACTTCAACAGTTTTCTTAAAGTTAATCTGATTAGCCAGTTGCGAAAACTTTTCTATACAAAGTCTTTGATATAATGTAAGTTTTCAGTTGAACTTTATACAGAATGTGCCCGGAGCTAAAACTGATGTATTTGTTTGGGGATGGTATCATTGTTATTGAAGCGTAACACTCTACTCTAATTGGTCAATTACTGCTGTCCTTATCAAAAAGTTTGAAAATTAAATTGAACTTTTAAATTTCAACATAAAATATTGCCTAATCAGCGATATCGGTATATTCATAAACATATTGATTACCAGCGCGGCATAGATATAATGTAACCTGTCGTGTGATTGGTCTACCTACAGGATGTGATAATGCAATTCCTCACAACAGATGACTTACAACTCAATGCAATAGATGCCGATGACCCTGAGGTAAGCGAGGGTCGCTGACTCTATCCCTTCGTCTCCTTGTATCCAGAAGTTTTGTTTTTTACTAGCTTGTATACTTAGAGAAAACACAACTGCAGCTCTATTTATGCTGCAGATATCCGACTACAATGAGCTGCCAGAAGTAGCAATGCTCGCTGACTCTGTGAAGTCATGCCTGCAGGAGAGTGATGACATACCGAGAGATTTCACCAGACTGTTTGATACAAAACTCTTCTCTCTAGACACATCACTCGTCACTCCAGCCTTAAAGTAGGCCATTTCAGCCATTTCTTTGGCATAAACAGCTTTCCTTGACGTTGTTCCTGTTGTACTCAATAGAATTGTTTGATTGTAGAGCTTACGGTTCACTTAACACACCACACGAGCCTCTAGGAGTTATCACTCCTGAGTTTGAGACTCCTCTACCTCCCTTACAACCAGCCGTAATACCTCCACAGTTCAGAGAGTTGCCTGCCCCTGAACTTGATCTCTTCGATTTAGATGAACAGTTTTCAACGGAGAAAGTTCGATTGGCACAAATTACCAACAAATGTAAGTATTTCCTTTACCTTCCCATTTGACTCTGTCGAATCAGTGACAAGCCGAGAGATGATGCCGCTGATGTGTGAGCGTGTGTTGTAGGCACTGACAGTGACCTAGAGTACTACGTGAGGGAATGTGGAGATATTCTAGGCGTGACAAAGAACTTGGCTGTCGACAGCAGGGATGCCAAACACATCCTGGAGTACATCATGGCTCAAGTTGTAGAGTTCAAGAAACTAAACCAGGTAGTTTTAAACTGACTTTATTTAAACAAAACAAATAATAATAGTAATCGCCACCACTCTACTAGATACATAGTCAGACGCCCCATTTCTATGTTGAAATATTATTTCTAAACAAAAAACATGATTTTCTAAACCAATAAAGATTACAAAATTTCAGGGTTTGCTTATTTATTGTCGTTAGTGAATCATCTTTACTTTCTGCAGTATCAGTAGGGTTTGAGGTGGTTTGTTGTTATTTTGTGTTTGTTGTCTTTTCAGTGATGCAAAATATCACATGGAAGGTAACACCGATGTAGGATTGTTTTTGTTGCAATATCCACACAATGCTGCAACCACTTATTTATTTTGCGACACACAATGTACACATCTATTTACTCCTACTTACCCCTGGTTATTTAAATAGTTGCTTCATCCACTCCTGGATGTGTGTGGAGCCCATTGGGTGTGCAAATGTCTCTTCAATCCACCCCTTCCCGCTTTCTCTCCAACTCTCACTTACAGTCTCAGCATGTCCTGATGATTGCTTTTTATGTGAGTGAAATAGAAAAATCTGCTGCTTGTAGGATCGTGACCACCTGGTGGGCTAGCTAGAGCAAAGGAATACTGAAGGACTCTATAGGGATGTTACCGCTAGCATTGAGTAAAGCACTAGTCCCATTTCTTTCATTTATCTTTTTGAGTCTCTAATACTGAGTTGGAGTAACGCATGCACCCGTCCATCAATTTCTTTCTGGTATTATATTATATATCAATATATATGAAATTTTTTACAAATAAATGCTTATACAGTGTCATTATACAGAGATATTGCTAGTTCTTTGGAACTTTAGACTTGGTTAGAGCAAGGTACACTGGTTGTTAGAGCAAGGTACACTGGTTGTTAGAGCAAGGTGTACTAGTTGTTAAAGCAAGGTACACTAGTTGTTAGAGCAAGGTACACTAGTTGTTAGAGCAAGGTGTACTAGTTGTTAGAGCAAAGTGTACTAGTTGTTAGAGCAAGGTACACTAGTTGTTAGAGCAAGGTGTACTAGTTGTTAGAGCAAGGTGTACTAGTTGTTAGAGCAAGGCACACTAGTTGTTAGAGCAAGGTACACTGGTTGTTAGAGCAAGGTGTACTAGTTGTTAGAGCAAGGTACACTAGTTGTTAGAGCAAGGTACACTGGTTGTTAGAGCAAGGTGTACTAGTTGTTAGAGCAAGGTACACTAGTTGTTAGAGCAAGGTGCACTAGTTGTTAGAGCAAGGTGCACTAGTTGTTAGAGCAAGGTGTACTAGTTGTTAGAGCAAGGTACACTGGTTGTTAGAGCAAGGTGCACTAGTTGTTAGAGCAAGGTGTGCTAGTTGTTAGAGCAAGGTGTACTAGTTGTTAGAGCAAGGTGTGCTAGTTGTTAGAGCAAGGTGTGCTAGTTGTTAGAGCAAAGTGCACTAGTTGTTAGAGCAAGGTGTACTAGTTGTTAGAGCAAGGTGCACTAGTTGTTAGAGCAAGGTGTACTAGTTGTTAGAGCAAGGTACACTGGTTGTTAGAGCAAGGTGTACTAGTTGTTAGAGCAAGGTGTACTAGTTGTTAGAGCAAGGTGTACTAGTTGTTAGAGCAAGGTACACTAGTTGTTAGAGCAAGGTGCACTAGTTGTTAGAGCAAGGTGCACTAGTTGTTAGAGCAAGGTACACTGGTTGTTAGAGCAAGGTGTACTAGTTGTTAGAGCAAGGTGTACTAGTTGTTAGAGCAAGGTACACTGGTTGTTAGAGCAAGGTGTACTAGTTGTTAGAGCAAGGTGTACTAGTTGTTAGAGCAAGGTACACTGGTTGTTAGAGCAAGGTGTACTAGTTGTTAGAGCAAAGTACACTAGTTGTTAGAGCAAGGTACACTAGTTGTTAGAGCAAGGTGTGCTAGTTGTTAGAGCAAGGTGTACTAGTTGTTAGAGCAAGGTACACTAGTTGTTAGAGCAAGGTACACTAGTTGTTAAAGCAAGGTACACTGGTTGTTAGAGCAAGGTACACTAGTTGTTAGAGCAAGGTGTACTAGTTGTTAGAGCCAGGTGTACTAGTTGTTAGAGCAAGGTACACTAGTTGTTAGAGCAAGGTACACTGGTTGTTAGAGCAAGGTACACTAGTTGTTAGAGCAAGGTGTACTAGTTGTTAGAGCCAGGTGTACTAGTTGTTAGAGCAAGGTACACTGGTTGTTAGAGCAAGGTACACTGGTTGTTAGAGCAAGGTACACTGGTTGTTAGAGCAAGGTGTACTAGTTGTTAGAGCAAGGTATACTAGTTGTTAGAGCAAGGTACACTAGTTGTTAGAGCAAGGTGTACTAGTTGTTAGAGCCAGGTGTACTAGTTGTTAGAGCAAGGTACACTAGTTGTTAGAGCAAGGTGTACTAGTTGTTAGAGCCAGGTGTACTAGTTGTTAGAGCAAGGTACACTGGTTGTTAGAGCAAGGTACACTGGTTGTTAGAGCAAGGTATACTAGTTGTTAGAGCAAGGTACACTAGTTGTTAGAGCAAGGTGTACTAGTTGTTAGAGCCAGGTGTACTAGTTGTTAGAGCAAGGTACACTGGTTGTTAGAGCAAGGTACACTAGTTGTTAGAGCAAGGTGTACTAGTTGTTAGAGCCAGGTGTACTAGTTGTTAGAGCAAGGTACACTAGTTGTTAGAGCAAGGTGTACTAGTTGTTAGAGCCAGGTGTACTAGTTGTTAGAGCAAGGTACACTGGTTGTTAGAGCAAGGTACACTGGTTGTTAGAGCAAGGTATACTAGTTGTTAGAGCAAGGTACACTAGTTGTTAGAGCAAGGTGTACTAGTTGTTAGAGCCAGGTGTACTAGTTGTTAGAGCAAGGTACACTGGTTGTTAGAGCAAGGTACACTGGTTGTTAGAGCAAGGTATACTAGTTGTTAGAGCAAGGTACACTAGTTGTTAGAGCAAGGTGTACTAGTTGTTAGAGCCAGGTGTACTAGTTGTTAGAGCAAGGTACACTGGTTGTTAGAGCAAGGTACACTAGTTGTTAGAGCAAGGTGTACTAGTTGTTAGAGCCAGGTGTACTAGTTGTTAGAGCAAGGTACACTAGTTGTTAGAGCAAGGTGTACTAGTTGTTAGAGCCAGGTGTACTAGTTGTTAGAGCAAGGTACACTGGTTGTTAGAGCAAGGTACACTGGTTGTTAGAGCAAGGTATACTAGTTGTTAGAGCAAGGTACACTAGTTGTTAGAGCAAGGTGTACTAGTTGTTAGAGCCAGGTGTACTAGTTGTTAGAGCAAGGTACACTGGTTGTTAGAGCAAGGTATACTAGTTGTTAGAGCAAGGTACACTAGTTGTTAGAGCAAGGTACACTAGTTGTTAGAGCAAGGTATACTAGTTGTTAGAGCAAGGTACACTAGTTGTTAGAGCAAGGTGTACTAGTTGTTAGAGCCAGGTGTACTAGTTGTTAGAGCAAGGTACACTGGTTGTTAGAGCAAGGTACACTGGTTGTTAGAGCAAGGTACACTGGTTGTTAGAGCAAGGTGTACTAGTTGTTAGAGCAAGGTATACTAGTTGTTAGAGCAAGGTACACTAGTTGTTAGAGCAAGGTGTACTAGTTGTTAGAGCCAGGTGTACTAGTTGTTAGAGCAAGGTACACTAGTTGTTAGAGCAAGGTACACTAGTTGTTAAAGCAAGGTACACTGGTTGTTAGAGCAAGGTACACTAGTTGTTAGAGCAAGGTGTACTAGTTGTTAGAGCAAGGTACACTAGTTGTTAGAGCAAGGTACACTAGTTGTTAAAGCAAGGTACACTGGTTGTTAGAGCAAGGTACACTAGTTGTTAGAGCAAGGTGTACTAGTTGTTAGAGCCAGGTGTACTAGTTGTTAGAGCAAGGTACACTGGTTGTTAGAGCAAGGTACACTGGTTGTTAGAGCAAGGTACACTGGTTGTTAGAGCAAGGTGTACTAGTTGTTAGAGCAAGGTATACTAGTTGTTAGAGCAAGGTACACTAGTTGTTAGAGCAAGGTGTACTAGTTGTTAGAGCAAGGTGTACTAGTTGTTAGAGCAAGGTACACTAGTTGTTAGAGCAAGGTGTACTAGTTGTTAGAGCAAGGCACACTAGTTGTTAGAGCAAAGTGTACTAGTTGTTAGAGCAAAGTACACTAGTTGTTAGAGCAAGGTGTACTAGTTGTTAGAGCAAGGTACACTAGTTGTTAGAGCAAGGTGTACTAGTTGTTAGAGCAAGGCACACTAGTTGTTAGAGCAAGGTGTACTAGTTGTTAGAGCAAGGTACACTAGTTGTTAGAGCAAGGTGCACTAGTTGTTAGAGCAAGGTACACTAGTTGTTAGAGCAAGGTACACTAGTTGTTAGAGCAAGGTGTACTAGTTGTTAGAGCAAGGTACACTAGTTGTTAGAGCAAGGTGTACTAGTTGTTAGAGCAAGGTACACTAGTTGTTAGAGCAAGGTGTACTAGTTGTTAGAGCAAGGTACACTAGTTGTTAGAGCAAGGTACACTAGTTGTTAGAGCAAGGTACACTAGTTGTTAGAGCAAGGTATACTAGTTGTTAGAGCAAGGTACACTAGTTGTTAGAGCAAGGTGTACTAGTTGTTGGTGCAAGGTACACTAGTTGTTAGAGCAAGGTGTACTAGTTGTTAGAGCAAGGTACACTAGTTGTTAGAGCAAAGTGTACTAGTTGTTAGAGCAAGGTGTACTAGTTGTTAGAGCAAGGTACACTAGTTGTTAAAGCAAGGTACACTAGTTGTTAGAGCAAGGTACACTAGTTGTTAGAGCAAGGTGTACTAGTTGTTGGTGCAAGGTACACTAGTTGTTAGAGCAAGGTGTACTAGTTGTTAGAGCAAGGTACACTAGTTGTTAGAGCAAAGTGTACTAGTTGTTAGAGCAAGGTGTACTAGTTGTTAGAGCAAGGTACACTAGTTGTTAGAGCAAGGTACACTAGTTGTTAGAGCAAGGTGTACTAGTTGTTAGAGCAAGGTACACTAGTTGTTAGAGCAAGGTACACTAGTTGTTAGAGCAAAGTGTACTAGTTGTTAGAGCAAGGTACAGTAGTTGTTAGAGCAAGGTGTACTAGTTGTTAGAGCAAGGTACAGTAGTTGTTAGAGCAAGGTACACTAGTTGTTAGAGCAAGGTACAGTAGTTGTTAGAGCAAGGTACACTAGTTGTTAGAGCAAGGTGTACTAGTTGTTAGAGCAAAGTGTACTAGTTGTTAGAGCAAGGTGTACTAGTTGTTAGAGCAAAGTGTACTAGTTGTTAGAGCAAGGTACACTAGTTGTTAGAGCAAAGTGTACTAGTTGTTAGAGCAAGGTACACTAGTTGTTAGAGCAAGGTACACTAGTTGTTAGAGCAAGGTGTACTAGTTGTTAGAGCAAAGTGTACTAGTTGTTAGAGCAAGGTGTACTAGTTGTTAGAGCAAAGTGTACTAGTTGTTAGAGCAAGGTACACTAGTTGTTAGAGCAAAGTGTACTAGTTGTTAGAGCAAGGTACACTAGTTGTTAGAGCAAGGTACACTAGTTGTTAGAGCAAGGTACACTAGTTGTTAGAGCAAGGTGTACTAGTTGTTAGAGCAAGGTACACTAGTTGTTAGAGCAAGGTGTACTAGTTGTTAGAGCAAAGTGTACTAGTTGTTAGAGCAAGGTGTACTAGTTGTTAGAGCAAAGTGTACTAGTTGTTAGAGCAAGGTACACTAGTTGTTAGAGCAAGGTACACTAGTTGTTAGAGCAAGGTACACTAGTTGTTAGAGCAAGGTGTACTAGTTGTTAGAGCAAGGTACACTAGTTGTTAGAGCAAGGTGTACTAGTTGTTAGAGCAAAGTGTACTAGTTGTTAGAGCAAGGTGTACTAGTTGTTAGAGCAAAGTGTACTAGTTGTTAGAGCAAGGTGTACTAGTTGTTAGAGCAAAGTGTACTAGTTGTTAGAGCAAGGTACACTAGTTGTTAGAGCAAGGTACACTAGTTGTTAGAGCAAGGTGTACTAGTTGTTAGAGCAAGGTACACTAGTTGTTAGAGCAAGGTGTACTAGTTGTTAGAGCAAAGTGTACTAGTTGTTAGAGCAAGGTGTACTAGTTGTTAGAGCAAAGTGTACTAGTTGTTAGAGCAAGGTGTACTAGTTGTTAGAGCAAGGTACACTGGTTGTTAGAGCAAGGTGTACTAGTTGTTAGAGCAAGGTACACTAGTTGTTAGAGCAAGGTACACTAGTTGTTAGAGCAAGGTACACTAGTTGTTAGAGCAAGGTACACTAGTTGTTAGAGCAAGGTACACTAGTTGTTAGAGCAAGGTACACTAGTTGTTAGAGCAAGGTGTACTAGTTGTTAGAGCAAGGTACACTAGTTGTTAGAGCAAGGTGTACTAGTTGTTAGAGCAAGGTACACTAGTTGTTAGAGCAAGGTGTACTAGTTGTTAGAGCAAGGTGTACTAGTTGTTAGAGCAAGGTGTACTAGTTGTTAGAGCAAAGTGTACTAGTTGTTAGAGCAAGGTGTACTAGTTGTTAGAGCAAAGTGTACTAGTTGTTAGAGCAAGGTGTACTAGTTGTTAGAGCAAAGTGTACTAGTTGTTAGAGCAAGGTACACTAGTTGTTAGAGCAAGGTACACTAGTTGTTAGAGCAAGGTGTACTAGTTGTTAGAGCAAGGTACACTAGTTGTTAGAGCAAGGTGTACTAGTTGTTAGAGCAAAGTGTACTAGTTGTTAGAGCAAGGTGTACTAGTTGTTAGAGCAAAGTGTACTAGTTGTTAGAGCAAGGTGTACTAGTTGTTAGAGCAAGGTACACTGGTTGTTAGAGCAAGGTGTACTAGTTGTTAGAGCAAGGTACACTAGTTGTTAGAGCAAGGTACACTAGTTGTTAGAGCAAGGTACACTAGTTGTTAGAGCAAGGTACACTAGTTGTTAGAGCAAGGTACACTAGTTGTTAGAGCAAGGTGTACTAGTTGTTAGAGCAAGGTACACTAGTTGTTAGAGCAAGGTGTACTAGTTGTTAGAGCAAGGTACACTAGTTGTTAGAGCAAGGTGTACTAGTTGTTAGAGCAAGGTGTACTAGTTGTTAGAGCAAGGTGTACTAGTTGTTAGAGCAAAGTACACTAGTTGTTAGAGCAAGGTGCACTAGTTGTTAGAGCAAGGTACACTGGTTGTTAGAGCAAGGTGTACTAGTTGTTAGAGCAAGGTACACTGGTTGTTAGAGCAAGGTGTACTAGTTGTTAGAGCAAGGTACACTAGTTGTTAGAGCAAGGTACACTAGTTGTTAGAGCAAGGTACACTAGTTGTTAGAGCAAGGTACACTAGTTGTTAGAGCAAGGTACACTAGTTGTTAGAGCAAGGTGTACTAGTTGTTAGAGCAAGGTACACTAGTTGTTAGAGCAAGGTACACTAGTTGTTAGAGCAAGCTACACTAGTTGTTAGAGCAAGGTACACTGGTTGTTAGAGCAAGGTGTACTAGTTGTTAGAGCAAGGTACACTAGTTGTTAGAGCAAGGTACACTGGTTGTTAGAGCAAGATGTACTAGTTGTTAGAGCAAAGTGCACTAGTTGTTAGAGCAAGGTATACTGGTTGTTAGAGCAAGGTACACTAGTTGTTAGAGCAAGGTGTACTAGTTGTTAGAGCAAGGTGTACTAGTTGTTAGAGCAAGGTATACTAGTTGTTAGAGCAAGGTACACTGGTTGTTAGAGCAAGGTACACTAGTTGTTAGAGCAAGGTGTACTAGTTGTTAGAGCAAGGTACACTAGTTGTTAGAGCAAGGTATACTAGTTGTTAGAGCAAGGTACACTAGTTGTTAGAGCAAGGTGTACTAGTTGTTAGAGCAAGGTACACTAGTTGTTAGAGCAAGGTGTACTAGTCAGGGGGGTAACTTTGACAGAAATGTTAAGGAGGCCAACTTGGGTGGGTGGGGAGAGGGTGCCGGAGGGGGGCGGGGCTCGGGAGCCCCCCCCTCCCGCAATGCCCCGCGCCAGCGGAAAAATTTACAAACTAGGTGCACGAAAGTAGGCTGACAACGTTTTTAACTGAAGAACACAGAGCAGCTTTATTACAAGCTTTATTAAAAATACACTGATGGAAAACCGAAAAGCTCCAGAAATAATAACATTGATCTTTTGAATATACTTGACTCGCTGACCATCAATAACTGATGAAGATGAGTTCCATTTTATTTAGCGCTGTCTTTTATTCTAGATAAAGATGAAAAAGTACCTTTTTGGATTAAGATTATTTTATGACATTATTTAATTTTATGCAAAATGACTCTCATTATGGAAATAATATTATCATAGTTCTTATAAATATAAGTAAACTATTTTGGCTGCAGTATTTTTAGGGAAAAGACTGTCATAATAATGTAAGGAGGTTGCACAAACGGAAAACCTTTGCCCAAAAACAAATCGTGAACAATGCTATGGTATGGGGAAAGTTTTTATTCAAAAAAGTTGTTCTGCTTACACTAGTTGTAATATTCTACTCAAATACAATCACAGCAGAAAAACACTTAGCTATCGCTGACAAAATAACTGCCCATATTTTTAACTTACAAGAGTGATCTTCCTACTTAACTGTAGCCCAAAAACAACTAACACATTAATTAAAGATTAAAAAATATATTAGAGAATTTTAATCTGATTAAAACTGACAGAGGGTGGCAGCACTAGTATTATAATTATTACTGATGTCTTTAGAAAAAATCAACAACTTTTATTTACTTGGCTTAAAAACAAGAAGAATGGAGTAGACATTGTTTAGCCCAAAAACAACTAACACATTAATTGAAGATTAAAAAATATATTAGAGAATTTTAATCTGATTAAAACTGACAGAGGGTGGCAGCACTAGTATGATAATTATTACTGATGTCTTTAGAAAAAATCAACATATTTTATTTACTTGGCTTAAAAACAACAAGCACGCTCAAATAAGGAAAACATTTTTACAATGTACATTTTATGAGCACAGTTTAGTAGGCCCAATTACATACAACCAGTGCTGACTGCATGGATGGATGCACATAGCCATAGGCTTGCATAGTTCAATGCTTGACACTGCTGTATAGCTCAGTGAAGAAAGGAAATTCCTCATCTACTAACCAAAAGTGAGGCATAAACGCAGTCACAGTTGCCTGCACACTATATTCACTGCAGGCAGGCAAAGAAATATTAAAGAAAAAATTATTTTTCCTACAAAAGTTCAGACGGCCAGGCCGTCTCAGCTGCCCCTAAAGTTACGGCCATGCTAGTTGTTAGAGCAAGGTACACTAGTTGTTAGAGCAAGGTGTACTAGTTGTTAGAGCAAGGTACACTAGTTGTTAGAGCGGGGTACGGACCATTCGAAACTGATATTTCGAAAATGGACACTTCGAAACTCTTTGGGGATGGGGGTTTGGGATTTGGGGTTGGGGGGTTCAGGTTTAAGAGTTTCGAACAGTTCATTTTCGAAACGTCAGTTTCGAATCATGGCGGAATCTGTTAGAGCAAGGTGTACTAGTTGTTAGAGCAAGGTACACTAGTTGTTAGAGCAAGGTACACTGGTTGTTAGAACAAAGTACACTAGTTGTTAGAACAAAGTGTACTAGTTGTTAGAGCAAGGTACACTGGTTGTTAGAGCCAGGTGTACTAGTTGTTAGAGCAAGGTACACTAGTTGTTAGAGCAAGGTACACTAGTTGTTAGAGCAAGGTACAGTAGTTGTTAGAGCAAGGTACACTAGTTGTTAGAGCAAGGTACACTAGTTGTTAGAGCAAGGTACACTAGTTGTTAGAGCAAGGTACACTAGTTGTTAGAGCAAGGTGTACTAGTTGTTAGAGCAAGGTACACTAGTTGTTAGAGCAAGGTACACTGGTTGTTAGAACAAAGTACACTAGTTGTTAGAACAAAGTGTACTAGTTGTTAGAGCAAGGTACACTGGTTGTTAGAGCCAGGTGTACTAGTTGTTAGAGCAAGGTACACTAGTTGTTAGAGCAAGGTGTACTAGTTGTTAGAGCAAGGTACACTGGTTGTTAGAGCAAGGTGTACTAGTTGTTAGAGCAAGGTACACTAGTTGTTAGAGCAAGGTGTACTAGTTGTTAGAGCAAGGTGTACTAGTTGTTAGAGCAAGGTGTACTAGTTGTTAGAGCAAGGTACACTGGTTGTTAGAGCAAGGTGCACTGGTTGTTAGAGCAAGGTGTACTAGTTGTTAAAGCAAGGTACACTAGTTGTTAGAGCAAGGTACACTGGTTGTTAGAGCAAGGTACACTAGTTGTTAGAGCAAGGTGTACTAGTTGTTAGAGCAAGGTACACTGGTTGTTAGAGCAAGGTGCACTAGTTGTTAGAGCAAGGTACAGTAGTTGTTAGAGCAAGGTGTACTAGTTGTTAGAGCAAGGTACACTAGTTGTTAGAGCAAGGTACACTAGTTGTTAGAGCAAGATGTACTGGTTGTTAGAGCAAAGTGTACTAGTTGTTAGAGCAAGGTACAGTAGTTGTTAGAGCAAGGTACACTGGTTGTTAGAGCAAGGTGTACTAGTTGTTAGAGCAAGGTGTACTAGTTGTTAGAGCAAGATGTACTAGTTGTTAGAGCAAGGTACACTAGTTGTTAGAGCAAGGTGTACTAGTTGTTAGAGCAAAGTGTACTAGTTGTTAGAGCAAGGTACAGTAGTTGTTAGAGCAAGGTACACTGGTTGTTAGAGCAAGGTGTACTAGTTGTTAGAGCAAGGTGTACTAGTTGTTAGAGCAAGGTGTACTAGTTGTTAGAGCAAGGTACACTAGTTGTTAGAGCAAGGTGTACTAGTTGTTAGAGCAAGGTGTACTAGTTGTTAGAGCAAGGTGTACTAGTTGTTAGAGCAAGGTACACTGGTTGTTAGAGCAAGGTACACTGGTTGTTAGAGCAAGGTGTACTAGTTGTTAGAGCAAGGTATACTAGTTGTTAGAGCAAGGTGTACTAGTTGTTAGAGCAAGGTAAACTAGTTGTGAGAGCAAGGTACACTGGTTGTTAGAGCAAAGTGCACTGGCTGGTGTGCTGCTACACTTATTTTATTAGTCAACATATCCAACGTTAAATCTGACAAAAATAAGCATTGAGCTACAACATAGTGTAACCCGATTGTGTAATAAAATGCATAATTAGGTATACAAATATACGAAACAAGTAATATATGTAATAACTACAAATGAAAATACTTTTTGAGCTCTCATGTGACACATGGCAAGGGACACTTGATGCCTTACACTGCGTGCCAACAAAACATGGCGGCCAAGTCGCAGGTGCCAGCAGAACAAATATGTAGTAGACACCAGTTTATTCAATATTTCAGTTTGCCGGCGCCACCTACTCATAAATAAATGAACTCGTAATATTTAAAAAAGTATAATGTAGAAAAAACAGTTTTGCAATAAGCTGTGCAAACACTACGCAGCTTTATGCGTTGAATCAAACTTTAACACCTCCAATCTTCAACTTTTGTGTGTTAACCTTATTTTGAAGCGCAAGCTAAATGTCACTTACTTTCAATTCAAGTGAAAACTGGAGTTGTCTTCTCCGAACAGTTATATAAATGCTTCATGATAGCTACAAGAGATTTATCCATGCAAAGTCAGTGAGACTGCAAACTCATTGTTATTAAGAGAGAAGATAACTACACTAGCCTAGGTCAATGATTGTGTCACTCATACCCTCACGTCACAACACGACGTACATCGCAACCACCAGTTACTTTGAACTAATGGCTGGTTGAGCTGAACATAAATTTTGATTTTCTGTTTATACTAATCTAGATCTCTACTAACTGTGCTTCACTACTAGCTGGTACTGAGGAGACAGTCATATCTATCTTTATTCTACGTCCTTCATCTTCACACCGAGTACAGCTGATAGAGAATACAGTTGCTACGAGCTTTGCTGGAGACTAATCAAATCAATGCATGACATCATCTTATTATCATTATTGCAAGCATATATTTTGTGTGACACATTGCAAGTAGAGCATCAGCGAGCTCGACTACAACACTGTAACAATCTACAGTGTATGTTAGCACGTTACTCGATGGAACAGCTTCACATTAATAATTAAAACTACCACTTCTTTTATCTCTGCACCTTCAACCTCTTGATTGAGATCAACTGGAAGAGACTGGTTTAGAGGACCTCCACAGTATAGTCACCATCTCCATTAGCCACCGTCAGCGGGCTAGCTAAAATTGTTTTGCCTGTCTAATGGACTTGTTAACTTTTATTGATTATTTATTATTATCTGCGAATGTTCTTCACGGGAGACTTTCTCCATAAATGGTTGGTCAGTTTATCCTTCATCAATAGTGCAAAGAAACTTTGGTACAAAGTCTATCGTTTGGCGGTCAGCTTTCATTAAAAGCGTTCTATCATAACTCGAACAGTTATTTCTGATTAACAATGGGTTCAGGAGTTGTCTTCTATTTGCCGAATGGAGAGCACTAAGTAATACTAGCGTACTAAATCTACAATTATATACAATAGTTTTTCTTCATACAAAATTTCAGCAGCAGAGAAAATGTTGTTTGTGTCATAGAAGTCCTGGGGCCAGCAATGCTGTGCAAAGCAGCAAGTCTCTGGCAGCAATGCCAGAACAGCTACCACCACTTCTCTTCTGTGTGTATACGTAACCAAATACAGTGGGATATGAAATATTAGATCGTAAACTTTCGAATTTGACATCTTCACAACTTGAGAACTAACATACTCAGGGAGGTTGACTGCTAACATGACATCATCACCCCGATTGCTAGTGAGTGAATCCTGTATAAATGACTGCCAAGTGAACAATAAACTAGCTGTGATGATGTAGCCGAAATGGCGAGAGTTGCTGGCAGCAATGTCACAACAGCTATAACTGTCCTTTCTTTTACAATTCTGGCCTAAATGGAACCCAACGACTTCAGTGAAACTTTTTTCCTACCGATCAGCTCAGCAAACCAAACAGTTTAGATTGAACTTTAGTTTGATCTGCAAGCGCTTCAAGTGCATACAAACGCTTTCCTTCAAATACACTCTGCAGACTCACTCATGCTTTATGCAGGAATTCTGTCTGTCAAATACAGCTAAGAGGAGTACATGCATGCATCAACAAAATTCTCGATGTCATGATTAATAGGTAATAATAAATTGTTTTTCAAACAAATTCATGAGTTTTTTTTACTACTGCTTAGTCAGATTTTCTATACAAAACATTTCATGCTCAATAAAGGTGACCCATTGTAAGACTGATACAATAAAACTGTTTACAAAACATGAAATAGTAAAATAATTTATGGCAAATTTTTTTCTCAAAAAGAGAACAAGTCTGGCAGCAGTTGTGATTTATGTGACACAGTCAGCAGTAGCAATGGAGAATGTAAGATTGCACAACATAGGCATTCCTATATTAACTCTGATGCTATGTAGCAAGTTGACACAACTCCTGTAAGCTATCTAACTGCTAATACATCCCTGTATCACAATGAAATGTATCATAAATCTACCATCATGTTTGCTAAACTATCTCTACAAGTAAAGTTTCAAAACTGCAAAGTGAAAATTCCCAAATACATTATTGTACTAGAATGAAGTTGTCCTCTCAATGCATTATTGATCAGTGGTGAAAAGAAAACTCTTAAAATTCCTATCACCATTATGTAATAATGAAGTTGCCACGTAGCCCCAGTAGCTCTAAACCCTTATGTTGACCATCCCATGCAGAAGGCTGGCATTCAATGGAAAGTCTTGGTACTTCAGTTTGTACTGCAGAATGTGGTAATCAGACCCTTGTTGGTCAGTGAAAGGAGAACTCAGTGTATTCTATGAACTAGTGAAAGGGTTAGTAAATAGCTCATGTGAAACAATACAAAAAGTACGTTGTATCACTCTCAAACTCCTTTGTTATACAAAATAATCCCATTTTTTATAATTGTTTGTTTTTTTGTTTGTTTTATTTCATCGATGAACATGTACAGAAACTTTGGTGATCAGCTGCTGAAGTTGACATGGGAAGTAAAGGATTATGAGATGAGCGTCAAGTAAAACGATTGTGAATGGTTAGGAGTTGCTGTTGGTAAAAAATTGAATGAGACTTGAGGAAGATCCCGTATTTGCACAGGTTGTAGACATTTAAGCTATTTTCTTCGAAAACAAATTTATTTTGACCTGTTTGAAAATTATGAAATATGGTTTGTTTAAATTGATGGTTAATTTATTTTGAAGACACTATTAGTGCATTGCATCCCTTTCCAGATTTATTTCCTCCGTGTGGTCATTTAGGTTCCGCGATTCAAAAAATAATTTAATGTCATCAGCATTCATTAATGGTGATAAAATTTCAGTTACGCGCATCAAGTCGTTCACGTAGATTAAAAACAGAGAAGGACCAAGCACTGACCATTGTAGAATACCACAGAGGAAACAAAATATTTTATATCAATCAATTACCTCTAGAGATAATGTGTAACTGATCATTCCTTTACAGAGAAGACATCATTAATTCATATCTATGAGAATACACAACTCTTGAAACAAATAAATATATGATGCTTTGGATGGCTTTGGCATTACAGGTAAATACTTCCTAGAAAAAAGTTGCGAGAGCTATACGTAGGTAGAGGTGAACACAGCCGGCTTGAGAAACCATTTGTGATTCTAACATGCATAGCAATACCCCATAGGTCTGTACCAGGAGTTGTTTCCGCTTTATTCTAATTATCGCGGAACATAGTTAGCACCAGAATACAGCCATAGACCCAGATCCTTGAAGATCCTTGCTTTGACTAACATATGATGGGAGTGTTGACCTACTGACTTTTGGTAGTCTATGACCAAACAACGAATTGGTCTCATCAACGTTTCTAACAGAAATGGTACTGTTTGATAACAAGTGCATTTTATTGATGAAATGCCTGTTCTAAGACAATTTAGAATATATTTGTTATTTATCACAAAGTTTGAGATCGCAAGAAGTAGGATAGACATAGATATCAAACCAGCTGGCAGCGAGTGAACCAAAATTCATTTGATTACTTGAGTAGCACAAACAAAAAACTCATAGCACAACTAATTAAGTTCCATACTACGATGTCTATGTTAGCTTTAATGTGAAGGAGCAGATAACTCAGCGACGTCTTTGATCAATACCACGCACAGATTCACACATGCATGACAAGTACTTACTTGTACCACTGGATCTACTAATTTATATATTTGTGGGAGAATAAATACAAACAACAAGCAAGATGGCCAATTGACTACACAAAATATGACTGATCACTACTAGATACTACAGAATAGGCTGGTAGATTACTAGCGACTACTTAGCACATGAACTTATCACAAAATACTCTCATAGAGTGTTATATAATTTGAAACATGAAGGTGTAAAACATAAACTATATCAACTAGATCAAAAACAACTTAACAATAATTGTATAGTGCGCACAATAGACTAGCACATCTAGCCAGCTACGGATTGTGATGAATCCTTCACTGACTGTGGTGATACAGTACCGCAGCAATACTGACTGTGGTGATACAGTACCGCAGCAATACTGACTGTGGTGATACAGTACCGCAGCAATACTGACTGTGGTGATACAGTACCGCAGCAATACTGACTGTGGTGATACAGTACCGCAGCAATACTGACTGTGGTGATACAGTACTGCAGCAATACTGACCATTCAGCATCAGCGTAAATAATACTTATAAAACACTTTGGTAAGTTTATTGTATAGAACTGATTGTGGTTGACTACTTGTCTTTCTTGTCGGACGGTTTGTGGGTAACGAGTAGCTTATGTAATTCTGCAAACATGGCCGAGCCTCCAAAGACGAGAGTGGCTCCAATCCAGTGAAGGGTCGTGAACTCATTGCCAAAGTAGAAGATGGAAATGATGAGAGAGAGAAACTTACGTACAGTGATAACAAGAGTGACAGTGAGGGAGGTGCAAGAAGTTGTCAGCTGGAATACTGAATTGATACAGATGTATCTGTAGCGTATGTTAAGGAAACAATAGTGTATGTGTCTATGTGTACGTGTATGTGTAGTGTATGTCTACATGTATGTGTTTACCTGTATCTACATGTATATGTTTACCTGTATCTACATGTATATGTTTACCTGTATCTACATGTATGTGTTTACCTGTATCTACGTGTATGTGTTTACTTTAAAAAGCACAATTCTCACTAATTTACATTAATTGATAACCATATAGTAAATACTTAATGTCAATATTGTTGAGCTCATTGCTACATAGTCCAATAAACAATTATTCCTTATAAATCACCAATCGCAGCTGTTGTCTGCTAGAGTTATATCTATTCAATAATACAAAAAAATAATAGTTGACACATACACTTTAATTCCACGTTAGAATGTATATAAATAACAAAGATGTAGCAAATAATAATAATAAACTAACGGTTTTTAATTTGGATTTCAAGGAGTCTAAATACATTGAAGGTTTTACACTTGGGCCGATTTATTATTATTGACTGAAAGATAACGGATGAATGTGGACCTTACCCTACAGGACGAAAATATTCGTTGGAAGTTAATTTCGCGTTTATGCGAGTTTTAAATTCGCGAAATATTATTTCCATTAAAACTTAATGCCATTTTTATTTTAACTCGATTTTTCGACGGATTCATATAAAATATGTGAAGTTGTCTTCTCTTACCGCGAAGGTTTCCCAATTTGCGAAAAATAATATCCGTTAAATCATCAGAGAGAAGACAACTCGCGAAATTAACTTCCGTTAATAATTTCATCCTGTAGGGTAATTATTAATGTGACAATAATTATTCATGAATAATGTCATTAATAGCATACAGTATTAGCTGAGGAGTCGCAACAAAAGTTGCACCTCTCAGGAGATAACTTCAACCAGGCCCCACCCACGCTGCTATAGCAATCCTAAAGGTATGATGTAAAGGATACTGGAAGAAAGTGTTGCAAAACAGTAAGAACCACATGTAGGGTACCACAACTCCAATCACAGGTATTTCATATGGTTCTACAACAATATGCAGAGAGATATCAATGCAACTCATAGATTTATCCATGCTGTTCATAGAATCATCAGTAGAGCAAATAGATGTATTAATCACACCCAGAGTTATCAACACATTGTATAGAGACACCAATACAGTACATGGAGCAAACAATACAGTACATAGAGCTAACAATACAATACATAGAGCTAACAATACAGTACATAGAGCTAACAATACAATACATAGAGCTAACAATACAGTACATAGAGCAAACAATACAGTACATAGAGCTAACAATACAATACATAGAGCTAACAATACAGTACATAGAGCTGACAATACAGTACATAGAGCGAACAATACACTACATAGAGCTAACAATACAGTACATAGAGCTGACAATACAGTACATAGAGCGAAAAATACAGTACATAGAGCTAACAATACAGTACATAGAGATAACAATAAAACACATAGAGCAAACAATACAGTCCATAGAGCTAACAATACAGTACATAGAGATAACAATAAAACACATAGAGCAAGCAATACAGTCCATAGAGCTAACAATACAGCACATAGATAGAGTTCCTAATACAACACAAATAACTGGACATACCAGATTTGTTGAAGTTTCCGATCTGCTCGGAGAGATCCTTGTACAGAAAGAGGAAGAAAGGCAGCGGCATCATATGCTACAATATAGACCGCAAACCACGAGCTCTACTAGCACAGTTACTACACACCATGTACATGTACACAAGTGCAGACAACTCACATTATAGAACAGGTTCTCTCTGGGGTGTTTGCCAAACTTGACAGCCATTCTCTCCTGAAGCACCCCCATGTAGGATGAGCTGATGAGAGTACCAGAGAGCAGCACTAAACCTACAATGTAATGTATAAACTGTTTGGTACCAGACAGTAGTAAGCCTATAATGTGATGTATAAACTGTTTGGTACCAGACAGTAGTAAGCCTACAATGTAATGTATAAACTGTTTGGTACCAGACAGTAGTAAGCCTACAATGTAATGGTACCAGACAGTAGTAAGCCTACAATGTAATGTATAAACTGTTTGGTACCAGACAGTAGTAAGCCTACAATGTAATGTATAAACTGTTTGGTACCAGACAGTAGTAAGCCTACAATGTAATGTATAAACTGTTTGGTACCAGACAGTAGTAAGCCTACAATGTAATGGTACCAGACAGTAGTAAGCCTACAATGTAATGTATAAACTGTTTGGTACCAGACAGTAGTAAGCCTACAATGTAATGTATAAACTGTTTGGTACCAGACAGTAGTAAGCCTACAATGTAATGGTACCAGACAGTAGTAAGCCTACAATGTAATGTATAAACTGTTTGGTACCAGACAGTAGTAAGCCTACAATGTAATGTATAAACTGTTTGGTACCAGACAGTAGTAAGCCTACAATGTAATGTATAAACTGTTTGGTACCAGACAGTAGTAAGCCTACAATGTAATGTATAAACTGTTTGGTACCAAACAGTCATACATCAATAACATCCCATCAGACTTCTGTGAACAAATTTCCAATTTTGACACAAATAAATGAAAAAGAATCAAACTGTATGACTGTAATGATGTGTATCCAAAAGTTTGGCCCCTACAGCCAGCAAATATCCAAAATCAAAGCCCATCAGGTTCACTGAACACAATATCCCAGATAATCAGAGCAATCCGCTCTACATAAGAATACTGTAGCTGACAAAATGTAAAAAATTGATTCAAAGCCAGCTAAACCTGCCCATAAGTGAAAAGTTCGGTTCTGGTGGCCACAGGTTTCTACTGCGTACTCAGTACAGTGCCGGAACAGTTAACGTGTATCAGTCAATAAAACCTTACGCTTGCAAGTGCCAACACAAAAACCCACAGGCTTGCATGGCAAGTATCCAACATGGACATTTCTCATAAAATACAACTTCAATGATGTTGTTTTATGACATTTAGAATTTATAAAACTTTCATACAATCACAATAAATTACAAAAACAGCCTGTAATTTAATGCATATACATAATACATACATATATGCCACGAGGAGACAACCCACACTTACCAGCAACAAACTCTCCATAATGGAATCGGGTGCCGTCTTCAGCTTGTTTCTCCTACAAATGATACTGGAGACTAAAGTAGCATAGATAGCTGATTTACAACACATTTCTACTGTTTATAACACAGGGAGTAAGAGAGTTGTCTTCTCATACTGCCAGAACAAAAAGCAAACAATCGCAGGTGAAACTACCGCAACACAAACAGCATTCGCAGGTAAAAGTACCAGAGTGCAGTAAATTCTACAGTCTCTACTCACGGGTTTACTGGATGCGTAGGTACAGAGTATTATTCCTATAGTAATCATAACCACAGAGATGTACTTGCTCATGCTATATCTACAATACAACAACCACATCTACATTTCTATGATCTACACTTGGCCATCAACACCAATGAGCTTGTACAGGAAATGTGTGAGAAAACTTTTGGTACACAACTGCCACAGACGCTTAAACGTGCTCATCATTTGAGATGCTCGTATTTTATAGAGCAAGTGATAAACTACATTAGCTGTTGCCATGGTTTCATATAACTATGTACAATGTCAGGAATTCTAAGAATACATTAAATATAAGTAACCTGTTGGATATAAATATACAGCACCACTAGATGTTGCAAATGGTGTTACCAGGACAGTGTACATCCTGTTCCTGAAACGTGACATATAGAGGTAGGGCCACTACTAGGGCTCTATCTAGAGAGAACAGCTGAGCAGTCTACCAATACTGTATAATGAATGTGCGGCCAATCTAGGTTTTATTGATGAAATATCTTTTTTTGTGTCCTAAACTTGAATACCTGTAGCCCGTGATATGAAGGAGAGACCTAATCTTACCTCCTATTTAAGAGAAGAACGCCAAGCACCAGGCTGGTCATCAAAGAACCCTGAAACAATATTATGACCCATAACAACTACTGTAATACATACAGGAAATTACAATAAGCTCTCTCAACGGTCTCAACTATAGGCAGTAGAAGGCATCCTAGTATTACGTTACACTAGCTAGTATACTGACAGCTTGCACACTTGACACGTATACACAACAAGGGCCCACAAGCAGGTACTAGACTGATGATGTAGTACAGGTGATATGTGAAGTAGCAAAGACAAAATATTACATAATATATCCGTCTACCTGGCAGGTACAATAGACAAAACTCACCGATTTAAATATCATATGCAGGGTCATTGGCACATGAAACTTGAACACCAGGTTGTTGGCTAAATTGGTTAGAAAGAATATGACCACTAGCAGCGCATTATATCTACAACATACAAGGTCAAGGTTAACCGGGCAGAGCAATGATTGCACCAAATGAAGTCTAAACAGGCATCTACATTTACATACAATATTTTTATCATTCTACATAACTTTGTATTGTAACAATTTACACCAGAAGGAGAAACTAACAAATTTTCATTCGTAATTTTTCACAAAATTCACAGAATGAGTAACACGATAAACAAATTTACTACTTGCGTTGCAGTACATGGAGGTGCAGTAATGAGCAGATAACAAAGAAGGACAACCTACTGTAAAGGAACAACAGGCTTCACAGTAAAACCTTTACATGTGAAGATAAGTCCATCAACAGTCAGTAAGACGAAACAGGAGAACGTGATGAGATTTGAGCTGTTACTGTCGCTGCTGTGATATGAAATAAAAGATATACGGTAAAGTTAAACATAACGTTTGGCAGATATTCAAAGGTTCAAGACATTCCAGATAATATATAATATTATTGTAACTTACCTGATCAATTTTTCAAGAAACATAACATTGACGATACAAGATACCAGTGTAGTAGATATAAAAAACGGAACTCTCCATGATGTGGAGTCAAACATCTTTGGTCACGTATATATAGCACCTACAGGAAATGAAATGACAAAATTGATAGATAAAAACTTTGAGCATCAGTTGTTCTTGATAATACAACAGAAAAGGACCAAACGCGCTGACAGCGAAATTGGCAATTTGCCAACCAATGAAAGTACACTGAACGAGGCTAGTGATTTCAATCAACGTCATCTACGCACAGAAAGTAGATCTACGCACAGAAAGTAGATAACTCTCTGAGAGTAAAATCTGTACTGGATAAGTCATAACACAAAGTCTTTCTCCAACTTGACCAATGTCCTTTCGTGTCAAATGTTGTTGAATAATACATTATTTCTTATTATTATTTATTATTATTATTACCATTGTTGCTGTTGTAAAGTAGTCAGTGCTAAAAAAATATTTTTACAACAATCATACAAGGGCTTATATGATCATTGATTTTTTCTGCTTCAAAATGTGAAAATGAAAAAACTTGCTCACTGTTGCAGAAATTGTACCATCCTAATATCTTGGATATCTTGAGCGGTTATACATTTTTGCTGAGAGACAAGAGTGGTATTCGCCAGCAAAATCTGCGCTAGACGACTCTAGCGTGTTTGAGCTTGAAGTGAACAGGGCATAAATTTGTAATAGCATTTTTTTATAACAGCGCAGTGACTCATTTTCTTAAAACTTTTTAAATAAATTTCTTGATCTACTCAAATGGGTTATGAAATGAAAATGATCAACTCGGCAGTCAGCAGTTAGCTGAATGTTACCATCTGATAAAAACCTATGGGTTTCTATCGATGAAACTTGTATCTGGAAACCTCACTAGACAAAAACACTACTCCAACACATACTGGGTGCCAACACTATATCCTGCTAATAAGTTAACCGGCTAGTATTACTTTATTACTTCTGTTCTACCACCAATGAGACAGATATCTTTAGATGTGTGTAGAAGAAGCACCAAGCTTCTTGTTCTGTTAAAGGTAATAAATGCTGAGATTAAAATACTGTGAAGGACCGGCGCCATCTTTACGAACGTTCTATGGTACAATTATATACATACACTTACCTAGTTCTATGCTTACGCTTATTCCAGACTGTCTACATGTATTAGTTCTATGCCCGCGCTTTAGGGCAAGTCACTCTATGCATATTCATTATTATTTTCTTTAAGCATTTAAACTTATATGTTTGCCATGTGAGATTATTCATGCATTTACCCTAGGACCACCTCTTATATCTTATTGGCACACTCTAGCCAATTGCTGTGCTAGGTGTGGCCACCTTTTGTCTACCATTTGTGAGTTATGTAACATTGTATATAAATATGGATGTTTTGATCAATAAAGTCAGAGTCAGCTTGCACACTCTCAGAAGTTTCTTTGTTCTCTAACAATAACTTCACTGCGCTAAGTACATGCACGTACAACGAATGCTCTATTACTCGAGTAGTAATTAATAAGCAGATCAGCCTGAACCTCTGCTGGCCGAACATAGCTTTGACTAGTTCGCCTTCAAAGTTCGGCCTCTGCCTTGCACTGAAACAGATCAACCGAACCTCTGCTGGCCGAACCTAGCTTTGACTAGTTCGCCCTTCAAAGTTCGGCCTCTGCCTTGCACTAGAATAGCTAATGCAACCGACAGCTAGATAGTAAACTAGGATGGTAATGCACCACTCCCAAGGATACTAGTCGACCTGTGGGCGGGTTGTATTGCTGAAGCGATAGACACAGTTTGCCATCACAGTTCGGGAGGTTGTGCAGGTAGGCCGAGCTACCAACTCACACCCCCACAGTGAAATCCTGCACATTGGTGGCAGCAGTGGGATTGACAGACACCCACAAGCAGTATCTCCCTGAAGAAGGATGGCGACACGAAGACGAGCGCTGAGTACGAACAGGGATCCGTCCAGCCTGCAGATGGTGGGGACGCTCACACACATCTTGGACCGCATGACAGTAGCCACAACGCGAGATAAGTTTAAGGTACCACAGTACGATGGTACAGGGGATGTGGACTACTTTCTGCAACGGTTCCAAGAGGTGGCCGACGCTAACCATTGGCAGGCGGAAGACATGGTGATCCACCTACGCCAAGCCTTGGTAGGCAAAGCTGAACGATGTGGTCGAGGCGAGACCGTGGAAGAAGTGACGCGGACACTCCAGGCAACCTTTGGTATGACCCGTTCGGAGGCTCAAGCAAAACTGCTAAGCTACCGACGGAACCCCAGAGACAGTCTCAGAGACCACGCACTCACGGTTGAACACCTCATCAAGGCCGCTCACAGCACCTTGCCACGACAGAACAGAGAGGAGCTGGTACTACAGACCTTCCACAGTACGCTGGGGCATACGTACTTGCAACGTCACCTGTTAGCAGTACGGCCACAGAACCTGGAGGAGGCGATATTGGCAGGGAATGAATTCCTGCAAGTACCACACCAACCCTTAGGCGGACCCCACATCAGGACAGTGGAGGCCGACCCCCTGGAAGAAGAGATGACCCAACAGAAGGAGATGGCTCGACACCAAGAGGTACAGGACCCCTTGGCACAGCTACTTCGGACCGTGGAAGGGCTGAGCAAGGAGATTGCCAGCCTAAAAGCGGAGACGAAGACGGAGCCACCGAAGAAATGTTGGGGATGTCAGCAGATAGGTCATACCCGGAAGGCATGTAGAACCGTCCCTTGGCCTAGCCGCCAGGGAAACGACTACCGCCCGCAGCAGTAGGGAGACCAACTGGCTGCACACGGGCAATGACACACCAGAAGGAAAGGGCACAGGCACCCTCCAGTGGACCAGCTACCGTGCGGCGAGCGACTCCTCCTCTGGACCTCCTGACTAGTCCCCCTATCGCCCTACACAACCGTTTTGCCAGCCTGTCGGTACCCGACAGCTCAGCGGCAGTAGAAACGGACGGCGACGGGACTCTTGAGCAGCAGGAACCACCCAGGCCCAGAAGGAAGGACAGGCAAACCCAGACGCCCCCACTGGAGAAGGAAGGATTCGTCCCGAAACCTGTGACCCTCCAGCTCAACCAGATAGAACGACCTTATCGTTCAAGCTACTACCTACCTGGAAGGGTAGAAGGAGAGGCGGTAACACACCTCATCGACACCGGCTGCAACACTAACCTGTTGGCCAAGCGGGTCTTTGACCGGTTACCGAGCCACGTACAACGCAACCTGCAGCACTACGATTCCCATGGGATCATGGCCGACGGCACTAGACTCCCATTCTACGGCTTGCTCGCACTGAAGGGAAGGATACGTCATGTAAAGTTTGAGGAGACCTTTGTAGTAAGCCAGGTCAACGAGGACGTTATCCTAGGGATGCCCTTCCTGACAAGCCAAGGATGCCAGATGGGATTTGACCGTCCAGTGCTGGTGATACAAGGAAAGGAGCTGGCGTGTACCGACCGCCACGGGAGAAATCTCGTGTCCAAAGTGCAAGTCCGACAGGACACCCAGCTGCCCCCACAGACGGAAGTGACTATTCCGTGCCACCTGAGCTCGAGGGATACGTTTCCCCAAGGAGTAATCGAGAGTATACAGGGTGGAATACCTATCGCCACCAGTATCAACAGACCAGACGCCCAAGGGCGCCTGCTGGTCAGATGTCTCAACCCGACGCAGGACACCCTAAGACTACCCGCAGGAGAGGTTATCGGTACCTTTACGGGAGTGGAAGAGGGTGGCGTCCAGGGGTTGACCGAAGAGAAAGGGCCACAGAGGAACGAGACGGGAGGAAGGGAGATACCCCCCCATCTACACGACCTCTTCCAGCAAGCTAAGAGAGGGTGCCAGAACCCATGGCAGGAGCAGCAAGTGAAGGAGCTGTTGATTAAATACCAGACGGTATTTAGTAGCCACAGTGGAGATTTGGGCAGGACGACCCTCGCAGAACACTCGATCCCCACAGTAGAGGGGGCTCGACCCATCCGGTGCCCACCACACCGCCTGGGGCCAGAGAAAGAGACGGAAGCAGAACGCCAAATTAAGGACCTCTTGGAGAAGGACCTGATCGAACCGGCCGATGGAGCATGGAGCTCCCCCGTGGTGCTGGTGAGGAAGAAGGATGACACGTGGAGGTTCTGTGTGGATTATAGGAGGCTGAATGATATAACTAAGCAGGACGCCTACCCCATCCCCAGAATCGACAAGTCACTGGACGCCTTGGCCGGTAGTAAATACTTTACTACGCTGGACCTCACTAGTGGATACTGGCAGGTACCCCTGGACCAGGACGCCAGCGATAAGTCGGCCTTCACCACCAGAAGCGGCCTGTGGAAATGGAAGGTGTTGCCCTTCGGGCTGACGTCAGCTCCCGCCACCTTCCAGAGGCTCATGGAAAAGGTCCTCAAAGGTCTCCACTGGAAAACACTGCTCCTGTACCTGGATGATGTGATCATCATCGCGCCCAACTTCCAGACGCACTTACAGAGGCTAGGCGAAGTGCTAGGACGACTCCACCAGGCAAACCTGAAGGTGAAGCCCTCCAAATGCGAGCTGCTGCAAGAAGAGGTCAAGTACCTCGGACATGTAGTAAGTGCAAAAGGGGTGGCCACCGACCCAGGGAAGGTGGAGGCCGTCAGGAGATGGGAAGCACCGACGGACGTAAAGGGGCTGCAGGCGTTCCTAGGAACAGCCGGGTATTATCGTCAATACCTCCCCGACTACGCCACTATTGCTAAACCTCTCACCGTGATGACAGGCAAGGAGACACCATGGAAGTGGGGATAAGCAGAGCAGACAGCCTTTGACCAGCTCAAAGCCAGGCTCACCCAGGCTCCAGTACTCGGGTACCCTGACCCCAACCTGCCGTATACCCTGGACACTGACGCCAGTGCGGTAGGAGTCGGTGCCGTACTCTCTCAAGTACAGGAAGGAAAGGAACGCGTCATTGCATACTTCAGCAAGACGCTGGCACCAGCCGAGAGGAACTATTGTGTCACTCGGAAGGAGCTTGTCGCTGTCATCAAGGCAGTGAAACATTTCCGTCCCTACCTCTACGGGCGGGAATTCAAGCTCCGGACGGACCACGCTTCCCTCCGCTGGTTGTGCAGAAGAAAGGAGCCGTCGAACCAGATAGCTCGCTGGCTAGAGATATTGGCTGAGTTCCGATATAAGCTCGAGCACCGAGCCGGGACTCACCATGGCAATGCTGATGGACTCAGCCGACAAGGACCCTGTGCGGACTGCAGGCAGTGCGGCTCCATCGAGCAGAGAGATGGGGGACCTTCCCATGAAGAGCTACAGCAGGAGGCTGGACAGAGACCTCAGAGAGAGGTGAGAGACGACCTCAACGAATTGAACCCGGTACATCCCCCCCAGAATTCGGCTCAGGAGCAGTCGAAGGGACGGGATGCGGTAGGCCGGACTTATGCCGAGCTGAGATGGCCGGGAGACATGCTGGAGAGGGAGTCTGCCGAGAGAGGAAAGAAAGAGGAGCGGGTCAACCTCACTGTGACAAACCCGGTACACTCCGCCCAAACCTTAGCTCAAGAGCAAAGGGACGAGCAGGATGCGGTAGGCCGGATTTATGCCGAGCTGAGACGGCCGGGGAGCGTCACAGAAGGAGAATTGGCCGAAGGAAGTGTCGAGTTGAAGACACTGTACGAGCGGAAGGAGGCAATGAAGATCCGCCCTGATGGGGTACTCATCATCACGCTGCACCACCCTTCCAGGCCGAAGCAGTGTGTAGTCTGCCCACCAAGTAGGAGGACACAGGTCGTCTGGGAGACGCACAGGATGATCCACGCAGGGATCCATAGGACAAGGCAGCGCATCTTGATGGATTGGTACTGGCCGGGCATTTCCCCCCTGGTCAGGAGACTAATCAAATATTGTGAGGTATGCCAAGTAGCTAAGAACGGGAGAAAGGCAGAGAACCCTCACAGACAGCGAATGTATGCTGGTCGACCCTTCCAGAAGCTGGCGATCGACCTGGTTGGTCCCCTGCCGCTGACGAAGAGGAAGAACCGTTGGGCGCTGGTTCTCACCGACCACTTCACTCGTTGGCAGGACGCCATAGCGCTGCCAGATGCCACAGCACCCACGGTCGCCATTGCACTGGACGAAAGAGTGTTCGCTTACTGGGGTCTACCCGAACAGCTACACTCCGACCAAGGGGCACAGTTCGAGTCAGTGCTACTCGAAGAGCTATGCAGCCTGTGGGGCATCAAGAAGACGAGGACCACCCCCTACCACCAGCAAGGGAACGGGATGGTGGAGCGCCAGAATCGGACGCTGGGAGATGCGCTTCGTACCCTGATACTAACGAAAGGACAGGACGAGTGGGACAGTCTGCTGCCGCAAATCATGCGAGCCTGTCGCAGCACCCCCCACTCAGCAACAGGAGAAACGCCCAACATGTTAGTGATGGGACGGGAGGTTCGCCTTCCTGACCAACTAACGGGTACGCCTCCTACCCTGGACCCTCGCAACGTCCTGGAGCACACTGCAGAAGTGCAAGAGAACCTCCAGAAGGCACACGAGTACCTCAGAAACCAGCAGCAGGAGATCAGGAGCCAAGACGACGAGGAACCCTCCGTCTTCCAGAAGGGGGAGCTCGTCGTACTAGAAAATAAGAGAAGGGTGAAGGGCAGCAACCCGAAATTACAACCCCGGTTTGTGGGCCCCTACCAAGTGACAGAGGTGTTTCCAAACCACACTTACAAAGTGGAAAGGAACGGGCAATGGTCGATACAGAATGGTATGAGACTACGCCACTACAGAACATGCCAGGAACTGGTCGGTCGAGCACCTCCCTGTCGGGAGCCAGCCCTCCGGCCCAACATGAAGGGGGCAAGAAGAGGACGGCCTCCCAAGGCACGCCAGGCACCAGTTGAACCAATGGAGCTGTTACCATTGCCATTACCGTCACCCCCACGAGACAGGTCACCACTTGTCAGAGAGCCACCGACACCACCACCCACCCAGGAACCTCCCCCCAGGAGGCGGGCCACCCCACACCCCAGTACCTACACCCCCACCTTCACCTACGGTCGGCCGTAGCCCACCGCGAAGGCCGGAACTGATAGAAAGCAACGAAGAGGGAGAAAATGCAAGAGAAAGGATAGAAAGGCAGGACAGTCCATCCCTGGAGGTCACCCAAAGGGCACCCAGCCCTCAGAGGCCCCCCCTCTCAATGAGGAGGATTGGCCAACTCTGAGCCAAAATCGGGCAACCACATCACCTCTAGATCGACCTCAGAGGGAGAGACACAAGCCAAGAAAGCTGGATGACTATCACTGTTATACAACAGCAGGAGAGCAGCAGTCACCCAAAAACCCACCCCGTGGGACAAGAGAAGGAGGGGCAGCCCCACAGCAATGTGGAGCCCCCACCCAAGGAGACACGTTAGCAGAAAACCCGGCCGAAATCGGTTGGACAGTGGTAAAAAGAAAGAGAAAAGAAAGTAGTAGAAAAGGAGACGAATTATCATCACGGGGGACGAGGAGGAAGCAGTGAGCGAGAGAATGCAACTCCCCAGAATGGTAACTTCGCCACCGGAGAAATCAACAATACACAGGGGAACGTAACTCCCCAAGATAGTGAACAAATACCCGCCGGAAAATCTAGCAACGAAACCGCCACCCCACGTCATCAAAATAATACCACGTGGGGGGCGGCACTGAGAGAGCACGTGGTAGCCATCACCAATCAGAATATAGAAAGGTGTAGGAGCCGCCAACGCTCAGTTGCCAGCCAGCCAAGAACGAGTTCGCTACCCAACAGAAGAGTAGATCAACCGGACATCATACCAACCACCATGGCCAGAACTTCACAGCACACCAAGGAGAGAATCGACATCACGTCGACCACAGGTGAGAAGTTGCCGAACGTGTCAATACAGTCTTTAACCAAAGCATTAGACCAACAGATGAGACTAACAGTGACTGTCCCCCGCAAGGAGGACATGTTACAAAAAACCAGCACATCACCTCTCGTCAATGTAAGACATATTGCCATTGTAGAGGAGGGTGAGATAACAACACCAAAGCCGACAGCCAATCTAATGAGAGAAATCTGGCTCAGCGGAGAAACGATGAAAACCATAAAGGAGATGGCGGTGCAAATCGGCGACAGTGAACAGTGGAAATGTCAACGTTGCGACTACCAACAAGTAAGGAAGCGTGTCACCTACCACGTACGGCAGCACCTACCCTTCTTCTTCTGCAAATGCGGAAAAAAGAGCCCTTCAAGAGACGCCATCTTAAAACACATTCGTGTGCAAGGTGGCACTGCCGAACATGGTGGCAAATCTAAGCCATTGTATGAGGTAGATGCCGATCGGTATGAGGAGTTTTGTAAAGCCATAGGCTGGGAATCACCACCACCCTTCGGCACCCCGACCCCCAGCATAGAGAGAGTACCAGGAGAGAAGGCACCAGTAGAGAGGAGACATAACGACAGGACACCAAGGGAGAAGACGCCAGTACAAAAACGGCTGGGAAAACAACTAGAATCATCCCCCCCGACAAAGAAGAGGAAGATAACTCCACCCCGACGCTCAACCTCACCTAGGAGGGAGCGCCCACAGCCAAGCTCATATAGTTGGCGAGCCGAACGTGAGCGTTCGGCCGAAGCAGAGAGACTGAGACGAAGACGAGAACACAGACACCGCATTGAGGCGTTGGACCGCGAGCTACACGCCATCACACACGAAGCTTGCCAGCTGTTACTGCGAGCCGAAGATATCAAGAAAGAGCTAACCCGACCTTATAGGGAATAAAGAGCACACCGTTCGACGCCGCCGACTGGTTTATTGGCCACCATCGCCAATGGGGCGGAGTGTGTGAAGGACCGGCGCCATCTTTACGAACGTTCTATGGTACAATTATATACATACACTTACCTAGTTCTATGCTTACGCTTATTCCAGACTGTCTACATGTATTAGTTCTATGCCTGCGCTTTAGGGCAAGTCACTCTATGCATATTCATTATTATTTTCTTTAAGCATTTAAACTTATATGTTTGCCATGTGAGATTATTCATGCATTTACCCTAGGACCACCTCTTATATCTTATTGGCACACTCTAGCCAATTGCTGTGCTAGGTGTGGCCACCTTTTGTCTACCATTTGTGAGTTATGTAACATTGTATATAAATATGGATGTTTTGATCAATAAAGTCAGAGTCAGCTTGCACACTCTCAGAAGTTTCTTTGTTCTCTAACAATAACTTCACTGCGCTAAGTACATGCACGTACAACGAATGCTCTATTACTCAAGTAGTAATTAATAAGCAGATCAGCCTGAACCTCTGCTGGCCGAACATAGCTTTGACTAGTTCGCCTTCAAAGTTCGGCCTCTGCCTTGCACTGAAACAGATCAACCGAACCTCTGCTGGCCGAACCTAGCTTTGACTAGTTCGCCCTTCAAAGTTCGGCCTCTGCCTTGCACTAGAATAGCTAATGCAACCGACAGCTAGATAGTAAACTAGGATGGTAATGCACCACTCCCAAGGATACTAGTCGACCTGTGGGCGGGTTGTATTGCTGAAGCGATAGACACAGTTTGCCATCACAGTTCGGGAGGTTGTGCAGGTAGGCCGAGCTACCAACTCACACCCCCACAGTGAAATCCTGCACAATACTATTGTCAACTTGTTTTAACCTAGAAGTACAAGGAAAGTTTGAACGGGAGTGTGTGTCTAGATGCCTGAGTGTCAGTAATTATAATGCAGCTCAGTGTTCATTCTCTACATATTTCATTTTTTGACCATTTTCTTTCAAGGAAAATTCTAGTAGTATCACAGGTTTTAACTCTTTTTTTATTCTTTTTCACTGTGTCACCGCAACTTCTTCATTGGCCTATGCACAAAAGTCATCGCTAAATTTGTCTAAATTTTGCATTGGTGAGGGAATGGAAACCTCCTTCTCTGGATAAAATAATGCAACTAGTCTTTCTCGAGGTTATTTAGTCTGAACTGTGATATAACATGATTTCATGCGATGGTCTACTATTAAAGGGTGTACCTCTTGGTTGCTTATAAATACGATACCATCCTCATGAATTGTTAAAAAAAGCAATAATAATTAATTGGAATAAATTGTTGACAGCTGTCATTATTTTTCTGGTCATTGCCTTTTACACTTTTAATAATTCTAATAACTAAAAATATAATACATATAATAATTGTTGTTCTATCTACAATAATTAATAAATATTATTGTTATCAGACAATAATAATAATTAATAAATATTATTATTAGATAATCATAATACTAATATATATAATATTTATCTATCTATCTATACATCAACAATAATTATTATCAAAATTTATTTATATTATAATTAATTTAACGATAATTATTATTATCATCGGATCATCATCAATATATTCATTGAATTTGATATCATAATATTAATTATTATGCTTGAAAAGATGGAGTACACTCGGCAGATAATAAAAAAACAACAACAGCAGTAGCAGTGCACTTGACTACAATAACAAAGATCAACAAGTTACAACAACAACAAGTTGAACAACAACAGGCATTCATTCACTCCGAGCCAAACCTCAACAACTGCAGGCTTTGGTTCATTGAGATCTAATGACGCTAAGTTGATACTCCTACTGACACAACTGCTTTTCGTAGTTGTCAACAACAACCAGGAAACCTGTGAAATGTCACGTCGGCAAATAATACCACTAAGTCTAATGCCCATTAATTAATTATTATTATTTTTCCTCCTCCTAAGTAGTAGTACCTTTTTTACTACTTTTTTTACAGTAACAATACTAATCCGGTTGTATAAAATATCATCTGCCAAACAGTAATCGCCAGAACAAAATTATCTGTTGAACTTATCATTCATTATATTAATAGAATTTTTCGCAAGCCGGCTATCACCATAATGATAAATAACACTTCTGATGGGTTGATTCATTCATTCACTTCAGCAATGTTTTGATTCGTGCACGGTCCCACGTAAAAACGGAAATTCCTATGTAGCCCACGTTTCCTTCACAAATTTGGCGGAGGCGCTACTAATTTGCAGCGTGAGGCAACTCCTAAAACGTAGCCCATTTACACCAACGATTGCAAAAATAGTGAATATGTAAGCTTTTATGATCGTTGAACGTAATTAATAATATATATATAATAACAGTATTACTCGTCATATTCAGATACTCCCAACTCAGCAGCTCTATACCTACCTCGCTCTACCTCTACCTTTCTTCTTCTCCCACTCTAAACACCTTACCCACACTTGATATGGGACCCATGTATATTCTAAACTCGAAGCAATTAATTGCGAAAAAAAAAACAGATTATTGAGTCCAAGGATTTTGCTCAAACTCCTTGTTAAGTCCAAATTTCATTCTATTTCCATTTATTCGATTTGGGCGAAAAGTGGGGTATTAACATCTCACCTTTTACACTTATTGTGACCAGTTTTCTCTAAACTCAGCTCCTAGTGGGTCCACTGGGTATGGTATAGAATCAGATTCCAGTCTGACAGCGAACATGTCAGCTCACTGGATAAGTGTCTGTGCAGTAAGCAGTCGCTGTAGGTAGGTATTAGCTCCTGTAGGTATAAACTACAATACCAAAAGCATGTTGAGTGTGTGTGTGTCTACAGTAACTGTGGTCTCTATCTCTCACTCTCTTATGTTCAACAACTCCTTGATAGCTGAGGAACTGCTGAGGTTAAGGATTATTTTAAGTAAATACTTGTTAGCAGAGTCAATTGTATTACAATATAAATCTATCACTTATTGCTGGAGTTATCTACTCAATACAATGTAGTTTAGCATAAAGGAGACAACTCCAATACAATAGTTTGAATGCGCTATACCTTGATAAAATGCATTCACATCATCATCCTCAAGCATCATTTAAACTAAATGCTAGCATATGACATGGCAGAATGTCACTTTTCTACTCGGTTACGTATTCTGCACAAATAGTAGTAGATACACAACATGTTAGCTTTATACCTGCTCTGAAATAAGACACTTTGTATCTGTCAGCTAATGTAATGTTATCACACATGCCTCTCACATTCACATATGTGTGCTACAGTAAGTGGAGATGAACTGATTTATAGTCTAGATAAAATATCATAGACACGGAGAGGTCAATCTAATTTATATTTGTAACCATTTCAATTGACAGCATCACATGTCTGTGTATAGCTGAGGTAAGTGAAGTAACGTATGGCAATAGTTATGTTGTATATTATATGTCTCTTTCATATTTCCTCAGCCCCAGTACAATAGAGATCTATACATCGCAGGTCATAAAAATATATCATGATACAATAAATACAAAAGGTTATCTACCTATGTTTATCGTTTTGACCAAATGACCAATTGTTTATGTTGATTTAAACAGCTGCACAACATAAGTCAGTGCTGAAAGCGATAATTAGAGCGGAGAATGGTTGATGGCCACAATAATTATCCAAGTGAAACTCTAAACCAATGAACAGCTTACAAGCGTTCTAGCAAAAAGTTGATTAATTTTATTTCACCCAAGCATGACTCAAGTAATACTTCCATTTGTAACAAATTACTTTTTTAAAATTTCAATGCCTTTGCAATTGTGCCGGTGTCGTTAGCTTTTGATATTTTTTGTTGTGTTTGTAATTGCAGCAGACAATTGTTCTTGCGAAAAATAGACAAAAATGATAATTGTTAGAAGAATGCTTTTAATAAACAAAAATATGCTGCAGATAAACCTAGGTTGTTGCTAGGCTACAAACTATCGTAAGTTATACCTGCAGCCAGAGACAGTTGGGCAATAGTGACACATATAAACTGGTTGACTAGCATTGCACAGTATCTGATACTGCAGGCATTGCAGGTTGAGAGGCAGGTAAAGTAAACAACTTCTCCTGTATTGTACAGATAATCCTCTATACAACAAAAAGATTCTATAGAAACAGGTCTATTTGTAGATCTAGCCTTAGCTCGTCACATACCCACGTCTGGTAACGTTATATATTAGTAATTGTAGATCTAAGATTAATTTGGTTATTGTGTACTTTATCATATGTAAGAGTGTGGAATGTTTTGTATGTAGGTCAGAGTAAACCCGGAGTTAGATAGTAACAGTCAACCGTAGAATCTGGTATAATCGGTAGAGGAAAAACTTGTATAAAAAGCACACCAAAGGTGAGTAGGTTATCTAGTTAAATTATGAAGAAAGCTGCCAATTATTAATGATCACAATGAACTAATAAACTCATTGCAATAATAAATAAATAAATACAAAATGACACATTTACAATAATTCCTCTCTTAGTAGGGCAAATTCTAAATTGTGTGTTAAACTATTGGAGTTTTATTTATCAAGTTGCTTTTATTATTTTTCTGCAGAACTATTATGAGTCGTTACCAAAGTCTTGATTTATTAAAATTTTCAGATTTCAAGTAAGAAATGTAAACCACAAAGCGGACGAATAAATTAAGCTATAACATATTTCAGTTCAATGCACGCTGACAGAAATAAACACTGCTGTCTCTGATTGCTCGTTGCTGACTCCTGCAATAGTTGTTGTTGTGTGAGCCACCCCTCCCACTGGCAGCTGCTGTTTTTGTTAATCATTAATTCAATTGAAGACACTCAATCCCGCTAGCTACGTAATATATATTCATCTTGTATCGTACCTATCAAATACAATACCATATCAACTTTATTATTTTTTTTTTATATAAAAGGCTATTTTCGAGTTGTTTCCAGCAGTAAATAGCTTCATTTTCAATCAAAACTTTCGCTGGATTAGAAAATGTTGTTGACACGAGCTGACTAGATTTGTATTTTTGAAAAACCGGTCTGTTTAAAACAAAACGAAAAAAATATTACTAATCACAACAGCTCACTCACAATTTGTATCAAATTTGTAATACTACTCTTTTTATCAACAACAAAAAATGGAAAAATATTGACGTGGACTGATCATTTAATGATTTAACAAAATACAAGACGAATTTTTTCTGAAATATTCAAGACAGCTTTTAACTCCCTAATGAGCTCGGGTGATGATCACTGAGAGTGTTTAAAGATTTAAGAATTTTTTCTTCAATAAAGCTTTTAAAATAAAAATATGTTTTGTCTTGGTTCAAAATACTAGCAGACGAATAGAAAAAGAAATCTGCTTAAAAAGGTAACAGAATATTTTCCATAGCATAAATATGGCACATAAATGATTGCTTTCAAGTTTTAATGCTCTGCCAGCCCGAAGAAATGAACTCTCACGTAACATGAGGAACTTATCTCCCCACAGATCTATGCGTAACTAGTTCCATACTATACTGATAATACAGGCAGGGTAGCCACAGCTGCACTGGCAGGCTCTATAATCAGATGAAAACCTCCCAGATCGTGCATTCTAATTGGATGATAGCATCTGAGCGGGTAGAAGCCACAGTTATTGCTTCAGCTAATCAACATACTGTTTTGATCCGCTAGCTAGTGATATTTATGTACCGCACACTTTTGTGAACAAAGAGCTGCTGCCTCATTTCATCCATCGCTGCCGACAGCAACCTGCACAAGTTGTCAGCTCAGAGGATTTCTCAAATCGTAGGTCTGTCAAAGACAGAACTTTTTCATTTTCTCCATCAATAGGTGAGTCAACGAGTGACATTGTATTGCTATACAATATTTTTCCTCACCATGGTGCGATATAGAGTTCCTTGAACTTTCTTACCTCTGTCACTGTGCTGTTAATGCAGCCACTTACATAAATATTTTGGCCATCCTGTTTGCATATATTTGTCTTATCGGCAATTTAAACAAAGTCTAGTCTGAATTGGGTCATCAGCTTGTATGCTAAAGTGATTGACTCAGTTATAAACCAACGATTTGAAAAATATGACAGACCATGTGATAGCGGATCCTTTCTGCTATGATTTAAAAAAAGGCGATTTTTCAATATAGTGTCACATTCATAACGAGTTTAGTAATCTTTTGAAATTCTTGATGTGTGTCCAAATTATACATTGCAATAGTTTCATTTCATGTCATATCCTTTGTGTTATTTATTGGATATATGCCAAAAAGACTTTAATATTAATGTCACGCTCTGTTTAGGGCTGGTATGATGCTATTAGTCACCAAATAACAAGATGTGTAGCCTCTGGCCAAAGCTTCAAGCACGCTTATATCACTAATAGTATCATGCCTGTTTGCAGTTTCTTTGTTTCTAATTCTAGTAATAAAGCAGCTAGTAAACTAAATTTTAGTAGATAAGGTTTGTGCTATACTACGGCAGCAATCAGGGAAATTCATCTGCGCTGTTTCATAGCGCAATTAGGCTAGGTAGCAGTGTTCTATCTAATCCTTTATGCAAACAGTTTTATATGAAAGTAACTGTTTGATTTTGGGTGTTGTATTGCTATACCGGCGTATAATAGCTTCATCTAATAATATTATTTATATCGGGGGGTCGACTAAACGGAAATGAACCATTTATTGTCTTTATCAAAAAACTTGTTGTTTTTATTTATAAATAAGTTGCGTCAACGGCAGCTTTATATTAAAAGAGGTTGAATTGATTGGCCCAGAGAAAGTAAGCCAATTACCATATTACAGACTTTGTTTGTGATAATAATATAATGATTACATGAAAGAACAGAATAAAACGCATTGCTTCAATCAATCAACTTTCTGAGTTATTTACTTGATGGGTCATCTCATGTTAGGCTTGCATTAAGAGTGAAACAAAAAAGTAACACAACTCCAAATAGATTTAATTCACGAGGAGACAACTCTAAAAACTTTCAATTGGCAAATAAAACTTGGTTACTTTTCTGTGCTCACAGCGGTATAGTTGTACTACCCTGGCTGAGCCTTCAATTTTTGGAAACTTTCAATTTTTTTATTTGAAATAAATCATAGTTACAAAGAGTTCATGTACCGGTTCAAACTAATTTCAGAAAAGCAACAATAGTGGGATAAGTTTGCTGTAAAATTTTCCCTTTTTACGGATACTAAAATAAAAAATATATCACGAGAAATTATTTTGGAGTTATCCTCTTTGTGAAATTTACAAATTGCTCCACCACTTTTGCTACCTGGCTTCAAAGAGCATCAATTATAATATTCCATGACTGTTTTCATCCTAAAGAATATATATTAAGTGGCAAACAATTTTGGAATTGGATCAGTACTAATAGAATAATTTGACTTTTGTGGTCAGCAGTTTTATTACGCTTGTGGAGATCAAAGTTTTATTGTTTCCAAAACAGGAGTGAATAGAAAACATTCTTTCCATTTGTTGGTCAATTAAAATATTTTTGACATCAAAACTGACAGTGTTTGAAGTCAGCACTTTCAACATCTGACAGCAATGTTTGATGCCATACAAAGCAATTACTACAAGTTTGTTTTAACCATCAAAAAGAATCCAATCATTAACTGACTGTGGAGAAATACTTTGGAATGTGTGTTTATTCATTATTTTGGGTGGAATTCTGTAGGTGTGACTCATTAAATAAATAGACAAATGCCGTAGGTTGCTTCAGGCTGACACAATCATTCATGAATGTTCTATCAAAGGAAACCCTATCCATAATACTCTGTTATATAAACATAATCATCAGCTCTACGTCATAGATAACGTGTTGGCTATGCCTGTCTATTGGTATTAGATTACCCTACACTCTGTGTGTGTACAAATTCCATACTTTGTGAGTAGTTTGTGATAACCTATCTGTGGGCTGACTCATTCAGCTGATAGGATGAACAAATATTTTGAATACTTTTAAAACTGACAAAACATTTAAAATATATAGAATTCCACAAACGCATAACTAAAAAGCTTGTAAAAAGCTTCGGTTGTAGGTAATAAGAATTCATTTTGGAGTTGTGTTCTCTTTTTATTATAAAAACTTCTCCAAGTTTTTTAGCGGATTAAAATTAGTTTGAATCCTTCAGAAAGTGTATGAAATGAAGTCTACACAGAGGCTATATGTTGGTGTATCAATAGAATATGTAATAATGATGCTTCATTCTCAGATTTTTAACTAAAAAGATTTCCAAGTATTTCGTTACATCGTATAACAAGTAGAATGGCATTGCGTTGTGTTAGTTATGTAATCGTTGTGTTAGTTATGTAATCGTTAGATGCACAGCTAGATGGTTGATGAGGGTGAATTGTGCTTTCATCAGGTATTTTTTAGAAGCACCGACCCAGATACAAAACATCTGTTGGTACCCATAAAGGGTCTTGACTGACCAATAACATGTCAATCAAGACATGTTATTGGTCAGTCGCCAAAAATAACAGTAAACCTGATTTACAAATGCAGCCTCAAATGTTGGTCCAGCAGCAGAATAATAATTAATTTTTTGCAAAATTTGTCAGACACCGTTAAAAAATGACATATTTATGCAGCTACCATTATAATTGTTTCATATTAAATTTTTTTTATAAAACAACGTTTGAGTCAGACAAAATACAACCAGCATGTTCTTGAAAAACTGCTGGTAAGCCTCCCGATGCTGATAAAATACAATTATATAAGCACTTGACTGCGAACTAGACTTGGTGAACTCTGCCATTACACTTGAGCAACTAATGTCTAGATTATTTAATGATGCGTTCCAGGTACAACCTGTCATATTCATTCCCGCAATCCAAACACTGACTCATAGGAAGTTCTTAAGTCGCTGTTTCTACGGGTATCAAATTTATTTGTTTAGTGATGTGAATAGTGGAACCGAGTAAGGTGGAATGTTTCAGCAAACAAATCTATTATTCAGAAGTAAACGTTTTAAGATGGCGAAATAAACATTTGAAGGAAAAAGTGCCCAATGATAGAACAATGAACTTGCAAAGAGTTATTCTTCAATTTATGAGTGAAGATTGTGACACATTGCTACCATACAATTAAACTTTGCTCAAAATAATATGGGCAGACGAAGCACCCTAACTGTTGAAGCTCAAAACGCCAACCAATTTATTTTAAAATTATCATAGTGTTGACAATTTGTTATTGATTACTAATTCCGTATGGCACTATGCCGGTAGTGGTATTTAACTTTAAGCGCCATAAAATTAGCTCATATCATTGGTCACATAATGGCGTTGCGTCATAAGCGTTGTTTATATTCACAGGTCAATTGAAAGGTCAAAATCATGTATACCGACGGCTACAATGACAACGGTGACTACTACTCAGCTGAGTGCGAAGACGACGAGATGCCAGCGACAGAGCGTGAACTGGCAGAAGATGCCCAATGGAAAGTAATCCAAAAGAATACATTCACAAGATGGACAAATGAACATCTTAAACAAGCAAACAAGAGTATTGCATCTCTAGAATTTGATCTTTCTGATGGTTTGCGGCTGTGTGCCCTGATTGAAGTTTTATCTGGAAAGAAATTCAAGAGACTAAACAAAAGACCAAACTTTAGATCACAGAAACTCGAAAATGTGACCACTGCATTGAAGTTTTTGGAGGAAGATGAAGGAATAAAGATTGTGAACATTGGTAAGCGTCCATTATTATTATTCTACAAACTAATATTGGCTCCTTTTGCTGGATCATTCACTTGTCTTGATTGTTCTATTATTATTTATTATTATAATTTTTTTATATTATTATTATAATTATCATTATTATTATCATCATTATTATTTATTAATTATTATTAATTAATTTATTTATAGCTAGTAGTTATTATTATTATTAGTGCCTTTTATTTATTATTATTATTAATTTCTATTTTTGCTCTTTTTTCATTTCTATTGCTACTACTATTCTATTTTTTCTATTATTATTATTTGATATATTAATAAATAAATTTAAAACAGACTTATTTATTAATATTTACTATTTATTGTTCTGTATTTATTTTTGTTGATTATTCTTATATTAAATTAATTATTTCCCTGTTTATTATTATTATTGTTGCAATTATAATTAATGTTTTGTTTGCAAATAAAGTTAAAGAAGAAGTTGGTACAACTCTAATAATAATCACTGATAATCATCACCAACCCATTAATAATAATTACTAGATAAATACTACTTGTATTAAAACTAATTGTAATAGTAGTATAACGATAATAATAATACTAATTAATAATAATCGATGATATTATTTTTGGTGGAAGTAGTTAGTTATAATATTTTGAAGATGTTTATTTATTTATTATGGGTTAATATTATTTTTCAATTTTTTTTTCAATTAGAAGCAATGGCTATAAAAATATTCACTCATAATATAATTAATTACTAATTTCGCTATACTTAATCAGTAAATCGATAATTAATAATGATTAATTATTACCAAGGAATTTTCGGTAGTGATATAGTAGTAAATAATATGATAAAGATACAAATGTATACAGAAAGCGTTACATGTAAATATTCATTTTGGTTTTACCACTAGCCCAATACCACTGACACCACCCTAACTATCTCTGGTAGAAGCGATGAATGGCCATATGAAAGCAGGAAGTGATAGTTTAATACTAAGTTTGATACCTCAGCTAGCTAGTACAAAAGAGTAGGTGGGAGTGGTTTATGCTGGTGTTATAACTCAGCAGAAAACACTCCATTGTCTGGTCTTTGCGCATTAAACCGATAGCTGAAGAAATAAACCCAGTTTCCATTTCTAAGTACTGCATGTTTTATAAATATCCCAGAAAATACATCCTTATTTGGTTGATTTAGATTTTCGACAATCTAAGAAATCATTATGGCATGATACATAAGGAGCATGTTACATGATTGAAAACTAAATACTTCTGCTGCTAAACAATTTAAATTGTTCTATAACCGGTACATGCATATGCCATTGGTAAATTAAAATGTTGATTCATAAATTTGCTTTTCCTTTGGCTGTATAAATAGAGTTGTCAAGCCAATGACTGAAAATCATATGCCAACTCTTAACCCTGTCCACTAAAATTAATTCCACCTTCCTGAGTAGGGCCGGTCTATCTGCAGTTGCTAACCTGTCCTGTCTGCAGTTGCTAACCTGTCCTGTCTGCAGT
Organism: Cryptosula pallasiana; assembly: GCA_945261195.1. Taxonomy (NCBI): domain Eukaryota; kingdom Metazoa; phylum Bryozoa; class Gymnolaemata; order Cheilostomatida; family Cryptosulidae; genus Cryptosula; species Cryptosula pallasiana. Next base: position 21,538,617 of record OX183133.1, on the reverse strand, counting down.
TGCTAACCTGTCCTGTCTGCAGTTGCTAACCTGTCCTGTCTGCAGTTGCTAACCTGTCCTGTCTGCAGTTGCTAATCTGTCCTGTCTGCAGTTGCTAACCTGTCCAACACCCCAAGCTTTATCAGCCCTATCTGCTTGACTACCTCCCTGTAATGGTCCATTAACATGTGAATTTGATTTCGGTTTGTTGGTTTTGGCGTGTACAAATTAGATGAACTAGCATAGATAATATCGTTACAATAGTTGTTGGTCTATGGTCCATCATCATTACCATGATATTTGTGTAGCGTTGTCAGATATTACCGCTAAGACAGCAGGATGTGTGGGTGGAGGTTAGTTGTTGCTGCCAACTCGCCCCACCTGTGTGTCATGCTGCAGATCTTACCCAATGCCACATTCCACTGGCATTTCTTAGCCTCTTGTATCGTATTGTTATGTGAACTGCTGAGTGTTTTGACAGCACTTTAGTAGCTGGTTGACTTCTCCCTCTCCCAAGGAACTAGGTCACTGCCGTCTCAGCTATTCAACAAAAAAAAAACAACTGCCTTTTACAACACATTGGGGCCAGCCCATCATTGTAATAAAGCTTGTATCACACGCTTCTAAATTGCACATGTGTACTGCATGCATGTAACGCTAAGGATATTGTATGTCTACCGCCACTAGTACTAGATTTTTGGCACCTCAGACTATGGTGTAGTTCTTCCCTGGGGCTTCGATGTACTTTCCAATTTCTAGATATGCCTGGCATTTTTAACTTATGATGCAGACACCACCAAACTAATAGAACAAATTAACATTTATACCCTTTATGTTACTCTTGCCAACATTTAAATCTGCGGCTAATTTGAAGTGGCCAGCCAGACTCACAAAACATTTACAAACATTCAACAGTCACTGACCCTTCTTATCCAGAATCACTTGTTACTATTGCTTACTAATGAATTATGGTGTAGATGCTGTTGACCAGCTGGTTATATCATAATATTCTGTCTGTCTATGATCAATTACACTTATCTGCAGCTGAAAGTAACTTAACCCACTTCAGTTTGGTGCACACTCCTCATATCCATAGAGTACAACCTATAATATTCATTAAGGCTCACTAGTTGTAGTAATAGGCAACAATCATTGCAGATAACTTGTTTCAGACAGAAAGCGTTTCTTGTATATACATATTATGTCGGTCTCCTGTACCTCACTGTTATCTGAAAGCAATAAATATAAAAAATATAAAGATTTGAATAACGTCGACGAAAACTTATTATTATTGTTACTAGTATTGCTAGTTTTTTATTATTTATGATATGAATAATTATTATTATTACTGTTAATTATTTGCATTTATTATTAGCAATTTTTCTCACTATTTTACTGTTTATAAAACTTCAACTGCATATGAATAAAATTTTGTCTGACAGTTGATATTTGTGGTTAGTTTTAGTTTAAATTCAAATGTAGACAGAAACAACCACATAATGTGTTTGCCATGTAAATGCTTAGAATCACTTGTGTGGATACAATGGTGGTGAAAAATGCATAATTGTGACCACATGCTAATAAGCAGTCTATGCAGGTGGCCATGTTGTACTTTTACAGACAGTACAGACATTGTTGACAGCAAACTTAAGCTCATCCTTGGTCTGATATGGACCCTCATTCTCCACTACTCTATCTCTATGCCCATGTGGGAAGGAGAGGAAGAGTTACCTGCCTCCAACTCCAAAGAAGGACCGACTCCCAAACAAAGATTGCTCATCTGGGTGCAAAACAAACTACCTGAAGTTCCTGTCCGTAACTTCACTACTGACTGGAATGACGGCAAAGCTATCGGTGCTCTGGTTGATGCTGTTGGACCAGGTAAGCTGAACATTCTAATGTTGTCACATGATCGTAGCCTGTAGTGTAAGACACCCGCTAGTATGTTTGAGATATATATAGGTTTTAGGGTGGTTTACTTCAAACAGTTATCTGTGCAAAACAAAATCTGAATGTAATCGGAGGCTCCTATCATTGCTTATAACAAGTGGACAGAAATGCAGCGATAATTTATCATTGGTGCATGAAGTGGCTCCAAGCCGGTACAAGTTGACATTCCTTTGATTACAACATTTTTGTTCCCTGACTCCAAAGGTCAATTACTGCTGACTAAAGCAGCAGATGATGTATGCTACATAAACAGACCGGCGGAGTCAGCGATGGATACAGCAATGCAATGCGTATCTCAGATAGCATTTCATTTGAATTGCCAATGACTTAGTGATTACTAACCTGTCTCAGGAGACAGAAAATTTCACACCTTACTTCCCAGTCACTGTTCAAACATTAATGAGCTATTGTGCAACTGTTTTCTATTCATTCATTGCAACACATTTTGTTTGCATTCAAGTTTATCTGTAACAAAGGCACATAATATATATAGTATTAAGGACCAATCGCTGTGAGTGGGTGCCACCGGTGTACGTTACTACTACTTTCTCTGCACCGGTGTATTAGTCAACCAAACCGGTGTATTAGTCACCCAAACCGGCAAACTGAATGATAACCAAACAATAATGTTTGAAAAGTCGCGATAACATTAAAGGATAGTCCATGTCTCTGTGATAATAATGTGAATAGCAAATGAATCGGTTTACTTTCTACCTCTTTCCATATAATGACATGTTTTCTTTACGCCTGCTGCTCAAATTATGTCTCCATCCAGGTGTGTCACTGTTATAAAATATTCCCACATGTTGTTGACAATTGACATATGAGTTAGAGGTTATCCAGTTTCAAGCAATCCGAGCAGAAAACCAAGTCATTGCACACGATGTTTATCGCCGGCTGTATCTATTTGTGGCTGTATTTTATCAGTATAGAGTTTATTGGGGTTCCTTCTAATACAATAATTGTGGGTCATTGATCTATTGATTGCATCATCTACCTATTGCTTCTTGCAATTGTTTGCAGGTCTTTGTCCGGATTGGGAGGACTGGAACCCCGACCATGGTAAGAAGAATGCCACAGAGGCTATGGACATGGCTGAGCAGTGGCTGGACGTACCCCAGGTGTGTGATATGTGATAGACGCAGTTGTTTGTAACTAGGAGTTGTCTCTCTTGTGTCGTGTGAATGCCGTCACATTATAAACTTGCAAGCAATGCTAAAAAGGAAACATTTCTCATCCGATTCAGACTGTTAGACATGACCATATCGTAGACTGAATTTATACAACACGCCTCCGCATTTCCTCTGTCACTTCCCTTCTGCGTCACTCACTGTGTCACTCCTTGGATCCACCGACGGACTGCCAGTTATTTTGTTACCATACCTTGAACGTATCTGCACACAGTAGTCACTGTCTGAGTTTTATTAGCGTGTTTCTAGCAGCCATCAAAGGTTTTACTCTCTCTGCATTTAACTCGGCGTAGTTCTTACTCTCTCTGCATTTAGCTCAGGGTAGTTTTTACTCTCTCTGCATTTAGCTCAGGTAGTTCTTACCTTCTCTGCATTTAGCTCAGGTAGTTCTTACCTTCTCTGCATTTAGTTGCAGGTGGTTCTACATCCGAACCTCTATCATGATGAACTTATTCTTTTATAAAGTCTATCACCAGCGTAGAAATGATCTGCCAATTCTGGAAGTTGACCAAAATTTTATACAGAAACAGTGGAATTGTCTGCCCACACTAGTGACCAAATCTATCCAAAATGTAAAAACCGACATTGTCGCTGTTAGTATCTATGGGGCTGGTCTACGACCAATGCTCACTTCTGCTGCACACAACAATACTTTTACCTGCTCTCTGTTTTCTCACACTATTGAAGTGCCGCTACTTGTTTGATTTCTACTAAATCTCTCTACAAGCAAGACACCTGCCAAATGGGAAATGTGTGAAGCTTTGATGCTAAGATACCAGTACGGAGTGCGCAATACTTCACTTGGGGTATTATTTGGCAAGGGACATAGCCAGATTATATATGTGCGTGCCGGAGTTGTAGCCTGAGATCTAGATACTCCTTGCATGACAATTAGTTACAGCATTTGATGTCAATGCAGTAGGTGATTGATTGCGAGTCTGGGACTTGGTTGGCCTAATTCAGCTTGCATGCATAAACACTCGGTATAGCTTGCAACGTAATATAGTACAAATAGGGCCCCTGCTGCTAGAGTACTTCACTTGCTGTCAAAAGTAGGATGTTGTTACTCTTCAGTTTATGTAACCTATGACCTCATTGCGAAAATAACTCCTTGATCTCCTTTTTAAAAACATTTTGCGGCAGAGTAATAGAAGGTTGACGGAATTTTCAAAATTCAACAATCGAATTGATCCCTTTGTTAGCAGATGCATGAAAACTGATGAAAAACGCCCATTTATTTCGTTCTCTTACCCTCCCCCATTGATCACCAACATGGTGTTCTGCAAGAAGAGAAAGCTTAAAATGACCAGCAAGCACTTGTTGTGGTGTGTCTAGCTGATAATTCACCCACACACATAAATCTTGACATTAATCTTACCACCTTTTTCTACATATTTTCTTTTTATGATTCTTGGAAAGCAGCAGGTCTGCTGTTTCTGACTAAGACTGATGGTGCACCAAACTGAACTGACTATTGTTTCACCACTGGCACAGTTCTGCCAGCGCTACTAAAGCTGCAGGGTCTTCTGACACAACCTAGTTACCAAGGGAGATATTGTGCCTTCATGTTATTTGAGTTCTGCAGTGTAATAAGCTGCTTAAATCCAAGTCTGTGGTCATCCTAGAGTTCACCGTTACTATGACCTTTGTTTAGACACCCAGCCATGACCCAAGATCTCAATTCTTAATCATACACATATCACATATCATCCTACACATTAATTATTTTGTTATAACATAACTTCATCCTTCTATACTTCTAACGTGTGAAGAGAAAGTGGTTGCAGTAAATTACAACAATCTGTACATGTCACCATGAGTGATAGTAATATACTTCTGTGTACTAGTTAGTAGTATGCACACTAGTTAGTAGTATGCAGACTAGTTAGTAGTATGCAGACTAGTTAGTAGTATGCATTTAGTTAGTAGTATGCACACTAGTTAGTAGTATGTGAGTGTTAGTTGGTACTATATGTTATTTTCCCTCTCTGTGCAGTTGATCAAACCAGATGAGATGGTGAACCCTAAAATAGACGAACTCAGTATGATGACCTACCTCTCTCAGTTCCCCAACGCAAAACTCAAAGCTGGTGCACCACTTAGACCGAGAACTAACCCCGCTAGAGTGAGAGCCTATGGACCAGGTAAATCAAGTGTTGGCGTAGAGATTATATTCTAGTCAGATCAGTATTTGGGTGATTCTCTTGTGAATGATTGTAGCAGAAGTATGTCATTGCTCACTAGTAGTTGTTTGTTGAGAAATAGGATGCACTTTCAGGGCTTGTTTGTCCTTTATTTGACTGAAAACATGATATTGCACATGCACAAACATGCGTGGGCTGATGGGGGTTGATGGGGGTAGAGAGGTGGGTGGGGTAGACAGTTCAAATGGAGACGCGTTGATCTTGTATCATGGTTGTAAATAAATAAATGGGTTAGAATGGCTTATTGCTGTCAGTTTTGATTAAAGGACTAAATAGAATGCTTGTTTTATGCGTTGATGGATAACAATAATGTATGCCATTGTGTAACTAGAGAAAGACATGATCCCTGTGAATAGCATCTATTTGCGCTATCTCATAGTTAGTATGTTGTAAAAAATGAATGCAGCCGGTTGAAAAGAATGTAAAATTTTGGATACGAAGCAACAATGGGTGGGGTGGGATGTACAAGGGGAGAAGCTGTGGGTGATGTAGAGATCTTACGCTATGAACGTTGTGCTCAGCGAGCGCTAAATTGATGGTTGCATCTCATTAATATGTAGGTCTTGAAAAGATCGGCAACTGCAAAGGCCGGCCGGCTAATTTTAAAATCGACACATTTGCTGCCGGCAAGGGTCAGCCTGCAGTAGTGGTCACCAATCCTAGCGGTAAACAAGAGAAAGTAAGTGATGGGTTGGTGCCAGCCTTGTTTCCTGTTCCGTCAATTTTATTTTCACGCATGGAAATGTGTTTTTGCCTTGACACTAACCCATCCAGTGTGGTACGCTTTTTTGTTCAACGGCAGCGAGCCCAGTCGGTGTTTGCTAATCTTAATTCGCCACACGACCAGTTCCAGTTTGCAATCTCATCAACTCCACTCTGTGAATGTGACACTTAACGGGTCATTAAAATCATGCTTTTAACTGCTGAGAGAACTGGTGATGCTAGATAATGCTGGTTTGAGTAGGCCGCATCTCCCAAGTATCTCAAACTGATAGGATGCAGCGCTATTGTTATACACCGAGACCACAACTCCTGCGCTTAAACTTCACATTGCGCTGCATGTACGCTGATTGGTGTGAAAGTCATCATTAAAAGGCAAAATGCAAGATCTATGAGCCGTCAGTTATCATAGGGCTGTGCTAACTAGTCAAATTTATTTGATTTTATTCTTTCATCTTTTTGTCTATAGTTGGGTTGCCATGAGTGAAGTTTGCGCTCCGACTTGCTGTGATAAAATGTTTTTGCATGATGCATGAAGTGCTGTTTGATGTGATTGCATAGGTCTTGAACCATCGGGAGTGTGTGCCCTGGCCCCTGCTAGATTCACTGTCGAAACATTTAGTGCAGGACGCGGAGAAATCACCGTACAAATCACAAACCCTGAAGGGGATGCTGAAGAGGTAAAATTCTTTGCATGTTTGTGATGATTGATAGCTTTATTCGCTTGGTGACATGTAATATTGTGCCTTATCTCTGTTCAAGTATAAATACATTGTTACAAGGGCTCTAAGAATGGTCTAACACTCAATGGCCTGCTTTGAATAGGCACAAAAACTTTCTGATTTCACTTCGAGTTAAATTGAATTTTAAACACGTATATAGTTTGTGTAGCAGTCCATGCCTAATGACCTTAGGAGTGCTTCTAGCGATCTCTGGCACATATTTCTGTAGTGTGGGAATATGCTTGCTGTCAAACATCAGTTGGAGATGTTCTTTTTCTGCTCAAGATATCTGATATTTGTTTGTTCGGTTTCAGTGTGAAGTAGTATTCAACAATGATAGAAACCTTACCTATTCATGCAGCTACACACCATCCATGGAGGGACAGTACACTGTAAGTAGCTGGAGTTGTCCTTTCCTATGTTATAACCATCGTATACGTTGGTCTATGCGCAACAATGGCGTGATATATTGATACTTACGGGATTTTCACTTCTTTGCCATGTTCTAAAGCACTATGTTACTTCAGATTCAATGAATTGTTGATAGTTTATACGCGTCAATGCTAGCTAATGTGTTTGTAGAGCTGTTGACAACTTCTTACTCTTTTGTTTGGGGCCGGTTTTACCCGGCAGGGTTTAGTTAGGTATAATTACTATATGCGTGTGTAAAGTTTGTGTTTTTTCATTTTGTGCAAAATTGTGATGTTCAATCAATGCAGCGCTGAAAGAGTTTTGATTGGTTGAAAAATGTGAATGATGGCCTCATTTGAACTGGGTTTGCTCAATCGGTGTCACAAACAGCTACAAACTCTCATTGGAATGAACTCAACATTCTGCTACATTGTCTCAAATACGAACGAAAAAAACACTGTTGCAAAAAAGACAAACATTCAATACTATTTTTCACATATACACTCAATCTGATATCGAAATCACAAGATCTCAAGTGTAATTCAGGCCAGTTGGTTGTCAGTGAGATAAACTATACATTTGTTTTGATCGTTTACTGTAAAGTCTGAGCTAGCGGAGAATCTATCAACAAATGAGGTGGGGTGGAGTGGGGAGAGGAGGGAGGTGGGGTGGAGGGGGAAAGGAGGGAGGTGGGGTGGAGGGGGAGAGGAGGGAGGTGGGGTGGAGGGGGAGAGGAGGGAGGTGGGGTGGAGGGGGAGAGGAGGGAGGTGGGGTGGAGGGGGAGAGGAGGGAGGTGGGGTGGAGTGGGGAGAGGAGGGAGGTGGGGTGGAGGGGGAGAGGAGGGAGGTGGGGTGGAGGGGGAGAGGAGGGAGGTGTGGTGGAGGGGGGAGAGGAGGGAGGTGGGGTGGAGGGGGGAGAGGAGGGAGGTGGGGTAGAGGGGGATAGGAGGGAGGTGGGGTGGAGGGGGAGAGGAGGGTGGAGGGGGAGAGGGAGAGGAGGGAGGTGGGGTGGAGGGGGAGAGGAGGGAGGTGGGGTGAAGGGGGAGAGGAGGGAGGTGGGTTGGAGGGGGAGAGGAGGGAGGTGGGGTGGAGGGGGTGAGGAGGGAGGTGGGGTGGAGGGGGAGAGGAGGGAGGTGGGGTGGAGGGGGAGAGGAGGGAAGTGGGGTGGAGTGGGGAGAGAAGGGAGGTGGGGTGGTATACTCAAGCGTAGCCGCTTTCACCCAAGGCCACTGATGCAATCTTGTGGTTCAATGTTTTTATTGCACAATTATTTATGGCTTGTACCTGATTGATTCGGTCTGCAATTTTTTCCCAATAATGTTTGTTTGTGTTGATTCACAATATTTAGGTCACAATCTCCTTCTCTGGTAAAGAGATACCCAAGAGTCCTTACAGTGTGAAGGTTGAGGGGGCTGCAGGTGACCCTGAGAAGGTGATTGCAGAGGGCCCAGGTTTGCAGGCTTCTGGTGTACAAGCTGGCAAGAAAACATACTTTGAAGTTTTTACTGAAGGTATGTAGGTTGTATGTTGGTTAAAAGGATGTGGTTGTAGTGTGACCTTTAGCTGCCTACGTGACCTCTAGCTGCTGTGTGAGATCATCACAAGTTGGACAATAATCTTCCTACTCTCATTCAGTGTTTTTTTATCGAGCTGTTTGCAGATGACCAATAGGATGTTAGTTGCATGATCTATTTTGTAATACTTTACATTGATGCATTTGCAATACTCAATGTGTTGGAATTCAATTGATGCAGAGACAGAAAGACGTTTAGTCTGTGTAGCAGTAGATATAGTTAGACTACTTGTGCTGTCATGTGACTAACTACTAAAGTTATACGTGGAGTTAGCACACTGTTGTACAAAGTTGTTGAATGTTTGCTCGGTGTACACACAGGCGTTATAGATAAGAGTGCAGAGTGTACGCATTGCCTGTATTGATTCCCATAGACATACTATACAACCAGTAACTTGTCTAGTTAGACCTAGTATCAGATACGACATTCCAGTTTGGCTACTCATTGTAATGCTCATTATTTTTGTGCACAGGTGCTATTGAAGGTATTCATTCAATGTGTAACTAGAATTTAATCCCAACTACCCTCTCTTTCTATAACTAGGGAAGGCTATTGACCACGCCCTATCTCTCTTCTATGTCTAGCCTGTGACATCTATGCTAAACACTCTGTCCTTGTATTTTTTTATAAACCCAACCTTTGTGCAACGCCCTAAGAATTTGGCTATTTATTCACTGACACTGTAATAGTAATAGTAGTAAATGGCTCTTGTTATAAATGCATAAGTCTATTGTGTACAAGTGCTACTGCCTACTAGAGAACTTTACCACAGGATGTCAATTGATAATATATTACGTACAAATAGTTGATCTGGTGACAGTGGAATGTTGAATGTTAGGTTATATCCCGCTCATGGGCAGGCAACTTCAACTGTAACCGAGTACCTGTACTGTATGTCAGACATTAGCATGTGCTCTATCTCTACTATCACTAGGGGAGCTCTTGTGTGTGTGTGTGAACCCCCACCCTATACCACCAAACTGTTACTCTGGTATCTTAACACGAAGTTGTCAACAAAAATTATTTTTCTATCTGTCTGAATTGCTACAACTGTTAAATGTTTATGCTGATGTATAAAATATTGTTTAGCAAAATGTATAAACAAATAAATTTTATGAGGTTCTGTGTGGGAATTAGTTTCAGCGTACGTAGAACAAAACCTATGTAACATGAAAGGTGTGAAATGATATTGTCCTGCAAATTATTACTTTGGCAAAATTTTCATCAGGCTTTTACTCTTTCATTGTCAATTGTAATATTCAATTCACTAACTTTCTAGACTTACATAAACTCCTACAATTCCAAGTCTCACTGCTCAGTGTGCTGTGAGACAGGTTAGTTTTGTGTAGAGTTTGACTGAAGGGTGCATGTAATGCAGGTGCTGGAGTGGGTACTGTTGAGGTGGTCATTGTTGACTCACATGGACACAAGGACACGTGCAAGCCTCGAGTGAGCAAGTCTACAGAGACAACCTACTATGTCGAGTATATGGCCAAGGAAGTGGGTAGATACTCTGTGCACATCTACTTCGCTGGTAAAGAAATTCCATACAGTCCATACACTGTGATGATTGGCGCTCGTAAGTTTGCTAAGTCTTACTTTGTCTTGTTATATTTATCTATTTCCTTCTTGTATTAAATGCGAATCCATCATTTTTTTCTGATTTAGAATTCAATTTACACCACAGACAAGTTGCTTGTACTTTTGTTGTTGTTGTTGTTGTTGTTATGCTTAATAACCATTCAAGTCTAAAGCTATCCCCACTAAACAGTTACAAATATCTGTAATTGTATAAAACAACATTTTTTTGCAGCGGTGGAGCCAAAGAAAGCCTACGCTACAGGAAGAGGCGTGCAAGCCAAGGGCGTTAGAGTGCAAGATGTGGCTGACATCATGGTACACACGGCAGCGGCTGGTTCAGCTGAGGTCACCGGCACATTAGTTGGACCCACAGGTAAACATCTTTATTCGCTGGCTGCTGCCTACATACGCTAGCGGTGCGTTACTAATGAGTTTTGTACCGTCTACTAACATTAAACAAGACATGAGTTTATATATCTTTGGCATTTGTTTTACTCTCATGTCAAAATGAGTGCCTATCATTGATTGGTTTTTTATATCTACCGTATTATAGCCTTAGCATTTCAGTTATTCAAACTACAGCCTGTTATGGCATGTTTTTACGCTAATTGCGTTTCTTTAATATTGTCTAATATGTGTATTATTACTTGTATTAGTACTTGTATTAGTACTTGTACATTCACCGGCTGCTCAGTAATTAGAATGTTTCTCTTAACGTATTAGTTGCTCGTGGCGGAGGGGAACGAAGAGACAGCTCATCAGATGATAGCTCTGATGAGCATGCTACAGGTATAAGCCCGGTTATAGCAAACCAAATAACTTCTGGTGTCGGACTCTTATCTCATCTATTTCCTGTTTCCATGTTGATTCGTGGACAACTGTTGGAGGGTTGTCCACACAGTCTATAACCTAACAGTTGTAGTAATATAGAATAGGTTCTTCTACTCTATACAAATTGTATGTCACGTTTAATGTGTGGTGACAGGTGTTGGCAGGCGATGAGCATAATTCCATTTGTGGCATTTCTTAGAACAACTCCGGCTTGTACCCATGTCTATGTGCCGGCTTAATAATCACAATAATGATGATACATTCAACAGATTGAGAAACAAGTGGAGTTCAGCTTATAGTAAAACCACTATATTAGATGTAAATTGTAGTTTTGTTATAAATAATTAATAATTATTTTCATACATTCCTTCCAGCCAGTCACATAGATATGGTCCAGCTTTTCGCTCTCCTACGCTACATACTTTCATGTTTCTGGTGACATACAGGTAGCTTTTTTTTATACATTGTTTACAGATGATTCTGCTTCAAGCAGTTCCTCTGAAGACCTCAATCAAGAAGGTATTCGCTGACTGATTTTTTACAGCAATAGTTTAATGGGAGTTGTCCAACTTTAATTGAGAGCACAACTTCTAGTTCCATTGAATCACTCGCTCATAGAAAATTGTAGATTGTTTATTGCTCGCTTTATGACTTGCTAGACGTTTGTCTGGAAATTATTTCCATCTGACTGCTGGCTGTTAATCATCTCTTTGATAGTCATCTTACACTGGTAATGGTCGGTGCAGGCTTGTAAATCATTACACGTCTGGTAAATATGGGTGTTCCTTCAGTCGACTCACCAGTGTATGCGCTAGATATATTACATAAGAGCAAGAGTATGTACACGACTGCACTGTGGCTGCACCTGCTGCTGAATCCAATGTATGTGTGCAATGCTTGCTGTAGGTTGATTGGGATGTATAAATCTATTATAGGAACAGAAGAACCTCTGAGATTCAGAAAGATTGATGCAAATACATATGAGACCTCATACAAGCCGACAAAACCTGGCAACTACACAGTAAACCTGCAGTATGGCCCTGGACATATCGCTAAAAGTCCCTTCAAGGTGACCGCCGTTTGATTATTTAAATATGCCATTAGGTGGATCTTGACACATTCGCTTATCACCTGTTAAACTTTTTTATGTTATTATATGGTCAAAGCTTTAACGATTCAATTTGTTACAATATTGCATCACTCCGTTTTCGTACTAACAGCAAGATTTTATTGTACAAGTTGTCAACTTCGAGGAACATTAGTTATTAAAAAAAAGTAGAACATGTCCGGTTGTCAAAGGTCCAATATTTAGTAAAAAGACTCAATGATTCATCAACTAGCTGGCATGAAAATGTGTTGGTACGAGAAAAGACGACTTCCAATTCATTAAGATTAGATTTAATATGTGGACAGGTGAGCGTTGGACCATACAAGGAGAGCAAGATACGAGCATACGGACCCGGACTTGAGGGTGGAATTGTTGGCAAACCTGCAGACTTTGTGGTTGAGACAAATGGGGAAACTGGAGCTCTAGGCTTTGCCATTGAAGGTATGGCTTAATTGGCTTTGCCCCAAAAGTATGACAGTTTAATTTGTTAAAATGGATGGTTTGTGTTTGGTTGCTGTGCGCCTGTGCATACACTGTATCGATTAGTAACTTCGTGTCTGGTGTAAAAAGGTTACGAAGGTTAATCTTAGTTAAGATTATTATTGAAGATCGATCTTGTCATATATGAATATAAAAAATTATTCTCTGCTAGCAACGGGCTATCAAGATATGAAAAGTCATCTGCATGCATACTGTATTCAATATGAGTGGTTCACTTAGTTGATTCTGTCACTCTCTCCTCTGGTACCAGGTCCATCTCAGGCTAAGATCCAATGCAGTGATAATGGAGATGGTTCGGCCGATGTGACGTACCAACCCACAGCCCCAGGAGAGTATGCGGTACACGTGCTATGTGACAATGAAGATATACCTAACTCTCCATTCATGGCTATGATTGCCCCAGCAATGCCTCAAGGAAACAGTGACATGGTGAGTGATTGGACAACCTAGTTTTCTTGTTCTCCTCCCTGTTTGCCCTCTGCTTCTCTCGCGTTTGTTGTATTCATACCGCAGTGTGTGCTTGTTAATCTGTTTGATCTAATTCATTATTTTACCTCTTTTGTGTGTTGTTTATGCTCCTAAATTTGCTCGTCGTAGATTTTTCATAACTCTTCTCTTGGAAAACTAACTGATTGCGAGTCAGCTGATTTTGTACCAATTCTCGTCCCCTCTTTATCTCTGCGTGTCCACTTCTGAATAGAATTGTGATTTATTTAAAATGTTGCAGTCCATACGCCAATGAGCTCTGAACAATCATTTTTCAATTTATTTTTGAGTGATTTCTAGTTAAATGTAACAGTCCCAGTGCAAGAATTCTGATTTGCCAACTTCTGCGTTCTATAATTTTTTGCGTTTGATGTTGAAACACCATTCTCTGCTTCATTAATTGTTGATGAGATTTCTTTGTTGTGTGCGTTAGTTGATATACCATAACGTGCATGAGCTCTCAACCTTAGCGATACGCCTGCTAGGCTTGCATTTATCCTCGCAAGCACAATTACGTAAAACCTATTTTGAAAAATTTAGATCAAAAAACTATTTTGTACAATTGGAGTTGTTTTCTCTGCAGTGAAATTTTAACCATTCTTGCGCTCTATTTCTTCGCCTTATATCGAACTGCGTGAGCCTGTGCGGGCTTTCAGTAACATGCTCAACACGTTGCCTCAAGTCATTTGATTGGATTATGTGATGCAGTTTGCCAAAGCAAAGTTTTTTCATTAAATATCATAAAATGAACATTGAGTTGAGAGCTGTGTCATTACTTCCTGCTGTTTTACACCTGACTGCAACTGTCCATCGATGGCAAACTTGGCTGTTATTAGTTCAAACCATTATTTGAACTTACATTTCTTTTTATACTTTGTCTACGACAGCTATTGTTTGTGACATCATCAGTTTACTAGATCGTGGATGTAGTAAAGTAAGTTGTGTCATTTGATTAGAAAGTTTATCGAGCATACTCAAACAAAAATGAAATCCCAGAAATTATGTTTTTAGTAAAAACACTGACATTGTTTGCTCAAACAATTACTTGTCTATTGGACACCATTTATTTTCATCATTAAATCTTAACAATCAAAATGTATCTTTGAGTGTCACTTGATCTAATTATGTAAAAGAGCGGATTAAAATTCCAGATTTGAAGCTTTTAACCATTGCTAGCTACCATAATTAAAATTGCGATGTCTGAAATTTACTGTTAGAGCGATGGGCTCACTCTACTATATCCACGACTAGGCAGTGTGTTGCACTTCCATGCTTGGCTCGCTTGTTGTGAAAGCTTGTGTTGCCTCATTTCCACCCCCTCTGCAATCTAGATTATACCAGAGCAAGCTATCAATGCTGAGTCAGCACCTAACGGTGTGTTTGAATCTCCTATTAGCCCTGATGCTGCTAGAAATGTGCATTCTATGCTGCCCAACGGAGGCTTTGGTGGTGACTTTGACCCCACTGAGGTGAGATAACTCCCGGTCTGACAATGCGCCTCCATCAGACATGCATGAGATTGATTTTGCTAGCATCCATTGTGTGTGTTGATGTTGTGTCTCAACGTTATAGCTGCTAGTTTTGTTTGTTTACTCCTCTAGCCTAAACTTGATAATCTTTTTCATAAACTTATCAAATTTTATTGTTTTCAAAATTTTTCAACGATTGATCAGTGAGAACCTCCAAAAAAATATTTCATTTAGCGTATTAGTAAATAATTGCTTTGTTGTGGAATCACCCCTACATTGGTTAATTGGTGTAGTTGATGACTGTAATGATAGTTATTAATTGTGAATAATAAACAATTTTGTATTTTAAATACGGGTCACAGCAAATAATATACGATTAATCTATAGCGAATCGACAAATTTTTTGTCAGTTTTGCACTGCTGTGTGGTAGGTGGTTGCCAGTGGACCTGGTCTAGAAAAGAATGGGGTGGTTCAAGGAAAGCCCGCTGTGTTTACTGTTGACACAAGCAAGGCAGGCAATGCTCCACTGAAGGTCTATGGTCAGGACCTCAATGGCAAGCCAATAAATGTACAAACTAAAGACAACGGAGATGGAACGTACAGCTGTCAGTACAATCCCAAGGAGCCAGTCAAACACACAGTCTTCATCACCTTCGGCGGCGTCAACGTCCCTAAGAGTCCTTTCAGGGTAAGGATCACTTTTTTGCCATGATTTTCATTTCACCTCCTTATATTACGTACGCTTCGGTCTCCGTCAAATAACTGGCATCTTGTCGGCAAAAAATCTTTAAATCGTCACAAACAAGCCTATGAAATTGGATTCTTTTTGTCAAGTAATTTAATTGCTAATCTCTATATATATAAACGTAAATATATCATATCATCTATCATTACCATATAACCAGGTGTATGTGGAGGAACCAGCGATGCCTGAAAAGGTGAAAGTATTCGGACCTGGCATTGAGAAAGGTGTGACATGTTCAGAAAAGACGCACTTCTTTGTTGATTGCACTGAGGCCGGACCTGGAGATGTAGCCATCTCTTTGACTGATGAGAAAGGAGTGGACGTGCCTGTTGACGCTGATGACAATGGCGAGGGGTTGTTCAGGTGGGTGTCTGATATTTTTGTTAAACTTGTGTGGCCTTTCAGATACAGCATTCGCTAGAGTGTAACTAATCTCAAAGTGTCTAACTGTAAAATGCGATGCCCATAGCCTTTTTTCCCATAATATAGCTTTGCAGATATCAATCAGATTTATTGAAGTAGCTCTTTGGCTAGTGAGGGATCTCCATTTGTATTGTGCTTGCAATTCTATATAGAGTTTTAATCTGAACTTGCAAAACTTGGTAATTGAGTCGTCTCAGCTTTTAAAAAATAATACATTGTGATGCAGAATTGAATATGAGCCGCAGTCTTTTGGAACATACACAGTCAATGTGATATTTGCTGATCAAGAGATCCCTACAAGTCCTTATAGGGTCAAAATTGAACCAAGCATTGATGTTAGCGGTGTGAAAGTAGTTGGCCTCGAAAAGGGTGAGTGAGCTTCCTACCTAGTAACTAAACATTTTTGGTTATTTACGTATCCATTTGAACTTGTTCAATATACTGCTTTAATATTCTGTTGCAAATACTAAATATTTTGGAAGCGATAGCCAAATTATTGGTAAACAGTTGAATTGCCCACAACAAAGTGCTTTATTTGAATTGTCACACGTGATTAGCTAGCTAATTAATTGTAACCTCAGCTATATTGCTTTCAACTAATTTTCTATCCTGATAATTTTTATTAGCCCGCTGTTCCGTTTTAATCTATAGGCCTAACACTCAACAAAATGACCAGGTTTCAGGTCAAGGATAATTCAAAGGTGAGAAAGCTGTTTGTTAGTGTGGTTATTCAGTCACCTAGCGGTAAAATGCTTAATCCAATGGCAAACAAAGTCTCCGATGGAACTAAAATCTCTTTCACTCCTCGCGAAGTTGGCGAGTACATCATCGAGGTGTATGCTAATGGGCGACGCATAAATGATAGTCCGTTCAGAGTAAACGCAGTTTCTGATGGATCAGAGCCTGCTCCGAAACCGACTGAACCGCCGAGAATAAAGTTTGCGAATGCTAATCAAGTCAAACAACCTGAAGCAAAGAAAGGTAAACCTTGGTCCAGAAAACCATCAGATAATTTGGAAGAAACAACCACAAAACCAAAAGCTAAGAAGCTTGGTGCAGACAAGCCAGATGGGAAATTTGGCAAACCAAAAGAGGAAACTCCAGAATGGATGAACCCCAGCTTGAAAGGTTTTCACAAGAAAACACCCACCCAAGTTGCTGAAGATGAGGTTCAACCTCGGGATGTGTCTGTGCAACGAACTACTCCTGATAAGAAAGATGCTGAGGTTCCAAAACTGAAACCTTGGCAAAAGAAGAAATCGGCAGATGATTTGAAACCCCAACCTGATGATGCTGCTGTTGAAAGTGAAAATGAGCCAACCAAGATGAAGCCATGGCAGAAAGGTAAAAAAGACACTGGTGCTTTTAAAGTCAAGGTCTTTGGTACTGGAATTACAGCTGGAAATTGCATGGAGGTTTGCAAATTTATTGTTGACACAACAGCAGCAGGCCCTGGAGAATTAGGATTTGCCATAAGTGGTCCAGGAAATGTGACTTTGATGCCCAAGGACATTGGCTCAGGACAATGTGAGGTCTCTTACACGCCATCAATTCCAGGAATTTATACTATTGAAGTAACATATGGGAAAGTGTTGGTTCCAGGGGCACCGTTCAAACCCAGCATAAAATCAGCAAGTAAGAAAGACAACAATGCAGTCAAAGTCTATGGTGATGGCATTGTCACTGGGGAAGTGAACAAACCGTCCATTTTTGTTGTTGACACTTTACAAGCAGGACCCGGAAAGCTTGCTTTTGATATCAAAGGCCCAAGCAAACCAAAGATTTCCACCAAGGATATTGAGAAAGGAAAGTGCGAGGTCACCTACATACCTACTTCGATAGGTACGTACACTGTAGATGTAATGTACAATGGAAAATCAGTTGCAGGTGCACCCTTCAAGCCACTTGTTAAACAAGCTAGCACTACAGACTCAAGAGGAAAAGTTAAAGTGTATGGCAATGGGTTGGTTGCAGGTGAAACCAAGAAACCCAATGTTTTTATTGTTGACACGACAGATGCAGGTCCTGGAAAACTTGGGTTTGATATTCGAGGGCCTAGCAAACCACAAATTACCACCAGAGATTTGGAGCAGGGAAAATGCGAAGTTACATATATAGCTGCTTTGAAGGGTATTTATGTTATTGACGTAACCTTCAATGGACGCCCTGTACCGGATGCTCCTTTTCAAGCCTCCATCACACCATCTTCAGCACCTATCAAAGATCAAGGTAGAGTGAAAGTTTCTGGAGATGGGTTGGTGGCTGGTGAAATCAAGAAACCCAACACATTTGTTATTGACACGAAAGAAGCTGGCCCTGGAAAACTTGAGTTTGATGTTACCGGTCCACTCAAACCCAAAATAAGTACAAGAGAAATTGAAGCACAGGTAGTCGAAGTGAGCTACACCCCCACGCTAACTGGGTCTTACTCCATTAATGTGAAGCATGGTGGAAAGCACGTAGATGGATCTCCTTTTAAAGCAAGCATCAAAAAGGATAGCAAAAGTGCTAATCCACTTGACAAAGTGACTGTTTATGGTGAGGGTGTAATCAAGTGCCAACTCCACAAGCTTAATACGTTTACGGTAGATACCACAGTGTCTGGTCCTGGAAAAATTTCTGTTGACATTACTGGGCCTAGCAAGCCCATCATTACTACAAAAGAAGTGATGACTGGAAAATGCGAGGTTACTTACACTCCAACAGTAGCTGGTTCATATAATATTGATGTCAAGTTCAATGGGCAATCTGTTCCCAGTGCTCCTTTCAAACCCGCTTTAGACACTTCTACAAGTAAACCTGTGGATGCTGTTGACAAAGTAAAAGTATATGGGGATGGCATTGTGACAGGAGAAATCAACAAACAAAACATCTTTGTTGTTGACACCCATGAAGTTGGTGCTGGAAAAGTGGGCTTTGATATTAAAGGACCTAGCAAGCCCAAATTGTCCACTAAAGATCTCGGCGAAGGCAAATGTGAAGTTACCTATGTTCCTACACTAGTTGGAGCTTATGTCATTGATGTGACATACAATGGAAAGCAAGTCCCTGGAGCGCCGTTCAAACCAAACATTACGCATGCTTCTAAGTCCAAAATATCCCCACAAGAAACAGTTGATGATGTCACCAAAGTTAGGGTTTACGGTGCTGGAGTTGAGAAAGGAGAAGTGAACAAGCCCAACACTTTTATTGTTGACACATGTGAAGCTGGTCCTGGAAAGCTTAGCTTTGATGTTAAAGGTCCAAGCAAACCCAAGTTGTCCACAAAAGACCTGGGTGGAGGCAAATGTGAAGTGACCTATGTTCCTACGTTAATTGGAAATTACATTGTTGATGTGACATACAATGGAAAGCAAGTCGTTGGAGCTCCGTTCAAACCAAACATTACACATGCGTCCAAGTCCAAAATATCCCCACAAGAAACAGTTGATGATGTCACCAAAGTTAAGGTTTACGGTGCTGGAGTTGAGAAAGGAGAAGTGAACAAGCCCAACACTTTTATTGTTGACACATGCGAAGCTGGTCCTGGAAAGCTTAGCTTTGATGTTAAAGGTCCAAGTAAACCCAAGTTGACCACAAAAGACCTGGGTGGAGGCAAATGTGAAGTGACCTATGTTCCTACGTTAATTGGAAATTACATTGTGGATGTGACATACAATGGAAAGCAAGTCGTTGGAGCTCCGTTCAAACCAAACATTACGCATGCATCCAAGTCCAAAATATCCCCACAAGAAACAGTTGATGATGTCACCAAAGTTAAGGTTTACGGTGCTGGAGTTGAGAAAGGAGAAGTGAACAAACCCAACACTTTTATTGTTGACACATGCGAAGCTGGTCCTGGAAAGCTTAGCTTTGATGTTAAAGGTCCAAGTAAACCCAAGTTGACCACAAAAGACCTGGGTGGAGGCAAATGTGAAGTGACCTATGTTCCTACGTTAATTGGAAATTACATTGTGGATGTGACATACAATGGAAAGCAAGTCGTTGGAGCTCCGTTCAAACCAAACATTACGCATGCGTCCAAGTCCAAAATATCCCCACAAGAAACAGTTGATGATGTCACAAAAGTTAAGGTTTACGGTGCTGGAGTTGAGAAAGGAGAAGTGAACAAGCCCAACACTTTTATTGTTGACACATGCGAAGCTGGTCCTGGAAAGCTTAGCTTTGATGTTAAAGGTCCAAGTAAACCCAAGTTGACCACAAAAGACCTGGGTGGAGGCAAATGTGAAGTGACCTATGTTCCTACGTTAATTGGAAATTACATTGTGGATGTGACATACAATGGAAAGCAAGTCGTTGGAGCTCCGTTCAAACCAAACATTACGCATGCGTCCAAGTCCAAAATATCCCCACAAGAAACAGTTGATGATGTCACCAAAGTTAAGGTTTACGGTGCTGGAGTTGAGAAAGGAGAAGTGAACAAGCCCAACACTTTTATTGTTGACACATGTGAAGCTGGTCCTGGAAAGCTTAGCTTTGATGTTAAAGGTCCAAGTAAACCCAAGTTGACCACAAAAGACCTGGGTGGAGGCAAATGTGAAGTGACCTATGTTCCTACGTTAATTGGAAATTACATTGTTGATGTGACATACAATGGAAAGCAAGTCGTTGGAGCTCCGTTCAAACCAAACATTACGCATGCGTCCAAGTCCGAAATATCCCCACAAGAAACAGTTGATGATGTCACCAAAGTTAAGGTTTATGGTGCTGGAGTTGAGAAAGGAGAAGTGAACAAGCCCAACACTTTTATTGTTGACACATGCGAAGCTGGTCCTGGAAAGCTTGGCTTTGATGTTAAAGGTCCAAGCAAACCCAAGGTCTCCACCAAAGACCTTGGTGATGGCAAATGCGAAGTGACCTATATTCCTGCACTAGTTGGAGCTTATGTTATTTATGTGACATACAATGGAAAGCAGCTCCTTGGAGCACCATTTACACCCACTGTCGTGGATGACACTAAATCAAAGTTACAGGACAGAGTGAAGGTTTATGGCGATGGAATAATAAGCGGTGTAGTTAACAAGCCATGCAAATTCATTGTAGATGCAACAGCTGCAAGCTCTGGTAAACTTGATTATAATATCCGTGGTCCCAGCTTTCCAGAAGTCTTAACAAAGGACCTGGGTCTAGGAAAATGTGAGGTTACATATACACCTACAGTAGTTGGTGTCTACAATGTTGAGGTTACCATTGATGGAATTTCAATTGCGGGTGCTCCCTACCAAGCCGAGATCCAACCTTCTGGTGAATCCGTTTTGGCAGATAATGTCAGAGTTTATGGAGATGGAGTAGTCACAGGTATAGCTGGTCAGCCCAATACCTTTATTGTTGACACTACAGATTCTGGACCAGGGAAACTAAACTTTGATATCTTAGGCCCTAGCAAGCCAACAATCACCACAACAGACTTGGGCACAGGGAAATGTGAAGTCAGTTACCTAGTGGACATTGCTGGTTGTTATGATATATACACAACCTTCAATGATCAACAAGTTCGTAACAGCCCTTTTAAAGTCAACATTGAGCCAAGTAATGATCAAGCATTTAGTACCAACGACATGACAAAGCAGCAAGCATCTTTGGTCAAAGTGTATGGCGAAGGACTATCAATGGCAGCATTGGGTACCCCTGCAAGATTTGTTGTAGACACTTCCCAGAGCATGCCCGGAAAACTAGGTTTTGATATCAAAGGACCAGGTAAAGCAACTATTACAACAACAGATATTGGAGATGGTAAATGTGAAGTTGCATACACACCAACTGATGTTGGTTTACACACAATTGATGTAAAATACAACCAGCAGCCAGTACCAGGTTCTCCGTTTACTTCGAATGTTTGCTTGAGTCAAAAAGACGCAAGTTTAGGTGATAAAGTGAAGGTTTATGGTGGTGGCATGAAGTTTGGTGAAACAAACAAGCCTTGTAGTTTTATTGTTGATACTAGTGAGGCTGGCTCAGGAAAACTGGAGTTTGACATACATGGTCCCAGCAAAATTTTGATGGATGTAAATGAGATTTCACCAACAAAGTGCGAGGTCTCATATGTGCCAGCGCAAGCTGGAGTATACTCTTTAGATGTATTTTTTGACAATGCGAAGGTGCCAGGATCGCCATTTACTATAGAAGTTGTTCCCAGTTTTGAAAAAGTCAGTCCAGAGGAATCAACTCAAAATCAGAAAAACCCTTCTGCAGATTTTGAAGAAGTTTGCCCAGTTACTGGTGTAATCTTGAGCAAAGCTAGAGACGAAACTGCAATGTGCAATATTCCTGTCACCCTAACAGTTGACACTAAGAAGTCTGGCCCTGGTAAGCTTGGTTTCAATCTTCAAGGACCATCAGAAGTAGAGCTGCGCTCCCAAGAAGTTGAAAATGGTGTTTATGAAGTGTCATATGTTCCTACAGTATGTGGCAGTTATGACTTGGACATCACATACAATGATATCTCACTAACAACATCTCCCGTTTCCACCAAGATTGTGCCAAGCAATGTCGTGTCACAAGATCAGAGCTTCCAAAAGTCGCAAGATAGCCAGAAGCAATGTCCTGAAACCAATGTGATTATATCTGGTGATTGTCTGTATTCGGGAAAACTTGATGAATGTCAGAGGTTTATTGTAGATACCTCAATATCAGGTCCCGGGAAGTTGGCTTTTGAAGTTAGTGGGCCCTCAAAATTGCAGTTGGCCACCAAAAGTCTTGGCTACGACAAATGTGAAGTATCATACACTCCTACCGAAGTTGGTGTGTATGTTTTGAATGTGATGTTCAATGGAAAACCACTGTCTATATGTCCTCTGCCTCTCCATATTCTGCCTCAAACCGCTAAGCAAACACCTACTACACAAAAAGTGTGTCCAGACACTGCCAAGATTGTTGAGGAGCAAATGTTGGAATGTCTGAAAACTAATGTGCAGCTCTCGGATTGCTCTTCCAAACGATTTAGTTGTGGTAAAGTTGTTAAGATTATTGTGGACTTCAACAAGTCTGGTTCCGGGAAGTTGGGATGTTCAATTCACGGTCCAGCAAAGGCAAACCTCTCAACCGTTGACATAGGTAACAGAAAATATGAAATTTCTTACGCTCCAACTGTGCCTGGAGAATATGTTCTCGATATAACATTTGATGAGCAACCACTGTCTATCTCACCTGTAAAGATACAGGTATTATCTACTGAGGATAATTCTCAAAGTGAGCAAGGTCTTCGAAGTTCTGTTGTGGAACTAACCGAGGATATCCCAAGAAGAGTGTGTGACGAAACGGGTATAATGATCAGTGGCAACGGTATAAATGTAGGAAATTGTGATGAAGTGTCAACATTCATTGTAAACACTGAGAATGCTGGCGAGGGTGAGCTGAGCTTTGAAGCAAAAGGTCCAAGCAAAGCTGATGTGGCCGTAAAATGTGTTGGATCGAATACTTATGAAGTGTCCTTTAGACCATTTGCTGAAGGTACATACACTATAGACCTATTTCACAGGGGTCGGCATGTTTTTGGTAAACCAATTCATATTGATGTGTTGGTTTCTGGCAAAAAACTTCCACATCCTCTTCAGCCATACCCTGCTGCAACTAACTACAATGAAGAATTTTCAGAAAGCACTTCAGATGATGGTGTTGTTCGGTCAACTATGATAACTACTACCAGAACTCAAGAATATAAATCTGGCAACACGGTGAGGCAGGAAAAGTGTGTGACCTCCACAATTGCTTCCACTGTGCATTCAGACTCATCTAGTTTGCAAGATAAATCTGACTTGGTTCAAGCATCATCATTATCCAAATCTCCCCTGGAGATGAATGAGAGTTCTGAGGTTAAGGATGCCATTGCTTTGGTTGAAAGTCCCACAGAGCAAACTGTAGCAGTTGAAGAAGTAATTTGCTCTCCAGAAAGCCAACGACAATCAGCACCTTTGCAGCAAGCGTCTAAACCTGTGATAGATCTTTCTGGCACCGTTGAAGATGTCAATGTCTCTGTCTCTTTGGATACACCCAGCCAAGAGGTGAAGGAGGATGAAATAGCTACTACAAAACAAGACTCTGCATTTTCTGCCAGTTTAGTTAACAAATTAGACAACAGTGAGTTTACCTTACCTTCACAAGCAGCAACTGAGCATGCTGAAGTGGAGAATGTGGAATCTTGCTTCACCATATCTGCAGATTCTGTAGTTGAAGATTCATACAGTGTTACGGATAACCACTCAGCAGCACTCCCATCACCAACTTCTTACAGCGTGGGAAACTTTGTCATTGAATCTTCTTCTGACACCACTGAGCATAGCTTTTCTGCTCCAGCTCCGCAGTCATCAAACGCTACAACTGAACAAGTAGAATCAAGTTTCATCATTTCTGCAGATGCTGTAGTTGAAGAGTCATTTAAACAAAGCCAATTAGACACTGTCTCAAAGGAGGACATGACAACGGAAACTGAGGTGGTTAATATATCTGCTTCAAAACCTGAACGGATCCCAATATTTGGTGAAGAGATGACGACTCAGATCAAAACAGAACATCAAGAACCACAAGAAGGAGCAGTTGCCAAAGTCCTTGTTACTGCAGACTCTCTCTCAAGGGCTCTTGTTAATACTAATGAGACATTTGTGGTAGATATGCGCAACTCTGGTCCTGGCAACTTGAGTTTTAGCGTGAAGGGTCCTGCAAAACCACAGCTTTCGGCTAAAGACATCGGCAATAATTGTTGTGAAGTTAATTTTGTACCTCAGGAGATGGGGTCATACGTGATAGACATTTTGTACAATGGTCAACACATACCTGGATCTCCGTTTACTATTCATGCAACATCTCGCAAGGATCTTGATGTCACCTCTGTGAAACTGCCCCGCCAAGAGAAGATCGGTATGACGCTGAGCGGTTTTTTGTGTGCATTATGCATAGTTTTCATATTCGTCTGCATGGTTGCAGCATTGTGCTGTTATGTCAACAGATGCCTTGTACTTTTTAGATGACATTGGCTTTCTTGTATATTCTCGTCAGCTTGTTATGTTCATTTGACTAGAACTGTTTAGGGCTGCACATTGCTGGTGTCCTTCGTTCATGTCGTTGAGCTGCATTGTCGTATTTATGCATGCTCTTTATCTGCATTGTATAGCATGTTTTTTTTTTATTTCCGATGCCTATTTGCTGCAGTATATGAAATTTTCTTAATCGTTGGTGTTTTATCTATAGTTGATAAAGTTATATTAGTATGCTAATAAATATAACATAGAAATTTATGGTTGCAATTACATTACTGTATACCATGAAAAATAAATGTACTATATTTGGTTGGCAGTGCCGGTGTGGTTTGACCTTGCGTTTGTAACTCATACATGTAATCCGTTTATTAGATGTGTTCGTCGACTCGACTACTGATTTTACTGTCGATGCTAAATCCGTCACACCTGATGGAGAAGGAGCAGTGAAAGCTGTCGTGACGAGCCCATCTGGTGCTAAGAATGACACAAGAGTCACCAACAATGAAGATGGCACTTATCAAGTAGCCTTTGCTCCATATGAAGAAGGTACACGTCTATGTTGAGTCGTGGTGGTGTTACTAGTCCTTTGTATCTCCTCCCTGTTACTGTGACAAGACCTCTTGTCGCAGTAAGAGCATATTCTGATTGTGTTTCAGGGCCCCATAAGATTGACGTCAGCTATGAAGGATTGCCCATCCCTGGCTCACCATTAGAGGTTGATGTTGTACCTGGAAACGACCCTACTAGGGTGAAGGCATATGGACCAGGCTTGGATAAAGGTCTTACCAATGTTCCACAGCAATTCACTATCGAGACTAAGGGAGCCGGACAGGGCGGCCTCGCACTGGCTGTAGAAGGTTAGTACTATATAACAACGTATAGCAGTGAATAGATTATCAAGGTGATTTAGCTCGCTGTTTCATGCCTTTCTCTGTGTATACATGCAGGGCCAAGCAAGGCGCAGGTCAACTGTACCGATAACCACGATGGGACTTGCTCAGTGGATTATACCCCCACCAAACCTGGAGATTATGACATCAGTGTCAAGTTTGATGGTCAAAATATACCAGGTAAAACACATGAAATATTAGCATGATTTTAACACTTTTAATTGTTGATTCTATTAAAACAAAGAAACAGTTCAAAATTTTTTGCACAATCAAGTTTGATTTGTTTTCATCACATTGAATTTTCGTATTTCCGAATTTGCCATTTGACAAAATTTTCAACATATTTTATATTAGCGCTTATTTATGATTTGTAAATAGCCCAGGTTCAAGTGCCTACACATTTGTTTCAGGGTCACCCTTCAAGGTGCCTGTGGAGGATGTGGTAGATGCCTCTAAGGTGAAAATGTACGGTCCAGGAGTCAACCCTGAGGGTGTACGAGCCACCCAGCCCGCACCTTTCACCATTGACTGCAAGGACGCTGGAAAGGCTCCCCTCAAGGCCACAGTGGATGATGGTTAGTTCTGTTTCCTAACGGCTGGTCATGTGACATAACGGCTGGTCATGTGACCTAACGGCTGGTCATGTGACATACCTCTGTATTACTATAGCTATCCTGACAGCTGCCTCCACACGGTTTATGCCTATAATATATATGTTATGGTGGATGGAGAAGTATTTACAAAATTTGTTGACTGCTGAATTTGAAAACTTTTATGCATTCTTCCACATTCTGAGAGACATTACTAGGTTGAAATAGATTTATAAATGATACACATTGTGGTAACAGGAAGTGGAAGTCCAAAACCTGTTGAGATGGTGGAGGTAGATGACGGAGTATTTGAGTGCACTTACTATCCAACCACTGAGGGTGCCCCATGTAGACTAGATGTTACCTACGATGATGAACACGTACCTGGCAGGTAAGCAGACGTTCTTCGCTTATGCTTTGCTTTCTGGTTTGCACTTTTGTTTTGGAGTTATCGTCTCCCTACTACCAGATTAATGTTACTGCCGTGATGTCAAACATGCCATTACAAATATATTACTAACAATGCTTTGGCAAATCCTCTTTGGATAATAACATAATTTCTTGTTGTTGTTGAAATTCAGGTACTGCTCATGCGTGAACCAATATAAGTATTTTATGACGTCATAAAGCTGATACCATAAAAGCCAAACAAACAAGCAATTACTGATACCATATCCACTGCCTGTTAGACTGCAGATAATACCTTTGTACTTACAGCCCGTTTGAGCAGAAAGTGCTGCCTGCCCATGATGCCTCACAAGTTACTGTGAGCGGTCCGGGTATAGAAGATGGTGTGGCAGCCAGCCTTCCTACAGAGTTTACCGTTGATACATCCAAAGCTGGAGTGGCTGACCTGGATGTAGCCATACAGGTGAGGCTCCTACCTGCACTATTAGTTTGTGTTTGAATGAAAAAGAGATGTTGCTTGTGTGATGTAGACAAATCAGAGTTTGTGTATTTTCCTTCAAAGTAAAAAATTGCAACTGAATTTAGAGCGTCAATGTCAGGAGTTAATGATTTGGTCTAGGAGTCGTCTTCCTTTAGTGGTTTCAAGAGGGGACAATTACAAACACTGCTCTTGCGTCGATCTGGAGTCGAATTTATACTCTAACAATGGTTATGTCAGT
Source organism: Cryptosula pallasiana (assembly GCA_945261195.1). Lineage (NCBI taxonomy): Eukaryota > Metazoa > Bryozoa > Gymnolaemata > Cheilostomatida > Cryptosulidae > Cryptosula > Cryptosula pallasiana. Next base: position 21,511,144 of record OX183133.1, on the reverse strand, counting down.
GTTTGAGTTATCAATGCTATCAAATTTTAGTCTTGGTTCTTTGTATCTCCTTCTAGGCTCCAGATGGGCGGTACCTCAGGCCCACCATAACAGACAACAAGGATGCAACAGTGACTGTACACTACACACCTGATGATGTTGGAGTATACAATGCCAAGGTCAAATATGGTGGTGACCAGATCCCTGGCTCTCCATTTGATGTAAACACCAGACCTACTGGTGATGCCAGCAAATGTCAGATAACAGGTAAGTTGTATGCCGTCTCTATACAAGACTATGTGGAACAACTCCATCATGAATTGTTACAATGTACTACAATGTACCACAATGTACTACAGTATACCACAATGTGTGCTATATACTACAATGTACCACAATGTACTACAGTATACCACAATGTGTGCTATATACTACAATGTACCACAATATACCACAATGTGTGCTATATACTACAATGTACCACAATGTACTACAGTATACCACAATGTGTGCTATATACTACAATGTACCACAATGTACTACAGTATACCACAATGTGTGCTATATACTACAATGTACCACAATGTACTACAGTATACCACAATGTGTGCTATATACTACAATGTACCACAATGTACTACAGTATACCACAATGTGTGCTATATACTACAATGTACCACAATGTACTACAGTATACCACAATGTGTGCTATATACTACAATGTACCACAATGTACTACAGTATACCACAATGTGTGCTATATACTACAATTTGTACAATATACTACATTGTGTATTATGTACTACAATCTACTACAATGTACTACAATATGCTACAATATATAACATGATTTGTGATGCAGAGGGCAAGAAGAGGGTGGTAGTCGATGAAGAATGTGTGATAACAGTCGACACTGCAGACGCAGGACTAGGTAATATCACATGTAGAATCAGAACTCCCTCAGACACTGATGCTGACATAGACATCATAGATAACAATGATGGTACCGTCAGCATCTTCTACACACCCCACACACCTGGTAAGTTGTCTATGGTACATGAGTATTGTATTGTAGATATCGTGTGCATCAGCTGATATGTCCTATATTTGGTTGTTTCATCTATCTATTCACTGTGTACAGATTGCATAACTGAACCCCTTGACCCCAAGATTAACCTTGAGTTAAAGTAGCTTAGAGTTATGAATGGATAAGTTGAGCTAAGATTTATGAATGGATAAGATTAACTGAGATTTATGAATGGATAAGATTAAATGAGTTTTATGAATGGATAAGATTAACTGAGTTTTATGAATGGATAAGATTAACTGAGTTTTATGATTGGATAAGATTAACTGAGTTTTATGATTGGATAAGATTAACTGAGTTTTATGAATGGATAAGTTTAGCTAAGATAGATCTTAGACTAACTCAAATTATTATTCGCTTTCAAGCTAATCTCAGCTAAACAAAGGTTAATCTCAATTTGTCTTAATCAACGTTTCTCTAGTACATTTTATTTGCACACCCAAGCATGCAATAGATTGTAACATGACCTCTAGGGTATAATGGGGAGTCAATCAATGGTCTCTCCATATTGTTGCAGGAAGCTATGGAATCAGCATCAAGTTTGGCGGTGTGCCAATACCAGAAGGCGACTACGAAGTGGAGGTAATGCGCAGAATTATTTTGTTATCTTCCCTTCAAACGTATATGTATTTATCATCTCCTCCTGCGTACGCAATAGTTGATGAGATCTTTGTGTGCATTGTTAAAATATTTGTTCTAGGCCGTACCTGAAGAGCTCTTTGCCATTGATGAGGTAATATAATATACAATGAGGTCTAAGGTTTCTTTTTTATGCTGGTGGCAGTGCTGCTTAATACCTTACCTCTATCTTTCAATGTTTGCACCTACAATATAACACACAGCAGCTACATGGCTATGTACCCATGTGCCTATATAATACAAAGAAGCGTTTTGTACTTTGGAGTTATCGTCTCCACGAGTTGATCACAGCTACACTAACTTATAATGCATAGATTCTTATCAACTGCTGCTATGTCTGTGATGTAAGACAAAAGCCACCTGTCTAATGTTGTCAATCTCTTTAGTTTTGTTAAACCTCTTCACTCTGTTGTATGGCAGCGGGTGAACTATTCCTTACCAGTCATTTTGTATCAATTTAAATGTTGACTGCCATGGCTACCTTACAGTGTGCTTTAATGTGTAGTTTATGCAGTGAAGTCTAACACACGATACCGGTGTGTTTTAGGCTGATATTGTACCTGTGCAGAAGGTAAATGGATTGAACTCAGCTCCACCCATGGGCGATGGATACCCCAATACTTTCCACCCTGTAGACTTTGTCATTCCTGTGGGACCTATCTTTGCCTATGTTCTTGGTGAGTAGCGGTTGTGCCGTGTGGCTGGTGCTTTTTTCAGCAGCTACAGCTCCGTTACTGGTCTGAGTATTATTGCAAATTGGTGCGATGATGTGCGGAAGATTTGAAAATAATTAAAATGATCAACTCCGCAATAAAACAATATTCATCTTGGCTTCATCTTAGCTGTCTTCTTTCGGATTCTGTTGAAAATGTGACAAAATTATTTGTGTTGGAAATGAATCAACGCACAGACATGGCGTTTTACATTATAGTACTGAATTCCTCGACAGCACTGCTTGTACGCTCAGTGTTTACATCTCCTACATTGCTGTGTAGACCTTAAATGGTGTTTTATGCGCATATCTTAGACCACCTCTCTGTTGTTGCAGCTGAGGTAGAGGCTCCGTCAGGTAAAAGGTCTCCGGTAAAGATCAAAGATAATGGAGATGGCACAGTCACAATCAACTACCAACCCACTGAAGTTGGTCTGCACAATCTACATGTCTTCTACAATGATGAGCCACTGGAGGGTACGTTCTACGTATATCCATTACTGGTAACTCTATTGGCTGTCTGTTAGGAGTTGTGTTCTCTAGCCTACACGCTTGCCACTATATAGACATATAGGGTTAGCTTTAATTTCAGTCTGGTGGCTGGCACTGTATGAATTTCAGAGCTCAATAGCTTGTTACCTTGTTTTTTGATCACCTGCGTAGCCTGAGAAATGATGTGCCTCGCTTACAGGTAGTCCCTATCAGTTCCATGTAGATGAAGTTGACAGCCCGGTTGTGGCAGCTTACGGTCCAGGGCTAAGCTATGGTGTTGCTGCAGAGCCTTGTTCATTTACCATAGACACCAAGAACTCCGGAGCAGGTATTCTTTTGTTTGTGCTTCTATTACAATAGATGTGGTGCAAGCTTGCTTTCAATAGACAGTCTCTGTGTCACTCAATGGTTGTACCACTTTTTAATTACCCTAGTTATATACATCTGAAACAGCCTTTGTACTTATGAGATCTGGGTTATCTTGTTGCTTAAGAACTTGATTAAACATTTATACTTTTTTCTTGGCTGTTGGAGGTAACAAAATTATGTTTATAAGTTGATCACAAATCTGGATACTTGCCTAAAGTGAGACAATTAATTTGGTGTAGAGAAAATAAACATATCATTGGAAGGACCTAAGAAAACTGCCGTCAACGTAACAGACAACGGTGATCAAACCATCACCGTAAGCTTCACTCCTGAGGTGGCTGGCACCTATAAGGTCAGGGTCACTTGTGCTGGACAACAAATTCGTGGATCACCTTTCGTATGCAAAGTGATGGGTGCTGACGGCAGAGGTTAGGAAGGCGTGGCCAGCAGGGCGTGGCATGTTCTGTTGCATGGAGTCACGTGGCATGCCTGTGTTGTGCTTGCAGGTGGTCTGTCGCTTGCTGTTGAAGGCCCCAGTAAGGCAGAAATTGTATGCCAAGACAATGATGATGGTACCTGCACTGTAACCTACCTGCCCACTGAACCTGGCTTGTACAATATAGTGGTTAAGTTTGATGATGAGCATATCCTGGGCAGCCCATTCACTGCTTACATAGCTGGTAAGTGGCTGGTTGCTGGCAAACCTCCAAACCTTTCACTGCTGATGATAAAAATTTTGTTGACAGGCATCTTTTTGTGGTCAGCAGTAATGTTTCCACAACTGTAGAAAACTTATGTATTTGACTGGCTTTGGGTCGGAAGCCTTACTGCAGCACCGTCTCTGTCTGGCATTGTCGGCTAGAGTGTGTTACCTAGTCAAATACTTGCTGCTTTTCCCAGTTATGGAAATATTCGCACTGCTTAACCATGATAATAAACAGCCTAGTCTTCCAATTTAATCATAGGAAAATAGCAAACAAAATGTCTGCAAAGAATGTTTTGTATAAATTTTTATGCAATTGAAATTTCTTTCAGTGTAAAATATTCAGCAAAACCGCTTTTAATTTTAAGATTCTCTTTTACATTAACCGTAATTTTCAACACAAAAGCCAACTGGTTTGGTATTACATGGAGGAGTTTTCCCCTCTTCTCTCTGCTAACTAGTTTGCTATCTCATCTCCAGAGAACCTGGCAGGTATGTAGCCGAGTTGTCTGCTCTTGTAGAAAGCTGATTGGCAGCAGCTAGACTCATTCTAGATCTCTATTCACACTTTCTTGCGCTGCCTATAATGCCCACAGGCCGCCCTTGGCTGCCGGCATTGATTCTGGAGCTTGTCTCCAGAATCAATGCCGGCTTTAATGCTTACAGCCTTTTATGGTTTCTCTCATAATTGTTGCTTTTACATCAGGGTTCTAGTTCCTCGTAGTCACTGCCTCCAGCTTCTACAATACAGTAAAATATGCTGTTTTCTCTTCACTAGTGTCTCGCAGTGTGCTGGTACTGGAACCCTGATTTGATTTGTTGTAGTATTAGTTGCTGGTTGAAAATAGTGTATTACTTCATTTGTGTGACGTTGAGTTAGCGTTGAGTTAGTGTGGTGCTATGTTAGTGTAGAGCTCCGAGTGGCTCGCCTTTGTTATGATTCACAGCTTCAATTTCAAACTGAAAGACAACTCCCATCGACTATAATAGTCAATAGTCAACAATTTTTTTGAAATGAATTATTTGTGAATTAGCCAAATTAGAAGAAGAAATTGTATAGATTTCTATCAGCAGATATTTGAATAATCTTCCTACTGATCAAACTTAATGAATATGTAGTTGTCTTCCCAATGAGAGTGCAACTTCGACTGTTATGTGCAATTACACATTTTAATAAGCTGCGGACAGCAGCAGTAAGGCATAGGACTCAGTAAGAACTTGAAATTTTCTAGTTTTATAGGATCTTTGATATGAAGAGAGTTAGTAAAACGGTTACCGTTGCACTGGTGCACTATGGGATAGCTCCACAATTGATGTGCTGTGTGTTCAGTGTTTGTGTTGGTTTTGTGTGCAGTGAACGCTTGTCTATGTGTACTTGTCCACCTGATGCAGGCATTTAATCTTCCCTATCAACTCTCCTGTCACACTGTGACCAGCATAAGATTTCATGTCTTATCGAAGCAACCAAAGCGTGGCGCACATGAATGCCTGCTAATAACACCTTTTCAAAGCATTTTATGGCTGAGCTAATTGTCACACATTCAATAGGATTTTGGGCAGCGTCGATGACTAACGTCGATCTTATCTAGATAAACTTTTGGTGGCGAATTGGTGACACAGTTAAACCTTACTAACTAGTATATAGTACTCATCATTTGTCTAGTTGGGCTAGTGGTAAAGTCTTTGCGGAGTAGTTTATACTAGGGTAAGTCGTGGGTAAGTATAGATAACTTTGTAGAAAGATACTGGCCAGATTAAGATAATATTAAGAAATTGTCTATCGAGATATTTTAAAATCTAGGAATGTTGCTATTATAATATTATTATTAATTATTATTTGAGTGGTTTTATTCTTTTTTCTTTGGAATAAAATTCTAATAAATATTGAAAGGAAGCAAAAAGCTATTTTATTGTTCCATTATTTGACACTCAAATATAATACAATAGATGATGGTGGACTCATTTGGTTTGTTACTGACACAATACTCACCTGAGCAGCTCCATTTACGCATCATTTATTGGTTGTGAAATCGTAACTTAGCATTTAGTAATGTGCAATTTAACAGACTCAACTCTAGGTGTGATATTGACCCAATAAATGTGTCATGTCTGAGCTAGCAGACCTGCTAGCACTTGTATATCAGTAGTCAGTTCACTACTTGTAACTGACGTTATTAGCCTATTGTTTTATGACTGACTAATCACCTCTAACTGTAATGTAGGGGATTGCCTCTCCTTCACTCACTGCTATCATACAAAACAATTCAGCTATTGACTAACAAAGCGATATAGTGATTATATTGTTTATTACCAATTGTCTACTTTTACTGGTATCACAAATGGTTTTGGTAGCCTGGTTGAAAGTCACATTGAAATATAAATTGATAATTGTAGACTCGTTGGTTTGGGCTGTTGGATCGAGCCCGGCGCCTTGACTAGCAATGCTATTGCGCAGATGAACCCGGCGCCTTGACTAACAATGCTATTGCTCAGACGAGCCCGGCGCCTTGACTAGCAATGCTATTGCGCAGATGAATCCGGTCACCTGAACATTTTTTCTCCCTTTTCCGAGTCTGCATTTGTTTATTGGCGAAATAAAACAAACAATTACACATTCACTGGGAACTCTAAGGTATCCTCTGCCAATACCCTCTTCCATCTCCTTTCTTTTCTACAAATTATTTACCTCTACACAACTTAGTACCCGAGTGTATGTGGTGTACGTTACATGCGCTGCTAGACTTATCTCCGAACTCTGTAGCTGCGTTTACAATCAGGTATCCTGGTGCCTTGGTACACTGAATGTTATATAATTAGCTGCTAATTTCATTCATTGAAGGACGTTATTTATCACTCTACAGATTACAGTATCTACACACCTGCACCTGTTACCTGTCGGTTAACTGATTTGAGGCTTCTTCTTTCCTCATCATAGCTCATTTACCTCCTATCACACCTTTTGCATGATTTCATCAAAGCTCGTATCTGATTTCAACATCATCTACAACATCTCTTTGCTTTTAATAACTCTTGTAAACGCACTAAAGTACATGATTTGTAAAACGGCAGTTATTAGCGCTCACTGATGAAGATTAATTGTTGCGAGATTAATTTAGACATGAAGGTTTTATATTGTATTACAATGGTCGGTTACAGGGGAGGCCAACAAGGAGAAGGCACAGCTGTCAATGGGACAAGCTAGTGAATTCTCACTTTCTGTTGAGGAATACGATATCAATGAGTTAGAGGCAGATATCACCACTCCTGCCGGCAAATCAGAGCCGTGCATTCTCAAAAAGTTACCTAATGGTCATCTAGGTAAGAGTTGTCTACCGCCACCATTGATGGGATTATTGGAATACTAGAAAAGCTGAATAAAAGTTCACGGGCTTGCTCGCGAGTCTATTCCCAGCTAATAAATTTATTTGTAACTTTCAATGGTTTGTAAATAAATTTAAAAAACTGACAATTTCCAGTTCGAAAGATTAAACTGCATACAGTGCATTGATCAACCAGAAGCAAGTACAAGTTTCTATTATACAGGTATATCATTCACACCACATGAAACCGGTACACATCTTGTCAACGTATACAAAGATGGCCAACACATACCCAACTCTCCATTTAAAATCAATGTCACCAGAAATGAGGTGGGCAATGCTGACAAGGTCAAGGTCTATGGAGACGGACTAACCAGTGGAACAGCCAACGATGTCAATGAGTTCTATGTGGATACAAAGGATGCAGGTAATGTTTACCTGCGCGTTAATGTATACATGTTGTCTGCATTCATTTTCATCACTTTGCATTCTACTCCGCTGAACTCAGTGAGACTTGGAATATAAATACGCATCATTAGATCTTTTGAAACTATTTCAAAATGAAATCCCAATATTGAAAGTTCTTATACGCATTTCATAGGTGTGCCCCTCTCAGTATGGTAACACACACCTAGTTTGTATTGGTGATAAGACATAGAGAGATGATAAATTCACACTTGTGTGGGTGTCTCTTGATAGCAATCATCTTATATGTTCATTGTAAGTAGATATAGTGGAGTTGTCTGTTCACTGCCCTATTTACATACTACCTTCAATATCTAACTACAAGATACATTTGGCTCATGAGTAATATTCATTTTTGGCACGACATAGCCTGCCTTTTTTAGTTTTCTAGTCTAAAGTGCTGTAGATTTTAGGCTAGTACTAGAATAGCTACTTCTACTATTGTGTGTAATCTTAGAGGTCATTCACGTGTTATATGATACGTGTGCTATGGTATGGGGACCAGTTACAGTAGTCTTATGAATGTAAATGTTACAGAATAGTACTCCTGCATTCAGCAAGCTTAAAATTACTTTCTCTAACCTACATTACACATTCTGTTAGCTTAATTTGTCTTTTGAACATGCTGAATGATGTACTCAGGCTATTTTGAGCCAGCTAAATAATGTATCTGAAATATTTTGGTGTTTTACTTACTATACGTAGTAGAACTCACATGGCCTATCCATGCTCTCGTTGAATGTCTGCTACTGTTAGGGTGGAAATTACTCATCGTTCTTTGATGTTCTATCTTTGCCTGTGTCAGCCATCAGTGGTAGTGTTATCACTATCTCCTTTTATGGATTTAATATATGTCAATGTTTTGGTGAATGGTCCATTATGCTTAATGTAAACCGCTCTTTCTACTGCTCAAATGAGGTGCTCTCAGGGTTTGCTGACTTGTAAGCCGTTCATAGCTGTTTTGGTCGACTTGTCTAGCGGTTCATTTCTCTATTGCTTTCATCATGTCTGACAGAGCCGGCTACGAGCGAATACACGCTAAAGATAAGCATGTGTGCGTGGCTAGAGGTCCAACACTTCTAGACTATACACACTGGCTGGGTAGGATATTGTATCTCTTGCGCAGGCTGTCTATTTTTGCTATTAGTTATTGCTCATGTCACTCAAGTGTCATTTTTGTCATTATCTGCAAAGATTCTCTCTTTTTTTTATCACTGTTCCTGTCACCAAGTGTCAAGTCTTCTAATCACCTACAGATGTTGTCTACATTTTCCACCACTTATTCCTATTTACACTAAGTGTCAGTTTTTTATCACCTGCAGAGGTTGTCTCTTCTTTCTATCAAACACTGTTCCTGTCATTCGAATGTCAGTTTGGTTATCGTCCGTCACATATGTTGTCATTTTCGTGTCACTTTTGTGTATTGTCACTGCACTGTAGTTTGTCAAACAGGTGGAACATCAATGCTGACTATTTTTTAAGGTTGTTCTCACTTTTTTCTATCATCAGCGTAGAAGCAGGTGATTACATATTGCAGTTGCAGGTCTCTGACAAGTGCCTGTGCAGTAAATTTTTTTTCTTTCTTATTGAACATTTCATTGTTATTTATGAAACTAATAAACTTTTCTCTGTGTTTCATTGGAAAGAGTGCGCTTTTGATTATTATTGGTTAGCATCATTTATTTTAGTGCTTCTGGGTAATCTCTCAGTATACACTTAATGTAACTGATTTATTATGTTGGTTTTTCGATTCAGTAAACTTTTTGTGGGTTGATGAACACATTTTAATTTCTTCCCAAGTGAACTGTTGTTGTTCTAGACACAGTATCATGTATTTATTTACTCATCTGTAGCTGTTACTAATAGTTAACTGAGAATGCATTGAGCTCAAGTCGTATCCTGAGCAGGAATCTACCTAACCTACGCTCCATTGCTCTCTTATTTACAGATACAATGAAAATAATCCTCAATTGCTTTATGAATACCTCATTTGTCTCTGTATACATGTTCTTTTTGCTCTGGCATACGAGCAGAATCTGTTTTTCTGCGCGAGTCCGATATCTTGAGATTATGGGTCATTAATAATAGAGAGTGCGTCGGAGGCATTTGGGTACCTCATTCGTCTCCGTCCGTTGTTATCATGTCTGACTTTTACTGTAAGTTTATATCGCTATTTGTATACGTCCATCCAAATCATCGGAGTAGAATACATTGTTATTGCTTATGATTTATGTTGATTTTATGTATGTGATGTTTACTTAGACATTAGCGGTATAATGTATTTATTATATTGTATAAGTATTATTATATAGAGGGAATCCTGAAAGTGTTATCGCTGACAATGATACATTCGCCGGCAGCATATCAGTATTTTATTGTGTATGCACTCTTGTCTCTCCCTGCTGTCTCTCACTTAGACAAGGGGCTTTGAGCTAGATAGAACGTTAGATTAGTGCTAAATAACATAGAACATGTCTGCTCTATATTGTGAGTTGAATTTATTATCTCTTAAATTGAATTATTGCTAGTTATTTACACCTTGTTACAGTAATCCAGTTTTGAACCAAATAGCATATCTCATTTCAGTAAATTTGCGCTGAATATAAGGCGATGATTGTATCATGTTTATTTTTTTTGTGTGACTTCAGTTTTTTTAATGTAATTATCTGTCAACTTTGCCATTCATCTCGGGTGCTTCAGGCAGTTTGTACAGCAGAAGTTTTTATGTTTGGTCACATGACGTTGTATAGAGCCATAGAGCCCATACGGTTCTATAACATGCTACATTGCATCACTTGTACATCATTTACTTCATGATAATTTGCAGTCTAAACATTGTTTAGTTTCTGATATATCTGGCTGCGGCAGCTATAATTGATTATGTATTGTTTACAAACAATATTATATACAATCTGCTAGTGTGTGCAATGCATTACATAATATTACCAATGTGCTAATTTGTTGATTACGTATTTAAAAATATTAAACCCAAAACTACGAAAAGAAACTCAAAATTTTTCTGATACATTCCATTTTTTACCTTTCATTCATTTACCTTTCCAATGTTGGGATTTCAAGTTTTTCAAAGAATATTTATGTATAACATACCCACATAATTTGTTTAAGATGTTTGCATTACTTTATGAAAAGAAAACACTTGCCTTACCCACCGTATTGCTATGTGGCATTGGATGCAAAGTTGACAAGTGATAGCATGTGCCTGCAGGTTATGGAGGACTAAGCCTGTCCATTGAAGGACCCAGCAAGGCAGATATAGAATGCAATGACAGACCAGATGGATCCACTGCAGTCAACTACAAGCCAACTCAACCAGGAACTTACGTGATTAGCATCAAGTTTGCTGACGAGCATGTGCCTGGTGAGAGATTATACAATATCCATCTGTATTTGTTAGAGTTATCCTCTCACTACCATTTACGATAAATTATTGAGAGTCCAAGACTTGCGTAGCCGTTTGATCACTAATACACTATGAAAATGTGACTTACCCTATCCATGTCTATGTTGTATCTATTTCTATATACCTATCTCTATACCTTTACCTATGACCATATCTACGTCTATATATCTATGTCTATAACTAGGTCTATAGCTCTATCTCTGTCTGTATATCTATCTCTTTATCTTAGTGTCTATTTGTGTAATTCTATACCTCTATCTATATCTATTTATCTATATCTATACCTCTATCTATGTCTATATATCTAAATCTATACCTCTATCTATGTCTATATATATCTATATCTATACCTCTATCTATGCCTATATATCTATACCTCTATCTATTTATATTTATCTATATCTATACCTCTATCTATGTCTATTTATCTATATCTTTACCTCTATGTCTATTTATCTATATCTATACCTTTATCTATATCTATACCTCTATCTATATCTATTTATCTATATCTTTACCTCTATGTCTATTTATCTATACCTCTATCTATATCTATATATCTACATCTACAGCAGTTGTTCTTTGTACCAAGTGTTTTACTCTCGTTGACCTCACCCTCTGTTCGCTATGTTTGTAGGAAGTCCATTCAACTGCAAGGTGGGAGGCACCACTGGTGTTAGTGAAGAGTCTATGCTTACTGCTCAACAGAAGGCTGCCGATGTCACCCATGTTGGCAGCGTGTGTGAGCTCAGCCTCAAAGTACCTGGTAGGTGATAGATATGTATGCTGCCTCATATTTGCTTTTTGCATGTTTTTTGAACAGTATACATTAAATTTATTTTAACTATTAATTTGTTCTACTGGCAATTTATACATTTTGAAATAAATTGGCTACAGGTTGCTGATGTACTTCTCTTGTATCCAGGCTGTTCATAAACAATGCAGTGATGTCACACCAGTAGTTTAAAGTCTCCCATTAGGATGTTATTGGTGCTTGTTTACTTACCGCTATCTCATTGGCTGTTGTCTTACTGACTGCTATCTCATTGGCTGTTACTGTTGACAGGGTCTGACCCTATGGAGATGGTAGCATCAGTCACCTCTCCATCTGGTATAACTGAGCTGTGTGATGTTATGGACTCAAGCGAGGACCATTATACCATTCAGTTTGTACCCAAGGAGATGGGACCTCATATCGTTAGTGTTAAACACAAGGGCCTCAACATCCCTGGCTCTCCCTTCCAGTTCACCGTTGGACCCATCACTGAGGGTGGTGCCCACAAGGTCCATGCCAGCGGTCCTGGTAAGTCCTAGACTAACACGCGTGTTGGTTCGCACAGAAGTAGCGTGTCTGTTAGCTTTCCAAGAGTTATCCGACCTCGATGTGTATACTCGATGGTTTGTGTAGGTTTGGAGAGAGGAGAGATAGACTGCGCTAATGAATTCAACATTTACACTCGAGAGGCCGGTTCAGGAGGTTTGGCTATTAGTGTCGAGGGGCCCAGCAAGGCTGACATCAAATTTGAAGATAAACATGATGGATCCAGCGTTGTATCATACAAGTGCACAGACCCTGGTTAGTTACTCTCCGGTACAGGTCGAGTTGTTTGTTGCGTCTAAATAGAGCATTGCATTCTGTATTATATATGAATGTTTGTTGTTACTAGAAGTTTTGATGACCTTACATACAATGTCGGGTTATGGCATAGTTCTAGCGAGTCCTATTTATGATATTCTACGCCTGCAGGAGAGTACGTTGTGTCAGTCAAGTTCAATGATGAGCATATTCCTGATTCACCATTCAGAGTTCCCATCCTTCCCAGCACTGGAGATGCCAGGAAGGTGACAGTTCAATCTCTCAAACAGAAGGGCCTAGAGGTATGATATGTTATATACTACGTGTGTGTGTGTGTGGTAGCAGGACACAACTACTCATTAGTTGGCCTATTTTACTTTGTATAGTGTGCGTATTGTTACTAGGCCCCCGGCGCTTCAAGGAAATACACATTATTTAGAATGGAGATAATTCATTGAATTAAACGACTTTATGGTCCATTCACCTTTTTAGATGTTTAAGAGTGACACTTTATCGCTGAATTATTACATAAGTTGTCTTATGATTGTTGTAGACACTAAATGTAAGTCTTCTCCCCCTGCACACAAGTTATACTTTCTAGTTCAGTTGCTGTAGGCTAGCAGTTGTCCCCTCTTTGTACCCGACAACTCCTTTATTGGCTCTCTTATAATTTCACATCAATATTGTTGTCTCATTTCAATTTGTTGTATTTTGTTTCCACAATTATTTTACGTTGCGTGAGATTATGTTTTGTTCAAAAATATGGCAAAGATAGAAAATAAAACGGGCCAAAACTTTTCGTTTTATTATAATTGCCAGATTTAGGGTTGATGATGTTCCTTTACGCTAACGATCTTTGATTTAGACTTTGCATATCCTTGACTGCCTAATCTATCCAATCAGCTGTCTGTTATGACCGATTGCCTCTGATATTACCAGATAAAGGGATGCTAATTCTGCTAGATCCACTCCTGTAGCCTGTTTCCCTCCAGTAGAGCTGCTCCCCCCAGCAGCTGTTACATTAGTATAGTAATGGTTGCTTTATCTCTGTAGATCGGAAAGCCTGCATCATTTACCTGCCAATTCAACGGAGCTAAGGGAGAGCTGTTTGCCAAGGTGGTGGCTCCCTCTGGTGCTGAAGATGAGGCACTCTGCCAGTCTCTTGACGACAATGACAGTAAGTCCGTTCGCTAACATTGCTGACATTTTCAGACGAATGCAACAGCAATGTTGTTTCTTCGAGTCTTTACTTGTTTCATCGAAAGATATTTTATCTATTTACAGCTCATTACGCTATCCGGTTTATTCCCCGAGAGAATGGAGTGCATTTTGTACACATCACACTAGACCGTAGTCACATTCGTGGAAGTCCATTTAAGGTGATTGTTGGCGAGCAAGAGCCTGATCCCGGAGTGGTTACAGCTAGCGGCTCTGGTCTTAAGAAAGCAGAAACAAACACCAACAACAAGTTTACTGTGCACACAGTTGGAGCTGGCTCGTCTTCTCTGGCTGTCACCGTTGATGGACCCTCCAAGGCCAAACTAGACGCTAAAGAGATCCCAGATGGCTACGAATTCTCATACAACCCGAGTGCTCCTGGCACATATTACATCACCATCAAATATGGCGGTAACCATCACATAGCCGGCTCACCCTTCAAGGTCAAGTGCACTGGTGAGCTTTCGCTTTGCTAATCTTTATTCTAGTAGCAATTTGAATATAAACAGGTAGTAGATAGTCAAATACATTTTCTAAAAAAATTCGTCAAATAATTTTTTTTTAAAAAATAATTATTATTTTGTTTGTGTCAATTTGGCTCAACTATTTGTCATCATATGAAATATCAATCATGAGAAATGCCCGAAGCAAAATGTATTGCTCTGTTTTTTATTAAATCATCTCATTTTCATTTTGTAAGACGATTTTAATTAGCCCGCCCACTTTTATGGGCGAACCCTTTTCACTTAAAATGCTAATGTATCATATAAATGAGCTTATGCTGACCTTAGGCTATTACTATAGAAGTTCTCTGCGCTGCCAGACCATTGGTTATGCTGATCTACTCTCAGCCACCTCTATTGCTGCCCTAATATAGCTTCCTGTCCACCATTAGCATTCCTACGCCATAATTATTATCTGCTTAATTCTATATAGAACGCCTATCAATGACTTCCTAATTATCCTTCTATCATACATTTACACCTGCTCATCTGCTAGGGTTGTTATTGTGGGCACACAGTTGCATAAGCCTCTTCTCTTGTGCAGGGTCCGGACAGCCTGGCCAGAACCAATCAGCTCACTGTGTTATTGAAACTGAAAAGAAGACAGAAGCAGATCTAGCAGACGCAATGCCAAGGTTTAACTCTGATGGTTCAAAGGTCACCTCCAAGGGTCCTGGCTTGGCTAAAGCTTTCGTTAACAAGAAGGCTCAGTTTACCGTTGACTCATCAACAGCTGGTAAGTGGTGTATGAATGGCTGTGATGTCATATCATTTGATGTACAGAGGGAGTTATCTTTCCTTCTTATAGTCACTTTGTATTTAGTTATTTTTGTCTTGTATCTTGACCAAATACTTTCTATAAATTGGGCAGCACAAAATGCTATTTCTTCAAATTATTGGAATAGCTATAAAGTTTGTTCGGATTTGTCCACCCAATTATTAAGCACACAACTCCTAAAATTATAAGTACTAAACTAGATTTCTAAATGGAACATAACTCTAGTTAAACGTACTGCATGCTGCTTTTTGGAATTTACTATTCTTTAACTATTTCAGTTTTGTGTGTCCAAACAAATGTTGTGGAGGTTTTTTTTAAAGTTAAATCATGTTTTATTATTTACAGGTCAAAACATGTTATTTGTTGGCATGATTGGTCCAGCCAACTCACCACCCGTTGATGAAATCCTCATCAAACATGCACAGAGGAACACCTACAACGTCTCATATACTGTCAAACAGAGAGGAAAGTACCATCTGCTAGTCAAATGGGGAGACGATCACATCCCGGGCAGTCCATTTAACATCGACGTTGTCTAAACTAACTCTTCTCTTTTTCCTCACCGGTCAAGGCTAACTACTTCATATATAATGTGGGAGTAGTAAAAGTACTATTGTACTTAGAACTAGTGACTAGTGACTGTGACAGGCACTTGCTCCTCATACTATTATGTAAAATACCTTTGGTGTTACATCGATGGTTAAAGGTAAATTGTACTTGCGCATTAGCATCTTGGTGGGTATGTTACTTTTCTGTAGAATTAATTCTATATCTTATTTCGCATTACTCATAACAATACTAAGGTTCTCTATATAATACATAGTATACTCTAATAGTTTGTAATGCTTGTATGTACTGAGATCATTGTGTCTACATGTCTATGAACTATACACGATAATATATTGAACGTTAATACTAATACTGTGGACAGTTAGATGGTTAGAAATAAATCAATGATGTCATGTTTTCTCAGTTTCTATGTTTTAAGAATTATCTTGTGTTTTGCCTTTATCTAAAATAAACCGATACCAATTTACAGTTTTATTTTTGAACATTTTCTTCAGCACAAACAAACATTTTGTAAGAGGTCTGGTGATGTCGTTGTGTAAATTGCTTTTGTGTATTAGCCTATAATATTTAACATAATAAAACTCGGTTGACCTTTGATCAACTTATAAATGTGTTGTTGTATCTTTATCTTTTCTGGTGAGTTGAAGGAGTTAGCATTGGAATTATAGAGCCAAACAACAAAAGTCTATTAGGTATCAAAAAAGTTGGTAGCCATAATATATATCCAAAATGACTTGATGCTTCACTTAGACTTGATGTAGTGGTAACTAGTCGCTATGTGACAGCTTATGAGTAATCAGACTGTAAACACCCAAATTACCTCTACTTTAATACCTTACTGCAATTTTCTCCTCTTATTCACGCTATAGCAGTCTACAACAAAGGAGTATAGAGAAAAAAGACTGAAAATTATTTAGATTCACGCAAGTTGCTCCAACTGTTTTGTATGATGTATGTGAAAGTACGATTTAATTCATCCTCATGGTTTAAAAACCACTAACAAATGATCTTGGATGTTATAATCTCTTCACTAACTACTTGTCAGAAATTGTCACAGCTGATTTATAATTTGAAAAGTATGTATGTAAACATAACCATTGCAGTAATTATTATTTGTTTTATACTGCTAATATGCCTACATTTTGACATATACTTCCCTTCACCCATATGTTCAGAAGAACAAGCTCTGTTATTTATTTGATGGGTTTTATAGCGTATTTTACATTGTAATGAAACTGTGCACTCATAAGATTTTTGATCTGTCTGTTCCAAATATTGAAATATTTCAATGGTTTCAAAAGCACTTCTGGTTACGTTTTTTTCCACCAATTTACAACGATGTTGCAGGTATAAAATTTACTTCATAAAAAATGACTAGGAGTTTCAACTTCATGACTTTTCAAAAACAAGAGATGACAACTTTTGTTATAAATTGACAGTATATTAGCCCTTCAAATTTCCGAAAAAGATGCATACTTTTTTCATCTAAAAAGAGGGACAGGCAGACACTACATTGTTCTCGAAACCGCTGTGCTGAAAAATACTTAATGTTCTAAGGCTACAACTTCTTTTCCCCATTTCATTATACATTATGGTCAATGAGTGAATCAAATAATTCAACAACTGTCATGCGTTTTGGAAATTTTGGTTTGAAATGTATTTTGATAAAGTTGTGAAGTTTCATTAATTATTGTTATTTACAATTTTAAAAGTTTGCATAAATAAAAAATATTGAGTTGACAAATTTATTTTTTTTGGGAAGTTGTATTCTCTTTATTAGTTTGTTTTCTATTCAATAAAAACTGAAGCGCGCTCTGTCGGCGGTAGCAAACGCAATGATCTCTAACATTGCGCAACATTTTATATATGGCGATAACTAACACTTGCAAAGAGATAGCTGTAATAAACAGCTTATCATTGGCTCGCTGCGCCATGGCAAAATTATTGTCAATGCTACTGAAGGTTTTAGCTGCATTTTAAAACTTTTATTATTATTCTCTTCTGAGACAGTGCTATTCTGAGCACGATTATGCATTTTTTAAGGAGAAGAAAATGAGATAGGTAATTACGATGCGCTTACTGCTTTTGTTACATCACTGCAGAGCTTATGCTCATCACCCCCAACTACCCATTGATTGTTGTTGCTGTACAGTCACAACAGCAGTCAGTAGTAGTAGTACTAGTGTTACTGTATTGTTATTATATTATTTAATTTATTATTATTATAGTTATTATTATGGTGTTTCAGCCTTAACAGAGGTCGGTTATTTTGTAAGTTTACCACCAAACTTTGCTGGCCAACTTTCCAATTTGCTGTAATATAATGATGTTGTTTGACATCACTACTAACTTAAACTTTCCTTATCATAATCAATCATCATGCTTTCACTCTCAGCCACAGCCAGTACAGTTTTGAGCATTTCTCTCCAAGTTCTTTTTATTTTTATCTTCTTCTCATCAGCTTCTTCCAGGACCTTTTCTATTTGTTCTTTCAATCTTGCTGCGCCTCCGCCCATGCATCCTACTTACTACCACGGCGATGATTTCAACATGAAACCCTGGTCTTCTCTCTCTGATCTCAAAGGCTAATTGTTGGTATTTCTGTAGTTTTTCTTTGATCTTCTTCTTAATATTTGTATCATTCGGGCATGCCATATCTATGATTTGAATCGACTTACGATCTTTATACTCAATGGTTACATCTGGCCTTCTTGCTGTTGTTTCTTCGCTCATCTTGTACTCAAAGTCCCAGCACATTTTCAACGCATCGTTTTCTAGGACTGTTTCTGGTTCCCATTTCATTTTGTACCAAGGTTGACCATCTTCCAACAGTGCATTTTCTGTTGCCCAGGTTGTCATGAGGATCTTCAGTGCATTGTTAGTTATGTCTCTTCAAACATTCACTCCCGGCAAGCATCTGACATCCAGAAGCTAGGTGCATTACTCCTTCTGAAAACTGCCCGCATAATCGACACTTGTCCGTTTCTATGTTCATTTGTCTGTTTTTCTTCCATGCCCTTGTTTCTATTATTTGCTCTTGCATGTTTATTATTGCACCCGCTTTCTTTGTATCTAGGTTGCATCTCAACCATTCATGTCCTCCTTTATCCAATTTCTTATACATTATTATTATTTTATTAATTATTATTATTTTTTTCTCAACAACAACAGTCAGCAACCACATCATGAATGATGATGATGATCATCATCGTCGCCGCCATCATCGGCACCGCCGCCATCATAGACATCGCCGTCGTCATTGGCACCGTCGTCGTCATCGGCACCATCATCATCATCGGCACCATCATCATCAATGCTTATGTTATTAATAATAATAATTAAAGTTTCCAGTTAATTATGATAATAATAATAATTGTTGTCTTAATATTATTATTATTACTATAATCTTAATAAATCCCAATAAATTTACTGGAGAGCCATTTCCAAAAAGAAACCAAACCGTATGTCTTACCATTAGCTTGCACCGAGTTATTGCATACCCAGTCACGCATTGCTAATTTCGCTCGCTATAACAACGCCGTTGTCAGCATTGCTCGACATTGGAACCACAAAGCATCTGTTTTATTTTTAAACAAATATACTTTTTCTTAATTATTTTTTTTGAGTCACTGATGCTACACAAATAATTTTTGCACCCATGGATGGTCAAATTAATCTATGAGTTGCTGTTATATTTGAGAAAAAAATTGTCCATTTAAAAATTACCCTTGCGCTGGCTATATATTGTGATTGTTGTAGTTATTATTACTGCTCTTTTGGCTGTTTAGTTAATTTACTTGTATGTTAATTTGTACTCACGCATGAGAAGTGCAGATTGCTAATCACTGTTACTATTTGTGAAAAATGACCTGTTATAATAGTTTTCTTGATTGACCATCATCTGATTCTTCATATGAACAGTTATTTATATATTTATGTAAAATTACATAGAAGTTTGATATGATGGTGTAAGATTGTTGTGACAGAATATTAGCAATATAAGAATGCATTTCTAATTGTACTGTATACATTTTATTTGATTTGATGTAACTATCATATCAAAACTCCACCTCAGGACATGTGGTATGTCAATTAATGATCGATGTTTTAGGTACATCGCACAAAAATGCCACGAATGAAAAACGCCACCAAACCATCCAAGAGCTCATCGCATAAGAAAATTTCTATTTCACATTCCATTCATAAATCTCCTGACAATGCTGTAAAGCTAACATCACCACCAGGTATGGCTATTAACTCAGATAGTTTTCATTTTATTTGAAAATTTCTACTTAATTTAGGGGTTTGGGGTAGTTTATTGAGTAACTAGCTAATTTATTATTTTGCTGGTACAGTAGTGGAGTCTGTGACAGCTGTCCAGAAAAAGCAACGAGGTAATCCAACTGAACATCTCCAAGATGAATCTTCTCCTGTTACCTCCAGTCACAAAGAAGAAAAGATTAGTAAAGCTGGACCTTCTTTGGCTGCAGGTAAACCCTATAATCAAGGTGAGCTTGCTGTTGTACATGGAAACCAGCTTCTGAACCAATAAGAATATCACACTTTATATACTCCTCAATTGTTCTATTGTGAATCATAATTTATTGCTGTTTGGCTGGGACTTGTTGTGTAATATTATTGTGTGCTGTGCATATGCAGGTAAAGAAGCAGAGTTCATTGGATTGAAAATTAAAAAGGAAAAGATTGCAGAATATTTTGTGCACAACTCTGGCAAAAAGAAAAAGGAGAGAGATAAAAACTACGAAAACTCTAATGGGAGTTTAGATAAATCACTAAAATCGGCCAATAGCAATAGTTCTCACAAACCAAGTCTACCTTCACCCAGACTTACCATTCATACTACAACTAAGTCATCCAATAAGAAGCCAGTATTTTCTCCACCCAGCCAATCACGCTTTAATCGTATCATCACTCCCAGCAAACGTTTAAAAGACGAAATCATTGATAAAGCTGATACCCTTGCTACAAAAGTGAGAAAAGTGGAATTGAACAAAGCTAGTTCGAGTGAAAACGTTGAGACGAGTAAAACTAAGACAATTTTGAATACCAGTACTGGTGCTTCATCTACTGTTGCTGCCGGGGTAGAAATGGCATCTAAGAATGTCTCAGTTGACAGCAATAATGTTACAGATTTGGAAAGTAGAGCTGTGAGTAGAATTGTATTGTTTTGTGCTCTATTTTCTTGACCTGTGGATATGTTTCTTTTTTTTCTGTTGTTGTGTACAGTTTGCTATGCCAGACTTTGTATTTTGTGGTTTTGTCTCAATTTTAGCGGAGATCTCGCAAGCCAAGTCAAAAATTGATAGAGCTTTTAGAGCTAGAGAAAGATGGAACTCCAGGTACGTATTGTTATACTGGTCATGTCATCACATGGACAGTCATGTGGTAGTGATGATGTCATCATATAGACAACTATGTGTAGTGATTATGTCATCATATAGACAACTATGTGTAGTGATGATGTCATCAAGTCTTCTATTTTCTACAGGAGCGATGTCTTCCCCAGAGAAAGCCTTAACACCTGTCAAGTCTTCTACATCGTCCGTTATAGACGTTTCATTCAGTAGCAATCTCAGCAGCCCGGCCTTGCCGGAGCCTAAGGAAACGGTTGATCAGTTTGTCAGCCCTGCTGAGCAGTAAGTAGACTACACCTACCATATACTTACTACTGTATTTGTTATGTAACATCTACATTGCTAGCATATGTACAACTGTGTCAGTATTACATACACGCAATTATAGCCGATTACAATCAGTTGGTAACATCTAGTAAGTGTATACTGTATGCCATTAAGTACATTAGGTGGCTCTTTGCATTAATTATATATAATTGTAATTGCCTTGAATCTTGTCAATGATCTTTTGTTATATAATTAAACACAGAACCCCAATTATCTTTGTTGTTTTGGTGGTGTTAGACCTGGCCACACTAGCTAATTTTTGTTTTGGAGCTATCCGGTATATAAACTCGTATATATTACCAAGTGTGCCACATGAATGAACCGAACATTTAATGTCAAAAAGCTGCTGTGAGGTAATGAAGAAGGCTGCTTCCGCTGCCCTCCAGTATCTTTTTGGTGCGGAAGTGCGCTACTAGTGGTAATAGTAATGGCCAGTAATTATTTTTGAACACCGTTTAGAACAAGTCTTGCAATTTTTGTGTACCGGCGCTAGTCACTCTGCAGCTGTATACTTTATAACGAGAAAATTATTAGCATATTTTTTATTTTTATCAGCTATTATTATTATAATTATAAAAACTATGATTATTCATTGCAGATAGTTTTTGTGTGCATAATAATAATAATAATAATAATAATAATAATAATAATAATAATAATAATAATAATAACTAATGATAATATTATGCAATTGTATTAATATAGTTTAATAATAAATTATTTATTATCGAAACCATAATTATATTCATTTAAAGTAGTTATAATAATATTCATAGTACTAATTAATCCCGATAAAATTATATTATTAATGATAGTTTAATATTAATTATTATTATTTATTAATGAAAATTAGCAACAGATGCTTCAAACAGCGAACAGCAGTGAATAGTTAACAGACCAATTAGAGTCGAGCACATTTTTGGATGTACCCAAAAAATCGGCAAAGAAGTTTGCCAAACACAATTTTTAAGACGATGTCTGGCGGCGCCATTTGTGCCGATGGCGGCTGATGAAATCTGCTCTAACAAAAATTCGTTTGTGCCACCACGACGTTAAAAAGAACAAAGGCCGGCTCGTGTGGCCAGCCTAGTGTAGACAATGGTTGCTTGGTTACAAAGAAAGGCTGAAACCCAATCGTTTTAGTGATATTTATATGTTAAATTTTGGCAGTAAATTTTTTTAATTTTTGCTTGTCATTTACTTTTTAGCCAAAATTTGCGTTCACCTGGTTTTGTTTCTTCTAAACCAGAAAACCGTCAAACCGTGCCTCTTGCAAATACACTTATTATTATTTTCATACTTTCTGCAGTGAGTAAAGTGAGACACAATGCATTCTGGGTTTGTATCGTCGAATTTAGAGCCTTTTAGAATTCACCTCCTATTACCGAAACTGCTCAATGAAAGTTTCATCTGCATTAGCTGTAGTTGACGTTTTGTATGTATGTATACTGTATACAACATATAACATGCTATGCCTGTACCACAGATAATATGTTGTGTATATACCACATATTGTGTTGTATATAACACATAATTTGTTGTATATAACACATAAAGAGTGTATAATTATTATGTACACAAGGCATAACATGTTGTTGACTGCAGGCACGGTGAGGCAGACCACCAGTGCTACCTTTGTAAGAAGATACCAACAGTTGCCCTCAAACACAGGTTCAACCACACTTACTGTAACTCCTGTTTCCATATGTGGGTTAAATACCTGTCCAAGAATATAATACCAGATTGTGTTGGTGAGTATTCTACTTCCTGATTATATTATTCTCTCTTTGTCATGTCGACTACTACAAACCGCCATATTGTTTACAGCGGACTGTAGCCATGACGACATAAGTAAGTGTGTTGGCTGTAAAGCGGTTGCCATGAACTCTACGATATCGGACTCAAGGAGAGTAGAACTGCGGGCTACGGATAAGAGACATCAGTACATACAGCAACTGCTCAGCAATGTCAAAGTCTCACCTACTAATGATACAGCCTCAGGTTCTGCGCTGACACGGTCAGTTGAACCCGCTGCCAAAGGTGTGGCAGCAGCTGTAGACTCTATCCTCCGGAACTCTCCATCCAAAGTGTGCAATCAAAAACTTTTAGAGCAAGGTGCATCACCCAGCAGTCTACTCAAACCGACAACCAACCTCAAGGAACAAAAGACTAAACCTGTTGTTAAAGCTAGTAGTATTCAGCGTATCACAATCCTCAACTCCCCGATTAAAGGCAAGGACGCCCCAAGTTCTTGGGCTAGCCAATTACAGAAGACAATACAAATGCCTGCCAAGTCTATCGCAGCCTCTTCCATCTCATTGCTCTCTCCGGTGAAACAGCCCGCCGGTAGTAATAAACTCAACCTGGCCTACCCTCAGAAGAGAATTGTCTTGGGTGGCAGTAAGTTGGTCAACTTGACAGGCAGAGGGGGCATCGTTTATAAAATTCAAGGATCTCTGGCTAATACAGCCTTGCTAGGTCAGGCTAAGCCTGTGTCCATCAAGTCTGCAGGCTTGACACCTGTACAATTGCTAGCTAAACAAAGTGTTGTGCAATCTAAGCCTAAAGACAAGAAGGTGAAGGTCATGCAGGGTCCCGTGAATCTTTCAGCTGCTGCAGTAACCGCGCCCATTTCTGAAGTTCTTTCTACCAAAAAACTAGTGAACTCGCCATTGCTTGCAGACGAGCTGCCAAGTTCTCCAATGGGTAAGCTTGTGTGTTATTGGACCCCAGTCTACATTCGTATCCTATCAAATGGCCCTGT
Source organism: Cryptosula pallasiana (assembly GCA_945261195.1). NCBI lineage: Eukaryota > Metazoa > Bryozoa > Gymnolaemata > Cheilostomatida > Cryptosulidae > Cryptosula > Cryptosula pallasiana. The sequence continues at coordinate 21,486,846 of OX183133.1, read as the reverse complement.
GATATGTCATAGTTTGTACGATTTTCAATTGTAAATTTCATGCGATACGAAAAATTTGTATAGGTTCACGGGTTTTGCATTTTGATTATTATTGCGGCTTTAATTGTGAGAAGATAACTCCAAATTGTAATGCAATACTTGGTACTAGTGCTTTGTTGTAGTTGTTAGTTCGATGACTACAGAAACTGGTTTTTAATTGGTGGAGAACTCTTGCTAACAGATATCCTGGGGCGGACTTGGTGGCCATAATTGTTATTATTATTAGGTGGCACGTGTTGAAAGTGGTTGGCATCCATAGCGATAATCCTACGCTGCTGATATACTTGTTATGGTTTACACCAGACTTCTTTGAAACTGATTTTTGTGTTATTAGCATTCAAATGGATGGATAGATAATAAAAACAATTAACTTTGAGAACTTGCTGTATGGAAATCCTATTTAATGTTACTTTTCACTCATTTTTAATAAAATTATATTTGTAAATGTTAGAAAAAAGCAAATGCACTATAATATTGTGAAATGTTATTTGTGGGGCATTGCTGTTATTATTATAGAATATTGGTATTAACGGATATCTTAGATGGCTACTCTTAAATATCTTCAGCAATAAGTATATCTGACAGCCTCTCGTTTTATGTTAAAGGAAATAGTAAGGATTAGTTGAAAATTGGCATCAATAGAGTTTCACTGATTTTGTATTTGACGTAATAAATTACTCGTAGTATTTCATGTTGCTTTCCACTTGTTTTCAATACAATCATACTAGTAATATATAATACTTCAGCTTCTTATTGCAAGGATTGTGAGCGACTCACTATTTTGACTTTCACTGAATTTCTGCTAGTAGGTATGCTGGATAATCTGGGCAACATTCTCTGGTGTAAAGCCAAGCTTTAGCTATCTAAATACCAGCTTTTTAGGCTATTGTATAGCCAGCTTTCTAGGCTATTGTATAGCCAGCTTTTTTATCCTCAACCAACATTTCAGTTGCCTCTACTAGTTACTAGTAGATTTGTTTGTAGGCTCTGTGAAATCAGAATCAGGGTACTCGGAATCGCCTGTGTTCAATCGAAATACCAGACCAGATTCTGTGGAGACGGTTGACTCAGGACCTCGGGTTAAACACGTATCAAGGAGCGCGCACAAGGCTCAGGGTGAACCTGCCCTTATACAGCCTGCAGACTTCAGGCTAAGTGCTCTACCACCTGACGAGAAGTGTAAAATCTGGAACGATAAGTCGCTTCTAGAAGATTACAGCGACGAGGAAATAGACAACAGCAAAGCCGCCAGATTGGAATATAATTGGTGGGTTGGTCTGTGTTAGTGAACTACATTTTTGACTTTTGTGGTACAGTTGTAGAAAGGTGTTGCAATGTTGAAGTGAAATTGGAGGTTTCGTTGATTGTTGAAAGGTTACAAGGTATACTTAATGGAAGCATATTTGAGAGGTATTCACGGCAGCTTTGTCTTATAATAGTTAATCATACTGTTATGTTACATAATGTTACATAACCATTCCACAAACATTCCACGTGCTAGGCTAGTTACTTTGTTCAGCGGATATATTTGTGTGTTTCCAGGCATTTCCATCTTGGGAAACCATAAGTGAATAATGCAGCGAAATATATATTTGTGTTTTGTGCTGAAAATTAAATTGTTTTTATAGTTGAAATCCGTTTGTTGACATTTTACAGGGACGCTGATGAAGGCAGCAGTGATGACGAGTTTATACCCACAGTGCTTCAACAAAAAGCTCATCGCATGAAAATCAAGACCAAATTTTTGCAGTCCAACTCAACGAAGATGGGCAGACGACGTCCCCGGTGTGGGGAATGCGCCGGATGTCGAGCAGTAAACTGCAAACGATGCGTCTATTGTATGGATATGAAGAAATATGGTGGACCTGGCAAAATGAAGCAGTGTTGTCTGTAAGTTTTGTAAATATTTTGTCTCCTTGTTGTTATATGAAAATGAATTCTAAATGTTGCAGCAGTCAATGCTTACCAAGGTCAATTTCAAACAAAGTTATGAATGAAATACCTGCATCTCTATCGTATTTATATTACGATGAAGAACTATCAGAAAAACTTGTTAATTTATACTGGTGTGACAGAGTGCCCAAGTCTTCTTGCGGCTTCTTGCAAAGTATTGCTGTTTCTGAAAAACAACTATTGTTTATCATTTCAAACTTGCGTAATGGCAATGTAAGTTTGGTCTTTTTTATGCAAGCTAGTGTTTTTTCTCAATTGTTCACTTTCTCGTCCCCACCCTATATCCTGGAGATCTCATTTATTCAGATATTCTCAGAGCTCAATGTTTTTGTTCATTATTTAGTAATAATTTTGCAAATGATCAAAAAAGACTGATACAAAACTGTTATACTGGACAGGGAGAGGCAGTGCGTACATAAAGGGAACCTTAGGGGTGGCAAGACTCACCCTGACGGTGAGGACACACCTGTTCACACACCGAAGACACACCAACGAAAACATCTCGGAGGCAAAGTTTCTATTGTGGCCGGGAAGAGAAGCTGTAAACCCCCCAAAAGGTATCGCTCCCCCAGCCAGAGCTCAGTGGGGGGAGAGAGCGTGGACACGCAGGAGACAGAGTTCACTACCGACGGACAGGACATACTCATAGAATCTGATCTCACCAACAAACCGCTGACAGAGCTGCTCAGAGCATCAGAGAGATTGAAGCAATCTGAGATGGGCCAGGCTTCTGTGACGGTAAATGTCTCCAGGCCCCGTTCCTTGTTACGTAGTAGTAATGTTATACATCTAGCACACTTTGTACCTTTGGATATATATAGTGGCATCAGTAATACTACTGGTGCCGGCTGTAATACCATTGATGTCATTTAGTAGGTTATATCTTATGCTCACAGGCACAGATGGAAGGGGAGGAGTCATTCGTGGAACAGAGTCTAATGACAGCTGACGGCACTCTTATTTCAGACCAGAATCCTGGCTTCTCTCTTGTCGAGGCCTACCATCGTCTTATGGCTGACTTTATTGTACGTATCCTTTATCTGTTAATTAAATACTTGCATCATCTTTTGGTCACATGATCTAGACTCTAGAGATTGTATTGCCAACTCTGCCCAAAGCCACATCTACTGAGTCACAACGTATCCCAGAACCCCCAGTATATGACTGAATGGTTTATTTGCAGCTTGTAATGTTTTATATGCTTGCTTCTGGCCATATTCAAAATAATATGTTCATAACCAAAACTAATGATCGTTGTGACTGTCAATGTATGGCTTTAATTCTACCCATCGATGGTTAATAGCACAGGTACCCATCAATGGTGGTCAGGTGTAATAGCACAGGTACCCATCAATGGTGGTCAGGTGTAATAGCACAGGTACCCATCAATGGTGGTCAGGTGTAATAGCACAGGTACCCATCAATGGTGGCCAGGTGTAATAGCACAGGTACCCATCAATGGTGGCCAGGTGTAATAGCACAGGTATCCATCAATGGTGGTCAGGTATAATAGCACAGGTACCCATCAATGGTGGTCAGGTGTAATAGCACAGGTACCCATCAATGGTGGCCAGGTGTAATAGCACAGGTATCCATCAATGGTGGTCAGGTGTAATAGCACAGGTACCCATCAATGGTGGTCAGGTGTAATAGCACAGGTATCCATCAATGGTTAATAGCACAGGTATCCATCAATGGTGGTCAGGTGTAATAGCACAGGGATCCATCAATGGTGGTCAGGTGTAATAGCACAGGTACCCATCAATGGTGGTCAGGTGTAATAGCACAGGTATCCATCAATGGTGGTCAGGTGTAATAGCACAGGTATCCATCAATGGTGGTCAGGTGTAATAGCACAGGTATCCATCAATGGTGGTCAGGTGTAATAGCACAGGTATCCATCAATGGTGGTCAGGTGTAATAGCTCAGGTATCCATCAATGGTGGTCAGGTGTAATAGCACAGGTATCCATCAATGGTGGTCAGGTGTAATAGCACAGGTATCCATCAATGGTGGTCAGGTGTAATAGCACAGGTATCCATCAATGGTGGTCAGGTGTAATAGCACAGGTATCCATCAATGGTGGTCAGGTGTAATAGCACAGGTATCCATCAATGGTGGTCAGGTGTAATAGCACAGGTATCCATCAATGGTGGTCAGGTGTAATAGCACAGGTATCCATCAATGGTGGTCAGGTGTAATAACACAGGTATCCATCAATGGTGGTCAGGTGTAATAGCACAGGTATCCATCAATGGTGGTCAGGTGTAATAGCACAGGTATCCATCAGTGGTGGTCAGCTCTTATTGATGACAAATGTTGACCTATTATACACGGACTGTAGCCGTCGTACACTGACTGTAGCCGTCGTACACTGACTGTAACCGTCGTACACTGACTGTAGCCGTCGTACACTGACTGTAGCTATTGTACACTGACTGTAGCCATCGTACACCGACTGTAGCCGTCGCACACTGACTGTAGCTATTGTACACTGACTGTACATTTTTGTATGTTTTACAATACCCAGCGCTTCATCTTGACATGCCTTGTATATGGCGTTGTGTCGTTTTAGGATACGTACGATATAGACAAGGTGTGGGAGCAGGGAGTGGCTATTGTGACATCATTTCCGCAATCTACTCGTGTGCTCTGCTACCTGTGTGGTAGCGGTGGTCTGCATTCGGTACGTCTTCATTTCCTCTCCATTTAACCTCTATTTATGTGTTAGACATTGTGGGATTGTCTACTTACAAGCACATACTTGTATGTGGGCCAATGTGGGTGCCTGCTCATCTCTTAGCCTGTGTACTTGTAGCTGTGCTATTGCTCAGTGTGTTGTGAACCGTTCCACAACTTTTGCCTGGAGGAGAGAGACAGGCCAAAGTCTACAGACAGCCGGGACTGGTTGTGTAGGAAGTGCAGGTTCTGTCAGGTGTGTGGTAGACTCGACAATCTGCTCACCTGCGACAGATGCACCAAAACCTACCACGCTCAGTGTTTAGGGGACGGTTACACTATAGAGCCCACCTCTGCTGGTGTATGGGTAGGTACTCAGTCTATTTCTCTAATCAACATGTCTTAAAAGGCTTGGGACGGGCTTTGCTAGACGGACTTTTTGTGTAGAGTTGTTCTCTCATCAAGCTTTGTAAAACTGTTGAGAAAACTCATTTGCGGCAACAGAAGTGCAATAGGTTTGTAGAGGTCTATGGAAATCTATGACGACGCTGTTGACATAAGAGGCTATCTGCGAGACGCAGTTCCATTATATAGTATATTCCAACAAGTAGTTTGTACCATTTTAATTAGCTTTTCAGTTTAAAACTACCTTTTAGAAATCTTAATTATTATTATTTAATGCTTTCTAATTTTTTTCTTGGAAAGCTAGCCGGTATTTCAGATTTAATCATTATCGTTGTTGTGAAAAAAAACAACGTCGGAAATATAATTTCAGCAATTTTTTTTTCATCCAATACACAAAATTATACTAATGTTATTGTTTGATTAATTTTTCACTTGAAAAGTATCATTTTGATAAAAAAAATTTCATTAATTCTTTTCATTTTAATCGCAAACACTATCATGTGAACGCCGGTGTATACATAATAGCGAGCTTACCAAAAATGAAACAAGTTGCTGACTTGAGAAAAACAGCTGCAAAAAATTTGAAATTGGTTGCGATATCATTTCTTTGCAATCAAAAAAGTCTCAGCACAATGCCAATATTTAGTAGGCCCTATTTCTATGCCAAGAAGCCAAAATTTTGAAAACTCGCTTTATAGCCTTATATAACTTGCTGCGTCTTCGAGAAAAAATTGCGTCTTGGTGAGTGTTGACTGTGTGTATAGGAATCGCCTTACTGGTGAAAGGGCAACTCCAGATAATTTTTCTGAACACATTTCAATCTCAAAAAGTTTAAATTAAATCAAATGCTTTTCTAGGCTCTTTAATGTGCTGGTCTGTTGAGGGAAGTGTGTAGGTAAGATCTGCAGAGGACTCTGTTATAATTTTGGAGTTATGTTCTGTTGGGAAATAAATGTTTTTGTTTTACTGAATCCTGTGAGTAAATATCTGCCCTTATCTAGGCCCACCCCATTGCACTCTGTGTATTTTGTTGAACATGAGCTTAGCCATTCTCTAGATTCTAACAATTATACATTTTGTTTGGTCGGCATTTTTGTTGTTGATGAGATTAACATCGACTCTTTCAGCTGTGGGTATCAAAACAAAAATCAAGAACATGTTTATTTGGGTTTGTTCAATTTTTTCCCGAGTATTTCTATTGCAATCAAGTGAGAAGAAACGATTTTAACCTAACATAAGTTGATAGGTCTGTCCCAGACAAACTGTTTTGTCTAAACTTAACTTACAGAAATATAACTTTGTACTTCATGTGTACCAATTGTATATTATCAGTTGACTCGAAACTACTGCTGTTCAGGTGTGCAATAGCTGTGTCAAGTGTACAAGCTGTGGCGCCACAACACCAGGAGGACCAAATGATAAATGGAACAGTGACTTCTCTCTGTGTGCTACTTGTGAAGCCCTCAAACTAAAAGGTATGTCTTGAGGTAGCTGAGCTTTGTAGGTGACCTGCTCCGCCATTGTGTGACTTAATCATAACAAAACTGTCGAAAGAATGGAGATTTGCGTATTTAATTTTTATCATGTGGATATGCATGTATATCAAGGGAACAGCTACTATATCTTATATGTTAGTGGTGAGGAACCATGATCACCTTTGCCAAGGGCATTATGCATTACCATTTGCATTATTGGTACATCTATACAGTTGAATTAGTTTATTCTTTGAAGTAACTGTAGAAGATAGGTTAGATGCATTTACTGCGATCAGATAGGCTTTAATGTTGGATACCTCGAGTACATCTACCGATCTCCTACCAATTTGTTTGCCGATCAGAAATGACGTTTGGGTACTTCTTCGATTTGAACTCTTCTTTCCATTCTCATGCAATTCTGCTTAATATCACTGTATGTGATGTCACTGTGAGCCATGAAATACCTTGCAGCAACAAAAAAGTGGCATTCATGAACAGCGCTCTTTGCAAAAGTTTTCAGGGCCAAGAAATAGTTTTATTGGGAACCGCTAGCCTCAAATACAGTACTACCGATTGCTTTATCAAATTTACCGGACAAATGTAAATCCTGAATTGGTTGGAACTTATGGAGATGTACATGTGCCATTAATGGTCCTTCTGCATGAAGAGACAACTCCCATTTGATAACTACTTGGCCTTCTCCTTGTCTTCATTCCTGTATTCAGTGTTTTTGGCATACCCACAAAGTGCAGTCATGTGACCAGCACTTTGGCACAGGCTAAGTCAGCGTTAATGATGACTGAGTGAATGATCACCAGTCACACGAGCATAACCTGTTTGTACTACAACACACGAGTTGCCATTGTGTTCTTCATGTGCAGGCAACTTCTGTCCTATTTGTACTCTCTGCTACTCTGACGACGACTGGGACTGTAAGATGATTGGCTGTTCGACCTGCGAGTCTTGGACTCACTCCAAGTGTGAGAACTTACCAGGTAATAAACTTGTTTTTCTGGCAGCAAATATGTTTCTCTTGAACACTTCCACAATATTTTTATGCACATGCCGTGCTTATCGGAGCAAGCAATGATGCTTATATACAGCAAAAGCTTCTTGTTAACTAGTGCCGTTTTTGCTGCTAGTTAGCAGTTCGTTTGACAGCACCTGCTTGAAAATGTCACCGGTGAGATCTTCTCTTTGTGTGCATTTAGGGAAAAACTACACGTTGTGTGTTACATACCTGGTGTGTTACATACCTGGTGTGTTACATACCTGGTGTGTTACATACCTGGTGTGTTACATAGCTGGTGTGTTACATACTGGGTGTGTTGACTTCTTGTGTACTGTATTCCCTATTCCCTTTCTTTCCTTGATCCTTTTTTTGTTAAAAATTTTAATCAAAGATATCTTCAATTCGGCTGCCAATTGATACGTAAAATGTATCTGGTATTCGTTTTTTCGAAATCAAATATTCACTCAAAAACCACTCGATAGTTTCCAAAGAATTTGGAATTAATTAATGTGCTATACTTGAACTCACAGATATATCCCTAGTGCCACAGGCTAGGTTCGAGTAGCTCGGCTAATTCTGCTCCTATTCTCATATGCTGATGTTCTGCTGTTGACAGATGATTTGTATGAGCTGATTGGCTACATCGGTGATGACGAGGCCCAGTACGTATGCAGAACGTGTATCAAAGCTTCTAAGAAAGATGTGCCAGCTAAACCTGACTGGCTGGTAGCCTTAGAGAATCTCCGTGTTAAAGGCTTCTCCATCATATGCACCTCGATATTGGATAAGAAATATTCACAATCAGTCGCTAAAGTAGATGAGGAAGAGCTGAGAACCTTTTACGATCAGCACAAACAGGGTGCGTTATGTAAATAGCTAGCCTTGAGTCCAACTGTCTTGTCTAAGCTGTTACTTCTGATAACCCTGGTTATGTTAGTGAAATAATTGTGAACCTTGACTATGTTAGTTGGATCTCTGAGAATGCTGGCTAAGTTAGTCAGCTATCTGAGAACTCTGGCTATGTTATTTAGAGCTGATAGCCTATCAGGAGAAGAGGGCTCGTAGTCAGTCACCTGTGAAGTCGCGCTCACGCGATAAGTCTCACTCACCCGATAAGTCCTTGCCGCTAGCCAAAGAAGCAGCGACTGAGCCAGTTGTTGTCTCGCCTGTTGTCTCTCCTCCTGCGGTGGACGCAGGTAAAGAGGAAGTTAGCGCTGCCAAGGATGACAAGATGGAGACTGATGAACTGAAGATAACTCCAATAGTTGGTGGGGTTAAAGAGCTCTGCTTGCAATTGACAGACTGCAGTAAGTATCTGAGGTGTGAGCGTGTGTGCATTGCATCATATATTGTTTGTTTGTATTGATTATATTGACTGGTACTGTATTGGTATTTCTTTACATATAATCTGTATACCCTGGGTGATTGGTTTATATTGATCATATCGTTTGTTCTTACGTTAGCCAGTTTTTAGTTATGTAAATTAAAAAATCATTTGGTGCCATATTTTAATGAATTTGATCAAGTATTGATCCAGACAACTGTAAACTTAAATATTTGTTTGACTTCCTGGTTGTTGGATAAGATGTCTTTTAAAGTGCAGAGACTACTTCTTGTTAGTCAGTCTTGGATATAATTGCATTATTTGTGTCCAATGTCAAGGTCGTTCTCTCTGAAAGATTGTTGTGGTAGCTATTTTGTATTGTCAGTCGAGAAACAGAGTTTCTTTCTTATTGGATCAAGTTTATGGGCTACACAAACCAGAATATCGCCCGTATCTGTCGGTTTGTCGCGCAGGATGTTACCTCCGGCGCAGGATGTTACTTCTAGCGCAGGATGTTACCTCCAGCGCAGGATGTTACCTCCAGCGCAGGGTGGTATCTCCCGCTTAGAATGATGCCTCGAGATTAGGATGGTACCTCCAGCTCGGGATGAAGCAGAACAGACATGATTGATTTTCCATCCTGTCCGTCACTCTGTGATCTATTTGTTGATTTCTAAACTCACCGCTATTCCATGTGACAAAAGTCCCTAGGTCAAGGCCAATTTTTTCCTTAGCCATACTTTTAAAGGTTGTACTTATTAATATATGATAATAAATGGTGGTTTTTGTTTGTGAGAAATTACGGTGGAGCAGTTAATGTTAAAAATAATTATCATTTTTCATGATGAAAATTATATACGAATGATCATAAATAATCAGCTGTAGAAGATAATAAATCATTATCCTGATACTAATAACTACTTAATGATTTGCCCAATAATAATAAACTCAGTGATAACCAATAAGTTTTAATAAGAATAAGTATTACAAAAGTAATTAGGAACCGGAAACCAAGTGGAACGCGCCGAGTACTTTTACCGATTTTACTTCACTACCAAAGCACTACTAATGTGGTATAGTTTCTAGTCTTGCTCACGTGGCAGGCTGTCTGCTGCAAGTTTCATCGACACTCCGATTACGGCTACAAAAGGCGGGCTCGTGTGTCAAGCGCATTAGACTTGATCTCATTTAAACATTGCCTTGTCAGTTTTACAGAACTCCACAACCGATTTTATGATTATTATCCCATGATAATCCTTTCTGTTTGCCTCCATAACAAAATACATTGTTGTTGCTTGCTTGGATTCTCTCTCACTACTGTTCACTCTCCACTGTCGATGCGTGTATTCATTCTGTTCCATATTACAGTCAACGCACTGTCGATGTGTGCAACCATTCTATCCCCTATTACAGTCAATGCACTGTCGATGAGTGCAACCATTCTATCCCCTATTACAGTCAATACACTGTCGATGTGTGCAACCATTCTATCCCCTATTACAGTCAATGCACTGTCGATGAGTGCAACCATTCTATCCCCTATTACAGTCAATACACTGTCGATGTGTGCAACCATTCTATCCCCTATTACAGTCAATGCACTGTCGATGAGTGCAACCATTCTATCCCCTATTACAGTCAATACACTGTCGATGTGTGCAACCATTCTATCCCCTATTACAGTCAATGCACTGTCGATGAGTGCAACCATTCTATCCCCTATTACAGTCAATACACTGTCGATGTGTGCAACCATTCTATCCCCTATTACAGTCAATGTCCCAAGTCAACCACCAGCTGAGCCTGCAGAGAAGCCGGTGCGACGTCCCGGTCGCCCCAGGAAGAAGCCGTTGCCTCCACCTGATGAGAAAGAGAAGAAGCCCAAGAGAAAACCTGGCAGACCCTGTCGTTCTCAGTCTGCAGCAGAAAACACAGATGACGGCTCTCCATTGAAGAGCCCACAGAGACAGTTTCAGAGTCCTGAGGCTAGCACACCAGGTAGTAGATAAATTCGTCTGATTTTTGTGGAGTTCTCTTTGAAACAATTGAAATTTTCGCAGCTGTTTTTGAAAAAAGCAAATAGATTTTGTGATTCAGTATGGAATATCGGTTTTGAACATGAAAATATTTCGAATAATTCTCAGTGTGGTGGATTGCGGAATAAACCATAGTGGGATAACTCCCCATTGCCAACATAGTTTTCTAAAAAGACAAAACCGGCAACATTGTAAGCAAAAATAATTAGTAAAAATGTCCTTTATTTCATTGAATTAGTTTCATTACAGCAACAGTGCCACAAAGCATCATCGATTACATAATACTCGGCAAATCAAATAAGCAAAGACACATATATCTATTCAGTGCTCAATCTTTATTTGGGGCCAACAAAAAGGGGGAAATATTCTTCATGTTTAGTTGAGCATATGATTTTGTGTTTAGCCGGGATGGCTGGAAAGGAGAAGCCTGCGGCCACCCCGGATTCGACCCCGAGAAGGTCCGGGAGAGAAAAAAAAGCCAAGAAAGAGATTGATAAAAAAGGTAGCTAACATAGACATCTTAAATAGCATATGCTTAGTTGTACTCACCTTGCAATTACAACAAGTGCCAAATTGTGTGTCTTACTTATATGTATTTACTTACATGTACATATTTGTATGGTTGTGTATGGCTTCAATGAAATTTTAAAAATAGTATGGATTTTTTTCTTATTTGAAAAAAACACGCAATGATTGTTGATTTGAATTATCATTTTGGGCTTAGCCCTTGTCAACTCATGTAAGATTGTGTGCTTTGTCTACTGCCCGCATTACTTGATACTCCTACCTGCTGCTGCCATTTACATTGTTGTTTTTCAGTTTCATCGACCCCAAAGGAAGTACATAACTCCCATGAAGTGAGTCAAGACATGGACATTTCATCTCACGACATCAGCTCCTCTTCTCTACCGGTGAGTCTGGGTGTTCTTGTCGCATCTTGTCTTTCTGACTCGCATTCTATTTCTGTCTGCAGACACTCGTTAGTAGTACGTTTCCTAGTATTGTGTACTGACAGTAATACTGTTGTGGTCGAAGTTGTCTTCCCCAGAAGTGGTGTGCTCACTTGATGACAGTGAATTTTGAGCAGTGTTGTGTAGTTTGTGGTACTGCCACTGATGGTTTACTCTTTTATGCTGTAGGAAGGTGGAGTGTACAGCCTTGACCTGGCAGAGCTCGGTATCAGGTTTAAGGGTGTCGAGTGGGAGACACCTCCAGTTACATTCGAGAGTTTGAAGGGAAGTGGCCATCCACTGGATATCATCGGCATACAGGAGAACGCTCAAAACTACACATCTATTGTAAGTCCTGTAGCTGTACTTGGGCTATAGCTGTACTTGGGCTATAGCTGTACTTGGGCTATAGCTGTACTTGGGCTATAGCTGTACTTGGCTATAGCCGTACTTGGCTATAGCCGTACTCGGCTATAACCGTACTCGGCTATAACCGTACTCGGCTATAACCGTGCTCGGCTATAACCGTGCTCGGCTATAACCGTGCTCGGCTATAACCGTGCTCGGCTATAACCGTGCTCGGCTATAGCCGTGCTCGGCTATAGCCGTGCTCGGCTATAGCCGTGCTCGGCTATAGCCGTGCTCGGCTATAGCCGTGCTCGGCTATAGCCGTGCTCGGCTATAGCCGTGCTCGGCTATAGCCGTGCTCGGCTATAGCCGTGCTCGGCTATAGCCGTGCTCGGCTATAGCCGTGCTCGGCTATAGCCGTGCTCGGCTATAGCCGTGCTCGGCTATAGCCGTGCTCGGCTATAGCCGTACTTGACCAACTGTTTATACAATGAAATTTGTTTGCCATTGAATTATTGCTGCTCCCTACAGGTGATTATCAATTATTATTAAATCATAATATTATAATATAATCATGTTGATGATGATTTTTATTGATGGTGTAACATAAAACTTGGTTTTGTCAGCAAATTTGTTGTCAAACTAAACTATTGGTCATACAGGTTATATAAGCTTTCAATAATAATTAACTAGCACACAAACACTTGTAAAGTACATACTTTTTACTGCTCAAGTTTATGGATAGCATGTAAGTAACAATAGTCAAATCTGTTTCTAGTATCATAATGCATGGCAGGCAATGTGCAGGTGCACAGAAGTCGCGTGACAACAAATGCTTTGTGATAGCACAGTGTGATATAATAAAGCCTGGTTTCCATACATCTCCCAAGCGCTCGCACGCTGTCGCAGAAGCTTCTGCCACGATCTGCGATTTATGGAAACCGTGATTACGCGATGTGCCATGATTCCCTACGAGGTTGCTGCGACGTCCCACGAAAGTTGTTTGTAAAGTACTTTTCTGCGACTCACCCACGATCGGGAACAACTGGCGATCGCCAAGGATCTATGACGACCGTAAACATGCGACCAAACATAGATTCTGAAGATTAGGCGACATGGTTTTGTGTCTTTTTCCTAAAAGATCAGGGTAAAGGTCAGGAAAGTTGACCATGGCCGAAGCAATTATGTAGTAGTAATATTATTATAAAAATAATAATTATTTTTTGTCATTGAAAAAAAATGGACTTATCAATAATAATAACTTTTTTTACTTGATTCATTTAAAACCTATAGCTTCTAATAATAAAAAGCGCAACAATAGCAGTAGTTTGTTCGTTGATATTAATAATAAATAACGATTGAATAATTGTATTAAATATAATAATATATAATAATAAAAGCTACCGGTGAGTGATAAATAAAACATAATTTTGGGAATTTTCACTGGTGAAATTGTTATGATTAATTGAATAATAATAATAATGCTATTGAGTTGATCATTATTATTATGAATAATAATAATTATAATTTAATAACAGCCTTTTATAATAATAATTATTATTTATTACTTACTACTTAAACTGCAGTAGCAATAAACTTGTGTTATTATTATGGTTACCTCTTATCATAATAATTATTAACATAAAAGCTCTTTGCGTGATAAAAATAGCTAATTTTCACATATATATTAATAAAATAAATTAATAGGATGATAATAATAATTAAATCTACCATGTATTCACAAAGGAATTGCAGCCGGGTGCCATCAAATGCAAAAGTATGGAAACCAGGGGATCGCAACTCCTTAAGAGTCGCCAGTGCTCGCGGGAGATGCTGCGATTACTTGGGAGATGTATGGAAACTAAGCTTTAGTGCGTCGGTTGTGGTAGTTTTTCAATCAACTTCACACGCCTGATAAATATAAATTTTGTCTTGTTCTTATATCCTTATAAAGTGAATCAATCCAATCAGATTGTCAAGTGCATTGTAAGAGTTTCACGGTTTTTCTAACAGACTATCTTTTTGTTAGCATGTATGTGTTAGAGTTTACACTTGGTTACAAATATCTTCCTGTAATAACAGTGGAAATCTATTTTTTTTATCCCTTTTTTGTCTGAACGTGAGTTTTGGCATGCCCACAGTATGCAGAAACAAACATGGTATGTTTTGTAGCAAGAAGTTGTCATATTTTTGTCTAGTTTTTACACGTTCCTCATTTTGTAACATTGTGTAATGACATACCATGTTTGTTGTTTGTTGTAGAATGACTTTATTGATGATGTTGTGAGAGTGCTGCAAGGGGCCATCACCAGAAGTCACATTTTAGGAACTAAGGCTTTGAAACAGGTTTTAGCGACCAAGAAGTTGTTTGAGCAGGAAGTAGCTCAGTTGTTTCCTTGGGTGGAGGTAAAAATGTCTGCACTTTGGGAGTATAATCTGAGCATGCCCAAGTGAGTTGTATACACAGACATATATGTACGTATAAGTGAGTTAGACAATGTGTGTGTATCTAAGTATGTTATATAATGTGTGTATATCTAAGGGTGTTATATAATATGTGTATATCTAAGGGTGTTATATAATATGTGTATATCTAAGGGTGTTATATAATGTGTGTATATCTAAGGGTGTTATATAATATGTGTATATCTAAGGGTGTTATATAATATGTGTATATCTAAGGGTGTTGTATAATATGTGTATATCTAAGAGTGTCATATAATGTGTATATCTAAGAGTTTTATATAATATGTGTATATCTAAGAGTGTCATATAATGTGTATATCTAAGGGTGTTATATAATATGTGTATATCTAAGGGTGTTATATAATGTGTGTATATCTAAGAGTGTTATATAATATGTGTATATCTAAGAGTGTCATATAATGTGTATATCTAAGGGTGTTATATAATATGTGTATATCTAAGAGTGTCATATAATGTGTATATCTAAGAGTGTTATATAATGTGTATATCTAAGAGTGTCATATAATGTGTATATCTAAGGGTGTTATATAATATGTGTATATATAAGTATGTTATATAATGTGTGTATATCTAAGTATGTCATATAATGTGTGCATATCTAAAGCTGCATACACACTAGAACGATTTTTGATCAAAAAATCGTTCATGTTGGAGTTGTTCTCTTTGTCGGCCGATGGTTGCGTACACACTAGAAAAGAATTTCGGCCGAAAAAGCATTTGCTCTTTGGTGAGAGAGATAGATAAATTTTGTTTTTCAGCATAACCATAGAATTACTGTTGATATTGCTGTCTGTTATTTCACAATTATTCACCATGTCTATGGTTGTTATTAGTAAATGCACTAGCTGTGGCTGCGGCATTATTAATTATTTATGTTGTTCTGAACAGAATTTTTTATTTTTTTTTGGCTTTACCAAATACTTATTTTAATTATTTAACATTATTTCTAAATTATTTAAACTTATGCTTATCAATGATTGATCAACCATGTTAAAATAAAAATGGTAATACATAAACAATAAATTTTCTTGGTGAGTTTTAAGATAATAATAATTATTATTATTATTTGGTTATTGCTGGGAGAATTGATTTTTTATTATTTTATCATCATTGTTTGTGATCACAAGCTACTTCTGAACTGAGTTTGTGTTGTGGTTTCCTTGATAATCTGCTAAAAATCGTCGGTGATTTTGAGCAGTGCTCAAATGGCAATAACTCCGGCCGATGTGATACAAAATCGGCCGTTATTGCATTCACACTAGGCCGTTTGGGAGTTGCGCCGATTTCGGCCACAAAATCGTTCTAGTGTGTACGCAGCTTAAGTGTGTTATATAATGTGTGTATATCTATGTGTGTTACATAATGTATGTATCTAAGTGTTATGTAATATGTGTATATCTGAGGCTGTTATATAATGTGTGTATATCTAAGGCTGTTATGTAGTGTGTGTGTATCTAAGTATGTTATATAATGTGTGTGTATCTAAGTATGTTATATAATGTGTGTATATCTAAGGGTGTTATATAGTATGTGTATATCTAAATATGTTATATAATGTGTGTGTATCTAAGTGTGTTATATAATGTCTGTATATCTAAGTGTGTTATATAACGTGTGTATATCTAAGGCTGTTATGTAATATGTGTGTATCTAAGGGTGTTATATAATATGTGTATATCTAAGTATGTTATATAATATGTGTATATCTAAGGCTGTTATGTAATATGTGTACATCTAAGTGTGTTATGTAATATGTGTATATCTAAGAGTGTTATATAATGTGTGTATATCTAAGAGTGTTATATAATGTGTGTATATCTAAGAGTGTTATATAATGTGTGTATATCTAAGAGCGTTATATAACGTGTGTATATCTAAGAGTGTTATATAATGTGTATATCTAAGTGTGTTATATAATGTTTGTATATCTAAGTATGTTATATAATTTGTGTATTGATATAAATCGTGGAAACTGCAGTTGAAGTTATTATTGGATATAGCTGGTTTGTTTGAAGCTTGTATAAGACATTTTCAATCTGCGTCCATAGAAACTGTTGTGATAGAATGGAAGTTGTTGTCAAAATAGTACACTGGTGACCCATAGCTAGCTCAATATCCAATGCGTGTGCTTTAGGGGGATGTTAGACCAAGCCCGACTTCCACCGAGCAGCGAACACACGTATGCACTGTGGCTACGCAAGCCTAGCCCGCCCACAGAGGAGATAATACAGCCCTCTCCTTACAAGCTCACTCTGCCGCCCTCGGTTGTTGATGAAGCCCTGCGAGCTGTGGTGCCCTTTAATCTCCACTCTGAATCAGGTAGTTGATTTGTTTGTAACCACTGCTTACTTGTGAGTGAATTCTCTGCCATAATCAGTGCCCTTTTGTTGATTTTGTGCATCATGGTAACTGGTTCAACTGATGGATTGTTCTTTCATTTACCAGCAAGAGTTTGTGGTGTTATACAGTGTTTTATCATAGTGAGGTAGTGTGAGTCTCTGCCTCTTTCTATTGTTTTTTGTGTGATGATTTTTGGTTATTAGCTTGGTAGTAAATTTTACTTATTGTTTTGGCCTAAGCTCATTCATTACGGTATTTTGGGTTAGATTTATCAACAACTTAGGTTCTTTCATATCACGTATTGTGACCTACATAAGAGATATATCGTATGAATTTTTACAGATGTGACGCAAGCGCTGATGAATGCTGTCGATCTAAGTGGACTCGTTGTACCTCAGTCTATGCTGGACACGAGAAAGTGCCAGTTTTGTTCACTGACAGGGGATGATAATACCAGTGTGAGTATTGCTAGTTAGCCAGCACTTGTTTTGTTGTGGAGGGGAGCGCTCCTCACATCGGTTGGGTGTGGACCCGAGGCTTCGATGAGTCATAGTGAAGTACTAGTGATGAGTTATAGTGAGGTACTATTGATGAGTTATAGTGAGGTACTATTGATGAGTCATAGTGAGGTACTATTGATGAGTCATAATGAGGTACTGTTGATGAGTCATAATGAGGTACTGTTGATGAGTCATAATGAGGTACTGTTGATGAGTCATAGTGAGGTACTGTTGATGAGTTATAGTGAGGTACTATTGATGAGTCATAGTGAGGTACTATTGATGAGTCATAGTGAGGTACTATTGATGAGTCATAGTGAGGTACCATTGATGAGTCATGGTGAGGTATTATTGATGAGTCATAGTGAGGTACTATTGATGAGTCATAGTGAGGTACTATTGATGAGTCATAGTGAGGTACTGTTGATGAGTCGTAGTGAGGTACTGTTGATGAGTCGTAGTGAGGTACTGTTGATGAGTTATAGTGAGTTACTATTGATGAGTCGTAGTGAGGTACTATTGATGAGTCGTAGTGAAGTACTGCTGATGAGTCGTAGTGAGGTACTGTTGATGAGTCGTAGTGAGGTACCATTGATGAGTCGTAGTGAGGTACCATTGATGAGTTATAGTGAGGTACTACTGATGAGTCACAGTGAGGTACTGTTGATGAGTCATAGTGAGGTACTGTTGATGAGTTATAGTGAGGTACTATTGATGAGTCATAGTGAGGTACTATTGATGAGTCATAGTGAGGTACTATTGATGAGTCATAGTGAGGTACCATTGATGAGTCATGGTGAGGTATTATTGATGAGTCATAGTGAGGTACTATTGATGAGTCATAGTGAGGTACTATTGATGAGTCATAGTGAGGTACTGTTGATGAGTCGTAGTGAGGTACTGTTGATGAGTCGTAGTGAGGTACTGTTGATGAGTTATAGTGAGTTACTATTGATGAGTCGTAGTGAGGTACTATTGATGAGTCGTAGTGAAGTACTGCTGATGAGTCGTAGTGAGGTACTGTTGATGAGTCGTAGTGAGGTACCATTGATGAGTCGTAGTGAGGTACCATTGATGAGTTATAGTGAGGTACTACTGATGAGTCACAGTGAGGTACTATTGATGAGTCATAGTGAGGTACTAGTGATGAGTCATAGTGAAGTACTATTGATGAGTCATAGTGAAGTACTATTGATGAGTCATAGTGAAGTACTGTTGATGAGTGGTAGTGAAGTACTGTTGATGAGTTATAGTGAGGTACTATTGATGAGTTGTAGTGGGGTACTATTGATGAGTCATAGTGAGGTACTATTGATGAGTCATAGTGAAGTACTATTGATGAGTCATAGTGAAGTACTATTGATGAGTCATAGTGAAGTACTATTGATGAGTCATAGTGAAGTACTGTTGATGAGTTATAGTGAGGTACTATTGATGAGTTGTAGTGGGGTACTATTGATGAGTCATAGTGAGGTACTATTGATGAGTCATAGTGAGGTACTATTGATGAGTCATAGTGAAGTACTATTGATGAGTCATAGTGAAGTACTATTGATGAGTCGTAGTGGGGTACTATTGATGAGTTGTAGTGGGGTACTATTGATGAGTCATAGTGAGGTACTGTTGATGAGTTATAGTGAGGTACCATTGATGAGTCATAGTGAGGTACTATTGATGAGTCATAGTGAGGTACTATTGATGAGTCATAGTGAGGTACCATTGATGAGTCATAGTGAGGTACTATTGATGAGTCATAGTGAGGTACTATTGATGAGTCATAGTGAGGTACTATTGATGAGTCATAGTGAAGTACTATTGATGAGTCGTAGTGAGGTACTGTTGATGAGTCGTAGTGAGGTACTATTGATGAGTTATAGTGAGTTACTATTGATGAGTCGTAGTGAGGTACTATTGATGAGTCGTAGTGAAGTACTGCTGATGAGTCGTAGTGAGGTACTGTTGATGAGTCGTAGTGAGGTACCATTGATGAGTCGTAGTGAGGTACCATTGATGAGTTATAGTGAGGTACTACTGATGAGTCACAGTGAGGTACTATTGATGAGTCATAGTGAGGTACTAGTGATGAGTCATAGTGAAGTACTATTGATGAGTCATAGTGAAGTACTATTGATGAGTCATAGTGAAGTACTGTTGATGAGTCGTAGTGAAGTACTGTTGATGAGTTATAGTGAGGTACTATTGATGAGTTGTAGTGGGGTACTATTGATGAGTCATAGTGAGGTACTATTGATGAGTCATAGTGAAGTACTATTGATGAGTCATAGTGAAGTACTATTGATGAGTCATAGTGAAGTACTATTGATGAGTCATAGTGAAAGACTGTTGATGAGTTATAGTGAGGTACTATTGATGAGTTGTAGTGGGGTACTATTGATGAGTCATAGTGAGGTACTATTGATGAGTCATAGTGAGGTACTATTGATGAGTCATAGTGAAGTACTATTGATGAGTCGTAGTGAAGTACTATTGATGAGTCGTAGTGGGGTACTATTGATGAGTTGTAGTGGGGTACTATTGATGAGTCATAGTGAGGTACTATTGATGAGTCATAGTGAAGTACTATTGATGAGTCATAGTGAAGTACTATTGATGAGTCATAGTGAAGTACTGTTGATGAGTCGTAGTGAAGTACTGTTGATGAGTTATAGTGAGGTACTATTGATGAGTCGTAGTGAGGTACTATTGGTGAGTCATAGTGAGGTACTATTGATGAGTCATAGTGAGGTACTATTGATGAGTCGTAGTGAAGTACTGCTGATGAGTCGTAGTGAGGTACTGCTGATGAGTCGTAGTGAGGTACTGTTGATGAGTTGTCTTGAGGTACCATTGATGAGTCGTAGTGAGGTACCATTGATGAGTTATAGTGAGGTACTACTGATGAGTCATAGTGAAGTACTATTGATGAGTCATAGTGAAGTACTATTGATGAGTCATAGTGAAGTACTGTTGATGAGTCGTAGTGAAGTACTGTTGATGAGTTATAGTGAGGTACTATTGATGAGTTGTAGTGGGGTACTATTGATGAGTCATAGTGAGGTACTATTGATGAGTCATAGTGAGGTACTATTGATGAGTCATAGTGAAGTACTATTGATGAGTCATAGTGAAGTACTGTTGATGAGTCGTAGTGAAGTACTGTTGATGAGTCGTAGTGAAGTACTGTTGATGAGTTATAGTGAGGTACTATTGATGAGTTGTAGTGGGGTACTATCGATGAGTCATAGTGAGGTACTATTGATGAGTCATAGTGAGGTACTATTGATGAGTCATAGTGAGGTACTATTGATGAGTCATAGTGAGGTACTATTGATGAATCATAGTGAGGTACTATTGATGAGTTGTAGTGGGGTACTATTGATGAGTCATAGTGAGGTACTATTGATGAGTCATAGTGAAGTACTATTGATGAGTCATAGTGAAGTACTGTTGATGAGTCGTAGTGAAGTACTGTTGATGAGTCGTAGTGAAGTACTGTTGATGAGTTATAGTGAGGTACTATTGATGAGTTGTAGTGGGGTACTATCGATGAGTCATAGTGAGGTACTATTGATGAGTCATAGTGAGGTACTATTGATGAGTCATAGTGAGGTACTATTGATGAGTCATAGTGAGGTATTATTGATGAGTCATTAAACTGTAAGTAAAAATTAACGATTGCAAAAAATAATCGGTAAAGTAATAATAGGGTTTTAAAACTGTTATCGTATTTTTGTTTTGCAGAGTAAATGAGGTAACCAAAAAAATTGTTCACCTTTTTTTTCTAGTCAAAAAAAAAAGTTTGATAAAACCTACCCTAAAAATATTTTGATTTTTTTTTTAAAACCGACAATTTTTTATATGTCGATCATTGTAAACACTAAACAGTTAGAGCAGGTGTATCGTCAAGGCACAATAATCCTGCAAACCCTGCAATACCTCTATGGTTTAGACACACTCAGTGTGTGTGGGGTGGTTCACTCACTGAGCGTTGTAAACTATTACTAAAATTAACTTAAAGTATTATAAATACCATAGTTCTATTAAAGTCTATGGCACTGAGGTCAGTGGAAGGTGCTATCTGCAACTGCAACTCTATTGAAATATCATTTAGTACATTTAAACGAATAATTTTAAAATTTTTATCAAGTTTTCAGCCTAAGAATAACTTCTAAAAATCTTAATTTTGATTTAATGATTTTTAATTTTGCTGCTTTAAAAGAAAATATATTCCAGTCCCAGTCTCATTGTTGTAACAAGCTGAAGCTGAAAGTATAATTTCTGTTTCTGTTTTTTTTTCCAACTTAATAAATGTTTTTTTAACGAATTTTAAACCGGATAATCAATTTCTTATTAAAAAATATGCATCAGCTTTTTTAGATTTTGGTTGTGAAATACAACCTAAGGTTCGGTGTGTATGTGATGGCAACTTTCAATATTGCTGACTCAAAAAAATGCTTTGAACAAATTTGGTCTAATTGTAATGTTTGCATTCATAAAATTCACTGCGCAATGCCAATATCTGGGAGACCATGCTTCTATGCAAACAAGCCAAATCTTTTAAACTTGTTTTATAGTTGTGTCTACCTTGTTTCGTCTCCAAGAAAAAGTTTTTTCCAAATCAGTACTGAATGTGTATACAGGAATTGTGCTGTTGGTGAGAGGCCAACTCCGTATAGGTTTTTCAATCGCATTTTAACTTGAAAACATTTCAATCAAGCGAATCCATCCAAAATTAGTCCATTGAAATGCTTTGGTTGCATAGCTAATGAGTTTTGTCTGCAAATAAAAATGCTGTTTAAATTTGAAGGAAGGTTTTCTGCTGATTTATCATGGCAGCAATCTTACATATGTGTGATTAATGAGTTAGCGATAACATCCCCTTCCATATTTGTCTATAATACAAAATTACATCCTAATATTCAAAACTATTTTTTGTTTTTGGTTCTCTTTTAAATGTTTTTTTTTTATTCGGTGGAACATTTGCCAATTGTAAAATATATTACTGTATGTGTTAAATGTATGACATATTAAATGCATTATGTATGAAGTACATTGTATATAAATTATATTAAATGTGTGATGTAATTAATACATAATATACTAGCTACTACTAACTATACTACAATACGCAATGCCTGCTACAGGACAAAGGACGGTTGTTATACTGTGGAGCGGATGACTGGGTGCATGTCAACTGCGCTATCTGGTCTGCTGAGGTGTTTGAGGAGGAGGACGGCACCCTGCAGAGGGTGCACACCGCTGTAGCTCGTGGCAAAATGTTGGTGAGTGAATCACTTGCAAATATCACCTGCAAATATCACCCTGGCACCTTGATGTTTCCTCTTACTGCTGGTGTGATACCTGTATAGCTTGTCATTTCTGTGGTACCTGTATAGCTTGTCATTTTTGTGGTACCTGTATAGCTTGTCATTTCTGTGAGCAACTGACTGCTGAGAATTGTATATTAGCTCTTATTCATTCAACGTACATAACTTGATATAGCAAATAGACATGTGGTAGCACACTGGTGTGTTGACAATGGCCACTATGTATGTGGACTGGTTGTAGGACTGTAGCCTGTGCTCCAATCGAGGTGCTACGGTAGGATGCTGTGCTAAAGGGTGCACTGAGAACTTCCACTTCATGTGTGCTCGTGAGGCCAAGTGTACGTTTATGGAGGACAAGCAGGTGTTTTGTGTCAAATGTGAGAAGTACATTGATGGAGGGGTGAGTCTTGTACAGCATATATATATATATACTTGTGTTACATAGTCTTTGTACAGCATATATATATATCTACTTCTGTTATATAGTCTTTGTACTACAATATATATATATACTTGTGTTATATAGTCTTTGTACAGCATATATATATATATATACTTGTGTTATATAGTCTTTGTACAGCATATATATATATATACTTATGTTATATAGTCTTTGTACAACAATATATATATACTTATGTTACATAGTCTTTATACAGCATATATAGTACAGCATATATGTAAATGTTATATAATACAACATATACATACATCTACGTTATAAATGTGTGTAATACATCGATGTCGTGTAAAGGAATGTTTTGCAGGCGGTACAAACAAATTTTGCTGTGCTGAGGACGGTCACTGTAGACTTTGCTCATGCCAAGATAAAGAAGCCCTGGCAGAGAGGCTTTAAACCTACCGATATAACCATCATAGCTGGCTCGTTGACTGTTGAGAATTTAGGCTACGTGCTTCCTGAGTCTGACTACCTCAATCTTCTCGTACCAATTGATTTTTGGTAAGCCTTTCGCATCTGCATTGCAGAGTTATGTAGTAGTGCTTGGGCTAAAATACCTGTAACTGGCAATGCTGCAATACATAGAGTTAGCGAGGCTATGTACACAGAGTTTGTACGGTTAGAGTACATAGAGTTAGCGAGGCTAGAGTACATAGAGTTAGCGAGGCTAGAGTATATAGAGTTAGCGAGGCTAGAGTACATAGAGTTAGCGAGGCTAGAGTACATAGAGTTAGCGAGGCTAGAGTACATAGAGTTAGCGAGGCTAGAGTACATAGAGTTAACGAGGCTGGAGTACATAGAGTTAGCGAGGCTAGAGTATATAGAGTTAGCGAGGCTAGAGTACATAGAGTTAGCGAGGCTAGAGTATATAGAGTTGGCGAGGCTAGAGTACATAGAGTTAGCGAGGCTAGAGTATATAGAGTTAGCGAGGCTAGAGTACATAGAGTTAACGAGGCTAGAGTACATAGAGTTAGCGAGGCTAGAGTATATAGAGTTAGCGAGGCTAGAGTACATAGAGTTAACGAGGCTAGAGTATATAGAGTTGGCGAGGCTAGAGTATATAGAGTTGGCGAGGCTAGAGTACATAAAGTTAGCGAGGCTAGAGTACATATGCTGGTGTGTTACAGTGTCTCCAGAGTGTACTGGAGCACGACAACTCCATACAAGAGATCCGTCTACACGTGTAAAGTAGTGAAAGTGGATACAGTGGTGAATGCAGAAAGCACTGATGTTGTTATACCTGACACCACCATTTGTCATGACTGCAATCTCCCTGGCTACACTCCTTTTGCTGTCCTCACTAAAAAATACCCCAACATATTTGCTGAGGACAACATCGGTGAGTTACATGGAATGTGTTGAGTCGTTAGTGGCTGAAATAGTGGCTTGTCCCATTCTCCTACACATCACCTATGCTGACTTTGTTGTAGAGGTGCTGAGGAATGCTGCCACTGCTGACTACGTTGAACAGGTGACTGAATGCATGCTCACTGACCCCCTGTCTAAATCTTGGCCCAGTTACACTAGTGCTACAACGAGCCAAGCCCTAGACTCTAGCTGGCCTTCCTTGAGTGGCGTGAGTGAGCGTACTAAACGTCTGTTGGGATATGTTAGCCCTCGCAAACTTGTCTCCCCCGGCGTAAGTCGCCTCTCCTACCTTAGACGTGACCCCTCTCTGCCTCGCTGACTCTCTGCGTGCGCGTGTGTGGTATTCTATTAGTTCCATAGGCTTGTTAAGTTGTGCACTAGTGTCATCTGCGCTGTCTGTCACCTGCGCTGTCTATCACTTTCGCTGTCTATCACTTTAGCTGTCTATCACTTTCGCTGTCTATCACTTTCACTGTCTATCACTTTCGCTGTCTATCACTTTCGCTGTCTATCACTTTCGCTGTCTATCACTTTCGCTGTCTATCACTTTCGCTGTCTATCACTTTCGCTGTCTATCACTTTCGCTGTCTATCACTTTCGCTGTCTATCACTTTCGCTGTCTATCACTCTCGCTTTCTATCACTTTCGCTGTCTATCACTTTCACTGTCTATCACTTTTGTTGTCTATCAGTTTCGCTTTCTGTCACTTTACTTATATTCTGCTCTACACACAGAGAAGTAAAAACGTTTAGTAGCAACATGAATATCAAAATCAATTACATACATTATTTATGCACAATTATATACCTTATATATGCACAATTATATACCTTATATATGCACCACTCTTTAGTGCCAAGTTGAAGGTGGTTTCTCAAAGTTTGATGACGAATGTGCGTAGCCATTTTTGTTGCCAGAATTCGTGTACCTTACTTATTTTGATTAACAAAAATGTAAAGTTAAAAGAAGTTGGTGTTTTGGTTTCATTTAGAAGAGCTTATTTGTGTCGTCACCAATAATGCTGGTATCCACTGCTGTGGGTGTCTCTCCCATTATGCGTGGAGAGAAAACTGCAACATCTCTTTTGTGTAGAAGCTTGTTTTATGCCACATTGAGTGGCATCCAATGTATGAATGCAATCGGTATAATACTGGCTCTGCGCTCTCTTTTTGCTTCGCTTGAATTTGTCTGATTCTGTCTCACTCATAGCTAGATCCGTCTCGCCACTTTCCTCTAGTAGAGAACTAGTTGGCTCTGCCTCTCAGATCTGGTGTGGATCTCTGCCTGCTATTTCAGTTTACTAATATTTCTTATATTGTAACAGCGTAGGTACATGCACATTGCATACGTTAGTGTGTGGTATGTGTTGTACACATCTCAAGTGATACTTGTATATGTATATACAGAGTACCTACTGTGTATTGAGCATGCTGTACACTACATGTGCTCTATCAATGTATTATTTTCTGGCAAGCAGTCATCTATTTCTAGAGATATTTATGTTGACTTGATTGCGAGTCAACATTAGTGATTATATTGTGGTTTGATCTGGAATTCTTAGTATGTCAAGTTGTTCCATTAGGTCAGGGTTTGATGTAACCACAGTTTACTCGTGTGTCACACTTGGCTCTGTGAAAAATATATATGTTTGTTTATTTTCAGTTTATTTC
The DNA here is from genome assembly GCA_945261195.1 of Cryptosula pallasiana. Lineage (NCBI taxonomy): Eukaryota > Metazoa > Bryozoa > Gymnolaemata > Cheilostomatida > Cryptosulidae > Cryptosula > Cryptosula pallasiana. Next base: position 21,460,473 of record OX183133.1, on the reverse strand, counting down.
TTTATTGGCCAAATGCTGGACTATTTTATGTATTTGTTAGGTTTTGTTTGCAAATTTTTCAGTGACAAGGAATTACGATGTTTAGAACTGTCATAGTTTGCAATACCTGAATTGTGAGTTGTTTTAATTTTGGCGTTATTTCAGCTGGAAAATGTTTAGTTTAAAATTTATTTTGAATTTCACTACTTCAGCTTGCTTGCTCATAATCAGCCATGCTTTGTTGCCAGCACCAATTTCCCTGCTGGTTATAATTAATAAAACGTCAAGTTTGGTTGTTTGTTTGGTAGTACTCTGAAAGTAACAGTTGTGATGAGGATGATTTGCCCAATCTCACTGGCATAGCCTCTGCTCTAAACAAGGCTGCTCACCGGTCTCAGAAAAAGAGACGTCGAAAAGGTAGTTTTGATTGTGAAGCTGTTTTATTTATCAACACATGCATGTTTTGTCTTTTGGGCGTTATTTGTGGCTGCTCGGATACAAATTTTTGATTTCATTTATTCGTCATTTGGATATTTGGGTCGGTATTTTAGTATGTCATTCTGGGTTTGACATAGATCGTAGGAAAGCAGCCATCTTGTATGGCTCTTCCGCGCCAGAAGTGTCCGGAAACATAGACGATGACGTGGCCGAGATACTAGACATGGTTACAGAAGAGCACAAGGAGGCCATCGATGAGAGGGAGGTGATCATACTAAGGGATGTTGATGACAATGTGGCACAGGAAGTGGTAGAGGTCATTGGACAAATGAGTAAGGAAGAGGCTGATGAACGGGGAGGTAAGATTACCCACAAACTGTCATTGATCATGTTCATTATTCATATAGAGAGCGTATGGATATTGCACATCATGTATGTACATTGTGCATGTATGTTGTTGGTATATTTTTCAAGTGCGAGAGCTTTTCTAGAAGAAGCTAATGTAGATATTCCTCCATCTTCCGCGCTATACATTACGGATAAGAGTTTTTTGTTTATCGAATCAGATCTTTTTATGCTTGGCGTCATTTGAAATATGTTCAAATAGCTGCCTTCAATTTAATTCAATTAATTTCATGCTCATTTTCGCCAGGATCGATCTCACTTCTGTTATTTGATGTGCCCACCCACTAAGAGAATAACATTGGTAGTTATCCCCCCCATACTTACACACACTGTTATACTCATGTTGGCAATTGATGTTGTAGCTGAAGCTTGTAGAATCGGTAGTGTCTGCAAGCGCTCTGGCACTATGACAGGTCTGCTGCCTGTATTTGAATTGTTTAATCTAACGTAATCTGTTTATTTCCTTGTCACCAATTCATCCTCTTACTATCATATCCTGTTAACTCATTCACCAACACTACATTCACTGCGTAATAACTTACTTGTAATACCGGTTTGTCTTCCCTTTTGCAATTTTCTAGCAGTTATCTCCTTTTTGTCTAAAGGGGAGATAACTGATAGATGCATTGTTAGCGGTGTATATTGGAAGTACAACTTCAGTAATAATCATTTGATAGGAAAAGTTTTCCTATACGAGTGAAATCTGTGATTCAAATGTAATGAGACACGATGTGCGTTTTATACATTGTCCTGGTGACTCGCTCTCTCGGTAACTAAACGATATCTATTTCACTCTTTGCTGTATTTCCTGTCAGAGTACTTTGGAATAGTCTCTGTTTGTGACAGTTGATACAAGTACTTGTCATTTCCTGCAGGTGTTCAGGTTGTGATGCAATCGATATTGGATAAACACAGACGTGAGGAGAACAAGGTTTGCCCTACCGGTGATCCTTCTCTAAAGAAAAAGGTCTGTGGGGACAATGTTACCTCTCTAAACAAAGAGGCCAGAAAGGTCTGTGAGGACAATGACCAATCACCAATAGATAAAATGGAGTTGTCAAAAAGTGACATTGCAGGAGAGAGTAACTCAGCTACTGGACATAGATCTACTGTGGCTGGGAATAGAGAAGAGCTAAGTGAGAAGTCTATGGAAGTAGATGAGACTAGCGACTCTGAAAGTTTAACCAAGCAGACGGAAGGTGAAGTGGAGAAGAGACATTCAGATGATGATGGCGAGAGTCATATGGATACTGAGCCACCTATGGTGGATTGTAGACCACCGAGTGCCACATCTGTGGTATCCAACGTCTCTTCCCTGCAAGCGTACAGTAGTGGGTCATCTGCAGACAACTCCCTCAACTGCACTGACATTGAGGACAATGTTGAACAGAGCAACGACATAGTTACCTCTGCAACGCCATTGAGATCTCCCCCGAAGATTGTTATCACTGACTTCTCCTTTGACGAGCCAACAGATGTCGCCGTCGATGACCCATTTGCAGGCGTCACACAAAGCTCCTCGGTATGTGCTATCTATTGTTGTCTTGGTAGACACATCAAGTCCCCTAATGGGTGCTCTATCGCACATTGTACAGTTATATGTGGTAGAAAAATCCACCATTCACAAAGTTGCATTTTAACCAAAGGTTTCAGCTGTCCATGCAAAAGCTGAAAAATTTTTCCAAAACAATCTGTTTAGCCAAGTTGAATTATATAAATCCGGAAGTTGTCAACTATTATTGGAATAATGAACTTTCCAGAAAATTGGATATGGTTGTACCAGCGCATGGGCTTACTGGTGTCTTGGGAGAATGTAGCTTATATAGCACTTTCTGTTTTAGGGCGTGTCACATGGTACCAAGGATAGACTGAAGTGTTTAGTGAGAAAGAGATCAGAAAGTTTAAATGAAGCCTCTGTTCCTAAAAGTGAGGAAGAAGAATCTAAGGCTGTAAAACGACGAGCCAGTTTAGGAGATCTCCTCTCTGTGCAAGCTATAAAAGCCCCCCATCCAATGCTCAATATCCATCCATCCAAGGTGGCTACCGATACACACAGTGGCAGCTCTGTGCCCTCCACCAGCAAGCCACCTTCGATTGGTTCTGTCCCACGAGATAGTCTTGGTACCATCGATGAACATTGTGAGGTTACACCGCAATCTCCTCTACCACAACCACCTCAACCGCCCCAACTGTCTCACCCGTCTCAACCACTGCCATTTGTCGTATCAGATGACACACCTGATCAGTCATTGAAAGAGGTGGGTCCAGGTATAAACAAAACGGAAAGTTCTGGAAATGAAGCCGCTTTCATTTCTAGTAAGTCAGATTCTACGAAGCGTGCTAACCGAGAGACTGTTGCTGTGAAGAAGAAGCGTCGGTTGGGTCCTAAGTCTATGCTACTTAAACTGAACAGACAGTCAGCTGTGGACTTTGACTCTGACAGAATGTTGGTAAGATGTATTTTGTTTTTGTCGTGAAATATTTCTGCTCTCATTTTATGAGAGCAGAGATACTGGTGTATGTTTTTGTATAATATTATTTGAATATTTCTGTGCTCAGTTTTAATAAGCTGCTTTGGTCATTGTCTTCTCTTCGCTGAGTTAGTCTCATCCTATGAGTGTTGATATTACAGACAGAACTAGATGATAACTTGATGGATGTCATACTGCCGTCCCCTCCTCCATCCCCTATGGATAAAGAATCTCAAGCTATTAGTCTGCCTGGTAAATTTATGTTTATGAATAACTTTTATGAAGGGGGAGACGATTGGAACTCATTAGCCGGTGAGTAAAAGGTTTTGGTTGTTTTTTGACTGCTGATTGGTTCACAGGAGCTTGATTAGATTGTTGGTTGTGTTGCAACTGTCGGAGCTGCAGTAGCACTAAGTAGTAGAATTGGTAGACTGAATAGAAGTGATCATTTAATGAGCTGAAATGTGATGTCACTCTTACGTATCCAACTCTTCAGTTCAGTCATTCAGTCACACCAGATCCTTGTGTCGTGTTATATCCCACTATAAGGCTTTATAGTGTTTGAGGTGTATCTAACCATCTGCTTCTATTACTCAATTTGGCCGTCGGTGCTTGTTGGGTTAGAGTTGTGTAAGCTGAACACACCAAGTAGGTAGTGCACCCTTTTGGTTTGCTTTAATGTCATAGGAACATATCTGGGTTTATTTTATACCAAAAAAATGACTCCCAATATTAGCTAGAGATGTCTGTGGGAAAACAACTCCTTACAAGACCCTTCATGTTACCAAGCTGTTTGTAGTTTGAAATATTACTTTTTATTAAATTTATAAAGCTCATAAGTTAATATTATATGTGGATAGCGATGTCACCGCCATCTTGTTTGTGTCCACAGACTCCTGTATAGTGACGAGGGACAGAACTCCGGTAGTGAGCTGTTCAGAGAGAGAGTCGGAGTGCAGCAGTGATAGTGAAGCAGAAGATGTAGAAAGGATAGTGGCACCTCCTTATGTTAACTGTATAGTCAGAGATACAACTGTGACAGAGATACTGCCTAACATACTCAATGCAAAGGTATCTATATGTCTGTGTATGTCTGTGTATGGATGTCTCTCTACATCATTCTATGTTGTGTGTCTTTGTGGCCATTTATCACTCCTAACAAAAGATGGCTTGCAGTCATTTGGTATTGCAAGGTTTGACAACTTCTGAGCTGGCCAAGTAATTATGGTTTGATTACTTATCACTCATTTGGTTATTCCAGCAATGTGTTCATTTATGGAGATTGAAGGCTCAGTTATTTATTTGTCAGATTTTTATCTAAGCAATTTATAATAAAAATTTATAATACTAGATGGAGTTGTCTATACACAGCTCTTTACCCAAGCACACTTATAGCTGCTAGTTAGTACTTACTAGATGGAGTTGTCTATACACAGCTCTTTACCCAAGCACACTTATAGCTGCTAGTTAGTACTTACTAGATGGAGTTGTCTATACACAGCTCTTTACCCAAGCACACATATAGCTACTAGTTAGTACTTACTAGATGGAGTTGTCTATACACAGCTCTTTACCCAAGCACACTTATAGCTACTAGTTAGTACTTACTAGATGGAGTTGTCTATACGCAGCTCTTTACCCAAGCACACGTATAGCTACTAGTTAGTACTTACTAGATGGAGTTGTCTATACACAGCTCTTTACCCAAGCACACTTATAGCTACTAGTCAGTACTTACTAGATGGAGTTGTCTATACACAGCTCTTTACTCAAGCACACTTATAGCTACTAGTCAGTACTTACTAGATGGAGTTGTCTATACACAGCTCTTTACTCAAGCACATATATTGCTACTAGTTAGTTCTTACCGATTGCTGTTGACCATGTCTACAGGTGATGGTAGCCAAACTTCCTGCTGACAGCGAGAGTGAAGGAGAGATGGATGCTGACACGACAGCATCTGCTCCAGAGCCTTTTTACAGGGAGCCCTCCCCTCCTGCCAGGGATATCTCCAGGTATTTTATGTGTGATTGTTGTGTGGTACCTTGTTGTCTGGTTTGTAGCGGCTGGTATGATGCTCTACTGGTTGGTTCTGTTGTTGATATTTCAGCTGACGCTTCATAGCAGTTCAGGCTGCCAGCAAGTGTGATCTTTGATTTAGTGTCCTCGCATATCCGTCTGTAGTTTGAGTAAATTTTAATTGGTTTGTAATTACCTTATGTGTCCTCTTTTGTCTATTTTGATTTTGGCTGAGCAGTGGTTGTAATCAGGCAATGGAAGTACTGTTGCTAAGAAATGCTGTTGTTACCATACAATGGAAGTAATGTTTCTACGGGAAATGTTATTGTTACCATGCAATGGGACTACTGTTGCTAAGGGAAATGCTACTGTTGCCATGCAGGGATGTAGTGTTGCTTAGATGAATGCTACTGTTGCCATGCGGGGATGTAGTGTTGCTAAGGTGAATGCTACTGTTGCCATGCGGGGATGTACTGTTGCTAAGGTGAATGCTACTGTTGCCATGCGAGTATGTACTGTTGCTAAGGTGAATGCTACTGTTCCCATGCGGGAATGTCCTGTTGCTAAGGTGAATGCTACTGTTGCCATGCGAGTATGTACTGTTGCTAAGGTGAATGCTACTGTTTGCCATGCGAGTATGTACTGTTGCTAAGGTGAATGCTACTGTTCCCATGCGAGAATGTACTGTTGCTAAGGTGAATGCTACTGTTGCCATGCGAGCATGTACTGTTGCTAAGGTGAATGCTACTGTTCCCATGCGGGAATGTACTGTTGCTAAGGTGAATGCTACTGTTGCCATGCAGGGATGTACGCAAGGACATGATAAACTACTGCGAAGATGAGGAGAGCTCAAGCACTGACGAGGAAGAGATTTGTAAACCTAAAGTGAGCCTGAGGCAAAGGGAGAAAGTGAACTACAATGAGAATGCGCTGGCTGCGGCTGACCAATCAGATACACCCACAACCCCAGCTGTCAAAGAAAGGTGGGCCTTTGATTCATTAAACATCTATATGACTATGTCTATGGTAGACTACTGCAGTAATTCGCCGAGTGCAGATGTCTGTACTGAAGTCTGTGTGGGAGTTCTTTTCATACTTTTTGGTTTGATTTGTACTTGTACGAGAAATGAGTAGAGGAGAGCAAACTTGTGTAGCTGTTGTCTGATGTGACAGGAAGAAGCAGGTGAAACCTCGACCAATGACGGGTAAAGTTTTGGTGGACAAAGATGGCTCTATAAAGAGTCGTACTGAGAATATACCCAGTGAACTGCAAAAGACAATCTCTGATGCCATAAGGAAGGCACGCAATAAGGAGGCCCCTCCCTCAATCTTGTCCTCCAATCAAGGATACTCGGGTGCTGCACATACTGGTAAACATATTTATGTTGTCTTTGTGTCACACTTAGCAGGTTATCTAAGAGTCTCTGTGCGCTATGGTAACTTATATATGGTTGTGTGCTATGGTAACCTATATATAGTTGTGTGCTATGGTGACCTATATATAGTTGTGTGCTATGGTGACCTATATATGGCTGTGTGCTATGGTGACCTATATATGGTTGTGTGCTATGGTGACCTATATATGGTTGTGTGCTATGGTAATCATGTATATGGTTGTGTGCTATGGTAACATATGTTACATAGTGTACTTTTCATTATTGTCAGGTAAATATGGGCTGAAGGACCGTGGCAGTTACGGACCTGCTATCTTAGCAAATCGCTCTAAACCTGCTGATCAGATAATGCCAGTTCGCAGGCTGAAGGGTGGTAAGTGTCCAACAGCTGAGTTGGTTTGTTTCTACAGCGTTATATATACTTTCAATCGGAGATATGTTACTGTGTAGATTTGGAATTATCTTTCCTTTCTTTAAATTATTCATTGCTGGTCAGATTGTACTGACTGTAATAGAAATACAATGTCTAGTGAAACTTGCGTGTGATGCCCTCATTTATAATAAAGTGCATATTTGCTATGACAAACGAAAGCTTAAAGCCTCAGCTCACCAACAAACAAGGAGAGTTGCTAGCCAAGATATTTTAATCAGTTTGAATTGACCATGTTTGTGCTACTGTGTTCAGTGTTTGATGATGTAATAGATCAATCCGTACTCAGTGTTATATCACATTATATTGTACTCTATGTTATATCACATTATATTGTACTCTATGTTATATCACACTATATTGTACTCTATGTTATATCACATTATATTGTACTTTGTTTGTTGTTTCTGATCTATAAATTATACTTTACCTCTTCAGATAAATGTCAGCTAGCAATGATGTCTCAATCTACAAGAAAAGCTGTTCTACCACAACCAGCCTCTGAGGAAGAGATCATTGGACAAAGAACAAGTGATGATTTGACTGTAGCCAATCAAATAAAACCTTCATCAACATTCCTTGCGTTTGAAATCAGCAGCGACGAGGGTTTCAAAGTCCGAGCTGACAACTGGGATGGTGGGTAGATGTGACTCGCTACTAGATCTGTCATTTTGGTTTTATCTCCAGGACTTGTCTTTTGTTCTTGTGTTGACTGGAGTCTGGTGTTCAGAGAATTGTCAGGTCTACAAAGTCGTAAGAGGATTGGCGCATAGAAGTTGTGGTCAAAACATGTGCCCGCCAATCACTACCATAATAACGCTATGTTCGTACTACATTCGTTGTACCACTGCAATATTTTTTGAAGTGTGGCGCAGCAAAATCATTTAAAACTTCGATTTGCTTGATAACTGAAGTGTTTCTAGGTTGCAATCACTTCCTATTTTCTCCTTCTTTGTCACAGATGCCTGGAGGAATGTGACAGACGCTGTGAGAGAGCTGAGGATGTCATCTGGTTGTCCTGCAATATCGTACGCGGGTGTGAATGGACTGCACATGTTTGGTTTACAGCACACAAGTGTTACCTACTTCACTGAGCAGTTGTACGGGTCTAGGTACTGCCACAACTACCGGTTCACTTTCCATAAACCACCACTATTTGAGTACGAGGAGGTATGTAATGGTCGGAGTTGTCTGCTCCTTTATGTACTAGTAAGGATTAGTGCACTTATGCCTTATATGCTTCACCTATCTATGTAATACTAGGTCCTATACGATGTAACCATTGATATCCCATTCTGTTCTTGTGTTCCTCTAGAATATATTTAATCTCTTTTTGAAAAAGATATTTAAGTTAGGTTTTCTTTCCTCACATTGGTCTAGCAAGGATTCAGGTGCAAAGCTACATTGGTGAGGTGTTTTATATATAAATGCTACCATTCGCAGCTGTTAAGGTGCATACAAAGAGTCACTTGTTGGTGACACTGTCGGATGTATAATGTTTACATTTGCTGCACAGGAACTACCGGAGTCATCTACTGGGTGCTGCCGTAGTGAGGGATATTCTGGCAGAAAGCCAACTGACATGTTCTCTTTTGTGGACTCAAGATACAGGAAGAGGCCGGTGGGTGTGCTGTCCTGCATCTCCTCGGAGCGAGACGAGAGCCTCACACAGAAGTCTGCGAGGTAGTTGTCTTCTCTTGTCGAACTGTCTGTTGTATTGGTATTACTAGTGGTGGATATTACTAGTGGTGGATATTACTAGTGGTGGATATTACTAGTGGGGATATTACTAGTGGTGGATATTACTAGTGGTGGATATTGCTAATGGGGATATTACTAGTGGGGATATTACTAGTGGTGGATATTACAGGAAGTGGCTGTAGTCTCAACATCACACCAGAATAATTAAATGCAGGATGTGTAGCAATGATAGTACAAAAATGGAGCTAAAATTGATCTATTTTTCATTCTTTGATAAAACGTAACACCAGCAATAACATGCTCAACCGTTAACTCCACTCTACACACTAAATAAAGTAGTAAATGCGTTACCATACAAAGGATTACTTTGACCTTCATATAACCTTGTATGAACTGTACAGGAGAGCTACAAGCCTAGACTTGCCCATGGCTATGAGATTTAGACATTTGAAGACGAATGCTAAACAGGCAGCTGCGGTGTACAGATCATCTATACATGGTAGAGGTCTTGTGTGTAAGAGAACTATAGAACCTAACGAGATGGTGAGTGCCTGCTACCTGTCTCTCTCTAGCTTACTGCTCTAGCTGTATTTTATTAGTTATTGTGTTATATTATTATTTATTGCGTTATTTATTATTTATTGTATTATATTATTGGTTGTTGTGTTATATTATTATTTATTGTAATATATTATTGGTTGTTGTGTTATATTATTGGTTGTTGTGTTATATTATTGGTTGTTGTATTATATTATTAGTTATTGTGTTATATTATTATTTATTGTAATATATTATTGGTTGTTGTGTTATATTATTATTTATTGTAATATATTATTGGTTGTTGTGTTATATTATTGGTTGTTGTGTTATATTATTAGTTATTGTGTTATATTATTATTTATTGTAATATATTATTGGTTGTTGTATTATATTATTAGTTATTGTGTTATATTATTATTTATTGTAATATATTATTGGTTGTTGTGTTATATTATTAGTTATTGTGTTATATTATTATTTATTGTAATATATTATTGGTTGTTGTGTTATATTATTATTTATTGTAATATATTATTGGTTGTTGTGTTATATTATTATTTATTGTAATATATTATTGGTTGTTGTGTTATATTATTATTTATTGTAATATATTATTGGTTGTTGTGTTATATTATTGGTTGTTGTGTTATATTATTGGTTGTTGTATTATATTATTAGTTATTGTGTTATATTATTATTTATTGTAATATATTATTGGTTGTTGTGTTATATTATTGGTTGTTGTATTATATTATTAGTTATTGTGTTATTTATTATTTATTGCGTTATTTATTATTTATTGTATTATATTATTGGTTGTTGTGTTATATTATTATTTATTGCGTTATTTATTATTTATTGTATTATATTATTGGTTGTTGTGTTATATTATTATTTATTGTAATATATTATTGGTTGTTGTGTTATATTATTGGTTGTTGTGTTATATTATTGGTTGTTGTGTTATATTATTGGTTGTTGTGTTATATTATTGGTTGTTGTGTTATATTATTGGTTGTTGTGTTATATTATTGGTTGTTGTGTTATATTATTGGTTGTTGTGTTATATTATTGGTTGTTGTGTTATATTATTGGTTGTTGTGTTATATTATTGGTTGTTGTGTTATATTATTATTTATTGTAATATATTATTGGTTGTTGTATTCTTTTGAGTTTGTTACAACACTGGACCACCGATAGATAACCCATTTTTGTAACTTTATTTACTGCGTGTCGAGAGGCATTACTTGGTGATTTTTATTGGTTGTTGATTTGATCTGTCAGCCAATGGTAAGTCTTGTTCGGCCGCTATTTCAGTGCCATATCAATATCATTTGAATGAACGACCAAAAATATATTCATTACAATAATATAACTCGCTGCTGATGTGTATCAGCTCTCTTATTGGACGATCTTATCATTCTATATATGAAAATATCTCTTTGGTCTTCGGAAGGTATTCTTGGTGACAATTTCTATTAATATAAAATTTATACCACAATGTATTGTGTAACACAGTAAAATAAAGCACTAGTTGCAATGACACTGTATGCTGATCCGAGGCTGTCCACCTGTAGCGAGGGTGTCCACCTGTAGCGAGGGTGCCCACCTATAGCGAGGGTGTCCACCTATAGCGAGGGTGTCCACCTATAGCGAGGGTGTCCACCTATAGCGAGGGTGCCCACCTGTAGCGAGGGTGCCCACCTGTAGCGAGGGTGCCCACCTGTAGCGAGGGTGCCCACCTGTAGCGAGGGTGTCCACCTATAGCGAGGGTGTCCACCTATAGCGAGGGTGTCCACCTATAGCGAGGGTGTCCACCTATAGCGAGGGTGTCCACCTATAGCGAGGGTGTCCACTTATAGCCAGGGTGTCCTCCTATAGCGAGGGTGCCCACCTATAGCGAGGGTGCCCACCTATAGCGAGGGTGCCCACCTGTAGCGAGGGTGTCCACCTGTAGCGAGGGTGTCCACCTGTAGCGAGGGTGTCCACCTATAGCGAGGGTGGCCACCTATAGCGAGGGTGTCCACCTGTAGCGAGGGTGTCCACCTATAGCCAGGGTGTCCACACCCGCTAACAAATACCAATTACCTGCTGCTGTTGCAGATAATTGAATACGCTGGAGAAGTGATCCGTCAAGGTCTTTGTGATAAAAGGGAGAAATACTATGACAACAAGGGTATTGGATGTTACATGTTTAGAATCGATGACCATTATGTGGTTGATGCTACGATGAAAGGCAATGCTGCTAGATTCATCAACCATTCATGTGATGTATGCTATTGAACTCCCTTTTTTATCTTTTGTGATTGTGATAGAGGCCTTAGAATGCTCTTATTCGAGTGTTATTGTCGGTACTGAAAGCAGACAACTTCCAACTTGAAAGAGTGCACAACTCCCTAATGTTTTCTCCATTTCAGTGATTTTTCTTGCCGATACGAACTGCCATGTCTCTTTTTGCAAACCGTTTGGTCCTCAAAACAGCCCTGGGAGCCAGTAGTACTATAGAATGTATATATGAGACCTTGATTTGGTTGTAGTGTATTTGTCTTCCAACCTTCTTGTTAAATCATACTTGTGGCTCTTTGTGCTTTACTGTATGTCCTGAAAACAGCACAATGTCTGACTTCTTCACTCATCTTATTACATAATAAAACTGATTGAACATCCCACGCCAATTCAAAATTCACAGTTTTCATTCCTGTAATTTGTACTAAGTTTTTATTTTTAATGGAAACAATTACTTGTATACCACTAAACTCAATTATACCGTATTTTTTCATTATTAAAAAATATTTCAACTTAATCTAAGTAAATTGTCTTTTATGAATTTTCAAACCAGTAGTTCGATCTTCAGCCTTGTCTTGGAATAGTGGTCCTCTCTAAAATAAATGATTCGTCTGCTTGGAATAGCGCCCTCTGGTGTTTTATATTTATTCTCTTTCAACTGCGTTTAACATATTACTTGTTTGTTGACCAAAATCAGTGGGTCAACAAACTGGATTCCTTTTCTGTTTCCTTTAGCCGTCCGTCTCACATTCATACTCCCAGAGTTTTGACTCTATTTTGTGTGTTTTGTAGCCAAACTGTTTCTCAAAGGTGGTCGACGTAAACGGTTCAAAGCATATCCTTATATTTGCCTTGAGAACAATCCAACGAGGAGAAGAACTTACATATGATTACAAGTTTCCTTTTGAAGAAGTAAAAATTCCATGTACATGCGGCGCTAAGAGGTGCCGAGGCTTCCTAAACTGATATTTTGTGTTTGTGGTCAATGGACGAACACAATCAACATTTTATGTGCCATGTATCGTCGGCGAGACGCCCGGCACATTTCTAGTAAAAGTTTTTGTGTGATGATCAATTGTGACTGTCCTTCCAAATCTTTTTTATTTGCGCATTTATTGTATTCACTCCCAATGTAAATATGTGTATATATATGTATGTACAGTTGTGGGACGCTGGAGGCTTTTTGTATGACAATGCATGACTTTTAGGACAGCAAAATGTTTTGTTCTTGCAATAAAAATAAAGTACAATTGCATTGTTTTATTTTTCTTATATTTTATGAATAAAATCCCAGTTTTTTATATTTCTGACACGCTCTATGTTGTCTCTGTATCAGATTACTACGCATGTACTCCTGGTCTATATCTTGTCTCTCTATCAAACTATTACCCATGTACACCTGGTCTATATGTTCATTTTAGCTTGATAATGGGACTTGTAGACATTCCTCACAAGTTCGTATTACGGAAACGGGTGTTCCACGAAGCTATTACGCAATTTTTTTGCCATTTTGTATAATGTTAATGTGTCAGGCAGCTGGGCTTGGTGACTTCCTGCAAAGCGTCTTGTCACATTTACTCGACTTTCGCTAAGATCCATCCCTGGTTGCAGAGACCTCTGGAAAGTATGCTTGAATAATCTATCAAATGGTATTTGGATGTTGTGTGATGGTACAAGAGTTGATAATTAACCTACTTGACAAGGCGTCCAAAATATAAGAAAATGTGCCAATCACCAGCTACAAGGCATTTTCTTCAAGATGCCAGAAGTCTCAACTTGTAACTTCTACAAGAAGGTGAAGCAATGCCTCGTTCGATGAATGCTTGCAAAATCTTTCATACCACATTCAGCGGTAAAAATAAATGCAACCCTTTGAGTGCGTGATTGATCAGTGCTATCTACATTTGTAATATTTTCCACAATTTGTGGTAGACTTTGGTGTAAAGTACTTGAAGAAACCAGTACCTACCCTTCTCATTGGAGGCACCAACACAAATATGTGCAAGAGGTAAAACTGGCATCCCCGTACCAAATACAGTGCAGGAACGGTTTTGTGAACTCTTTTTGACACTTTGCCGAGAGTACCGACTTTGCTGCTCACTGATTGGTTAATGTGGGAAGAGCTTGGTAACTGAACCGACAGTTTTCGTCCTTCGCTCTCTAAATACCATTATCATTCCCCCTCGTCATTTTCCGCATTAGGGTGCCGTCATAGCCAACAGTTATTGTATTTTAGAACTATTTTCATATCGAAGACATTAGTAACATTTTTTTAATTAAATACTACACAACACAATGAATGTGATCTTCTAAGGTTGATATAAACTCAATGTTTACTATTCAATTTTGTTGCACTGATAACAACAAATACTGCTGAAGTTATTTGCACAAATGTATTTGAATACTAATTTAATTGTTTGTTGATCTTTTTCATTTTCCATTGTTGAATTGGTGCATCAAGATGAGTTTTCATTTCTTTGCATAAACTTGCTGGCTGACTTTGTTCAAACCCAACATGCAATGACATCATAAAAAATGTAAGAAGCTGTTGGGCAGGCATAAAGAGTGCTAGCTCATTGATTTAACCAACCATCGTATTACTCCTCGGCTGTAACATTAACTGATGGAGTCTAGATGAATAAAATCAAGTTATAGGTTTTATCAAAAACGTAAAGAATATTTTTCTAAAGGTAAGTAGGCTGATTAAATGTAGTACGTAGATAATTAAGTTGTTGTGGTGGAATTTAATAACTTCCACAATACCTCATATATAAGCGCTGGCATCCACTATTTAGTCATTGGATGGCCAGAACATTATAACTATTGCACACCGTCTACCCTGTCGCAGTACATGCAGGGCACCCTGGCCCTGGGAGGGCATCGCGGGCAGGCATCGAGATGGCTGACATAGCATAGAAACTAAAATAGACTGAGAAATCTCAGAAGTAAACACCTCTACAAAGTATCTACCTCTAAAATGGACGAAACCTGGATCCAATCCAAAGCTCTGATAAACTAAGAATTTGCCACAGAAAGCTGTAGGGAATCTAGGCTCTCAGGATTGGTAGTTAAATCTATAACTGCGCCTCTACTTTTGGGCGCCAAGTCCATTTAACTCATGGCAGCATATGAAAGGCTGGATTTTTGCCTTCAATTTTTGTACTGTATTGGATCTCTACCTGCTCACTTGTCTTGTTGGGGATATACTTTACTATATTGATTCTTGGGTAGAACAACTGCATTCCACTCTAAAGCACTCTGTTATGCGTCTGAGCCGAGGGCTCCTCATGGTTGTGGAGTAGAGTTATACTCATTCACAGTAGTTTCAGTGCCATACTGGCACAGGGTTGTCTCCTGGAGAGAGGTAAATGATGACACAGGCTATCGACAGCTATTGACTTGACTGTGCTAGCAAACCGGGAGTTTGGCTGGTGACAGTTTGTTTTAGTGGATTAAATGGTAGACCCGGCAATCCACTACTTGAGTAAGGCAAGTAAGATAAGTAAGCACGTAAGTGAGTAGGTAAATAAGTAGGTGAGTGAGTAGGTAAGTGAGTAGGTAAGTGAGTAGGTGAGTGAGTAGGTGAGTGAGTAGGTGAGTGAGTGGGTAAGTGAGTAGGTAAGTGAGTAGGTAGTGAGTAGGTAAGTGAGTAGGTGAGTGAGTAGGTAAGTGAGTAGGTAAGTTAGTGGGTAAGTGAGTAGGTAAGTAAGTAGGTAAGTGAGTAGGTAGTGAGTAGGTGAGTGAGTAGGTAGTGAGTAGGTGAGTGAGTAGGTAAGTGAGTGGGTAAGTGAGTCGGTAAGTGAGTAGGTAGTGAGTAGATCAGGTGAGTAGAGTAAGTAGATCAACTAAGGCTACAGTCCATCGACTGCTACTTCTAGTCAAGTATTGCCTACAGGTTATTGTTGGGTGGGTTCTACTTTCAGAATAGAGGTTCTGGTGTGCAACTCAGGAATGGAGGAAAGTTTGCCAGCGATGAGTAGTAGTAGCAGCTCAGATATGTGTAAGATATGTCATGGCGGACAGTCGGAGGCAGCGCTGATTACTCCTTGTAGGTAAATAACTATTGATGGCATCTATCTCTCCATGATGGACATATTTTCATTTACAAACTTTCATCCAATGTGTGGTTAACCATCATTTGTTTGAACAAGTAAAAATAAAATCAATGTGAGTCAAAAGTAGTGCCACCCACTTGGCTTCTCTGACAATATACCACAAAACGGTGCAGCAAAGCCCATTCCATCTATTATTTAGGTGTAGAGGAACAATGGCTTACAGCCACACAGACTGCATTATTAAATGGCTGAATTATAGCCGATTAAAAAAGTGTGAGCTCTGTCACAGCAAGTTCCAGCTAAAAAAGAATGGATATAAAAAACCGGATCAGGTAAACCTCCTTTCTTTTATTGCAGCCGATCAACTGAATTAGTAGTAGAAGCTTTGTTGACAGCTGCTGATGCAGTGGTGCTCATAAACTGTAGAGTTCTAAGTACAATATTGTGTGTGTCCTCTATTTGATGCCTGTTCTTCTTCCATTAATAAATTTGATAGGATTTAGTGCTGCAAAAAGTTCATAGAATTGTCTGTTTTCACGTATGAGACAACTCCAACAATACTACATTGAAAGGGCCGCGAAAGCATTATTGCAGAGATAGTCTTTACTTTCCATAGACATAGACAAGCTAAGACTCACGTAATACTGTATCTATTACAGTGGAAGATGGTGTCTATGGATTGTGATGAGTTCTTACATATCTCACTATTTCTCTTCTGCCTGTTTATAATAATAGCTTCAATTACCTGGTGGAGGGCAGTATTCCTGGGCTACAGTTCATACTCAGTAGTAAGTAGTATAACTGGATAATATAGTAAAAGTATAGCACAATGTTAAGACATAAACTTCATAACGTAAATATATAGCGCAATAATTGGTAAATATGTCTCAATAATTCATTAATAGTTGCAAACAATTAGTAAGTAGCAATGTTTAGAATTCTGGTTGGCGAGCTTTCAATAACAATGGAAACTGACATTGAATATCTATTGTCTCTAAGCTCATATTGTCTCTAAGCTTGTGTAAATCCACTAAAACTGGTACAAAAAAGCCAAGGGGCTCCATGACGGCCACCCTTAATATCTAAAATGTCTGTTTCTAGTTTTTTGAGGAAGAATCGATGAGATTGCTCGTGTACATAACCTATGGACCTCTCAACCTGCTCTGTCTTGTACTTGCTGTACTGGAAACAAAGCTAGTGATTGCACCTATCATAGCGAGATGGCAACTCCTAAACCAAGAGATTATTATACTACCATATAGCACTAAGGATGGACCTCAGGCTACCTCCAATGATGCAGGCAATGTACGTTATCATTTACTAAGGAATCGAGATTGAATGTAACATGAGTGGTTTTATTAGAGAGATTTTCTTTTATCATCGTCTGCTTCTAATAATTCTATTTCCTACACTATTTTTTTATGACTTTAAAAAATATTGTAACTTATGGAAACAAATTTTTCATCAGCTGCATGAATGAAGTTATCTCCACTTGAACCTAATATTAAAAGCAAACAAAACTAAAAGTTTTGATACCCCTCACACGACATTTAATACCAAGTGACAATCTTAGCTATCAAAGCAGGAAACACTAACACATACTTGTAGTTGTATAATGGGCACACATTGCAGGTGGCACAAACCCAACCAACAACTCAAATTACTCAAAGACAACCAATAACAGAACATCTCAACTGGTTTAGAATAGGCTCAAGAGAAGCTTACAACTTTGACAGGTCACAGCAGGTGTCTAGCTATGACCAACTTCAACAAATGACTGCTGGCACATATAGACCACTGCTTAAATCTTCTCGTTCCATTGGTTCAATCGAAGGGTTATTCACCAGAAATGCTGTCAAGTATTTGGTGAGCCATTTAACACCAACTATCACTTTAAAGTGATGCTGACAGTTTTTATCCTATTAAGTTCTAGTAAACTAAGTCAACTGCAGCAATTCAAGTAACAGTGCCTAAAACAAAAGACTTTTCTTATGGCGCTATGATCATGAGAAAATTATTCTGAATTTGCATCTTCAAAAAGCATCTCTAACTGTAATACTCACAACGTTGTGCACGGAACTTTTGTTGTTCTTCAGGTGGTGGGTGAAGAGATAAACCTAAGTGACACATCGTTACCAACCAGCAAAGGTCAGATAAAAAGTTATTCTGACACAAGCTCCAAGGAGACCAGCAGAGTTAAACAAGCGACAATTATTCAAACAACCAAAGCTCAAATTACTAAAAAGAGCAGTGATGGCAACAAAACAAGTAAAAATGAAACAGAAAACACAAAAGTTGAACCACAACTTGTAGGAAAACCTGACGTAGTAATTGAAAAGTGAGGAGAGAAAGTGTCAACAGATGCCGACCATTCCAAAATTGAAACAAAGAAGGATGATGATGTATAGCGACACGACAAAACTGTCATGGGCAGCATTTTACTGCAGTAGAATTGTAGATGAACGAATAGAAATGTAAGAAAGACACAACAACTTGCTCTTTAATTAACAAACAAAAATCAGAGTATGAAAGTAAATCTATAATTTATTAATACGATAAAATAGGAATTAGAATGCTGAAAAGTAACAAAAGACAAAATCAATCAAAAACAACAGAAGAATGATATGATCAGTAACACCTCTTTTGATCAATCATTTGGGACTGGAAATAGTTTATTACAAACTTTAACATTCGGTGTGTGAATGCAGTGAATGAGTATTTCTTTGTATTATTTATGGAAACCTAAAACATTACACGTGTGATCAATTATGAAAATCTAAACCTTATTAGACATATATAAATCAAGTCAAAGAGAAATGTGTAGACTACAAGTGTTTATCCAGTGCAAGCGTTACATAAGCATTACATATGATCAGGTGGCAACCTGCTTCTCCACACATCTGACGGCATCCTTAAGCTTTCCAACGAGATCTTGTAGCTGTTCCAAAGAGCAAGTAAAACTGACTACTTTAATATCTTGTTCACCAGGCTCCTGTAAATTACAGTCAAGTATATGACTAATTACAATATTTAACTAACTATAGTATATAACTAACTATAGTATATAACTAACTATAGTATATAACTAACTATAGTATATAACTAACTACAATATATAACTAACTATAATATATAACTAACTATAATATATAACTAACTATAATATATAACTAACTATAATATATAACTAACTATAATATATAACTAACTATAATATATAACTAACTATAGTATATAACTAACTATAGTATATAACTAACTATAATATATAACTAACTATAATATATAACTAACTATAATATGTAACTAACTATAGTATATAACTACCTATAAAATATAACTAACTATAATATATAACTAACTATAGTATATAACTAACTATAATACATAACTAACTATAGTATATAACTAATTATAGTATATAACTAACTATAATATATAACTAACTATAATATATAACTAACTATAGTATATAACTAACTTTAGTATATAACTAACTATAATATATAACTAACTATAACATATAACCAACTATAGTATATAACTAACTATAATATATAACTAACTATAATATATCACTAACTATAGTATATAACTAACTATAGTATGTAACTAACTATAATATATAACTAACTATAATATATAACTAACTATAATAAATAACTAACTATAGTATAAAACTAACTATAATATATAACTAACTATAGTATATAGCTAACTATAGTATATAACTAACTATAATATATAACTAACTACAATATATAACTAACCTGAGTATGCAGGTTCACTAAGTAGGACAATTGGTTGACTTTATCACTTTGGCTACTCTACAAAACATTCACAAAATCAGACGTGTTACATAACATCCAATGAGCTCTCCACCCACAACATCAGATGTGTTACATAACATCCAATGAGCTCTCCACCCACAACATCAGCTGTATTACATAACATCCAATGAGCTCTACACCCACAACATCAGCTGTGTTACATCACACCCAATGAGCTCTGCACCCACAACATCAGATGTGTTACATAACATCCAATGAGCTCTCCACCCACAACATCAGATGTGTTACATAACATCCAATAAACTCTCCACCCACAACATCAGCTGTGTTACATAACACCCAATGAGCTCTGCACCCACAACATCAGATGTGTTACATAACATCCAATGAGCTCTCCACCCACAACATCAGATGTGTTACATCACATCCAATAAACTCTGCACCCACAACATCAGATGTGTTACATAACATCCAATAAACTCTGCACCCACAACATCAGATGTGTTACATAACACAATGAGCTCCACATCCACAACATCTGTACAAAGACACAAATGAATACGCTAGAATTATTAACCATGAACAAACATTTTGCCGACCGAGCCAGTTGAATAAAATTAGTGAAGTGAGAAAAGTAACGAATGGAACACTGGATAAAGAATGTGGACAATAGACTCACTACAAACCTTTATGTTATAGTCTAGTCTCCAGTTGACATCTACTATCTTAGCTCTACCCAGCGATGATATGCTACAGTATAATGCTTATATGTTAACATTAATATATTCTATCACCGTTGTTTGTAATCTCTCACTAATTCAGCTCACAAGAGAACTACGATGCTTGATAAAAGAGTGTGCAGGGAATTTTACTCCTGTTCAGATGCATGAGAACTGAATGCAACAACTATAGTAAAGCGGAGTAACTGTCAGCAGCCATATCACACCAGATTAGTGTCAAGGTCAAGGCTGTATGCAAGATCTATTCATCGGATGGAAGGCCGATCTCAAACAAATAATAAATAGCTATAACTTGTAAGGTGATTTTGTATTGAAAATTTTCAATGTGAAAAAGGATCAAGGATGTACCTGGACAATGTTGTGCGAATGGACTCTCTGTGAGATTGATACGATTGCACAAACAGTTGTATTCTGCGAGCACTAAAACCATTTTCCTCCAAACTAGCTCTACAACAAGTGGAGAAGTCTACACTTTGGGAAATAACTGCAAGCAAAGTATTTGAGCAGACTCATATCTACCAAAACTCAATGGCTTATATCACATGATGTGTTTGATAGAACTCAAACATGGTAGTAAGGGAGCAAGTGTCTGTGAAATGATAAACTATGATGTAAACAGACCTACCTCAGTTCATCTGCGCTAACATCCAACCTTGTGCAATCAGTAATAAAACCCGACAATGCAAAGGCACCTTTCTTTTCTACCGGAAGTACAAGAGTTTTAGCATGTTGCTCTACAAATAAAATTGTTCTTTTCAGTTTAATCAATGTAAATAAAGTAATGCCGTATAACTCAATGGTTCAACATTCTGTATTTTGTGGGAGGTGAAAATGAAAGCCATGATATTTTGTCTAGGATAAACTACTGGCATTGCATGTTCAGCAAAAATGTACACATTAGAATAGAACTAAGTGACATTACTTCACGCCATGAATATAACATTAGAAGTTACAGTAGAACTAACTGATAATACTTAGAATTAATGGTAAAAAAGTTAACTGTTGGACTCGGCCAGAAAAGCAATAATCTCATTAACCATCCGCTGCTATTCTATTTCATTTAACAAAACGGCATCGAAGTGCCCACACTGTTCATGCCTATGAACAGTCATGCTATTATATACAAATGTACTTTCTTACACCAGAAGAAAAGTGAAGTTACTCAGTAACCGAAACTGAAGACAAGTTTTTTGCATTTTTTCCAACTTCAATCATGCAGGTCTAATCTTCTATGTACCAATACATGGAGAGTTTTCAAAATTACCTGATGAGCCATGGCTTATTGCTAGCTTTGGGCAGTGTTTGATATTACTTATCACAAGATAAATTTTGTATGCTACTGTATTCCTCGACAATGTAACCATGTGCCTGCTAATATGCTTTCTTACATAATACATGTGAACAAAACATGCATGATATTTTCATTAAGCAAAACCAGAGCTTGAAAAACAGTGTTTTGATTATTCATTTTAATTATGAAAAAGCTAAATTCCAATTTGTTAAAATGATCTAAGAGAAGTAAGCAACTTTAAAAGTTTTGAGGCTCGTCAGAAATTGTTCAAGAAAATATCAGCGGGTAGAGACATCCACTACGTCTGCAAACCTAATAGATTTGAATTTTAGCCTTCCGACTGGCTTGATGAACTACTATTCACTATTTAAAAAAAAACCAAACAAAGACGCTAAAAGTGCTATAGCTGCCTCAAAACAATCGAGGAGGGTGGGGGTGGGGGGGGGGGGGGGAAGGGGGTCGAAAGCACACTACTACCACTTTGGATGTAAAACTAACCAATACAAAAAATTTTGTAAAGCTATTAAGAGACAAGTTATGAATGTAAATATATAATAAACAGTTTGGGGTGAACTTGGCAAGATTCACCCCCTCCCTTGAAAACAATAAATAATGGAACAGACAAGCAAGTCATCAACCGCACTCAGTTAATAACACCCACACATACCACCCACCATCCACTCAGTTCTTCCATTAGACAAGCAGTAAGCAGCACTGTGAAAATGTGTTTTCTTGACACAAACTGACAAGTTGAACATTGCTTTTCTTTCAAATGCGTTTACATCACTGTCAGTTTTCAAATATTGGAATAGCGATGCATGATTAACACTAAATGATTTGCTGACATCACTTATGCTGTGTTTGTCATGTCTAGGTGACTCTAACAAGTTTTGTTAATTTGAAGGCAGCAATCATCAATTTTAAAGCTATGGGGCAATGTGAACTTTTGCAGTTGTTCACATCACATAACCATGAACTTTTTTTTATTAATCTTAGATTTTTTTACAATGCATATGAGTTAATCTTCAAATCATTGTTAGTAGTTACACTGCACCACAGATATGCAACGAAATAAATACAAGCTAGATCACAGCTACATTTTCTAGTTTAACAACCAGATTATAGAAACAATAAAGATTGCTTTAAGCACGTCAGTTAAAAAAGTACTTATATTTCGATGTGGAACGATGTATGTTGGTGAAACTGGTGTGAAGGTTACTGAAGCAGAAAGTGGAAACTGATAGAAAGTAATAAAATGGCATAGCTATGACACTTTGGCCTACAGAGATGGTGCTCACATTACCCAACTGTCCACATTCATATACCCTCCTCTACATCGTAAATAATATTACAGTAGAAAACAAATAAATCACCCTGACTATCTTCATCGATCGATCGTCAATCAAATCTATCACTCAACAAACTAAGCTTACTACTACTACTTGCTACTGTTAATAATAATAACTACTAAAAACATGATAATGATAATTAATAAATTTATACTAATGTCAAGGATTTCTGCGTGGTTTGCAAACAAAGCCTTCACAGATACCTGTGAGAGAGTAGCTGGTGTACCGTATAAAGTACACCGGGTGTACTAGAACAATTAGTGGTAGCGTAGCTGCTCAGTGACCAGGCAACAATCCGTCATACAAGACTACTAACCCGGTAGGAGTAACTCCAAATGTATACGGTAATGATCA
The DNA here is from genome assembly GCA_945261195.1 of Cryptosula pallasiana. Classification (NCBI taxonomy): domain Eukaryota; kingdom Metazoa; phylum Bryozoa; class Gymnolaemata; order Cheilostomatida; family Cryptosulidae; genus Cryptosula; species Cryptosula pallasiana. Next base: position 21,437,230 of record OX183133.1, on the reverse strand, counting down.
GTCTATATCTATATTGATCCGGAGACTTCCTGTTCTCTTTCGACTGAGATCTGTTTAACTACGCACAGATCCAGTTTCACTTTATATTCACAAATTAATTGCAAGCACGTGTACAGTTCACAATAACGTGTTAAGCAGCTTTGTGACAATGTCCAAGAGTGTATCGTAATCTCTAAGAACGTGCTATCAACAATGTAATACTGTAAGCAAGGCAATGACAGTATGAGAAGAATTGACTATAAAAATACACGTTAACCCTAACGTACCCTGGTGCATTCACTACACGACTACTACTAACTCTAACTACTGGGCGACCTGCCCTTCTATTTACACAGTATGCTAGCAGTTGAAAATCACATGATATAATTAGTTAACAAAATATAATATGATTGGTAGCTACAAAACCCGCGCATTACTAACTACACATAATAGCGCCAAAACCTAAACATTACAATGCAACAGACAAGCGGCGATTCTCCGACAGGTTAAACGATAATAATTAATCACACAAACAAGATGGCTACCGGAACTGTTAACTTGGCTTCTCTAGCTTGATCCTTACGGCTGTATTTTCCTCGGCTAGCGAGAACAGAGGCTCCTCTGGTTGCTAAACTCTCAAGGTCAGTCCATCTGCTTCTTATGACAAAACAACGCTGGCTCGTCTGTCCTCTCACGGCTACTCGTACAATTATATTACATACTACTGTTCACATGTCTTTAAATGTAATTAACAAACATTCCAGTCAAATAAAATAGTATAACTACAAAACTCAAACAGTAACAAACATTACAATGATTATCAGAGTGCACTCTGTGAAAACATCAGTTCAACTGCTTCTTCTGCTAACTATTACCCAGCAAGTCACTATTCATGTTCACTCATGAATGTCTGCTCATGCATGGCTTCTAGATAAAACATAAGAACACAACTCCAAATACTACATCTCTTCTGTCTTTAAAAAAGTGACATAATCATTAAGATAAGTTGGCTTGTTATGTGCACGACTACTCTGACGCACTGGCTGCTCATTAGCTGGGGCCACACGAGACTGATTTACTATTTCACCATTGCTAAGCCTGAATGTGTTACGGGCAACCTGACCCTCAATAGCAACAGAAGCCAAGAACTGAGATTGACCTTTATTACGAAAACCAAATTGCCTTACTCTAACCATGTCACCAACCTGAAGACCAACATTTACAGCCACCCGTCTAGAATCCGCATAATCCTTCTGTTTAGCCTGGAATAAGTCAACACGATCATCAACACCTGATGTCTCCTCAACTGGTACTAAAGATCTATCCAACATGAGCTTAGTACGCATCACGTGTCCATGTAATAAGGTGCTTGGTGCAACACCTGTAGCGGAGTTTGGAGAGGACCGATACACCTGAAAAAAGTTTGTGACAGAATTCTTCTAATTCCTCCCTTCATTAACAGCATCCTCAATAGTTTGCTTGGCGAGCATTTCTGGAAGAGTATTTTTGCAGGCTTGTAAATCAGCACTGAGTAGGCTGAGAGGGTTGCTCAATACACCAATCTGCTACTTAAGACTTGAATATTCACAAAATCAACAAAAAATCGTTTAATGCTGGGATGCTTGAAGGTCCGATTGAAACGCTCGGCATCACCATTGCATCGAGGGTATGGAGTAAAACTTCTATAATGGTTAATACCACATGTCTTAAGATAGTCTTCAAACTCACTGGATGTGAAGTTCATAGCATTATCACTCACTAAGACCTCAGGATAACTCTCATGGGAGAAAACCTTCTCGAGGAAATCTATAATTTTTTTGACGTAATACTACTCATAAAAGCTACTTCCGGCGATAATTTTCCAAAGTCACCGCATATTTCTGGTCCCGAGGAGCTAAGACAAACCGACCAACACAATCCAACTCAACCTTTTCCCACACTTTCTCAGGAGGTTTGACAGGGGTTAACGTAGCATCACGGGTAATACACAACTTATCATTCATTTTACAAGTAGAACAGTCACGGACGACTTGCTCAATGTGTTTATCCATCACCTTCCACCAATACATTGACCGTATATATCTTTTACACTTAACAATACCTTGGTGACCTTCATGCCCATTACTAATAACTTGAGATTGCATGGATTCTGGCACAACTATCCGACTACCACGAAGTACTAAATTACCCTGCAAAGCAAACTCATCCTTAAAATTGTAATAAAACTTATCTAAACAATCTGACTTGTGCTTCCAGTTTGAACTGGCAGCTCGATGAAGCTCGAGAGCAATTTTGTCAGACTTGCATGCTTTAGTGAACTGTCCCGAGTCAATGGCTGAGGCCACAAGCACAATGACCTTCTCTTCATTATCACACACTGACAAATTATCAGCTACAGGAATTCTAGACATAGTATCAGCAGGCACATTGTCACTGCCTTTGACACATTTCAGCTCAAAATTATAAACCTTTAGCCTAGAGCGCCATCTTGCTACTCCATGTCTTGTGAGAACAGCCCCATAAAGAGATGTAAGTGGGTTGTGATCCGTTTGAAGCAAAAATTTTCTGCCCATAAGTAAGTGTACCAACTCTCAACAGCCAAAACACAAGCTAACGCTTCCAATTCAAGAGCACAATACTTTGCTTCACTCTCGGACAATGACTTTGAAGCAAATGACACCACCCATTCACTGCCATCTTTCTGAATATGACTATGAACCGCACCCAAGCCTATACCACTAGCATCAGTAGTCACGATAGTCTCCAAACTGCTATCAAATGAAACCAGCAAACCACTGCATGCAAAAGCTTGCTTTATTGCATTAACATCATTCATTACCTCCTGTGACCACAACAGATTCTTTCCTGATGTTGAACCATCTTTCTCACGTTCACAGTCATGGCAGAAAGATTTGCAATAAATCCAGCGTAGTACTGAATCATTCCAAGGAATTTATGTAATTCATCTTCAGTATATATAGTCATAGACATAACAGCACTAATCTTATCCTCAAGGGGAGCAATACCCTCACTACTAACTCTACACCACAGAAATTATACGCTAAGCCTACACTTCGAATAGTTCAACTTCAAACCGGTTTCATCTAGTTTCTGACTAACACGCTTTAGGTTATCATCATGTGTCTTCTGGTCCTTACCAAAGACACATATATCATCAAGATATCATACACAGATATCACGGCAACTATCCAACACTTTATACATCAACTTTGAGAACTAACTTGGGGCACTAGCTAGGCCAAATGGAATTCTACACCACCTAAATAGTCCCTCTGAACTGATGAAAGCTGCCAAATCCTGACCATCCTTTGTTAGTGGTATCTTATTATAAGCAGACTTAAGATCCAGTGTAGAAACACTGTGGCCTCATTTATTGAGTAAACCAATTCCTCCATGTGAGGAAGAGGATGAAAATCTACTACTATATTCTGATTCAGTCTAGACAAATCCGTGCAAATACGAATATCACCTGAAGCCTTCTTCCCTACTATGACTAAAGGCGAAACCCATTTCGAAGAATCAATTGGCTCAATTACACCTTCATCAACCAAACGCCGTAGCTCACTTCGAACCTTATCCCTCACTGCATAAGGTGGAGCACGGTACTTCTGCACACATGACTTAGCACCTGCTTCAAGCTGGATTCGGTGCATATATTTTGTGACTTTCTTTGATGCACCATCAGTTTTGTCTTTGACCGCAAGGACTTATGCAATGTCTAAACTCGTATCACGAACAACATCTAATCCTACCAAAGCGGTACCATGTTTAACCACATACAGCAAAGTCGTAAACGTTTTGCCCTGAATCTCAATAACCACGTTGCAGTGACTTACTGCAGGGATTAACCTACCTGAGAAATCAGTCAACGTACGTGGAGCTGCAACCAGTGTGTCAGAGAAATATGCTCCAAAACAACATGTGGCAAAATAGAAACATTAGATCCAGTATCAATCTGAAAATTAAATACATGTGATACACTACGTCTATCTACACTAGATAAATCTGCATCAATCATAAGCTTTTCAGATTTGTTGCCAACTGTAAACACATATACACCATTCTCCGAAATAGCAGTCCGATCCACTACCTTACACTCTGCCATGTCATTACCTGGTCTACAAAACCTCGAACCACTAAAATGCCCAGTTTGTTTGCAAACATTACAGCGCCTCGATCTAGCAGGGCATGAAGTATTAGAAGATTTATGTCCAGGCTTAGAACACGCAAAGCAGATGATCTGCCTACCAGCTGTTTCAGAATAACTAGCCTTACCGTGAGAAAACTTCACCTTGTATACACCTGAACCTCCCACATTAGCAGCAGCATTACCTTGTATCATATCAGACTGCAATTTGACAGTCTCTGAAGCACGTACTATATCTATAGTGTCCTGCAGTGTCATACGCTTAGATTGTCTGTTCAACTCATTTGCTTTCAGCAACAATTTCTCCCTTACTTTAGAGTCATAAATCATCTCCACAATCTGATCTCTAATCATGTCTTTCTCACACTCCCCACCATAACGACTATAATTACAACCAACCACTAATTTTATCAACTTCGCAACGAAGTCATCAATCGACTCCTTCTTATACTGCATTCTCACTTTAAACCTGTAACACCGAGTCTCCTCAAAGCTTGCAGCAACATAATGGGCCTTCACAGCATTCTCCGCCGCCTGAACACTCTCATCAGCTACATCCAGGTTAAGAAATGTCCTTTGGCCTTCATTGCCAAGACGTGCGATAAAGTGAGACCTTGGCATTGCATCATCCAGCTGCGCAAATCCTCCAAGCAGCTCAAAGTTATCATATATTTTATCCAAGTTTCATAAGAAATATTTGGCTCACCAGGGTTCTGTAAAAATGGTGGAGGAGGTTGCGCACCTACCCACCTGCATCATTCAACCAGCCTGGGTATTTGTCACAGTAGCCTGTGTAGTAGCTGTATCTCCACTAGTAGTAGACATATTCAATGAGTCAGTTTACAATCTCAGGCAACAGCAAAATAATCCTGTAAACTCCTCGCCAGTTGTAGTATTCTCTCAGACATATAACACATGTATTTGAATGCAATTAACAAACATACCAGTCAAATAAAATAGTATAACTACAAAACCCAAACAGTAACAAACATTACAATGATTATCAGAGTGCACTCTGTAAAAACATAAGTTCAACTGCGTCTTCTGCGAACTATTGTAAGGGACGCCATAAACGTAACCCTAGTTCCAGCAACACGAACATTCTACTGCAGAGACTTATTCTACCTTACCTTACATGTTGTTCTATGTGTTCTCAGATTTATCTTACCTTACATATCATTCTATGTTTACTACACATATTTGTTCTATGTCTCAGCTCCACCCAATTACTGTCGATGGGTGGAACCACTCTTTTGTTCTATGTCAGCTTCACCCAATTACTGTCGATGGGTGGAACCATGCTTTATCTATTTTATTCAAGGAAGTGCTAACTGTCTTGAACTAGCCAATCATATGTAACAAGGCGTGTATCAACATTATATCTTATACCTTTCTTTGTGTGACTGCTTATTATAAAATGTCTAGTTTTGATACAATAAATCAGAATTACCCTGCACACTCTCAGAAGTCACTTTGTCTAACAAAACACTTCACAGCGCACTATACCACACATTGCAATACGCTATCCACTATAGCCTGCTATAACGATACATTCTTGCACAAGTAGTATAGCAATCAGACAGCACACTAGCCAGTCTGTTCGGCCCTGCCTAACATTGTTCGGCCTCAGCTGTAGAGAGCATTAGTGAGACTGGCTGGCTCAGCTAACAGTCAGTAATGACTAGTCACTGAGTCAGCAGAAAGTCGTAGCTGTGCCACTACTTAAGCAGAGCCTACAATTGGTGACGGGAGGACGTACAGGTGTCAAGGCCAAGCTACCACAGAGTGAAATCCTGTACACTATTATTACCCAGCAAGTCACGTATGCATGTTGATTCACGCATGTGTGCTCATGCATGGCTTCCAAATAAAAACATAATAACACGACTCCAAATGCTACAACTACAGCAGCACTGTGACTATATAATGTACATATCTATCTGTATATGATTATTGTTTATGTAATTAAATCTTAATTAACTTAATAACCATTTCCATTATTATTATTTATAATAATAATAATCATAATAATAATAATCATAGATAATAATAATAATAATAATCATAATGCAATGATGATAATTAACAACACAGTAGAGTAGTAGAGTAGTAATAACTGATAATTAAAGTAAGTTAATTTCACATCAATAATTAGCAACTTGTAATAAATAATAATGCATAACTAAAATAATTATAATCATTATAATAATAACGAAAAATAATTAAAATAATAACGAAAAATAATTAACAAAAAAATTTGTTTTTTTTTATCAAATAATAATAATAATAATTTAATAAATATAATAATATATATATATAAAGTAAGAAATATAATGATAGTCTGAGGACCTTTCTTCTCTTCAGCATTCTTTCTTCGAACAATAGCAAAGCAATAATTTAGGAGCTTGTTGTAAGTGCTTTCATCCACCAATGTCTCATCCCCAACAGCAAGCAACCCTGAATGATTCTCTTTTCCTACTTCCATAGCTTCCCCTTAATTGATGATATATGTCTAACGAATAAAAACCAAAATGGTATATAATTAAAACAGAAATTGAATCTAGAGGTCATAACAAAGTAAGTCAACCTTGACATAGTTATAAGTAAAATCAAGCCCATAAACTTGAAGGAAATGTTTTCACCATGGATGAAATATAATTTCATCCATGGTTTTCACAGACTTTAGCGATTTGTTTCTCTGGATTGTAACGAGTCTTGATAAGCCTAGATCTGTGACTGGTTTCAGTTTTTTTATAGATTAAAAAACGTAGCTCTATAATAAAAAAGGATGCAGGTAAAGAGCTACTAAAGTTGGAAATTTCCAAATTCCGAGCAGTTTCAGTCGGAGACTACAACTGCAAAGAAGGTAGCTTTCGGAAGCATAAAAATGCAAATATATTTCTATTTATGCCTTGATTTTAATGCATATCAACACTTTTCTCTTCCACTCACTACCATGCACATAAAATGTTGTGCATGCCTAGATGCCTACATAGACAAAACATAATCAATAATCAATGGATGTGCAGGATTTTTGTAGTTACAATTCACTTGGTAGCAGGCACCTGCACCTCCCTCAGTACTATACTAGATCGCAGGCAGAAGTTCAGCAGCTTGGGCAGGCACTACTGGTCAGTCACCACGGGCGGCTGGGGATTTCCGGTTTTTAAATCGGAGCAGACAACCCCAACAAGCATACATGATCAATAATTATATATACTAATAATTATAAGTAATAATATATAATAATATATAATTATTGATCATGTATGCTTGTTGGGATTGTCTGCTCCGATTTAAAAACCGGAAATCCCCAGCCGCCCGTGTCAGTCACTAGTGCAGGCCGGCATGGCTGGGCCGTGAGCTGGTCTGAGTGCTGGTCTGATTGCTGGTCTGAGTGCTGGCTAGGTCGGCTGCCTGACTGCAGGGCCCCACAACAAAGCGTAGGCCGACTACTTGTGTTGTAGGCGCTTGCCAGCTGTATTTTGCAGGCTTGTGATTTTATTGTAAGACTTAAATTGTTACAATGCTTATTGCTTTCTTCATGTAAGCAAGAAAGAGAGAGAGAGTTTTTGTGTGAGAGTAGTGTAGTCTGTATTTTATCGTACTCCTGGCTGTGCTCCTCCAACTACTCTGAGTTGCGAGGCATCAGCAGCCAGTATTTAAATAAAAGGTTACATAATATTGTAGAGGATATGCGTCGGAGTCAGTGTGACCAAACAGTAACAGTTCTATGTAAACCTTGTTTCTATTTTATACCATACTTATTTTAACATTATATCGGAACATTGTAAACAAACGTACACTAGTGCAAGCAATCAACCGTAGAGGTTGGGACCACCTACAAAACACTTACCTAGCCAATCAACCCCTTTAGGCGGGGCTTGCTTTTGTTCTATCTATCATGTGTGCATTTTACCGTATCAATTGTTGTATAAAACCTTGTGTCAGTTGTAAATAAAGTCAGAGCAAACCTAAGCCTCAATCAAAGCTGATGTTCTTTCACTGCACAGAGTAGAGACAATTATTCACAAGCAAGCAAGCATAATAAACAGCTGCTCAAGCACAATTGGCTATCAGTGCAAGTAATAACAAAAGGCAAAGCAATTCAGTCGAATCAACTCTTACTGCATATGACCGACAGGCATATGGTACTAGTTCGATTGTACAGAGCAATAAGTCAATTCGAACAGATCGTTTCTGCTGACCAGTAAATCAGTGGAAAGTGCGGCGGTCTACTGCCTCCACACTGTGTCCAACTCGCGAGTTGTCAACACTGCAAATACTGGCCGAACAGGAATCCTTCTGTCGACTTGATAATTACCAAGGGCAAACAAGAACACACTAGCATAAGGTCGACATCACTGCACTGTGGGAAAGCAACGCGTACAGGTGAACTGCTACCACTCGACCCACCCCAAATTCCTGTACAATATTTCTTTGTATACATGTAGCCCAATAATATATACAAAAGGTAGGTGGGCTAGCATAGGGTAGCACAATAGCCTTAGTGGCATAACAAATGGCTAGTGAAAGAAAGGATACGATACAAATGTCATGTACGCATATTTTGTATCGTTGCTACACAGAGCAGTGTTTGTTACTTTTCGCTATTTCTCCTGTAGGCTAGTAGCTGTCTACTTAGGATAGAGTTGCTCACTCAGCATATCGGTTGGATAAGAGCCATTTTCTGTACACAGTCCCGTCATTGGTTGGACCAAAGAGGGTACCCTCTTTGGTTGGACTAGGTGACCAATACATCAAAGGGAAGATGGCGGCATGATAAGGCAACTCCTGACTACGCATCGGAGTGCGGCTAGTGGTCGTGTAGTTGTTTTTTAGGAAAAATAGACTTGAATAAAAATATATTTACATGGAGTGTTTACATATAATATTTACATGTATACAATATGGGAATAGAACTGATTATATACAAGTATGCATGCATAGAATTACGATGAACCGTCTCTGTCGGCAGGTAAGTACTGTTGTTATTTACTCAAATGTTTGTTCGTACAACTTTTGTTCCTCTTTTCGGATTTCTGCTTTCAGATCTTCTGCTTTCTTTAATAGGCGGTATGCATCTGTGGTTACTCTATCCAGGTCGTCTTTTCTCCTGATTTCTTCTTGTCTGTACCCTTCTTCTTTCTTCGTAATCTTCTTTCTTCTCTCCACCTGTGGTGCTTGTTTAATTGGTGATTCAATTTTTTGGTATTTCTTCTTGGGGTAAGTGTACACCACTGTCCGTACTGCCCTGGTAGTAATGGGAGGAGTTGTCTGCTGCCAGGGTCTCTTGCGTCGTGGCGAACTCGTTGTTTGCAAGGGGCTGCTGGCCTGTGTGGACGGTCCTAAACGATCCTTGGCCGGCAGTTTCCGTTTCGTTGGTGGGCGGACAACTTCTTCATATCTGCCAGAGGGCTAGGCACACCAAATGGTGGGGGGTTGTCCCATCCCATGAAGCTTGCGAGTTCAGCGTATGTTTGTTAGTCCACCTCAAATAAGGGGGCGAGCTGTCCACCATGAGCATTATGTTGTTCCTGCTGGGTGATGTGCCGTCTTATAGCATCTCTGGCGCTGCTCCTCTTTCCACACGTGCAATAGCCGAAGGAATAATGTTGGCGCATATGGTAGGCTACGCGTTTTCTACCATTAGTGTAAGGGCACTGAGCAAATTTGTATTTGTCTTCTCTTGTGCTGCCAATGTGAATTATGGCCTGCTCGAGTCAGAGTGGCTGCTGACAACCAGGTGGTCTGTGGCATGGTAGTTGGTTTGGCGTCGCTAACTCTGGGTATTGATATCCGTATCTCTGGTGTGGGTGCCTCCACCCTTTATTTCTTCTTCTTCGCAATGGAAAGGGAGTTAATGGTGGTGGGTTCTGTATCTTTGGCAGTGTGTTTTCTCATCATCTCTTCTTTAGATGGCGCTTGGTGTTTATAGGTGGTTTGCCTTTTCTTTATTTCACTGGTTATTTGCATCAGGCAATAGTTCGGCTCACCTAATATTTCCTCTTCAGCGTCTTCCTCTATTGAAATGTCTGCCATTGCCTCTTTGGTGAGGTTTATCTGCTCTATTAGCTCCTGGGTGAGTTTAATCAGGTCTTCTTGAGAGATTGAAGTTAGTATGTCCGGCTCTTGAGAGTTTGTAGCTGCCACTGGTGGTGTGCTTCTTTGTTTGTTTTCGTCCTGGCTGTCTGTTATGTAACTGTCCCCGTGATTGGGTGGCAATTGTTCCCGCCGTATGACCTTCCCTGCTGTGATTGGTTCCAGTTGCTTGGGAGTGCTGGGTGCCGCAAAATTGTCTCCCCTTTCGGTTGACTCTTTCACGGCACTTTCGCTTTGCTCACGTGACCTTGTTGTGCCTTTACTTTCACTTTTTCTATTCGCGAAGTTGTCCCTCCTTTCGTTGGAAGTTTTCACAGTACTTTCGCTTTGTTCACCTGGCCTTGTTGTGCTTTCACTTTCGTTTTTTCTGCCGTCTTCATGATCGTTTGTTTTCTCTGTGAACATCTTTCTGCTGCTGGCCGGCCTTCTGTTTCGTCATTCTTCTTTTGATTTCCCAACTGCTCCCAGCTTGTGTTTGCTGATTCTACTGACGTGTTATGTTTTTCTGGGAGTTGTTGGTTTGTAGTAGGCTTCTCCTCCACTGTTTGATAACAGTGGTAGTCAGAAAAATTTGCAGGGTGTTTGGGGGCTTTTCTAGGCCGACCTACTGTGATTTGTTCTTTATCATTGGCTGGTGTATCTCTTTCTGGAGATGTTCCCCTCCCTGTAGTGTTTGTGGGGGGGGGGGGGGGTGGTAGTGCAGGCCATTCTTCGTCCAGTTCTTGTGGTTCCTGTTGGCTCAGTTGTGGTATAGCTGTACCTGGTCTATTCCAGCATTAGTTGGGCTGGCCATTGCTTGAGGCTGGCAGGAACTAGCTGTCTGGTGTCAGCTGGCTGCTTTCCCCCTGAGACTGCGTAGGCAGTCTACGCAGTCTATTTAACTGATCTGCTAGTGAACCCAGAGTTTTCTGGATGGCCTCTTCTGCCTCTGGCGCTCTACCGGTTCTCTGGAGGGTGTTCCACTCTTTGTTGTGCTGCACTCCTCCCCTCATGTTGGGCCGAAGGGCTGGCTCCCTACTGGTGGGTGCCTGGCCCATGGGTTCTTGACAGGGGTGGTATGCTTTCAGCCTCCTCTCATTCTGCACAGAGGTCTGTCCATCCTTCTCAATCTTGTAGGTGTGGTTAGTGTGAGCTTCCATCACCATGTATGGCCCTACGAAGCAGGATTGCAGCATTGGGTTGCTTCCTTTGGTTCGTCGTTTATTCTCTATGACAAACAAATCTCCCGGAGCAAAGAGCACGGATTCTGTATCCTCTTGACGGATAACCCGCTGTTCTTCTCTGAGTTTCTCATGGGCTGTCTGCAGCCGCTCTTCCATCTCTATGGCGTACTCCGTCACGTTCTGCTCCTCTGTGGGTGGTGGCTTGCCATCTAACTGGTCTGGCAGCTGTACTTCTCTTCCCAGTATAAGATAGTTTGGTGTCTCTTCTGTGGAGGAATGGGGGGTGTCTCGGAATGCTCTCATGACCTGTAGTAACAGCAGGTCCCATTCCTCTTGCCCTCGTCTTAGCAGTAGTGACCTCAGTGAATCTCCTAGCGTTCGGTTATGTCGTTTCACCACTCCGTTGCCCTGAGGGTGGTAGGTACTGGTATATGTATTCCATAGACTGCATAGTTCTGCCAGTAGCCTAGATTCGAACTGTGCACCTTGATCTGAAGGCAGTTGTTCTGGGAGCCCCCAGTAGCAAAACACAGGCTCATCCAGAGTGGTCGCAACTGTTAGGGCAGTGGCCTCTGGGATGGCAATGGCATCTTGCCATCTGGTGAAATGGTCGGATAGCACCAATATCCACTGGTTCTTCCATGCAGTCTCAGGCAGGGGCCCGGCAAGGTCCACTGCAACCTTTTGAAATTGCCTGCCTGCATACAGCCGCTGTCGCTCCTGCGTGGGGGATGTTTCTCTTCTCTTGGCCACCTGGCACACTTTACATGATTGTACCAGCCATCTGACTTCACTGGTCATTCCTGGCCAGTACCAGTTAAGCTGGACCATCTTCCTGGTCCGGTTTACTTCTGCATGAGCCATCCTATGGGTTTCCCAGATTACTTGCTGCCGGCGGGACCCAGGGCAGACCACACAAAGCTGTGTTCATCCTTTTGGGGCTATCCGTATCACCAAGATGCCGTCCGGCGTGATCTACATGGCTTCCTTCTGTCTGTATAGGGGTTGCAGTTCTCGACTACCTTCTTCGATCTCTCTCTTGGAAATCTGTTGACCTTCCTTCAGCTCTTGGTACATCCGAACCACTGCACTACGGCCTGTACTCTGGAGTTCTATCAGCTCTGGGCTGGTGACCACGCACAAGTCAGGCGAATCAGTCACATCCCGTTGTGCCTCTGGGGCTGTCTCTTCTGCTCCCCTTCCTAGGGTCGCTGGCTTAGCCGGCTGGTGTCCTGCTTCAGGGGCTCTGGCAAGTTCAGCATGGGTTGACCCCCGTCTCGCTGCTCTATGGCACTGCACTGCTTGCAGTCTAGACACGGCTCCTGTCTGCTCAAACCGTCGGCGTTCCCATGATGATTGCCAGCCCTGTGCTCGAGTTTGTAAACAAACTCAGCTAGGATCTCCAACTACCGAGCTATCTGGTTGGAGGGCTCCTTTCGTCGACACAGCCACCTCAAGAATGCATGGTCTGTATGGAGTCTGAGCTCTCTACCATATAGGTAGAGGCGGAAGTGTTTTACTGCCTTGATGACTGCTAGCAGCTCCCGACGAGTCACACAGTAACTTCTCTCCGCTGATGCCAAGGTCTTACTATAGTAGGCGATCACTTGCTCCTGTCACTCTTGTACTAGGGAGAGGACTGCTCCTGGCATCCGTGTCCAGAATGTAAGTCTGTAAAGGATCAGGATACCCCAAGATGGGTGCGGTGCTCAGCCCCTGATTTAGCTGGCCGAAAGTAGATTGTTCTTCGGCTCCCCACTTCCAGGGGGTGGTTTTGCTGGTCAAGACAGTCAGAGGCTTGCCCGTGGTGGCGCAGCCTTGTAAGTACTGCCGATAGTAGCCAGCCACTCCTAAAAACGCCTGTAGTCCTTTCATGTCTCCGGGAGGTATCCACTCCGTGACAACCTTCACTTTTTCTGGGTCCGTTGCCACACCCTTTGCACTTACTACATGTCCCAGGTACTTGACCTGTTGTTGTAGTAGCTCACACTTGGATGGCTTGACCTTTAGATTGGCCTTCTGTAACCTGTCCAGTACTTCCCCCAGTCTTGCCATGTGGGTTTCAAAGTCAGGGGCTGTTACTATAACGTCGTGGAGGACACGTTCCATCAGCCGCTGGAGTGTGGCTGGAGCTGAAGTCAACCCGAAGGGGAGTACCTTCCATCGAAACAGTCCACCTCGGGTTATGAAGGCTGACTTTTCCTCGGCGTCTGCATCTAGTGAGACCTGCCAATAGCCGCTAGTAAAGTCGAGCGTACTGAAAAAGTTTCTGCCGGCTAGCGCATCTAGGGACTTGTCTATCCGAGGGATAGGGTAAGCATCTTGCCGGGTAGCATCGTTTAGTCGCCTGTAATTTATACAGAACTGCCATGTCTAGTCCTTTTTGCGCACCAGTACCGCTGGGGAGCTCCACGCTCCATCGGCAGGCTCAATCAAGCCTTTCTTCAGCAGATCTTGGACTGTCTTTCAGCTTCCGCCTCTTTCTCTGGGCCCAGCCTGTGGGGAGGCAGCCAGATTGGTCTAGTGCCATCTGCTACGAGGATTAAGTGCTCCACTAAGTTGGTCTGACCGATGTCACCGCTGTGTTTACTGAACACAGGTTCATACCTCTGGAACAACTGCTTCAGCTGTCCCTTCTCTTGCTGGCTGGTGCAACCTGTGCACTCTTTCTCATACAGTTCAACCAGATGCTCTGGCGCTGTAGTGTTTTGTGGCCCTGGCCGCGGTTGGGGGGTAGGTGATGGCTCTTGCTGGACCTCTTCGGCTGTTATCCCTGTGAATTTCCCGATCACTTCTCCAGCGGGAAAGCGTATTGCGTCCTGTGCGGGGTTGAGGCAGCGGACTAGCACCCATCCTTGTTGGTCTGGAGAGTTGACGCTGGTGGCTAGAGGTAGGCTACCAGGTATGCTTTCTATTACCCCTTGCCGAGAGTAGCTCCTCGCTGCCAGGTGGCAGGGGATGGTTGCCTCCGTCTGTGGGGGAGTTTGGGTGTCCTTCAGCACCTGGAATTTGGAGACAAGGGCTCTCCCATAGCAGTCTGTGCACACCAGCTATTTACCCTGCATAACCAGGGTGGGTTGGTCAAACCCCATGCGGCATCTCTGATTTGCAAAGAATGGCATCCTGAGGATGATGTCCTCGCTAATCTGCGTGACCACAAATGTTTCTTCGTAGGCTACTGCCCTTACGTGTCCTGCTACCTTGAGTAGACCATAGAACAGCAGCTTGGTGCCATCTGCCACGAGCCTGTGAGAGTTGTACTCCTGTAGCTTGTTTTTATGGCTGTCCGGTAGCATGTCAAATACTTTCTTGGAGAGTAGGTTGGTGTTACACCCGGTGTCCACCAGCTACGTAACTGCCGTCCCTTCCACCTTTCCGGGTAAGTAGTAGCTTGAGCGGTACGAACGTTCCATCTGTTCTACGCAGGAGGCTACAGGGAGCGTGACTTCTGGACTGTGACCTTGACGGAGGGAGGCGACTTCTTTGCCTGGGCTGTTATCCTGCGCCATGCCGGCTGATTCTCTCTTCGGGGTCCTGGTAGTAGGTGTTCTTCGTTGTCCGTTCTTTCTTCTTCATCTTCTTCCGTTGATGGGGGGGAGGGTGAAACGGTTCTGGATTGGCAGCTGTATTGGTTGAGGCGGTGCTGGTGGGAGGTGTGCAGGCCTCTTAGGTTCCTACCACCCTGCTTCTTCTGGCTTCTGAAGCCGTCCTTGTTCTCTGTACTTGCCATGGGCCTGTCTGCAGCCAGTAGGTTGCCCTACTGCTGCGGGCCATAGTTGTTTCCCTGGTTGCTGTTCCAGGGGTTCTTCTGGCATTCTCGGTGGGTGTGGCCTGTCTGCTGGCATTCCAGCATCGTGGGCTTTGTCGGGATGGTCGGTCAGCAATCTTTGTGGCCTGCGCTGTCTTTAAGGCGGCCAGCTGCTGGACCATTTCACTCATTGTTTTTGCCATAGTCTGGAGAGTTTCTTCTAGTGCTGTCTTAACCTGTTGACAGCCTTCTTTGGCAACCGACTCCTTTGTGCGGACCTTAGGTCCAGGGGTGAAAGTCGGCTGTATCTGTAGATATTCGTTACTAGCACGAACTGTGTCTTCCGGGGAGCGTGGCTGGATGGCCAGCAGGTTTCGCTCGAGATAAGTGTTGCCCAGGGAGTTTTGGAAGCTCTCCAAGGCATAATCCTCCCTTTGTGTACGTGAAGAGTCTCCGTACGCTGCCTCAATGAGCGTTTCAATGGCCATTGCATGCTCATAAAGTGAGTGCTTGCCTTCCTTTCTATATCCCGATAGCTTTACTCATGCTTCTCTGCGGCTCAGGCCAAAACTGGATCGCAGGGAGTCCATGATGGACCAGAGAGTTTCCCTTCTGCCATACTGCTGGGCCATCCCTTTCAGTGCCTGACGAAGGTGTATGACAGCCGCTGCCGGCTGCCATTGATTTGCTTCTGAGACTTCTTGAAGCGTCGCAGGAAATACTGGGCGTCTCCAGTGCCATCAAACTCTGGTGACTTGAAGTGTTCTCTGTTAGAGTTATCTGACATCTTCTCCAATATGCTTGTCAGTGTTCCCAGCACTCTAGCGGATGGGTCTCGGTCCATGCTTTGTGTCCGTCTTGACATCTTGTCTTCAGCAGGCTTCTAGTTTCTGAGGGATGCTGTGTGGGGTTCTTCAATCCCACTGCTGCCACCAACATGCAGGATTTTTGTAGTGACAATTCACTTGGTAGCAGGCACCTGCACCTCCCTCAGTACTATACTAGATCGCAGGCAGAAGTTCAGCAGCTTGGGCTGGCACTACTGGTCAGTAGTGCAGGCCGGCATGGCTGGGCTGCGTGCTGGTCTGAGTGCTGGCTAGGTCGGCTACCTGACTGCAGGGCCCTACGACGCGTAGGCCGACTAGTTGTAGGCGCTTGCCAGCTGTATTTTGCAGGCTTGTGATTTTGTTGTAAGACTTAAATTGTTACAATGCTTATTGCTTTCTTCATGTAAGCAAGAAAGAAAGAGAGTGTTTGTGTGAGAGTATTGTAGTCTGTATTTTATCGTACTCCTAGCTGTGCTCCTCCAACTACTCTGAGTTGTGAGGTAGCAGCAGCCAGTATTTAAACAAAAGGTTACATAATATTTCTTTGTATACAGGTAGCCCAATAATATATAGAAAAGGTAGGTGGTGTTAGACTCACTAACTTGTATGTGTATGTTTTGTTAGACTAACTAACTTGTGTGTCTATGTTTTGTTAGACAAACTAACTTGTATGTCCATGTTTTGTTAGACTCACTAACTTGTATGTCTATGTTTTGTTAGACTAACTAACTTGTATGTCTATGTTTTGTTAGACTAACTAACTTGTATATCTATGTTTTGTTAGACTAACTAACTTGTATGTCTATGTTTTGTTAGACTAACTAACTTGTATGTCTATATTTTGTTAAACTAACTAACTTGTATATCTATGTTTTGTTAGACTAACTAACTTGTATGTCTATGTTTTGTTAGACTAACTAACTTGTATATCTATGTTTTGTTAGACTAAGTAACTTGTATATCTATGTTTTGTTAGACTAACTAACTTGTATATCTATGTTTTGTTAGACTAACTAACTTGTATGTCTATGTTTTGTTAGACTAACTATCTTGTATATGTATGTTTTGTTAGACTAACTAACTTGTATATCTATGTTTTGTTAGACTAACTAACTTGTATGTCCATGTTTTGTTAGACTCACTAACTTGTATGTCTATGTTTTGTTAGACTCACTAACTTGTATGTCTATGTTTTGTTAGACTAACTAACTTGTACATCTATGTTTTGTTAGACTAACTAACTTGTATGTCTATGTTTTGTTAGACTAACTAACTTGTATGTCTATGTTTTGTTATACTAACTAACTTGTATGTCTATGTTTTGTTAGACTAACTAGTGTGTCTATGATGGAGCCTGACTCTCTGTACGAGGAACAAACACACTACTGTGACTTTGGTAGGTTATAAACCAGCAGCTATGGAGTCAAAGTTACTAATAAGTACCTGATAGTTTGCCTACTTGATCTGTTGTTTTGGTTTGCAGGTGAAGAGAAACCGTCGGTCAATTTTTTAGCCTCATATGGATTGCACTTCAACAGTAAGTATTCTTCTGATGTTAGCTTGATGTTGATTGGTTCTTTTTGGCTTCCTTCAATGCAAATATTATGTAAAAGTTGACCCAAAGCTCAGGAATTGATCATAGATTTATCCCAGCATAGACATCTGGCTTGTATAGTCAATGAAATATTTTAATAATGATTTGTCAGGTTTCAACAAAAATTTAACACGATGAATTAAAAGATAGGCAACTCTGTACTCCTTATATTTTGATTTAATCAACTAGATACAATTTCACATCGTTGCACTTATGGGACGTAAAATAGTAGTCCAAAAACTTTGGTGTTTCATCAATTGATTAGGTTTTGTAAATGATCATATCACACAACTGCTCAATAAAATAACTGGTACATGTATGTTCTTTTATGTTCAGAGGAAGGAAGGTTGGTGGATATCAAAAATGGGTCATTTGTATTCAACGTTAACGTAGATTCAAGAGCTAATCAGGAAAGATACGAGAATATTTGTGTTGTAAGTGTTAACTGTTTGTTCAGTTTTTGGTGCGTTAATTTTGTATTATACTCAATAGATGTAGGAGCGTGCGTTCTCTTTATATACATTATTTTTATCTTGTTGCCATGTGATGCTGTAGGGTGTTGAGTTGTATGTCAATGATCTGCTGGAACAGCGTCTACTCCGGGTGCCTTTACATCCAGATGTAAGTTAAGTTGGTATAGCTACAATGTAGAATATGCAATATGTGTGTGTGGGAGGGGGGGGGGGGTGAGCCCCGCAGCTGTTACTGATAGAAGTTTGAGGAAAATGAAACTATTCTTGAGTCACCAAGGTTGCTTACTTGTATGCTGACTGACACACCAACTTGTTTACACAGGGTAAAGGTACCTTCATATTCACCAGTAGAGACTATCAAGAGAAAGAACATCTACTTGTACTTATACATGGAAGTGGGGCTGTCAGAGCTGGCCAATGGTCTCGCAGGTAACATATTTACTTTATGGTCACTTTCATTGCCGATAGTGTTGTCTCTCATCAAGTGTGTAGGCTTTAGTCTCCGAGATTAACAGTTTTCTAAGTTAGACTTTATTATATATAACTTCAATTGCTTCTGCGGTAATCTATGAAAACTTTCACTTGTGCAAGTTGAGATATCATTGTTATGAATTTGGAATATTGCTGTATTGTATGTAAAAAGATTAATCTGTTGTTGTGATAAATATATAATATAGCGCTCAATTATCTTTTGCAGAGATTAATCTGTCTTTATTTTATATAATGTAAGATTAATCTATTGTTGTGTTGTATAAAAATCTGTAGTAAACAAGCAGCCTGTCCAGCACTGACTCTAGAGTCAGCTTTTCTTGTTCCGTTGTTGTAGACTAATAATCAATGATACAATAGACAGTGGAACACAGCTTCCATATATTGATAGAGCCCTGCAGCTTGGTTGGGGAGTTTTGGTAACAAACACAAATGATAACCACCCTCATGAGGTAATATAGTTTTGTCTTTGCTTCTTTCAATTGCAATGAGTGGACTTTTTCTCAAGTTTATATCAGCTTTCCTACTCAATGTGTCACATGTGGTGCAGTGTTGAGGTGCATCCACAGAACTGCCACTCAGTTCCCAACACGAGTTACCAGTAAGCTCGGTATTTGAATTTTTGCACGTTTAATTGGTTTGGATATAAGAAAAACTTGATTTGATTTCCATCTACATTGAGTTGACCTATGAGGTACGAAGTCATGTTAATGGAAGGTACCTAGCTGTCTCCCCAATGCAGAAGTTGGTTTAGAGTGTAAGAGTATAAAATGTCGCTCACTAAACAGGTTGTCTTACCGACACGGCTGAGCATACAAACAAGAATATACAACCAGATTGTATGTCTAACTGTCTCATCTACTGCATTACCAATCACTGCTTACAGGGAAGTAGAAGTCCCACAGAACATGGACGATTTGTGTGGAAACATTTTGTGAAATCTACCAACAACAAGAAGATAGCCATTGTAGCCCACAGCGCTGGGGGAGGTGTCACTACAGATATACTTAACAACCACTCGGAGGATTTTGGAAGGCGAGTATTTGCTATTGCCTTCACTGATGCTTTCGGTCAACCACAGTACCACATGAGAAACTACTTCAAAAGTGTAGGTTGTAATATAATATAATGCAAAGATTCTGTTTGTATTGTGGGATGATGCAAGGTTGTGGGCATACAAACATGTGTTGCAGGTAACCACCAATTGGGTAACCAGTAGAGAACCCCTGGGCACACCTATACATTCACGACACGGGGACGCCACTTGTATATCTGCAGGTACCCCCACTCATGAGGAGACCTCCCACATGGCTATAGACAGAGTCTTTGAGTATATCAAGGATAGTTTTGATGAGACGACTCCTGGTCGAGCGGGTTGGTCAAATCCAAAGTAGCTAAATTCAATGAACTAGTGTTATACTGTAATACATACATTGTTTAGAAATTTTATTCATTTTTGCACCGTAATCTACCGTACAACTGTAAAGGTTTTTGTTGTGTTCTCAAATAACCTTCGCTGACACTGTTAGGAGTTGCCTGTATTGTGTGTAATAACAATACAGTAATGCAGAGTGCAAGTAGACTGGTAGCGTCGGCTCTCTGTGGAAGACAATTTATTATAACTATGAAGTGCTACCGGTACGGTAGTAATGTCCTTTATCGTAGAAAGTAATAGATACGAACAGCAGGCGCTACCGGATGGTAGTATAGGCTCTCTGTTGTAGGAGATCTGTATAGCAGACCAATCCGGTGAACAAAGTATGCAAACTTATTGTTACAGGCAACCGACCACACTAAATACACGAGTTTCAGATTAATAATGATTTATTATTATCAATACAAAAGCTTGCCGGAATAAACAGTTCTCACAAGCATACAGTAAAGTTGACGTCCCTTAGATCACACTCTAAGACGGTGCAAGAAATCGCTGAATACACTTCTCTGAGCAGCTAGATGTTATCTCGAGCAAAGCTAAACAAACTCTAACCAGTGGGCGATCTGCCTCACTATTTATAGGAAAATACAACAGTTGAAAATGATTAACTATGATTGGTTAAATAAAGAGAAATCGCATTAGAAATATGAATCATCAAAGGGTGGATTAAATATATAAAATAACATACAAGCTGGCGCATTTAGAACTGGCTATTTGCCAAATAATTTAAGTGTTAGTTAATAGCGTACTCTTATGACGTCAACCATCAGTTCATCAGCTGGCACTCCTAGCGCTTGATCTCGACTCATCTGTGGGTCCCTTGATCGTCTGTCCTGCCTGGTACGATTCTAAGCTTGATCTCGTTGCTTCGTTACTGGTCAACCATCGCTCACTCAATTGACTACTAGGCTAGTAGCAACTAGTAGGCACACTATCATAGCGCACGGCTATTCTATGCATTTCCATCACACAACTATCGTTCAAAATCTGGATTTGTTTTCCCCATTATTTACATTTTTTTGAGCCGTTATCACATGACCTTGACTAAGATATAAAGTCAACGCAGGGTGGCTTTGGTTAGTTTTAGCGATTGCATGCTATTAGTGATGATTAGTGGAGTATAACCATTTAGTGTTTATTTACTATTAATGGAATGGTTGTCTTAACTCACTGAAAATATCTCATTTTCAGGTAACTTTTAACAAGTGCACTTTGATACATTGTTTAGGTCTGACTTGCAATCGTTCAGTGAAATAAGAAAAACTAAGGGTGCTTTCGGATACCCTATGCATAGGGCAGTCGTTGAACACTCGTTGAGGGCTCAACGATGACTGTCGTTTAACGGAAGTTGTTTGAGCATAAACCATAGACCTCTTTATTTCCATCTACGTCTATGAAAACTGTATAGCTGGAGCGAGCCCACTTTAGTTTCTTTAAAAACAGAAATGAATTACGATGATTTTATCGTCTGATGTATTTTCTATATACATTATAATGCATTGTCACGACTTGAAACGGGGAGGAACAGTGATTGATAAAAATTGACTCGTTAAAACTGTTGGTTAGGTGGAGTCAAGGTCAATCAACGACGCAACCTAACTCGCTTGTCACTTCCATCGTTGAGCCCAAATTGCCCATTTCCGCCATTTTTTTTCTGCCCTCAACGACGGGGTTTCCGAATGGTCTCGTTTAATCCCATCGTTAAGCCCTACGCGTAGGGTATCCGAAAGCACCCTAAATGAAATGTCAAGTAAAACTTGACATTGATTTGCGTATACAAGTGACGACAAAAATATTTTAGCGAATAACAAAATACTCTTTCTGGATCAGATTTTAATCCAAAACATTAATTTTGGACAGCAAATGTTCAAAGTACTACATCATAAAGTTTTGCGTGGTAAACGGCGTTGAAAAGAACTGAATTTTGTTATTCATTTTGTTTATCACGAAATACTCATCTGCAGGAAGTTATTGAAAAAAGTCCCCTTGCTGTTATTAATCTCCAACCCTATGTAACAGCAGCTCACAGATTTTCCATTTGCTCCATGAACCAATATTAACTGTTGCCTGTCAGTAGCATTTAATAAAACGCAGCTTGTAGTCTACCTGGCCGCTGGCCTACTTACAAAAAACAACTTAATTTTTTTCATTTTATTGAATACTAATAATAAAAACTTTTAATTGTTATCAATTTTATGTTTTTATCTACCATAACCCCATTTCTGATGATTGTCAGACTGGCAAAAGATCCTCCATTTGGAGAACTATTTAGTTTTTGACTTGAAAAATGTCTTTGCCTGCAAATAGTTGAACAAAATGGATGTGCGTCTGAAAGAGCAAGTAATTCAATTGCACTGCTACACAAACTGTGAATTGAAGTTGCTGTTACCACTTCTTAGTTTTGGGCAGTCCTCTTTTAGAAATGAAATAGCTTTGTTCTATTTAATATAAGAATAATAAAAACTCAACTTTTTGAAAGACAACGTATAGGCTGCATGGACAAAATTTGTTTTTTATCTGAGCGGTTTCATTCTACCTCGTTGAAAGTTGCCGTTTTTGTTAAACTAGCAATGAAAAAGCTTGAAATATTTTATCTTGATTGCTTTGAAGCCTTTTTGCTAGTTTTCGGTCAAACAGCCATTTGGTTTTCAAACAATTTTGTGCTAAATATTATGAATTTTCAATAAAATTAAAGGTAGCCATCTTTGAGTTAGAACCAAAAATATTTTTAGCCATGGACATCACAAGAAAGATAAAACGCGTCACATGACCCAAAGTTTTGTCGATTTTCATTGACCAGGTATCACTTATTCAAGACACACACTTTGTAGACTAAAAACTAGTTTTTAACCTTTTTTAAACTTGAACTGTTATGGTTCGAAAAATTCTAGAAGTTGATTTTTTCTCACTAAATCATCTACTTTAGATCGTAGTTATCAGGTAGTTTTTTGCTGCTCTGTAGCACAGCTTCTGGGAAGAAGTGAGAAGTACAAGAAATGATCATGTTAAGAAAAATATGCGACAGAACAATACTATCACAAGTACTAAGAAAGCAAACAAATACTATGCAAGAAAATCAAAACTGGCATAAACCTTAAAAGTGGCTCGAGCATTTTAAAGCAATGAAAATTGAAAAACTGTGATCTGAATACTGATTGGATGGAGAGGCAACTAGTCATGCCACTGTCTAATAAAATGAACTCTGTCATCAACTGTAAAATGCTACCGCGACTGTCTTTTTTAAAAACCGTTTGAAAACAACCACTATAACGCTATTGAATACAACATAAAAAGCTTGATAAGTTACCAAAACCGAAATTGAAAGTACTGTAATGGAAATGCGCAGAGTGGCATTGACCAGATTGAAACCTAGTAAGTAACTACCAACCGAGTAGCTGCAGTAGATGAGCGATGGATTGTTGTCAAGCGAGCTTACAAGTAGCCAAAATCCTTACCTGACGAGCCATCCTGAGATGAATGCAGGACCCATAGCTGATGAGATCCAACACTAGGACAGTTGAAAGACGCCATCTTGGACAGTTGAAAGACGCCATCTTAGACAGTTGAAGGCGCATCGCTGTGTTGTCTCTACAGTGTCAATAAAGATTTCGAGACCACAACGAAAACCTTTACAGTACTCATCTGAAAATGCCAACACCAAACATTGTTATGAGGAAAAACTTCGTACTCTTCGAGCGCTAGGAATTCTTACTAATTTGCCATTTTACAATAGAAAATGTGCCGCGTTATCATTACGGCTGAAAGGAATGTGTTAGTAGCATTTTTGTCTTTTCTGCAGGAGAATATTTTATTAAAAATTTGGACTTGTCTTCTTTTGAGAAAACATTTGAGTCATTTGGTCTGCAGAAACCCCAGCGACTCTCTGCGTTTGTACTTTTACCAACACAGACCCCATTTGTGGCGTGTTCACTGTTTGCACACAAATGAACCGACTTTAAGCTCCGCCCACCCATACGATAAGTCTTAGAGCGTGAACTCAGCTCTATTGTTTATCTTTGTCGAGTTGTAGTGGAACTGGCTGAGCTGCGAAGGAGGGGGCAGAGAACTAAAGAGCAGGAAGAGAGAAATTTGAAGGACTCAAAAGGTGCGTATAACAATTATTTTAAACATTTCATCTTTTGTATAGGCATTCAACATTAGTAGATGAGTACATTCATTGATTTGTATAGACATTCAACATTAGTAGATGAGTACATTCATTGATTTGTATAGACATTCAACATTAGTAGATGAGTACATTCATTGATTTGTAGAAATTATCGATTTAGAACCGTCTTCATTAGAGAAAGCTTTGCACGCTGAAAATTCTGATGGCGGGTTCACACCATGCGGTAGCATGGATGACATAAGAAGGGCAGAGGAAGGGTCAGCGTCAAAAGGTTCGTAGATTGCCAGATGCTTTAGTTTACCTGCATGTGTCTGCATTAGTTACCTCATATGTTATTGTATGCAATCCAGGGAGGATCGAGCATAGAATGACTGTTTTCTTATCCGTTAAACATAAACAGACGTGAAAATATCCATAAGTTTAATGAGTATTTAATGGAAACTCTGAAATGAAAAGATGGAATATGTTTTACGAATACGGAAACCCAAAAACGAGAATTTGGAGTATGTTTACTGATGTAAAAACACCAAATTGACAAAATGTTACATATTCAGAGAGGATAAATGAGTTGTGACTATTACTATGGTGTAGTTACTTCTGGTGAGCATAGAAGAATGTATTTATACATATGCAAGCTTGATGAACTACTGTTACTACTGTTACTATTGAATATCAATTACTTTTTGTTTTAATAAATTAACATTTATTAAGATTATTAAAAACTGTTCAACTTTTTCTCTTCAAAACCCCTCTAACTTATGTCCAGCGAGAATTTGAGATCAAAATGTGAAAATGTTCATTTTCATGGTATTCAAAGAGGAAAAATTAAGTAGCTGTGAGAATATGATGTATCATAGATTGAAATTGAAATTTTTTCTTAAGATGAACTTTAAAATTAGAAAGCTGAATATGTTCATGCATATGAAAGCTCTGAAATAAAAAAGTAAATACGTTTATGAATATGCTTATTATACTGAACGGGGTCAACTCTGACACAATGTTTGTAATCTATTAAACAATTTTCCAAAAAAATTGGTTCTTCTTTTGCTCCAAGCGGTGTTTGGATTGAACCAAACAACTAAGTGTCTTTGTTACAAAATTTATAAAATGGCTTCATGATAAATAAAAAAACATTAGGAATTGATGACAAATTTTTTTCATGAGCTCCTCGTCATTTTTGTTCAATTCATTTATTTATTTCATTTTGTTACAGTTACTGTAGTGTTATATAGTTACTGTAGTGTTATATAGTTACTGTAGTGTTATACAGTTACTGTAGTGTTATATAGTTACTGTAGTGTTATACAGTTACTGTAGTGTTATACAGTTACTGTAGTGTTATATAGTTACTGTAGTGTTATACAGTTACTGTAGTGTTATATAGTTACTGTAGTGTTATATAGTTACTGCAGTGTTATATAGTTACTGCAGTGTTATTCAGTTACTGTAGTGTTATACAGTTACTGTAGTGTTATATAGTTACTGTAGTGTTATACAGTTACTGTAGTGTTATACAGTTACTGTAGTGTTATACAGTTACTGTAGTGTTATACAGTTACTGTAGTGTTATATAGTTACTGTAGTGTTATATAGTTACTGTAGTGTTATTCAGTTACTGTAGTGTTATACAGTTACTGTAGTGTTTATAGTTACTGTTGTGTTATATAGTTACTGTAGTGTTATACAGTTACTGTAGTGTTATATAGTTACTGTAGTGTTATATAGTTACTGTAGTGTTATATAGTTACTGTAGTGTTATACATTTACTGTTGTGTTATATAGTTACTGTTGTGTTATACAGTTACTGTAGTGTTATACAGTTACTGTAGTGTTATACAGTTACTGTAGTGTTATATAGTTACTGTAGTGTTATACAGTTACTGTAGTGTTATATAGTTACTGTAGTGTTATATAGTTACTGTAGTGTTATATAGTTACTGTAGTGTTATATAGTTACTGTAGTGTTATACAGTTACTGTAGTGTTATATAGTTACTGTAGTGTTATACAGTTACTGTAGTGTTATATAGTTACTGTAGTGTTATACAGTTACTGTAGTGTTATACAGTTACTGTAGTGTTATATAGTTACTGTAGTGTTATATAGTTACTGTAGTGTTATATAGTTACTGTAGTGTTATACATTTACTGTAGTGTTTATAGTTACTGTTGTGTTATATAGTTACTGTAGTGTTATACAGTTACTGTAGTGTTATATAGTTACTGTAGTGTTATATAGTTACTGTAGTGTTATATAGTTACTGTAGTGTTATACATTTACTGTTGTGTTATATAGTTACTGTTGTGTTATACAGTTACTGTAGTGTTATACAGTTACTGTAGTGTTATACAGTTACTGTAGTGTTATATAGTTACTGTAGTGTTATACAGTTACTGTAGTGTTATATAGTTACTGTAGTGTTATATAGTTACTGTAGTGTTATATAGTTACTGTAGTGTTATATAGTTACTGTAGTGTTATACAGTTACTGTAGTGTTATATAGTTACTGTAGTGTTATACAGTTACTGTAGTGTTATATAGTTACTGTAGTGTTATACAGTTACTGTAGTGTTATACAGTTACTGTAGTGTTATATAGTTACTGTAGTGTTATACAGTTACTGTAGTGTTATATAGTTACTGTAGTGTTATATAGTTACTGTATTGTTATACAGTTACTGTAGTGTTATACAGTTACTGTAGTGTTATACAGTTACTGTAGTGTTATATAGTTACTGTAGTGTTATATAGTTACTGTAGTGTTATACAGTTACTGTAGTGTTATATAGTTACTGTATTGTTATACAGTTACTGTAGTGTTATACAGTTACTGTAGTGTTATACAGTTACTGTAGTGTTATATAGTTACTGTAGTGTTATATAGTTACTGTAGTGTTATACAGTTACTGTTGTGTTATACAGTTACTGTAGTGTTATATAGTTACTGTAGTGTTATATAGTTACTGTAGTGTTATATAGTTACTGTAGTGTTATACATTTACTGTAGTGTTATATAGTTACTGTAGTGTTATACAGTTACTGTAGTGTTATATAGTTACTGTAGTGTTATATAGTTACTGTAGTGTTATACAGTTACTGTAGTGTTATATAGTTACTGTAGTGTTATACAGTTACTGTAGTGTTATACAGTTACTGTAGTGTTATACAGTTACTGCAGTGTTATATAGTTACTGTTGTGTTATATAGTTACTGTAGTGTTATACAGTTACTGTAGTGTTATATAGTTACTGTAGTGTTATATAGTTACTGTAGTGTTATACAGTTACTGTAGTGTTATACAGTTACTGTAGTGTTATACAGTTACTGTAGTGTTATACAGTTACTGCAGTGTTATATAGTTACTGTTGTGTTATATAGTTACTGCAGTGTTATATAGTTACTGTAGTGTTATATAGTTACTGTAGTGTTATATAGTTACTGTAGTGTTATACAGTTACTGTAGTGTTATATAGTTACTGTAGTGTTATACAGTTACTGTAGTGTTATACAGTTACTGTAGTGTTATATAGTTACTGTAGTGTTATACAGTTACTGTAGTGTTATATAGTTACTGCAGTGTTATATAGTTACTGCAGTGTTATTCAGTTACTGTAGTGTTATACAGTTACTGTAGTGTTATATAGTTACTGTAGTGTTATACAGTTACTGTAGTGTTATACAGTTACTGTAGTGTTATACAGTTACTGTAGTGTTATATAGTTACTGTAGTGTTATATAGTTACTGTAGTGTTATATAGTTACTGTAGTGTTATATAGTTACTGTAGTGTTATACATTTACTGTAGTGTTTATAGTTACTGTTGTGTTATATAGTTACTGTAGTGTTATACAGTTACTGTAGTGTTATATAGTTACTGTAGTGTTATATAGTTACTGTAGTGTTATATAGTTACTGTAGTGTTATACATTTACTGTTGTGTTATATAGTTACTGTTGTGTTATACAGTTACTGTAGTGTTATACAGTTACTGTAGTGTTATACAGTTACTGTAGTGTTATATAGTTACTGTAGTGTTATACAGTTACTGTAGTGTTATATAGTTACTGTAGTGTTATATAGTTACTGTAGTGTTATATAGTTACTGTAGTGTTATATAGTTACTGTAGTGTTATACAGTTACTGTAGTGTTATATAGTTACTGTAGTGTTATACAGTTACTGTAGTGTTATATAGTTACTGTAGTGTTATATAGTTACTGTAGTGTTATACAGTTACTGTAGTGTTATATAGTTACTGTAGTGTTATACAGTTACTGTAGTGTTATATAGTTACTGTAGTGTTATATAGTTACTGTAGTGTTATACAGTTACTGTAGTGTTATATAGTTACTGTATTGTTATACAGTTACTGTAGTGTTATACAGTTACTGTAGTGTTATACAGTTACTGTAGTGTTATACAGTTACTGTTGTGTTATACAGTTACTGTAGTGTTATATAGTTACTGTAGTGTTATATAGTTACTGTAGTGTTATATAGTTACTGTAGTGTTATACATTTACTGTAGTGTTATATAGTTACTGTAGTGTTATATAGTTACTGTAGTGTTATATAGTTACTGTAGTGTTATATAGTTACTGTAGTGTTATACAGTTACTGTAGTGTTATATAGTTACTGTAGTGTTATACAGTTACTGTAGTGTTATACAGTTACTGTAGTGTTATACAGTTACTGCAGTGTTATATAGTTACTGTTGTGTTATATAGTTACTGTAGTGTTATACAGTTACTGTAGTGTTATATAGTTACTGTAGTGTTATATAGTTACTGTAGTGTTATACAGTTACTGTAGTGTTATACAGTTACTGTAGTGTTATACAGTTACTGTAGTGTTATACAGTTACTGCAGTGTTATATAGTTACTGTTGTGTTATATAGTTACTGCAGTGTTATATAGTTACTGTAGTGTTATATAGTTACTGTAGTGTTATATAGTTACTGTAGTGTTATACAGTTACTGTAGTGTTATACAGTTACTGTAGTGTTATACAGTTACTGTAGTGTTATACAGTTCCTGTAGTGTTATATAGTTACTGTAGTGTTATATAGTTACTGTAGTGTTATATAGTTACTGTAGTGTTATATAGTTACTGTAGTGTTATATAGTTACTGTAGTGTTATACAGTTACTGTAGTGTTATACAGTTACTGCAGTGTTATATAGTTACTGTAGTGTTATATAGTTACTGCAGTGTTATATAGTTACTGTAGTGTTATATAGTTACTGTAGTGTTATACAGTTACTGTTGTGTTATACAGTTACTGCAGTGTTATATAGTTACTGTAGTGTTATATAGTTACTGCAGTGTTATATAGTTACTGTAGTGTTATATAGTTACTGTAGTGTTATATAGTTACTGTAGTGTTATACAGTTACTGTAGTGTTATATAGTTACTGTAGTGTTATATAGTTACTGTAGTGTTATATAGTTACTGTAGTGTTATACAGTTACTGTAGTGTTATATAGTTACTGTAGTGTTATATAGTTACTGTAGTGTTATACAGTTACTGTAGTGTTATATAGTTACTGTAGTGTTATATAGTTACTCTAGTGTTATATAGTTACTGTAGTGTTATACAGTTACTGTAGTGTTATACAGTTACTGTAGTGTTATATAGTTACTGTAGTGTTATATAGTTACTGTAGTGTTATATAGTTACTGTAGTGTTATAAAGTTACTGTAGTGTTATATAGTTACTGTAGTGTTATATAGTTACTGTAGTGTTATATAGTTACTGTAGTGTTATATAGTTACTGTAGTGTTATACAGTTACTGTAGTGTTATACAGTTACTGTAGTGTTATACAGTTACTGTTGTGTCTTGTCTTGCAGAAACCAAAGCAGTGGAATCTAGAGAATGTTCATGTTTGCTCACCCGTATTCGTCATTGCTGTTACGTTTTCCGCGTTGCTGTTTTCTTTCCGTGTTTTCAAAAGATATTGTGCTTTTTAAACTTGTAGACTTCTATAGTATTATAGACCCTTTATTGTACATCGTTGACAAGTGGGTGACTGGGCTCTACCACATCTGCTCTCAAGTAACCATCTCTATAACTGCAGTAATACACACCCAGCTTGGTTTGTCATCATCGCACAGCCTTATCTTGCTGGTCATTCTCCATTTTTATGCAAATCACTCTTTAAAATAATAGAATTATATGATTTACTTTATACATTCACCGCCATCATTTGTACTCACTTGTCCGCTTCAACTGACTGCTGACTTAGCGGAACTTTTCGTATCTCAGTCAATCAATATATATTTATTTTTACCGTTTAACTTTTGTTGTTATTGGAACTACGGATATCTCACTTAAAGGAAGGACAACCCACAATGGACAATATATATGTGCACCAAAGGACTTTTGATTGGTGCCCATTCATAGAATCATACTTTATCACAAATAAACCTATAGGCAAAACTCTCACATCACAATGTTTATCCATTGTTCTTGGCACAACTCCAGTATTATTGAGTAGGCAAGCCGTCCACTATTTGTCTGAAATCACTGAACAGCTTCATGGTGATCTGCGTTACATCGCTCCTCTGTCCACAGGTGATCCCACGTCAGGGTTGAACTCCGTCCACGGGTAGCCACCAAGTCATGGTTGCACTCTGTCCACAGGTGACTCACAGGTCAGGGTTGCACTCTGTCCACAGGTGACTCACAGGTCAGGGTGCACGCTGTACACAGGTGACCCCCGGGCCAGGGTTGTACCAAATAGAAAAGAATAGGCTACCAGCTTCGTACTTCTTGGGAGTCCACGGCTCTGACCTGCAAGTTGATAATTTAACATAGCCGACACTGTATTTGCTCTAACCAATGTAGTTGTACAAGAGGTACAGTTAATGCATAGTGAAAAAATGCTGAATGCATGAAATCCCACAATTTACCGGCAGATCAAAAGCAATAAATTGTCTAAGTTATAATTCAATACAATAGCATTTATATACATAATCGTAAACTTTGCTCTGAGTATGTTACTTTGTACTTACACTCTGGCATACGACTAAACTTGAATTTGATGAGTAATACTGCCCGCTTTTATGAAAAGCTTTGCAAACACTCTAAAGACTGACCAATGCAACATGCATGTGGATATTTTGATAAAAGAATGCTCACTTCGAGGCGTAGTCTGGACTATAACTTTGGCTCCTAGCTTTTTTAAAACCTGTGTTATCAAATTTCTCAGCTTCTGGTGGTCATTTAAGCTTGGCTAAGGAGGTATGAGTAGTAAGATAGGAGCAGATCTCTGTCATGGAGTCTAAAGTTCTCCTGGTTCCACGTGTACTTTTATTTGGCATCAATTACCATGAGAACTTGTAAGGTACCTTTTTGTGTGCACCAGGTGTTATAATTTTGAATGTTTGCTAAGGGTTTATTGTGTAGGGTTTGTTTATTTGGTGATTTGTATGTTGATTTAGATGCATGGCTTTGGTTATTTTCATGGGTACTGTTTCTGTGCAGCAGCTTTTGTTGTTTGTTGGGCAGGGGTTGTTTTTATCATTGTATGATGATTTAGATTGGGGGTTTGAGTATAGCATTAAAATGAAGCGTTGTATTGTATAACTTTATGATATAAGAAACATTATAGATAAGCATTGAACATCTATCTCTACCATTGGCTAGAAAGAACGTAAAGAAGCATTCACCCCACGAAGATATAAAATAGATTCGACAAAAACTGAGTGTAGACTGTGTTATAGTTTGTATTTTTTATCTTATAGACTTTCGCGTTCTTTGACAATTTGATGTTTTTCGAGTTCTCTTTCTTATGCGAGCAGTATTGATAGAATCAGGTACATTTAGCAGATTTTGTTGACGTTGTTGTAGTAATTGAGATCGTATTTTTTGAATCTCTGCTGTGGTATCATTCTTTAAGAGTTTTAGAGTTAGAAGATTTTCACATCGCAAACTCTTTAGCAGTTGTGCCCAGTTTTTGCTCATGATACAAATTTGTTTGCGGAAATCTGTAGTGTGTCTTCAATTTTTTTTATTACAAGTTTACCAAGTCTTGTTCAGATAAAGGCTTAGCATTGTTTTCTATTATGTTGACATCTACCGTTTTCATTTTTACCGAGTAGCGTTAGAAAAAAAAACAAGAAAACTTGTTAATAATTAACATCGTACATTGTAAAGAATTAGCACAATGTTGCACTGATTGACCTAAGCTTGCAATCAATGAGAACACTCGCCCAAAAATTCTTTATAACGTATAAAGTTTTTTGCGTGAAAAAAATACTCCTTGCACCAAAAACCCTATATAATCTATATAAACATTATTCGCGCAAAAAGACGATATATATTATAGAGAGGTATTTGCACAAAAACACATTTTTTGCGCAAAGACAACAATGTTCTTCAACTGCAAAAAAACCCATTCTTTGCGCGAAAATCCCTTCACAGCGTATAGAATTGTTTTCGCGCGGAAAAAAACTTTTATTCGCGTGAATATTTATTATATATTACAAACAGACTTTCGCGCGACCAAAACGACATTCCTCATCTGCAAAAAAAACCACATTCTGCGCGCCAAAAACAACATTCTTTGCGCGAAACTCTCTTCACAGCATATAAAATTGTTTTCACACGAAAAAAACTTTTATTTGCGCGAAAATCTTTTATACATTGTTAAGGATTTCTGCGTGGTTTGCAACAGAGCCTTTACCGACACCTGTGAGAGGATAGCTGGTGTACAGTATAGTACACCGGGCGCACTGGAGCAATTAGTGGTAACGTAGCTGCTCAGTGACCAGGCAACAATCTGTCATACAAGACTACTAACCCGGTAGGAGTAACTCTGATGTATACGGTAATGATCAGTCTATATCTATATTGATCCGGAGACTTCCTGTTCTCTTTCGACTGAGATCTGTTTAACTACGCACAGATCCAGTTTCACTTTATGTTCACAAATTAATTGCAAGCACGTGTATAGTTCACAATAACGTGCTAAGCAGCTTCGTGACAATGTCCAAGAGTGTATAGGAATCTCTAAGAACGTGCTATCAACAATGTAATACAGGAAGGCAAGTCAACGACAGTATGAGAAGAGTTGTAGATTTATCAACAATAATGTATTGAATGGGAAGATACAAAACTTTACAAACGAGAGACGTTTCGAAGTGTACAATAGCTGACGATAATTAGATCCCACTAATAATCCAGTCCAGACTATAAGAATACACAAAGTTAACCCAAACGTACCCTGGTGCATTCACTACATGACTACTACTAACTCTGACTACTGGGCGATCTACCCTTCTATTTATACAGTATGCTAGCAGTTGAAAATCACACGATATAATTGGCTAACAAAATATAATCTTGTGCAGGATTTTCCTATAACTGTTTACTAGTTATACTGGTAGCCACCTACAATACCTCTAGGCAAGAGAGCTATCTGTCTGTCCCGACAGTCTGTTGGTCAGAGGGGCTTACTGGCACCTACCCGTCAGCATGTCAGCTGGGGGAGAGCACTGTAGGCTATCGTCTGCCGAACAGGTCTGTCGTCTGGCTACTGTCGTTAGATAACACTAATTGCTACTTAGACCTGAAGGTCGTCAGAGCGGTTATCCTTTAGAACAGTATAGCCGTCTGTCAAAGGTTTCAAGTATAAAGCTTGAAAGAGTGTATGCTGCTTTGTATTCTTAACAGAATAAAACCAGTGAGTCTCCTCAGGGTGATCTGAACGGAAATGTGGGGAATTAATGTCTCACCTTGTGCGCTTATTGTGAGCGGTATTCCCTCAGATCAACGTCTACAGAATGTCGTATAGAATTAGGTTCCGGTCTAGCCGTGAATAATGTTAGTCTCTGGTTAAGTGTCTATGTAGTCGGTATCATCTGCAGGTAGGTATTAGCTCCTGTAGGTACAAGCTACAACACCAAAGGTAGGTTATTCTATACTTGAGTTCGTGTGTCTGTAGACACTGTTGTCTCTATCTCCCACTCTTGTATGTACACCGACTCCTTGATGGCTATAGGAGCAGGCAGTGCTGTAGAATATCTATATGAATTACATGCTAGCAGATTCAATTGTACTAAGATATATAGAAAAGAGTGTTTTGAGTGAGATGTTGTCTGTTCAATAGCTATGCGTAGACTGACTGTATAAAAATCTATTACTATTCTTTAAACTAGGAAGAATTGTTGGAGTTATGTTTTCAAGATAATTTAGTTTGATAGAAAGCAGACAACTCCAATATGATAATTTGATATTTATTGTTTGGTTTATTTCTGGTTACATTAAGGGACACTGCCTTGTGAGGAGACTAAAACGTACTTATATACAAGAGAGGCGGTGCCAAAATACAGCCTCGAGATAAAATAATAACACGTGATAACAATAAATGACATCGAGGTTATAAACATCGATCGTTGTATACACATGGTGTAATAGAATAAATGTAATAAGTAGAATCGTTAATGTACTGTTCTTTGTAGTAGATCGTTCGCAGTTTTTCCCGTACAATATGATTGGCTGATGCAAAACAGGCGCATTGCTAACTATACATAATGGCACCAAAACATGGACATATATAATATAATAGACAAGCGGGTGTTTCTCCGCCAGGTTAATCATGATAATGCACAACAATACCATCAGACAAGCTGGCGCTTCTCCACCAGGTTAAACGATAATAATTAATTAATTATATAGTCAAGATGGCTACCGGAACTGTTTACTTGGCTTCTTTAGCTTGATCTTTACGGCGGCGCCTTCCTCGGCTGGTAAGAATGGAGGCTCCTCTGGTTGTTAAGCTTTCAAGGGTAACACATCTGCTTCTTATAGATAAGACAACTCTGGCTCATCTGTCCACACACTTGTCACTTTCACAATTCTATTACAATATTATAAAAAAGCCTTCACGCGACAAACAACATTTTTGCGCGAACAGAACAACATTCTTCGTCCGCAAAAAAAAACGCTTTCTTTGTGCGAAAATCCTTTTACAGTATGTAGATTTTTTCCCCGCAAAAAAGTATTTTATTTGCGCGAAAAAAACAACATGTTTTATTGAGTTTTTTTCGAGCGAAAACAACATTTTTTTTCACGTAAAAAGTGCCAATTTTGCACAAAAATGAATATGACATAAAGGGACTTTTGCATGAAAAAAAACACATTTTCTTGCACGAATACACAATGTTTTCTAAGCGAAAAGACGATATTTGTTGCAAGAAAAAATTCACACAGGACAAAATCTTTTTTTGCACGAAAACCTCTTCATATCATATAAGGATTTTTTTGCGCGAAGAAACTTCTTTTTGCGCGAAAACCCTTTCATGTTATTAAGGAGTGTTCGCCTGATTTCAGTCAGGGTCAATCGGTGCAATCTTAGTTCTTTAAGAACCACTGTTTTTACACAGAAAGCATCCACTTCAACAACAGTGACTGAAGGAACAACATCTACTACAACTACTAGGAGGGTTCTCAGCATTAAGGTAAAAAATAATGATTAATCATTTAGCACTAGTTGAAGAACTCAACTAGTTGTACTTTGAAATAATACACTCCTAAAACCTATCTGACTTATAACTTACGGATGGAACTAGGTCAATAACTTTCTTAACAAGCCTACAAAAGGCTGAGTTCTTTCTTCATTCCTCCTCTTTTCTAGTGGTGTTTACTTTTGTACACTGGCTCCAGTTGCCTCATCAAAAGCTTACCATTTGCTGGATCTGAGCGAATATAATGTTAGTTCCATTGCACTCTGACTCTAGGGTGTTGAGTGAGCTTTGCTATGTTGTAGAGTTTTTGATTGAGTTCTCTGAGGTTTATTGAGGGCCATACAGGCTCAGTGTTACTTCTGGAAAGAGGTAGTCAGATATGGAGAGACTGATTGAGGAATTCTTTAGTTGTGTCAGCAAGTTGGAGCTGGTGGGCAGCACTTGTATTTAGTGGACGGGTAGTCAGACAGCGAAATCCACTGCAACACAAAATACCGAGTCCTAACTCATAACGACTGAACCTAGTATCTGCTTACACAGCAATAACTGGCTAGTCAACCACATGTCTGGTCTGGCTGACTAAATATTTTTATTATTGTTTCAGACCATTCGGTCAATCATTTAAGAAAAGTGGCTATTTTGGAAAGTGAATGCGACTCAAAAATAGTGCCACGCACTTGGCTTCTCTGACAATATACCACAAAACGGTACAGCAAAGCCCATGCCATCTATTACTCAGGTGTAGAGGAACAATGGCTTATGGCCACACAAACTGCATTATTAAATGGCTGAATTATAGCCGATTGAAAAAGTGTGAACTCTGTCACAGCAAGTTCCAGCTAAAAAAGAATGGATATAAAAAACCGGATCAGGTAAACCTCCTTTCTTTGATTGCAGCCGATCAACTGCATTAGTAGTAGAAGCTGTTGTTGACAGCTACTGATGCAGCGTTGCTCATAAACTGTAGAGCTCTAAGTACGAGATTGTGTGTGTCCTCTATTTGATGCCTGCTCATCTTCCGTTAATAAATGTGATAGAATTTAGTTCTGCAAAAAGCTCATAGAATTGTCAGTTTTCATGTATGAGACAACTCAAACAATACTACATTGAAAGGGCCGCAAAAGCATGATTGCAGAGATAGTCTTTATACTCTCCATAGACATAGACAGGCTAAGACTGACGTATTACGGTATTTATTACAGTGGAAGATGATGTCTATGGACTGTGATGAGTTCTTACATATCTCACTATTTCTCTTCTGCCTGTTTCTAATGATAGCTGCAATTACCTAATGGAGGGCAGTATTCCTGGGCTACAGTTCATACTCAGTAGTAAGTAGTATAACTGGATAATATAGTAAAAGTATTGCACAATGTTAAAACACATACTTCATAATGTACATATATAGCGCAATAACAGGTAAATATTGTAATAGATTTGCACAGTGCGGCTATTTCCTCTTCAGCCGGTGATACTATTCCACATACATATTTCTCTTATACTACACGCTAGATGACTACACCCAAGAGTACAGCTGACCTGCTGCTCGCATAGCCAAGCCTAAGGATGGATTCCCGTCACTGGTAAACTAGCGCATTAACACATATGTATATACATTATCATCTAGCATTAATGCGCTAGCCTATTGACTCATGTATTCTTTAGTGCCAGATTATGATTGCTTGCTTACACCTCGCTGGGGGTATTTTTTCTATCCAATTATATACATACATGTATTTTCAACCGTTTAATTTTCCTATAAATACCCTTGCATCCAGCCCGCAGAGCAGACATTGAGTAGTAGTTAGAGTGTGAAGTAACTCTCGTGTAGCAAGCGAACTGTTTTGACCAGTTATATGTTGAGTCTTCACTCGACCCTTGCCGTCAGTTGCTACCGTTCTCGTATTATTTACTTTGTGTCAAACCTTCAGTTTTGTGCGTCAGACTAGACATTGTTTGCTTTTGTTGGTAATAATAAACCATTGTTACCTACAACTCTGTGATATCTGTGAGGCCGGTTGCCTGAACACAGTTGTGCCTGCTATACAGCAGCATCCGGTTGTATCTAGTGCCAGATAAACCACACGGCACCGTACTGCCTTGCAGTGGCACCCTCAGTACAGTGCAGATAAAGCCGGACAGTATAGCCCTCCTTGTAGTGCCAGTAACGGTTCTATCCAGTGACGGAGAAAACCATTACATTGGTGGCAGCAGTGGGATCATTCTTGTTCTCACCCCGGCACTACAAGACGAGATAACTAACGGCCAAACTCACCAATTACTCCTCCCCCTTGCCCTGAGTATTGGTGCTTCCTCCCTTCTTAACAGTGAACGGTAGATCACCCCCCTACCACCCCACGGATACTGTTTCCCCCCTTCCACCAGCATCCTCCTACAGCGTGGAGTGAGTGCGGCCCCATTACACTATATAGAGGAAGAGCAGATGTCACGTCTCACCTCCCAGTATAGTACGGTCAAACCACCCATCCTGCTGAAGAAAGAAGCTCAAAGAAGAGGAGTAGACGTTCCGTTGTACTTCATCCTACAGTAAGATACAGCCAACCTACCTGCCTTGTGGAGTAAGAAGGAGTTCCCGTTTATGGCTGCACATAGAGCTAGAAGTGCAGGGCGGTTGCCAGCCGGCACCCCTGAAGCAGCGGCTTTAGATAGATTAGCGGATACCCTGAGAGGAGTACTCCAACCCCGCGCACATGCGCCGGGTTTCAAACCGCCTAAGTTCAATGGACAGGGTGATGTAGAATACTTCATTGGCCGGTTCCTGGAAGTTGCTGAAGCAAACGGTTGGGATGAGAATGCCTCCCTGCTGCATGTGAGAGAAGCCCTCCAAGAAGATGCGCTAGAGTGCGGCAAGCCTAACCACCTTAGAGCTGTGTTCACCACACTCCGTGTTCGTTTTGGCCTGACACGCTGTGAGGCCGTACAGAACATTGCCCCGTTGAAGAAAGCTCCAAAGACTTCCCTGCAGGAGCACGCCAATGAGGTGGAAAGATTAGTGCACATCGTATATGAAGACTTTCCAGATGTACACGTGGAACGTCTAGTACTGGAGACGTTTGCCACCACCCTGGGCCACACGCATCTGCAATGAAATTTGTTGGCAGTGAACCCCACAAGCCTTGAAGAAGCTGTTCGCGCTGGAGGCAAATTCCTCCAGATAAGAGCATTCTCCGACAACAAGTCACCCAGAGTGGGCACAGTTGAAGAACATGATGACCAAAGGGATGACGAGGAATACCATAAACCTTTCATGACCCATTACAGTCATTCACAGACAGCTGCCGTAGTTACATCGGCTCATAGAAAACTGGACCACTCTTACCCAGTTGCGAGCAGCCACCACCACTATGCCCCTCAGCCGACGCCAGTGTATGAAGATACCATGACACGGTTGCTTCAGACAGTACAGGAAATGGCCACTGAGATGCAACAGTTGAGACAGT
Organism: Cryptosula pallasiana; assembly: GCA_945261195.1. Classification (NCBI taxonomy): domain Eukaryota; kingdom Metazoa; phylum Bryozoa; class Gymnolaemata; order Cheilostomatida; family Cryptosulidae; genus Cryptosula; species Cryptosula pallasiana. The sequence goes on along the minus strand of OX183133.1, from coordinate 21,398,192 downwards.
GGCAACAGACAGTGCATACACCTCCTCCTGGGGTGCAGCCTGCTCCTCAACCTCCTGTTCAGGCTCCTCATACGGTGTACCATCCTCCTCCTGCGGCACCTACCACCACTGTCAGTGAGTGGCCAACTCTTGCAGCAGCCTTGTCGTCACCCCCACAGTGTTGGAGCTGTGGACAGCCTAGACAATATGGTAGATCTTGTCCATCCAAACAACCAGCTGTCGCCACACCCAGAGAGTTTCCGGCGACGGGAATTGAGCATCACCCGCAGTAGCTGCCACACCGGTTACCTGCAATAAGGCGAAAAAGTGGAAAAAGGAAATGAAGAAGCCAGAGTGACGTAACCCTGTGCCTTTACTCTCCTCAGTTAGGGTGCCCCTGCGAAGAGAGCAGAAGCAGGCTGAAACGGGACACGCCAAGCTACCTACTCCTTCTACCGGCCCCCTGAAACTCCAACCTGCCCTCGCTCAGCAAGCAATAGCTACCGCACCGGCTACCTACGATAAAGCGAAAAGGTAAAAGAAAGAACTAGCAAGGATAGAGAAGCACAACCCTGTGTCCCATGCTCCCTCACCCAGGTCCTTTAGGTCACCTTGTAGGAAGAAGGCAACGCCGTCCCTGTCTAATTGGCAGCTGCCTACCTCTAACCGGTATACAGTGTTACCAGAAGATACAGACAGGCCGGCGCCTTATGAAACCTTTGCCGCCATACACTCCTTGCCCGACCTACCCCCGTTGGAGTCTGTGGGTCCCCTGAAGGACCAGTCTGCCCCAGGTCAGGGACACCAGACAGTTACTGCACCAGTCAGTTCGTCACTAGGGCGCCCTAGAAATAGAGCATCGTCTCCCCCTCCCCGAGCTGCGAAGGTTCAACTCACCAGGTTGTCCAACACTGAGGTAGAATGGCCATATCGGGCTAGCTATTTCCTCCCAGGAAAGTTAGAAGGCAAGTCAGTCACCCTCCTTGTCGATACCGTCTGCACAACGAATCTCCTATCCAAGCGCGTCTTTGACCAGTTACCTCAGCCAGTAAGACAGTCAGTGCGGGAGAGTGAGACTCATGGTAGATAGCACCCAGGTTCCCTTCGATGGCACGGTGAAAGCTATCCTCCGTCTCCGTGACGTGAAAACTGAAGCCATATTTATCGCCAGTCACATAACCGAGGATGCTATCTTGGGAACACCCTTCCTCACTAACCATGACTGCCGTTTGAAGTTTGGTGAGTGTGCCATTTTAGTGGCAGGCCAGGAGATGCGCTGCACTAATAAAGATGGGACGCTATTAATGAACAACGTCCAGGTCCTCCGCACCACACGGCTACCCCCGGGCATGGAATCCACCATCCTGTGCAAGGTTACCACACAGAGTTACTTACCCCTTGGGTTAGTAGAGTCCCGACCCGGAGGTCCTCCTATTGCTGTTAGTCTGAACGAACCAGATAGCAAAGGACACGTGCTAGTCAGGTGCATGAACCCGACCGCCCAGCCAGTGGAACTGAAGGCAGGAAGCACGGTAGGCCATTACAGAGGGGTGAGCTCTGAAGAGGTCAAGCAAATCAAAGAGGCAGCCATGCCAGCTTCCTCTCCCCCTGTGCACTCTCCTCACACTCCAGTTCCCCCTCACGCCTCCGAGCTGTATGCAGCCGTTCTCGCACAATGCCAGCACAAACATGAGGCACAGCAGGTAGCTGGGTTGTTACGCCAGTACGCTGCAGTGTTTTGTTCTGGAGAGCATGATGTTGGCCAAACCACCCTGGTCACTCACAGCATTCCCCTCCTCCCTGGTACCTGGCCTATCCGCCAACCCCCTCATCGGTGAGGACCGGAAAAAGAAGCGGAGGCAGAGAGACTGGTGGAACAGTTGTTAGAGCATGGCCTCATAGAACCGGCCTCTGGAGCACGGAGCTCCCCCGTGGTTCTGGTGAGGAAGAAGGACGGAGCTTGGAGATTCTGCATCGATTACAGGTGTTTGAACGCAGTCACCCATCAGGATGCGTACCCCCTCCCCCTCATCGATGAGAATTTAGATGCCTTGCCGGGAAGCAGGTTCTTTAGTACGCTGGACATAATCAGTGGATACTGGCAGGTTCCCCTGGATGAAGAGGCCAGTGAACGCTCCGCGTTTACCACCCGAACGGGCCTGTGGAAGTGGAAGGTCCTCCTTTTCGGCCTCACTTCAGCTCCGGCCACCTTCCAGCGCCTGATGGAGAGGGTGTTACAAGGTCTCCACTGGAAAACCCTCCTGCTTTACCTTGACGACATCATTGTCATTGCCCTCGGACTTCTCCACTCACATCCAGCGCCTGGCTGAAGTTTTTCAGCAATTACAGCAGGACGGCTTGAAGCTCAAATCCAGCAAGTGTGAGTTGTTCAAATCAGAAGTCCGGTACTTGGGACACATTGTGAGCAGTGCGGGGGTGGCCACAGACCCAGAGAAAGTTTCCGCCATAGAGCACTGGCAGACGCCCACAGAGTTGAAAGGTCTGCAGACCTTTTTAGGTACCGTGGGGTACTACCGGCAATACATCTCGGACTTTGCCACGGTGGCACGGCCCCTTACCCAGCTCACTAGTAAGCACGCTCCCTGGGAAGGGTCCACCACCCAAGAGACCACTTTTCGGCAGCTGAAAATGGCTATGATCCATGCCCCTGTCCTAGGCTACCCTGACCCGAAGTTGCAGTATACCTTAGACACCGATGCAAGCAATACCAGAATAGATGCTGTACTGTCACAGGGAAAGGAAGGTAGTGAGCGAGTGATTACTTAATACAGCAAGATGCTCGGCCCACAGGAGCGCAACTACTGTGTGACACGGAGAGAGCGATTGGCAGTAGTGAAGGCCGTCAAGCACTTTCGTCCCTAACTCTATGGCCAGCACTTTCATCTTTGGACAGATCATGCCTCCCTGCTGTGGCTGTGTCGCCGCCGGGAACCCACTAATCAGGTGGCCAGGTGGCTCAAGTCGCTCTCCAAGTTCAAATACACCACTGAACATAGAAGCGGCCTCCGAACGGCAATGCAGACGGGTTGAGTCGCAGGTGCCCCTCAGAGTGTAGGCAGTGTGGACTCATTCAAGAAAGAGATGGCGGGCCCTCTAAGACAGAGGTCTAACGAGAATTGAGCACTGCCTCTCAGTCTCAACTCTCCCCTATTGCTGCACCGACTCGGTATAAGTCCCCGTCCCCCTCCCTTTGCCCAGGCACCCTCTCTGCCTCTCAGGCTACCCCCCATGCAGTTCACCCCATCCAGCCGGATGTCGTCCTTGTCCAGGCTCAAAGTGAAGGTAATCACACTGTGGCTGTCATCTACCCGGCAGTGTCTGCACAGCGCCCTCTCACTAAAGAGCAGTTGGAGCTTGGCAGCCGGGAGCTGAAACGGTTGAACAACTGTATTGGGGCTATGAGACTCCGGGCAGATGGTGTGTTGGAGCTACAGGTATCTCCTAACCTCCGCTCTTGTTGGTGTGCGGTCTGTCTGGCAGGTTTACGTGGCAACACGGTTTGGCATACCCATTCTCTTGCACACCAGGGAGTGACCAGGACCTTGAAACGCCTCCAGCTCACTTGGCACAAGCCAGGTATGTCATCTGACATACGCCGTATAGTCAGAAGCTGTGAGGATTGTCAAAGGGCCAAAAGTGGTGGCACCAAGCCTAACCCCGGTCGCCAGCGCATGTACGCTGGCCGCCCCTGGCAGAAGTTAGCTGTAAACTTGGTGGGCCCCTTTCCTGAGACGGAGCATGGCAACGCCTGGATTCTAGTGCTAACAGATCACTTCACCAGGTGGCATGACGCCCTGGCCCTCCCAAATGCCACAGCCCCGGTAGTGGCTAGTGCTTTGAATGAACAGGTTTTCTGTTACCTGGGCATACCTGAACAGATGCACACTGACCAGATAGCCCAATTTGAGTCTCACTTGATGCAGGAGCTGTGCACTCTGTGGGGCATCAAAAAGACCCGCACTACCCCGTACCACTCTGAGGCCCACGGAGTTGTTGAGAGAAACAACCGGGTGCTAGGTGACTCTCTGCGGTCTTTGCGCTTGAAGAGGAGTCTTGGTGACTGGGACCTGCTGCTTCCCCAACTAAGCAGAGCATTCAGAGCTACACCCCACTCCACCACAGGAGAGACAGCCAATTACATGATGCTGGGCAGAGAGATGAGATTACCTGACCAAGTCTCTTACCACCCCCGTTTAATCGATTGCTCGCCCTTGCATGAGTACGCTCAAGACCTCAAGTTGAGACTAGAGGAGGTCCACGAAACCCTGAGGGAAGAGCAAATGGAGATCAGGGCAGAGGAAGGAGAAGAGCCCGGCTTATACGCAGTTGGAGACCGAGTATGGTTGGAAAACGGTCGTAGACGCCGTGGCGAGAACCCCAAGCTACAGGCCAAGTTCCTGGGGCCCTTCGAGATAGAGGAGGCATACGACAACCATACATATCTTATCAGCAGACATGGTCGGCAGTCTGTACAAAATGAGTGTCGTCTCAAGCTTTATCACCCAAGTGTGGATCCTCGGGGACGAGCACCGGCCACCATCGAGCCAAGAAGGCGTCCCAACATGCGTGGAGCCCGCACAAGTAGGACACCAGCAGCCTCCCCGTTTGATCCAATGCTGCAAGAAATAGAATTATCTCTTTTACCTAGAAGGAGAGAGTCCAGTTTGGAGCGGCCAGAGGAACCACTAACTACCCCCCTCCCAACCAGTCGCAGCGAACTGGATACGGATCTACCAGGTGGCGAAGCAAGGGATGGCCGAGATGTACATGAAGTGCCTCCACTAGCTGCTGCGGCAGCCCCCAACCCCATCCAGAGCAGGAGCCAGTCAGCTAACCTACCAATACAGAGACCGCGCTGGAATGTTGGCCCGCCTGCACGATACGGCCAGCCCTTGTACCACTCAGTTACCGCTGCCCGAGATGGGTTGTTTCCAGGACATCCAGCAGACTGAACGGGGCTGCCTGTTCTAGACATGGCATTCCTCCCTTCTTCCCCGTGACGCCACACTGATGTGTGCCACACCGTTTTGGTGTTTCAGTTGAATCTCAACCCCCTTTTCCAGTTGCTTCCCCCACTGCCGGTTGGCAGGTTTTAACAATATTTTACTCTTCGCACATGGTCTTGTGCCCGGGACATGCTCCGTATGTACCCACTGGACTACAGGTTTTGTAGCTGACAGTCTCTTCGACGCTCTCCGGTCTGTACTCATACCCTCTCTTTGCACATGGTCTTGTGCCCGGGACATACTTCGTATGTACCCTCTGGACTACAGGTTTTGTAGTTCACGGTCTCTTCGAGACTCTCCTGTATATACTCATCCATATATACTCTTCGCACATGGTCTTGCGCCCGGGACATACTTCATATGTACTCGCTGGACTACAGGTTTTGTAGTTACTACACCCAAGAGTACAGCTGACCTGCCGCTCACATAGCCAAGCCTAAGGATAGATTCCCGCCACTGGTAAACTGGCGCATTAACACATATCTATATATATTATCATCTAGCATTAATGCGCTAGCCTATTGAGTCATGTATTCTTTAGTGCCAGATTATGATTGCTTTTTTACACCTCGTTGGGGGTATTCTTTCTACCCAATTATATACATGTATTTTCAACCGTTTAATTTTCCTATAAATACCCTTGCATCCAGCCCGCAGAGCAGACATTGAGTAGTAGTTAGAGTGTGAAGTAACTCTCGTGTAGCAAGCGAACTGTTTTGACCAGTTATATGTTGAGTCTTCACTCGACCCTTGCCGTCAGTTGCTACCGTTCTCGTATTATTTACTTTGTGTCAAACCTTCAGTTTTGTGCGTCAGACTAAACATTGTTTGCTTTTGTTGGTAATAATAAACCATTGTTACCTACAACTCTGTGATATCTGTGAGGCCGGTTGCCTGAACACAGTTGTGCCTGCTATACAGCAGCATCCAGTTGTACCTAGTGCACCCTTAGGCACCCTTAGTACAGTGCAGATAAAGCCGGACAGTATAGCCCTCCTTGTAGTGCCAGTAACGGTTCTATCCAGAGTGATGGAGAAAACCATTACAATATGTCCCAATAATTCATTAATAGTTGCAAACAATAGTAAATAACAATGTTTAGAATTCTGGTTGGCAAGTTTCAATAACAATGGAAACTGACATTGAATATCGTATCACATCATATTGTCTCTAAGCTTGTGTAAATGCACTAAAACTAGTACAATAAAAACAAAGGGCTCCATGACGGCCACCCTTAATACCTAAAATGTCTGTTACTAGTTTTTTGAGGAAGAATCGATGAGATTGCTCGAGTACATAACCTCTGGACCTCTCAACCTGCTTTGTCTTGTACTTGCTGTACTGGAGACAAAGCTAGTGATTGCACCTATCATAGCGAGATGGCAACTCCTAAACCAAGAGATTATTATACTACCATATAGCACTAAGGATGGACCTCAGGCTACCTCCAATGATGCAGGCAATGTACGTTATCATTTACTAAGGAATCGAGATTGAATGTAACATGAATGGTTTTATTAGAGAGATTTTCTTTTATCATCGTCTGCTTCTAATAATTCTATTTCCTACACTATTTTTTATGACTTTAAAAAATATTTTAACTTATGGAAACAAATTTTTCATCAGCTGCATGAATGAAGTTATCTCCACTTGAACCTAATATTAAAAGCAAACAAAACTAAAAGTTTTGATACACCTCACACCACATTTAATACCAAGTGACAATCTTAGCTATCAAAGCAGGAAACACTGACACATACTTGTGTGTGAATGCAGTGAATGAGTATTTTTTTGGTATTATTTATGGAAATCTAAAAAGTTACATGTGTGATCAATTTTGAAAATCTAAACCTTATTAGACATATATAAATCAAGTCAAAGAGAAATGTGTAGACTACAAGTGTATATCCACTGCAAGAGTTACATAAGCGTTACATATGATCAGGTGGCAACCTGCTTCTCCACACATCTCACAGCATCCTTAAGCTTTCCAACGAGATCTTGTAGCTGTTCCAAAGAGCAAGTAAAACTGACTACTTTAATATCTTGTTCACCAGGCCCCTGTAAATTACAGTCAAGTATATGACTAATTACAATACATAACTAACTATAATATATAACTAACTATAGTATATAACTAACTATAGTATATAACTAACTATAGTATATAACTAACTATAATGTATAACTAACTATAGTATATAACTAACTATAATATATAACTAACTATAGTATATAACTAACTATAATATATAACTAACTACAGTATATAACTAACTACAGTATATAACTAACTATAGTATATAACTAACTATAGTATATAACTAACTATAATATATAACTAACTATAATATATAACTAACTATAATATATAACTAACTATAATATATAACTAACTATAGTATATAACTAACTATAGTATATAACTAACTATAATATATAACTAACTATAATATATAACTAACTATAGTATATAACTAACTATAATATATAACTAACTATAATATATAACTAACTATAATATATAACTAACTATAATGTATAACTAACTATAATGTATAACTAACTATAATGTATAACTAACTATAATGTATAACTAACTATAATATATAACTAACTATAGTATATAACTAACTATAGTATATAACTAACTATAGTATATAACTAACTATAATATACAACTAACTATAATATATAACTAACTATAATATATAACTAACTATAATATATAACTAACTATAATATATAACTAACTATAATATATAACTAACTATAATATATAACTAACTACAGTATATAACTAACTACAGTATATAACTAACTATAGTATATAACTAACTATAGTATATAACTAACTACAGTATATAACTAACTACAGTATATAACTAACTATAGTATAAAACTAACTATAGTATATAACTAACTATAATATATAACTAACTATAATATATAACTAACTATAATATATAACTAACTATAATATATAACTAACTATAATATATAACTAACTACAATATATAACTAACTACAGTATATAACTAACTACAGTATATAACTAACTATAGTATATAACTAACTATAATATATAACTAACTATAATGTATAACTAACTATAATGTATAACTAACTATAATGTATAACTAACTATAATGTATAACTAACTATAATGTATAACTAACTATAGTATATAACTAACTATAATATATAACTAACTATAGTATATAACTAACTATAATATATAACTAACTATAATATATAACTAACTATAATATATAACTAACTATAGTATAAAACTAACTATAGTATATAACTAACTATAATGTATAACTAACTATAATATATAACTAACTATAATGTATAACTAACTATAATGTATAACTAACTATAATGTATAACTAACTATAATATATAACTAACTATAATATATAACTAACTATAGTATATAACTAACTATAGTATATAACTAACTATAATATATAACTAACTATAATATATAACTAACTATAATATATAACTAACTATAGTATATAACTAACTACAGTATATAACTAACTATAATATATAACTAACTATAGTATATAACTAACTACAGTATATAACTAACTATAGTATAAAACTAACCATAGTATATAACTAACTATAATATATAACTAACTACAGTATATAACTAACTACAGTATATAACTAACTATAGTATAAAACTAACTATAGTATATAACTAACTATAATATATAACTAACTATAATATATAACTAACTATAATATATAACTAACTATAATATATAACTAACTATAATATATAACTAACTATAATATATAACTAACTACAGTATATAACTAACTACAGTATATAACTAACTATAGTATATAACTAACTATAATATATAACTAACTATAATGTATAACTAACTATAATGTATAACTAACTATAATGTATAACTAACTATAATATATAACTAACTATAATATATAACTAACTATAGTATATAACTAACTATAATATATAACTAACTATAGTATATAACTAACTATAATATATAACTAACTATAATATATAACTAACTATAATATATAACTAACTATAGTATAAAACTAACTATAGTATACAACTAACTATAATATATAACTAACTATAATATATAACTAACTATAATATATAACTAACTATAATATATAACTAACTATAGTATATAACTAACTATAGTATATAACTAACTATAGTATATAACTAACTATAGTATATAACTAACTATAATATATAACTAACTATAATATATAACTAATTATAATATATAACTAACTATAATATATAACTAACTATAATATATAACTAACTATAGTATAAAACTAACTATAGTATATAACTAACTATAATATATAACTAACTATAATATATAACTAACTATAATATATAACTAACTATAATATATAACTAACTATAGTATATAACTAACTATAGCATACAACTAACTATAATATATAACTAACTATAGTATATAACTAACTATAGTATATAACTAACTATAGTATATAACTAACTATAATATATAACTAACTATAATATATAACTAACTATAGTATATAACTAACTATAATATATAACTAACTATAGTATATAACTAACTATAATATATAACTAACTATAGTATATAACTAACTATAATATATAACTAACTATAATATATAACTAACTATAATATATAACTAACTATAGTATATAACTAACTATAATATATAACTAACTATAGTATATAACTAACTATAGTATATAACTAACTATAGTATATAACTAACTATAGTATATAACTAACTATAATATATAACTAACTATAGTATATAACTAACTATAGTATATAACTAACTATAATATATAACTAACTATAATATATAACTAACTATAGTATATAACTAACTATAATATATAACTAACTATAGTATATAACTAACTATAGTATATAACTAACTATAGTATATAACTAACTATAGTATATAACTAACTATAGTATATAACTAACTATAATATATAACTAACTATAATATATAACTAACTATAGTATATAACTAACTATAATATATAACTAACTATAGTATATAACTAACTATAATATATAACTAACTATAGTATATAACTAACTATAATATATAACTAACTATAGTATATAACTAACTATAGTATATAACTAACTATAGTATATAACTAACTATAGTATATAACTAACTATAGTATATAACTAACTATAGTATATAACTAACTATAGTATATAACTAACTATAGTATATAACTAACTATAGTATATAACTAACTATAGTATATAACTAACTATAGTATATAACTAACTATAGTATATAACTAACTATAATATATAATTAACTATAATATATAACTAACTATAGTATATAACTAACTATAATATATAACTAACTACAGTATATAACTAACTATAGTATATAACTAACTATAGTATATAACTAACTATAGTATATAACTAACTATAGTATATAACTAACTATAGTATATAACTAACTATAGTATATAACTAACTATAGTATATAACTAACTATAATATATAACTAACTATAGTATATAACTAACTATAGTATATAACTAACTATAATATATAACTAACTATAGTATATAACTAACTATAATATATAACTAACTATAGTATATAACTAACTATAGTATAAAACTAACTATAGTATATAACTAACTATAATATATAACTAACCTGAGTATGCAGGTTCACCAAGTAGGACAATTGGTTGACTTTATCACTTTGGCTACTCTACAAAACATTCACAACATCAGATGTGTTACATAACATCCAATGAGCTCTACACCCACAACATCAGCTGTGTTACATAACATCCAATGAGCTCTACACCCACAACATCAGCTGTGTTACATAACATCCAATGAGCTCTGCACCCACAACATCAGCTGTGTTACATAACATCCAACGAGCTCCACATTCACAACATCTGTACAAAGATCTAAATGAATACGCTAGAATTATTAACCATGAACAACCATTTTGTCGACTGAGCCAGTTGAATAAAATAAGTGAAGTGAGAAAAGTAACAAATGGAACACTAGATGAGGAATGTGAACAATAGACTCACTACAAACCTTTATGTTATAGTCTAGTCTCCAGTTGACATCTACTATCTTAGCTCTACCGAGCGATGATATGCTACAGCATAATGCTTATATGTTAACATTAATATATTATATCAATGTTGTTTGTAAGCTCTCACTAATTCAGCTCACCAGAGAACGACGATGCTTGATAAAAGAGTGTGCAAGGAATGTTACTCCTGTTCAGATGCATGAGAACTGAATGCAACAAATATAGTAGAGCGGAGTAACTGTCAGCAGCCATATCACACCAGATTAGTGTCAAGGTCAAGGCTGTATGCAAGATCTATTCATCGGATGGAAGGCCGATCTCAAACAAACAATAAATAACTATAACTTGTAAGGTGATTTTGGATTGATAAATTTTAATGTGAAAAGGGGTCAAGGACGTACCTGGACAATGTTGCGCGAATGGACTCTCTGTGAGATTGATACGATTGCACAAACAGTTGTACTCTGCGAGCACTAAAACCATTTTCCTCCAAACTAGCTCTACAACGAGTGGAAAAGTCTACACTTTGGGAAATAATTGCAAGCAAAGTATTTGAGCAGACTCATATCTAACGAAACTCAATGGCTTATATCACATAATGTGTTTGATAGAACAAAACATGGCAGTGAAGGAGCAAGTGTCTGTGAAATGATAAACTATGATGTAAATAGACCTACCTCATTTCATCTGCGCTAACATCCAACCTTGTGCAGTCAGTAATAAAACCCGACAATGCAAAGGCACCTTTCTTTTCTACCGGAAGTACAAGAGTTTTAGCATGTTGCTCTACAAATAAAATTGTGCTTTTCAGTTTAATCAATGTAAATAAAGTAATGCAATAAATACGTATCATGCCACATAACTCAATGGTCTAATATTCTGTATTTTGTGGGAGTTGAAAATGAAAGCCATGCTATTTTTTCTAGAATAAACTACTGGCATTGCATGTTCAGCAAAAATGTACACATTAGAATAGAACTAAGTGACATTACTTCATGCCATGAATATAACATTAGAAGTTACAGTAGAACTAACTGATAATACTTAGAACTAATCGTAAAGAGTTTAACTGCTGGACTCAGCCAGAAAAGCAATAATCTCATTAACCGTCCGCTGTTATTCCATTTCATTTAAAAACACGGCATCAAAGCGCCCACACTGTTCATGCCTATCAACATACATGCTATTATATACAAATGTACTTTTTTACACCAGAAGAAAACTGAAATTACTCAGTAAGCAAAACTAAAGACAAGTTTTTTGCATTTTCTCTAACTTCAATCATGCAGGTCTAATCTAATCTTCTATGTACCAATACATGGAGAGTTTTCAAAATTACCTGATGAGCCATGGCTTATTGTTAGCTTTGGGCAGTGTTTGATATTACTTATCACAAGATAAATTTTGTATGCTACTGTATTCCTCGACAATTGTAACCATGTGCCCGCTAATGTCCTTTCTTACATAATACATGTGAACAAAACATGCATGATATTTTCATTAAGCAAAACCAGAGCTTGAAAAACAGTGTTTTGATTATTGATTTCAATTTTGAAAGAGGCTAAATTTCAATTTGTTAAAATGATCTAAGAGAAGTAAGCAACTTTAAAAGTTTTGATGCTCGTCAGAAATTGTTCAAGAAAATATCAGCGGGTAGAGACATTCACTACGTCTGCAAACCTAATAAATTTGAATTTTAGTCTTTCGACTGGCTTGATGAGCTACTATTCATTATTTAAAAAAAAAAACCAATGAAAGACACTAAAAGTGCTATAGTAACCTCAAAATAATCGAGGAGGGGGAGGAGGGTCAAAAGAACACTGCTACCACTTGGGATGTAAAACTAGTCGATACAAAAACTTTTGTAATGCTATTAAGAGACAAGTTATGAATGTAAATATATAATAAACAGTTTGGGGTAAACTTGGCGAGATTCACCCCCTCCCTTGAAAACAATAAATAATGGAAATGACAAGCAAGTCATCAACCGTACTCAGTTAATAACACCCACACATACCACCCACCATCCACTCAGTTCTTCCATTAGACATGTAGTAAGCAGCACTGTGAAAATGTGTTTTCTTCACACAAACTGACAAGTTGAAAATTGCTTTACTTTCAAGAGCGTTCACATCACTGTTAGTTTTCAAATATTGGAATAGCGATATGCGATTAACACTAAATGATTTGCTGCGTTTGTCATGTCTAGGTGATTCTAACAAATTTTATCAATTTGAAGGCAGCGCTCATCGATTTTAAAGCTATGGGGCAATGTGAACCTTTGCAGTTGTTCACAACACATCACCTCACCATGAACTTTTCTACTAATCATAGATTTTTTAACAATGCATATGAGTTAATCTTCAAATCATTGTTAGTAGTTACACTGCACCACAGATGTGCATCAAAATAAATACAAGCTAGATTACAGCTACATTTTCTAGTTTAACAACCAGATTATAGAAACAATTAAAATTGCTTTATGCACGTCAGTTAAAAAAGTACTTATATTTCGATGTGGAACGATGTATGTTGGTGAAACTGGTGTGAAGGTTACTGAAGCAGGAAGTGGAAATTGATAGAAAGTAATAAAATGGCATAGCTATGACACTTTGGCATACAGAGATGGTGCTCACATTACCCAACTGTCCATATTCATCCACCCTCCTCTACATCGTAAATAATATTACAGTAGAAAACAAATAAATCACCCTGACCATCATCATCATCGGCCGATCGTCAATCAAATCTATCACTCAACAAAATAAGCTTACTACTACTGCTACACGGGCGGCTGGGGATTTCAGGTTTTTAAATCGGAGCAGACAATCCCAACAAGCATACATGATCAATAATTATATATACTAATAAGTATTAGTATATATAATTATTGATCATGTATGCTTGTTGGGATTGTCTGCTCCGATTTAAAAACCGGAAATCCCCAGCCGCCCGTGTACTGCTACTACTTGCTACGGTTAATAATAATAACAACTACTAAAAACATGATAATAATAATTAATAAATTTATACTACTACAGCAGCACCAGACAATGTACATATCTGTATATTATTATTATTTATGTAATTAAATCTTAATTAACTTAATTAATAACCATTTCCATTATTATTATTATTTATATAAATAATAATAATGTAATGATAATTAATAAATAATAACACAGTAGTAGTAGTAGTGGTAGTGGTAGTGGTAGTGGTAGTGGTAGTGGTAGTGGTAGTGGTAGTGGTAGTGGTTGTAGTGTAGTGTAGTGTAGTGTAGTAATAATTTATAATTTAAGTAAGTTAATTTAACATCAATTAACAAGTTGCAAGAAATAATATTACATAAATAAATAATTATTATTATTGTAATAATAATAAAAAATAATTAAAATAATATCATTTAATTTATTAAAGAATCCAATAATAATTATAATAATAATAAATAATAATATAATTATAATACTATAAATAAATATAAAGTAAGAAATATAATAATAGTCTAGGGGTGGGGACCTTTTTCTTCACTTCAGCATCCTTTCTTTGAACAATAGCAAAGCAATAATTTAGGAGCCTGTTGTAAGTGCTTTCATCCACCAATGCCTCATTCCCAACAGCAAGCAACCCTGAATGATTCTCTTTTCCTACTTCAACAGTTTCCACTGGAATGATGACAGATGTCCACCGAATAAAAACCAAAATGGTATATAATTAAATGAGAAATTGAATGAAGGGGGGGGGGGGGGTCATAGCAAAGGAAGTCAACCTTGACATAGCTATAGATAAATTCAAGCCCATAAAGTTAAAAGAATTGTTTTCACAGACGTTAGCGATTTGTTTCTCTCGGTACTAACAAGTAAGCATCGTTGACTGGTTCCAGTTTTATAGATTGAAAAACGTAGCTCTATGATAAAAAAACGGATGCAGGTAAAGAGCTACTAAAATTGGAAATTTCCAAATTCCGGACAGTTTCAGTTGGAGACCGCAATTGCAAAGAAGGTTGCTTGGGGAAGCATAAAAATGCAAATATATTTCTTTTTATGTCTTGGTTTTAATGCATATCAACACGTTTCTCTTCCACACACTACCATGCACATAAAATGTTGCGCGCGCCTAGTTGCCTACATAGACCATAACTGAATGTCTTCACCTAGGCTACTTCCACAGGCCTGTGGCTACTTCAATCAATGAATGTTCAAGTTGTCGAACCACGGGCCCAGGGGCAATTCACATTGAAATGTGCAAAGAAGAAAATGAGCTGAGAACGAATTGTGCAAATAATAAAATGTGCAAAGTATTGAGTGACTGGCCATTGTGAACTGATGTTAAGTATTTTGGCTGATTTACTTGGATTTACTTGAATAAACTTTTCGTGAGTAACATTTTATTACAACTCGTGAAAAAACAGAACAGGAAGTACAGAAAGTAATATAGCGACTCCAGTTAACCTTATTCTTTATTTTGAGTATTGTCACGTGATTGTCATGTGATTATATTTGGCGATAGTTTTGGCGACAGGATCGCAATCGCATGATTGTCTCTCAACACGCCCCCTCAAGCATGTGATTCGATGGCGAGCAACTTCAGTGCGGTCTGATGATTAACTCTAGCCAAGCTCTTAGTCATGACATCTGCTGGGTTCTCCACTCCGCTGATGTGTCGATACATTATAGTAGGCTGCTCTCTGACGAAGTGAAATCTGATGTCGATGTGCTTGCTCCTCTGATGCGAGTATGGCTGGCCTTTTGTGAGGGCAATGGCTCCGAGGTTGTCAGTGAACAGTGTGTTGGTGCTGCCTTGTGTCAACCCGAATGTCTTGCACAAGGTCTGCAAGAATAGCATCTCCTTTGTAGCCTCTGCTAGCGCCATGTATTCTGCCTCACAGGATGATAAGGCCACTGTGGGTTGTCGTCTGCTGTTCCAACTTATAGGGCCTCCACCTAGTTGAATATGTACCCTGTTGTTGATCTTCTTGTGGAGGTTTCTCCACCCCAATCTGCGTCCACGTAGCCAACTAGCTCTTGTTGGTTGGGGATGAATCTCAGGCTGAATCCTTTGGTACCCTTGAGGTATCGTAATAGCCGTTTTACTGCAGCAATATGAGCAGGTCCAGGCTTCTCTAGATGTTGGGAAAGTTTTCCAATGATCCATGCTATGTCTGGACGTGTGGCGGTCATTAGGTATATCAGAGAACCTATAACCTGTCTGTAAGGATAGTCCTTCACAAGCTCATATTCTTCATCTGTCATCTCTTGCAGTTGTAGGTTCTTTTCAGCTGGAGTGTTCACAGGGTTGCAGTTGACCATGTTGAAAGTGTTCAGCGATGTATCTATGTAGCGTTCCTGTGACATGGTGTACTGGTTTCCCTGTCTCTTGAAGTCTATCCCAAGGAACCAGCTTAGTTCTCCTCTGTCGTCCATGTTGAACCTTTGTTGCAATATGGATTTGGTTTGGGCAATTCTGTTGTCGTCTTGGCAGCAGAGAAGGATGTCATCAACCCAGAAAAGGATGATGATACTGGCTGCTTTGTCTGTAGTGTCCTCTTTGGAGTATAGACAAGGGTCTCCGGAGCCAGATTCGAAGCCTTGTTCCGTGAGGAAACTTGTCAGGGTTTGGTGCCAATTGCGCCCACTTTGTTTGAGTCCGTATATAGACTTGTTGAGGTGACATGAAAGGTACCCTTCATTGCTGGTTTTCTCATATCCCTCAGGTTGTTGTAGGTAAATTTCTTTATCAATCGGTGCTTTGAGGTACGCCCCCTTGACATCTAGCTGGTGTATCTTCATGTTTTCATTTGCTGCTTTCTGTAACAGCAATCTGATCGATGTGAATCTGGTGGTTGGACTGTATGTTTCGTCATAATCCACTCCCTGTATCTGTGAGTACCCTTTTGCTACGTATCTAGCTTTATGTTGGACTTCGCCAGGGGTTTTTCCCTGTTTGAGGCTATACACCCATCTGCTCTTGGTCTCTGTCCTGTCTTTTGGTAGTATCTGTATGGACCAGGTGTTTGAATCACATAGGGTGTTCATCTCCTTATCCATAGCCTTCTTCCAGGCTTCTCCATCATCTGAGTTTACAGCTTCCTGATAGGTTTGTGGTACATTTGCCATCAGTGCACAGGCATAGGTTGTGTCGTCCAAGTGGTAGTCTTGTAGATAGCTGGGGCATTTCCGTCTACGTTCAGATCTTCGCATATCTGATTGTGCAGCGGCATTTAGTGGGTTATTTTCAGGATCTGGTGCAGGTTCTTGTGGCGTGACATTCATTGTGTCACTTCTGCTGTTTTGTGCGAGTTCTTGTGGTATGACGTCTATTGCGCCATTTCCGCGTTTTTGTGCAGGTTCTTGTGGCGTGACATTCATTGTGTCACTTCTGCTGTTTTGTGCGGGTTCTTGTGGTATGACGTCTATTGCGCCATTTCCGCGTTTTTGTGCAGGTTCTTGTGGCGTGACATTCATTGTGTCACTTCTGCTATTTTGTGGTATGACGTTCCTAGATGTGACAACCTTCCTGTTGGAGGTAAGTATGAGGTAGCTCTGGGATTGAGTGTTGATGCCGAGGTATGTGCCGTTCTGTCCACGATCACTGAGTTTAGACTTGTTTCTCTCCAAGTAGAATGTGCACTGTGACCCAAAGTTGTGGATCTTCCTCATGTCAGGCTGGGTGCCCGTGAATAACTCAAAAGCCGTCTTTCCAGTCCGTCTCTGATAGCTTCGGTTTCTCAAGTATGTAGCGTGGTTGACTGCGAAACTCCAGAAGGTCTTGGGAAGATCTGAGTCTTTGATGAGGCATCGTGACATGTCCATTATCGTGCGCCAGGTCCTCTCTGACTTGCCGTTTTGGTAGGATGAGTAGGGAGCCGTGGTAGTGTGCTTGATTCCCCGCTCTCGTAGTTCAGTCTCGAATTGTTGTCCGAGGTACTCCATGCCATTGTCGGTGTGAATCTCCTTCACTGTTCCTATAGGTGCTACGTCTGCGATGAATTGTTTCAGTGCGGTAACGGCATCGCTCTTGTGACGAATGTTGTAGGTGAACAGCATACTGGAGAATTCATCTATGAAGTTAATGATGTAGTTTTGTCCATCTCTAGCTGTTGGTGTGATAGGCCTACATAGGTCCGAGTGCACACGTTGCAGTGGTTGTGTAGCTAATACAGGTTTGTCGTCTTGTTTGTGAGGTTGCTTTGTAATTTTGCTCTCATCACATGTTGTGCATGTTGCTTCATGTGTCGTTCCCAGTATGGTCATACCTGTTGTCACCTTCTCAAGCTGAATTATGTCGGTGTTGTTCATATGTCCTAGAGTTCTGTGCCAATCAGGTAGTGATTTTATGATGTTTGCCGTATCACCTGTGTCTGTTGTTTTAAGGAAGTATAATCTGCCTTTGGTGGTGATTGGGAACGTTGTTTTGTTAGCTGTCAGCGTATTTTGCTCCTTTGAGAAGTTTACTTTTGCTCCCTTCTGTGTGGCAGCGTGAACTGAAAACAGGTTTGTTGGGATGGTTGGTGCCAGTAAGGCGTCCTCAAGATGGATCTGTCGTTTGATGTTGTCATCGTCGAGGATGGTAATCTTTGCCGTGCCTTTTGCCACTGCCAGTTGGTTTGACTTGTGACCATCGGCTAGCTCAATGTAGTGAGTCTCAGGGTTGAAAGTGTCGTTAAAGCTAACAAAGCAGTTCTTATTGTGGATAAGATGGCTTGTTGCTCCACAGTCCACCATAAGTGAGTGGTTGCCCTGGTTGTTGTCTTGCGTGGCTGTGCTGTAATGGTCTGAAGTTACATTAGCAGTGAATGCGAATGTGGCGTTTGCAGCTGTGGTTTCCGTTTTATTCTCCTTCTTCTTTGTCAGGCACACTGATTCTATATGTCCCCTTTTCTTGCAATAGGTGCAAGAAAGTTTGGGTTTTGAGAAGCATTTGTTTGTGGGGTGATTGGTTTTACCACAGGCCATACATTGTTGGTGTTGGCCACGTCTGTTTTGTGGTCTGAAGTTTTCACTCCCCCTAGATGCCATGGCTGTGGATTGAGAGCAGCGTGCTGACTCGGTAAGGTCGAAGTTGGTCAGAGCTGCTTTGAACTCTGACAGGGTCTGGGCTTTGTCTAGTTGGGTATGGGCTACGACAAAGGGTTGATAGGATGTCGGTAGGCCTTTCATGATCATCGCTATCACTAAATTGTCGCTGATATTTTCTCCTGCAGACTTTAGGCCTGCTGAATAGTTTTCAGCGCGAATAAGGTAATCTGTGACATCTTCTGTCTCAATCATCTTGATAGTTGTAAGCTGTTCGTAGAGGGTTAGCACTCTAGGTTTCTGTGTGCTGGCATAGTGATCCTTCAGGATTTTGAATGCTTGCCTCCCATCATCTTTGGCATCTCTCATCACAAGCTGGAGAGACTTTTCATCCAAAACTTGTACCAGTTCAGCATAGGCTCGTTTGTTCTTCTGGTCGAAGTTATCAGCATTCTCCTTACCTTCTACTTTGGGCAAAATGGCTGTGTGTACGCCTTCATCTTGTGTATACAAGTATGATGTGAATCTTGTTTCCCAAATTGAGAAGTTGTTGGCATCGCCGTCAAAGAGAAGTCTGTTCTTGAAGCCGCTGGGCCCATAACCTATTGAGTGACTGGCCATTGTGAACTGATGTTAAGTATTTTGGCTGGTTTACTTGGATTTATTTGAATAAACTTTTCGTGAGTAACATTTTATTACAACTCGTGAAAAAACAGAACAGGAAGTACAGAAAGTAATATAGCGACTCCAGTTAACAATATTCTATATTTTGAGTATTGTCACGTGATTGTCATGTGATTATATTTGGCGATAGTTTTGGCGACAGAATCGCAATCGCATGATTGTCTCTCAACACAAAGAACAAAATTAGCCAATGAAGTCCTTTCAAAATATCAGGGCTGGTTGAAGGGGTTGCTCCATTTCATAATAAGTACAATTATTAATGTAATCTAAAAAAGGATAATATACATGAAGCATTCAACAGCTACCTGCTCAGTGTAATAAAGCTGGGCAGTCGGGAATTGGAACGAATGTAGACAGGAATGAATACAGACACAACTGGAATGAACGTAGACACATCCTGAAATGAATGTCAACTATGCAACAAACCAGAGAATTTCAACTTTCATTCCTAGATGTGTCTACGTTTGTTCTCGGCGATATATAACATATCATTTCAGATTTCATTCCAAGAGTTGTCTACTTTGGGAAAAAAACGATTATTTATTTTACTCCTGAAACGAACATCGAAACCAAAGTTTAAATGTTGCCAGGAATGAATGTCGACACTTCCTAGAATGCACGTTGAATTTTTTTCTCTGTGACATAGTTGACTTTTAATCCAGGTCTGTCAGCTTAAATTCCAAGATGTGTCTACGTTCATTCCAGCTGTGTCTGCATTCATTTATGTTGGCGTTCATTCTTGTCTACGTTCGTTCCAACCTCCGGGCAGTATCACATGATTTTGGAGGAAAAAATAATCTTGTAGGTTCCTACTTCTTGATGCGTAGTTAATATTTGACAATGTAATTTCTCCATTGCCCAGAATGTTATGATATTTTAATTAGCTTTTTAAAAAATTTAGCTTTTGTATGAAAGTGTCTACAAACAAGGTACCCTACATGGATTTGTCTCTCATTTTTTTGATTCAATATCTCATTGTCAATACTATTGTATATCTATGTTTTATTAGAATAACTAACTTGTATGTTTATGTTTTGTTAGACTCACTAACTTGTATATCTATGTTTTGTTAGACTCACTAACTTGTATGTCTATTTTTTGTTAGACTAACTAACTTGTAGGTCTATGTTTTGTTAGACTAACTAACTTGTATGTCTATGTTTTGTTAGACTAACTAACTTGTATGTCTATGTTTTGTTAGACTAACTAACTTGTATGTCTATGTTTTGTTAGACTCACTAACTTGTATGTCTATTTTTTGTTAGACTAACTAACTTGTATGTCTATGTTTTGTTAGACTCACTAACTTGTATGTCTATGTTTTGTTAGACTCACTAACTTGTATGTCTATGTTTTGTTAGACTAACTAACTTGTATGTCTATGTTTTGTTAGACTCACTAACTTGTATGTCTATGTTTTGTTAGACTAACTAACTTGTATGTCTATGTTTTATTAGACTAACTAACTTGTATATTTATGTTTTATTAGACTAACTAACTTGTATATCTATGTTTTGTTAGACTACCTAACTTGTATATCTATGTTTTATTAGACTAACTAACTTGTATGTCTATGATGGAGCCTGACTCTCTGTACGAGGAGCAAACACACTACTGTGACTTTGGTAGGTTATAAACCAGCAGCTATGGAGTCAAAGTTACTAATAAGTACCTGATAGTTTGCCTACTTGATCTGTTGTTTTGGTTTGCAGGTGAAGAGAAACCGTCGGTCAATTTTTTAGCCGCATATGGATTGCACTTCAACAGTAAGTATTCTTGTGATGTTAGCTTGATGTTGATTGGTGCTTTTTGGCTTCCTTCAATGCAAATATTACGTAAAAGTTGACCCAAAGCTCAGGAATTGATCATAGATTTATCATAGCATAGACATCTGGCTTGTATAGTCAATGAAATATTTTAATAATGATTTGTCAGGTTTCAACAAAAATTTAACACGATAAATTAAAAGATAGGCGACTGTGTACTCCTTAAATTTTGATCTAATCGAGTAGATACAATTTCACATCGTTGCACTTGTGGGATGTAAAATAGTAGTCCAGAAACTTTGGTGTTTCATCAGTGGATTCAGTTTTGTATATGATCACATCATGCAACTGCTCAATAAAATAACTGGTACATGTATGTATGCTCTTTTATGTTCAGAGGAAGGAAGGTTGGTGGATATCAAAAATGGGTCATTTGTATTCAACGTTAACGTAGATTCAAGAGCTAATCAGGAGAGATACGAGAATATTTGTGTTGTAAGTGTTAACTGTTTGTTCAGTTTTTGGTGCGTTAATGTTGTATTCTACTCAATAGATGTAGGAGCATGTGTTCTCTCTATATCCATTATTTTTATCTTGTTGCCATGTGATGCTGTAGGGTGTTGAGTTGTATGTCAATGATCTGCTGGAACAGCGTCTGCTCCGGGTGCCTTTACATCCAGATGTAAGTTAAGTTGGTATAGCTACAATGTAGAATGTGCAGAGGCATCGCTTAGTGTGTGTGTGTGGGGGGGGGGGTGAGCCCCGCAGCTGTTACTGATAGAAGTTTGATGAAAATGAAACTATTCTTGGGTCACCAGGGTTGCTTATTTGTATGCTGACTGACACACCAACTTGTTCACACAGGGTAAAGGTACCTTCATATTCACCAGTAGAGACTATCAAGAGAAAGAACATCTACTTGTACTTATACATGGAAGTGGAGCTGTCAGAGCTGGCCAATGGTCTCGCAGGTAACACGTTTACTTCATAGTCACTTTCATTGCCGATAGTGTTGTCTATCATCAGATAATTACCTTTTAATCTCCAAGATTAACAGTTTTTCTAAGTTAGACTTTATTATTTATAACTTCAATTGCTTCTGCAGTAATCTATGAAAACTTTCACTTGTGCAAGTTAAGATATCATTGTTATGAATTTGGAATATTGCTGTATTGTATGTACAAAGATTAATCTGTTGTTGTGATAAATATATAATATAGCACTCAATTATCTTTTGCAGAGATTATTCTGTCTTTATTTTATATCATGTAAGATTAATCTATTGTTGTGTTGTATAAAAATCTGTAGTAAACAAGCAGCCCGTCCAGCACTGACTCTAGAGTCAGCTTTTCTCGTTCCCTTGTTTTAGACTAATAATCAATGATACAATAGACAGTGGAACACAACTCCCATATATTGATAGAGCCCTGCAACTTGGTTGGGGAGTTTTGGTAACAAACACAAATGATAACCACCCTCATGAGGTAATATCATTTTGTCTTTTGCTTCTTTCAATTGCAATGAGTGGAGTTTTTCTCAAGTTTATAACAGCTTTCCTACTCAATGTGTCACATGTGGTGCAGTGCTGAGGTGCATCCAGAGAACTGCCACTCAGTTCCCAACGCGAGTTACCAGTAAGCTTGGTATTCGAATTTTTGCACGTTTAATTGGTTTGGATATAAGAAAAACTTGATTTGATTTCCATCTACATTGAGTTGACCTATGAGGCACGAAGTCATGTTAATGGAAGGTGCCTAGCTGTCTCCTCAATGCAGAAGTTGGTTTAGCGTGTAAGAGTATAAAATGTCGCTCACTAAACAGGTTGTCTTACCGACACGGCCGAACACACAAACAAGAATATGCAACCAGATTGTATGTCTGACTGTTTCATCTACTGCATTACCAATCACTGCTTACAGGGAAGTAGAAGTCCCACTGAACATGGACGATTTGTGTGGGAAAATTTTGTGAAATCTACCAACAACAAGAAGATAGCCATTGTAGCCCACAGCGCTGGGGGAGGTGTCACCACAGATATACTTAACAGCTACTCAGAAGATTTTGGGAGTCGAGTATTTGCTATTGCCTTCACTGATGCTTTCGGTCAACCGCAATACCACATGAGAAACTACTTTAAAAGTGTAGGCTGTGATATAATATAATGCAAAGATTCTGTTTGTATTGTGGGATGATGTAAGGTTGTGGGCATACAAACATGTGTTGCAGGTAACCACCAACTGGGTAACCAGTAGAGAACCCCTGGGCACACCTATACATTCACGACACGGGGACGCCACTTGTATATCTGCAGGTACCCCCACCCATGAGGAAACCTCCCACATGGCTATAGACAGAGTCTTTGAGTATATCAAGGATAGTTTTGATGAGACGACTCCTGGTCGAGCGGGTTGGTAAAATCAAAAGTAGCTGAATTCAATGAACTAGTGCAATACTGTAATATATACATTGTTTAGAAATTTTATTCATTTTTGTATCGTAGTCGACCATACAACTGTAAAGGTTTTTGTTGTGTTCTCAAATAACCTTCACTGACACTGGTAGGAGTTGCTGGTATTGTGTGTAATAACAATACAGTGATGCAGAGTGCAAGTAGACTGGTAGCGTCGGCTCTCTGTGGAAGACAATTAATTATAACTATCAAGTGCTACCGGTATGCTAGTAATGTCCTTTAACGTAGAATTTAATAGATACGAACAGCAGGCGCTACCGGATGGTAGTATAGGCTCTCTGTTGTAGGAGATCTGTATAGCAGACAGATCCGGTGAACAAGGTATGCAAACTTAGTGTTACAGGCAACCGGCCACATTAAATACACAAGTTTCAGATTAATAATGATTTATTATTATCAATACAAAAGCTGACAGGAATAAAAAGTTCTCCCAAGCGCAAAGTAAACTTGACGTCCCTTAGGTCACACACAAAGACGGTGCAAGAAAACCACTGAATACACTTCTCTGAGCAACTAGATGTTATCTCGAGCAACGCTAAACAAACTCTGACCAGTTTATAGGAAAATGCAACAGTTGAAAATAATTAACTATGATTGGTTAGATAAAGAGCAATCGCATTAGAAATATGAATCATCAAAGGGGTGGATTAAATATATAAAATAGCATACAAGCTGTCGCATTTAGAACTGGCTATTCGCCAAATAATTCAAGTGTTAGTTAATAGCGTACTCTTATGGCGTCAACCATCAGTCTATCAGCTGGCACTCCTAGCGCTTGATCTCGATTCATCTGCGGGTCCCTTGATCGTCTGTCCTGCCTGATAAGATTCTAAGCTTGATCTCGTTACTTGTCAACCATCGCTCACTCAATTGACTACTGTGCTAGTAGCAACTAATAGGCACACTGTCATAACGCACGGCTATTCTATGCATTTCCATCACACAACTATCGTTCAAAATCTGGATTTGTTTTCCCCATTATTTACATTTTTTGAGCCGTTATCACATGACCTTGACAAAAATATCAAGTCAACACAGCGAAGTACGTTACTTATAACTTGCGCTTATCTTTTATTGTGGTGGCTTTGGTTAGTTTTAGCGATTGCATACTATTAGTGATGACTAGTAGCGTATAATCATTTAGTGTTTATTTACTATTAATGGAATCGTTGTCTTAACTCACTGCATATATCTCATTTTCAGGTAACTCTTAACAAGTGCACTTGGATACATTATTTAGGTCCGACTTGCAATCGTTTAGTGAAATAAGAAAAACTAAATAAAATGTGAAGTAAAACTTGACATTGATTTGCGTATACAAGTGACAACAAGAGTATTTTAGCGAATAACAAAACACTTTTTCCGAATCATATTTCAATCCAAGACATTAAGTTGGGACACCAAATGTTCAAAGTACTACATCATAAAGTTTTTCTTGGTAATCGGCATTGAAAAGAAATGAATTTTGTTGTTCATATTGTTTATCACGACGTATTGTGGTAGATTTCAGTGACTGGCAGTGGTAAACTGGTTGTTTACCACTCCAACCTCCACACCAGTGTGCTAAAGTTCCACTCACAGCCATCGGAAAGATGCTGTATCAGTGGAAAATCTTACTGTGCCGGTAGCACAGTATACAGGGCCAGTATTGACCCCTGCAGGGCCGGTATTGACCCCTTACCGACCCGGTATGGCGACACAGGGCTGGTCTAAGATCGCCGCCATAGCAGACGATCTGCAAAACCACCTAGAATCCTACTCTGGAGCAAGGACAGAAGGTACCCTTCCTCAGAACGACAGATACGGTAACCACAAGCTAGCTGTAGTCTTGGAGCCCTGCAGATGCCTATGATTGTACAATGGAGATAGCACTCCACCCTTTAGCCACTTGGCACCAATTACTTTTAATCCTTATTCAATGCATGATTTGCTTGCTATTTATATGTGTGTTCTAATTGGTCTAATTCCTTCCTGTGCCTTTACTTTTATATACTTTATGCCAATAACTTCCTGGCAGCCTATCTATAAACGGGCTGGAATTTTACATACTCGTTGTATTCATTCATTTATGTTTTGCCAATCACCCTAGTGGATAGCCTCCTTAGGACTTTGATATTGATGAATAAAGCCAATACTCAAACCACACTCTGTGTAGTTTGTCTGAGCCGTGGGCTATGTGCTTGCCAACTGATCCGGCAGTAACTAACATAGTTGTCACTGTCATACCGGCACAGTGTCCCCTCTGGAGAGAGGTAGAATACTCGAGACTAGTGGAATCTTGTGGTAACCAGACCGAAATCCATTACAGTATTCATACGCAGGAAGTTATTGAAAAAAGTCCCCTTGCTGTTATTAATCTCCAGCCTACGTAACAGCAGCTCACAGAAAAATATGCGACAGAACAATACTATCACAAGTACTAAGAAAGCAAACAAATATGCAAGAAAATCAAAACTGGCATAAACCTTAAAAGTGGCTCGAGCATTTTAAAGCAATGAAAATTGAAAAACTGTGATCTGAATACTGATTGGATGGAGAGGCAACTAGTCATGCCACTGTCTAATAAAATGAACTCTGTCATCAACTGTAAAATGCTACCGCTACTGTCTTTTTTAAAAACCGTTTGAAAACAATCACTATAACGCTATTGAATACAACATATAAAGCTTGATAAGTTACCAAAACCGAAGTTGAAAGTACTGTAATGGAAATGCGCGGAGTGGCATTGACCAGATTGAAACCTAGTAAGTAACTACTAACCGAGTAGCTGCAGTAGATGAGCAATGGACTGTTGTCAAGCTAGCTTACAAGTAGCCAAAATCCTTACCTGACGAGCCATCCTGGACGAATGCAGGACCCGTAGCTGATGAGATCCAACGCTAGGACAGTTGAAAGACGCCATCTTGGACAGTTGAAAGACGCCATCTTGGACAGTTGAAAGACGCCATCTTGGACAGTTGAAAGACGCCATCTTGGTTGACCTATCATTATTATTGTTTGAATTATTTAGCGACTTTCCCAAAGCGTCTGCTTATGCTATTATTTTGTATATAAAATAATAGCATAAGCAGACGCTTTTGTAAACCTGCCGCTGTTGTGATTATACTTTTAACGCAACTGCTTGTTATTAGCCAATCATTGTTGTGTTGGTTGAATTGTAGCATTTTTCTATATAAAGTGAGGTAGATCGCCCACCGTTCAGACTTTGCTTAGCTTTGTTGGAGATAACGTTAGTTGCTCTGGAGGTATTTATCAGCATTATTCTTGGACAACATTAGTGGGATCTAATCACGCCAAGTCTTTACTGTACACTTCGAGAACTATTTCTATTTTGCAAGGTTTTGTATTTCCTTGTAGATAATATATTATTATTAATTCGAAACCCTTCTTGTTAGTGTGGCTGGTTTGCCTGTAACACTAAGTTTGTTTGAACACGTTGTTTGTGACGCTAAGTTTGCATACCTTGTTTAACCGGATCTGTCTGCTAATACGGATCTCCTATAACAGAGAGCTATTACTACCTTATCAGTAAAGCCTGCTGTTAGTCTAAGTACTGCTTTCTACGATAAAGGACATTATTACCGTATTGATAACACATTATAATTGAGATAAATCGCCTTGCCCAGAGAGCCTTGCCACCACTTGAATTTGCACTCCGCATCGCCGTGTTGTCTCTACAGTGTCTGTAAAGATTTCGAGACCACAACGAAAACCTTTACAGTACTCATCCCCAAATGCCAACACCAAACTTTGTTATGAGGAAAAACTTCATACTCTTCGAGTCCTAGGAATTCTTACTAATTTGCCATTTTACAATAGAAAATGTGCTGCGTTATAATCGCGGCTGAAAGGAATGTGTTAGTAGCATTTTTGTCTTTTCTGCAGGAGAATATTTTATTAAAAATTTGGACTTGTCTTCTTTTGAGAAAACATTTGAGTCATTTGGTCTGCAGAAACCCTAGCGACACTCTTCGTTTGTACTTTTACCAGCACAGACCCCATTTGTGGCATGTTCACTGTTTTTCATACAAAAGATTCGACTTTAAGCTCCGCCCACCCATACGATAATTCTTAGAGCGTGAACTCAGCTACATTGTTTATCTTTGGTGAGTTGTAGTGGAACTGGCTGAGATGCGAAGGAGGGGGCAGAGGACTAAAGAGCAGGAAGAGAGAGATTTGAAGAATTCAAATGGTGTGTATAACAATTATTTTAAACATTTCATCTTTTGTATAGACACTCAACATTAGTAGATGAGTACATTCCTTGACTTCTATAGGCACTCAACATTAGTAGATGAGTACATTCCTTGATTTGTATAAGCATTCAACATTAGTAGATGAGTACATTCCTTGATTTGTATAAGCATTCAACATTAGTAGATGAGTACATTCCTTGATTTGGATAGGCATTCAGCATTAGTAGATGAGCACATTCCTTGATTTGTAGAAATTATCGATTTAGAACCGTCTTCATTAGAGAAAGTTGAGAAAAAAACCTGTTTGCATGCTGAAGAATCGGGCTTTGAAAATTCTGATGGTGGATCCACACCATACGGTAGCAGGGAGGACCTGATAAGTGCAGAGGAAGGGTTACCTAGAGAGTCCAAGTCAAAAGGTTCGTAGATTACCATATACCTTAGTTTACCTGCATGTGTCTGCATTAGTTACCTCATCTGTTATTGTATGCAATCCAGGGAGGATCAAGCATAGAGTGGTTGTTTTCTTATCCATTAAACATGAATAGACGTGAAAATATCCATAAGTTTAATGAGTATTTAATGAAAACTCTAAAATGAAAAGATGGGATATGTTTTATTAATACTGAAACCCTAAAATGAGAAATTGGAATATTTTTACTGATGTAGAAACACAAAATTGATAAAGCTTTACATAAACAGATATTCAGAAAGGATGAGTGAGTTGTGGGTATTAATATGGATGTAGTTACTTCTGGTGAGCAGAGAAGAATATATTTAGGCCTATACATGTGCAAGCTTGATGAACTACTGTGCATTACCATTGATTGAAAATTAATGCTTGAATACCAATTAATTTTTGTTTTAATAAATTAACATTTCATTAAGATAGTTAAAAATTGTTCAACTTTGTTCTCTTCGAAACCCTTCAACTTATTGCCAGCGAGAATTTGAGATAAAAATGTGAAAATGTTTATTTTTATGGTATTCAAAGAGGAAAAATGAAGTAGTTGTGAGAATATGTTGTATCATAGGTTGAAATTGAAATATTTTCCTAATAATATGAACTCTACAATTAGAAAGCTGAATATGTTCATGCTTATGGAAGCTCCAAAATGAAAAAGTAAAATACGTTTATGAATAGGCTTATTATACTGAACTGGGTCAACTCTGACACAATCTTCGTATTCTATTAAGCAGTTTTGCCAAAAAAAATTGGTTTTTTTTGCTCCAAGCGGTGTTTGGATTGAACCAAATAACTAATCGTCTTTGTTACAAAATTTATGAAAAAGGGTTAATGATTAACGAAAAAAAATTAAAAATTGCTGACAACTTTTGTACATCATTTATTTATTTTATTTTGGCGCAACAAAAGTTACTGTAGTGTTGTATAGTTACTGTAGTGTTATACAGTTACTGTAGTGTTATATAGTTACTGTAGTGTTATACAGTTACTGTAGTGTTATATAGTTACTGTAGTGTTATATAGTTACTGTAGTGTTATATAGTTACTGTAGTGTTATACAGTTACTGTAGTGTTATATAGTTACTGTGGTGTTATATAGTTACTGTAGTGTTATATAGTTACTGTAGTGTTATACAGTTACTGTAGTGTTATATAGTTACTGTAGTGTTATACAGTTACTGTAGTGTTATATAGTTACTGTAGTGTTATATAGTTACTGTAGTGTTATATAGTTACTGTAGTGTTATATAGTTACTGTAGTGTTATATAGCTACTGTAGTGTTATACAGTTACTGTAGTGTTATACAGTTACTGTAGTGTTATATAGTTACTGTAGTGTTATATAGTTACTGTAGTGTTATACAGTTACTGTAGTGTTATACAGTTACTGTAGTGTTATATAGTTACTCTAGTGTTATATAGTGTAGTGGATTTTGGGGGGCCGACCAAACGTCCACCAACAACACCTCACTCCAGAGGTCAACTTCTAACAGAGGAGTATGCCAACTCCACAACTGTTCTCGGAGCCCACGGCTCAAACGTACAACTCAATGTCTTGTTGAGTAAACCATACTTTATTATACAGCATAACCAGCAATGTACAATACGGGTAAATGTATTATGCTACTTGGCTCAATCACAAGCAGAATCCCAATACAATACAATGAATCAAGTGAAGTTTTCTGCCTTTTATAGGCAGAACAGGATTAAAACATACGCCCAGATAAGGGGGCAACAAATCAGCAGTGGCAGGAAGTGATTACACTAATCAGAACATGAGATATAAAATATGTGATACAATCATTGGTTAATATAGGGTTAAACATGCAAGGCGCCCAGAAGTAGTGGGCGGAGCTTATCAGTCAATCTTGCTGATTCATGATGGTGCAATAAGTAGCTCTAGTTCCTGGTCCTTATGGCTTGTGGTCCTTGGCTTTGGTCTTGTTTGAGGACAGCTATGTTGCAAAGTCGGGCTCCTGCATCTTTGGTATCAATTTAGGTTCTCAGGCTATAGTAGTTCTTTCCTCACCGACCCGGTATAGGTTTGGTAGTGGCACTGCAGGGCCAGTAGTGCATGCTGCAGGGCCGGCAGGGTGTGATGCAGGGCCGGTGGTACCTCTGCAGGGCCGGCAGTGCATGCTGCAGGGCCGGCGGTGAATGCCGCAGGGCCGGTAGGGTTTCTACCGGCTGACTTGCTTGTGTTCTGGCTGTGCCAGGCTCAGTTTAGGCTTGCCTGACACCCAGCAGTTGTCAGAGGGACCTTGCGCAATGGTAGTAGTCACAAAATTCCACCACATTCCCCTCTCCATTAAAGACTGTATCTCTTTGGTCTTTAATTACATAATTTAGCAAAGAGAATAATAGTGGTGAGCAACACCTGTGCTCGGTTAAGTGTAGGGAGAGAGCATCCTACTGCCTCCTAGCATCTCTAGGGGCGGTGTCCCAGGTCCTGATGAAACAGGGGGGAGTGGGAAAAGATTGACGGATAGCTTGGTTTGGTGGAGGCAGAGCAGGGAATTCTTCATCGTAGGTAGGACTGGCTTCAGCTATCTGGTGACAATAGGCTTCACCGTATCGGGTGGGTGGTCCTACATTTCGTCGAGGGCGTCCCCCTGTGTTGTCCTGCTCGGCCCTCCTTGGGGGCTGGGTTGCCGTCAGGTCATTTCCCGGCAAGGGTGGTGCGGCTTCGGCCATGACTGGCTCAGGGAGCCGCACCGGATCCTCAAGAATAGGGGTTCTGGCTGTACCGGCTCGTTCTTGACGAATTGGGGGTATTGGCTGCTCTAGCTCGGGGGATCTGGCCCGCGGCTGTCTTCTCCTCACTGCACCCCTCATGTTAGGTCGTCGAGTGGGTTCCAGCGCGGCGGGGGCTTGTCCCCGGGGGTCTGTACAGGGATGATATGGTTTTAATCGGCAACCGTTCTGTACAGATCTTTGGCCGTGCCTTGCAATTAAGTAAGTGTGATTGCTGTAGGCTTCCTCTACTTCATAAGGCCCCACAAATTTGGCCTGGAGCTTTGGATTTTCTCCCTTACGCCGTCTCATGTTCTGCAGCCATACTCGATCACCAGGTGCAAACAGGGTAGGTTCTTGTCCCTCTTTGGTCCTAATCTGTGTCTGTCCTTCCCGTAGGGTTTGGTGCACCTCTTTGAGGCGTTCTTTGAGTGCCTGGGCATAGGTATGTACCGGCAGACTGTCCGAGAGTGGAGGGTGGTAGGCAATCTGGTCCGGCAAACGGAGCTCTCGACCCAACATCAGAAAATTGGTTGTCTCGTCCGTCACTGTATGGGGCGTAGCCCGAAAGGCTCGCATCAACTGTGGTAGCAACAGGTCCCATTCATTGGGCTGGCGCTTCAGTAATAAGGATCTTAAAGAATCTCCTAAGATCCTATTATTCCTCTCAACCACCCCATTGGCCTGAGGGTGGTAGGGAGTGGTCCGAGTCTTCTCGATGTTCCACAACGAACATAGCTCCCTCATTAGACTGCTTTCGAATTGTGCTCCCTGATCGGTATGGACCTGCTCGCGGATGCCAAAGTAAGCAAAAACCCTTTCATCTAGGGCGGTTGCCACCACTGCGGCCGTGGCATCTGGTAGTGCTAGTGCATCTTGCCACCTTGTAAAATGGTTCGTCAGGACGAGGATCCAACGATTTCCCCTCCTTGTCTCTGGTAGTGGCCCCACAAGATCAACTGCCAACTTCTGCCATGGTCGTCCAGCGTACATGCGCTGCCGGGCAGGGTTGGGCAGTGCGCCCCCACTTTTGGCACGTTGACACACCTCGCAGCTCCGAACCAGTCTGCGGGTGTCAGCATAGATTCCTGGCCAGTACCAGGTCAACAACAACCTTCGTTGGGTGCGTTTTATGCCCTGGTGTGCCAGAGCATGTGTCTGCCACATAGTTGTGCATCGGAGGCCGGGTGGGCAGAGGGTACACCACCGAGGCCTTTTGTTCATAACCATCCTGATTTCTAGGACACCGTCTGGTCTAATTCTCATAGAGGATTGACGACTGGCGAGTACTCGTAGTTCACGACTTCCCAGGTCTAGTTGTTCCTGAGTTAGGGCATGATTATTTCTAACGGCTTCATAGATCACGGCCACCGGGTGCTGTCCAGTTTGTTGCATGTGGACTAGCCCTGCATCAGACTGGGCCGGGTCTCTTCCGTGTATTGCCCTCACGGTATCACTGATAAGGGTTTTTGCAGTGCTACAGGGCCCCAAGGGTTCTGGGACCTCAGGGGTGAGCTCTCCTGCTACTTCCTCTTTTGTTGGGCCACCGTCCCTTCTCTGAATGTGTTGGCACTGTCGACAATCGGCTGGGCAGCGTCTACTAAGCCCATCAGCGTTGCCGTGGTGAATGCCTTTTCGATGTTCAATTGAGTATTGGAATTCCGAGAGGATTTCCAGCCACCGGGCCACCTGGCTAGTGGGTTCCTTCTTGCGACAGAGCCATAATAGGGAGGCATGGTCAGTTCGTAACTTGAATTTTCGCCCATACAAATACGGTCTGAAGTGGCACACCGCTTTCACTACCGCCGGGAGTTCCTTCCTGGTAACACAGTAGTTACGCTCGGCGAGGTTGAGTGTCTTACTGTAGTAAGATATGACTTTTTCCCGGCCTTCTTGAACCTGGGACAGAACTGCTCCTAATCCGTCATTGCTGGCATCCGTGTCCAGCACATAGGCACCCTTGTGTTCGGGATAACCCAAGATAGGAGCCGTAACCAAGCTGGTTTTCAATTGCTGAAAAGCTGGTTCTTGCTCTATTTCCCACATTCAGGGGGTGTTCTTCCCGGTCAGTTTGGTGAGGGGTTTGGCTACCGTGGAGAAATTGGGCAAATACTGTCGGTAGTACCCGACGGTGCCAAGGAATGCCTGGAGGTCCCTTAAATCTCTTGGCGAGCTCCATTCTTCTACTGCCTTCACCTTTTCAGGATCGGTTGCCACCCCGTCCTTGCTGACCACATGGCCCAAGTAACGAACCTGCTCCTGTAGCAGTTCGCACTTATTGGGCTTGAGTTTTAACCCGGCTTTTTGTAACCGGTCAAACACTTCTGCCAATCTTTCCAGGTGAGTGGAAAATTTTGGTGCAATCACGATTATACCGTCCAGATATAAGAGAAGGGTCTTCCGGTGTAGCCCATGGAGAACTTTCTCCATGAGCCGCTGAAAGGTAGCTGGGGCGGAAGTGAGACCAAATGGTAGCACCTTCCACTTAAACAGCCCAGCCCTGGTGGTAAATGCGGACTTCTCCCGCGCATCTTCATCCAGCGGCACTTGCCAGTACCCACTGACAAGGTCCAAGGTGCTGAAGTATTTATTCCCTGAAAGTGCATCAAGACTCTCATCTATACGTCGCAAGGGGTGAGCATCAAGCTGAGTGACAGCATTCAGTCGCCGGTAATCGATGCAAAACCGCCACAACCCATCCTTCTTTTTCACAAGTACTACCGGAGAGCTCCAGGCTCCTGATGCGGGTTCGATCAGGCCTTTTTCTAGTAGGTGAGCTATCTGTTTCTCCGCCTCTTCCTCTTTCTGGGGCCCCAGTCAATGGGGGTGTTGGCGCACAGGTTTGGCGCCAGGTAGGAGGGGAATGCTATGCTCTGCAAGGTTGGTACGGCCTATGTCATGATCTCTCGTACTGATGGTAGACCCGTACCGCTCCAGCAATTGAGCTAGTCTCTCTTTCTCCTGGGGATCCTTGCAGTTGGCCACTGCCTGGTGGTAGAGATCCTGTAGGTGTAGTGGTACCAGATACTTTGGGTTTCTCTGAGGTTTGCCTTTGGGAGAGGAACGGGGTATGGCGTCAGGGGCAGAGCACTGATCTGCGTCTATGGCCGTGTACCGACCTATGGTCTGGCCAGCTTTCAGCTCCAGGGGTTGGTCGGTGGGGTTTAGACACCGAATTGCCAGGTGGCACTGTCCGTCTGGTCGGTTGATGCTTGTAGCTAGAGGGGGGGGCATCAGGGTGGCCCTCTACCAATCCTAGGGGGCTGTAATTTTTGGCATTGAGTCTACACGTCAACGCAACCTCTGAGCAAGCAGGTAAGGTAATAGCTTGTATCACTTGCACCCGGTTAACTAATAACCTCCCGTTCCGGTCGGTACATTGTAGCTGGCGGTCGCCAATCATAACAGCCGCTTCATCGACCTTGATCCTACATTTATGCGCAGTTAGGAATGGCTCGCCTAAGATGGCATCCTCACGGATGTGTCCAATGACGAAGACAGTTTCACACTTGAAATCTCTGAGGCGCAGGGGAACCGTGATGGTCCCGTAGAAGGGCACCTGTGAGCCGTCTACCATGGTGTCACAGGGGCGGCTGCTTTTTAACGTATTTCTAACAGCCGGGGGAAGGCATTGGTAGATGTGGTAAGACAACAGGTTGGTGGAACAGCTGCCATCTATAAACACCGACAAGGGCCTACCATCAATCTTCCCTGGGAGGAAGTAATTGAGTGGCGGCGTACCATTTTCAGGAGTAGCTGGTTGGTCTCTAGACCGGATGCTTGCCGAATCACACGGGAGCGTTGCTTCCTGATGGTGCCTTCTTGGCCTCTGCTGCTCGTCCTTGACTGGATTAAATTTCTGTACGCGTGGTAGCTGCCGGGCACGCTTTCTTGCCAGCCAGCTGTTGTCGCTGGAGGAAACACCGTTTGAAGGGTTATCCTGTAATACTGACGGAGTGTCTTGGATAGCTGGTTTGTTGGCCTGCTGGGGGCATGTTCCCAGCATTTGGCCGACTTTTCCGCAGCCTAAGCATGGCGGCATGGGCAGTGGTGGAAGAGGCTGAGGGGTAGGGGTATCTCCCTGCTTCAAAGACTTGATTTCTTTCGTAAAGTCCAACAATGCCTCCATGACCGCTATCAGAGGGTCCTCCTTGTCCGGAGGTGCAGGGCGGACGTCCTTCACCGAGGCATTCGGTGTGTCTGGCGTATCATCCACGTACTCCTTTTTATCCGTAGATTCATCTTCTACCGTGCGCACGTGAGTAGACCTCTCCTCAGGGCCTGTCCTGATCTGCAGGTATTCATTCCCTGCTCTCACTGCGTCTGAAATCTCCACTGGCTGTATTGCCAGGAGGTGTCTCTGCAAGTAGGGGTTGCCTAATGTAGAGCTGAAGATATCTACTATCATTCGTTGCAACGATCTGTGGGGGAGGTCCGCATCAGCGACCTGCACCAGTCGTTCTACTTCGATGGCATGCTCCTGCAGCGTAGTCTTATACGTCCTGTGGAGGCCAGTAAGTTTGTACCTTGCTTCACGGAGGGTTAAGCCAAACCTTGTCCGTAAAGCAGCAAATATTCCTTGCGACTGTGGTGCCTTACCACATTCAAGTGCACTTCCTCTCAGGGACTCTCGCAGATGCAGCAACGCTGTCTGCTCTGGCCATTCGTTGGCATCAGCCACTCCCATGAAGCGCTCTATAAAATAGTCCACGTCTCCATCTCCCTCGAACTTCGGTGCTTTAAACAAAGACCGGCGATTGGCAGCGGCTGGCTGCATGATGGCTTGTAACGCTCCTGTCAAACGTTCCATCACATTTGCTTCGGGGTTTGCAGGTGGTACCCTACCAGCGCTGCGTGCCCGTTGGTTTGCCATTGTCTAGACTTAAAGGAGTAACTCAACTCAAGTGTACAATGGATGGTGTGCTGGTCCGTTTTTAGCGGCACCAGGTCTCTACAGCATCTAGGGCTGTCTGTATCAAATGGTCTCAGTAAACAAGGTACTGGAAAGTAGCACAAGGCCGGTACAATATTGCACAGAGCCGTTAGTAATGTGTACAGGGCCAGCGTTAGAAGTGCAGGGCCGGTCACAAAGTTAGCAGGGCCGGTATCTGAAGACACAGGGCCGGTATCAGTGTTAGCAGGGCCGGTATCAGAAGACACAGGGCCGGTATCAGTGTGTGCAGGGCCGGTATCAAAGATACTGGGCTGTCTGGTTGCTGCAACGGAGTAAACTCAACGTTTATGCAGAGCTAAGTGACGCACACTTTCTGGGGATGACTTCTTCAGGCGGAGCAAGCTCAACGTCTGTTCAAGAGTGTCCAATTGGGGGTCTGTACAGTGAATACAGAGCCGGATTTTCGGGCTGCAATATGCAGTTCCAAGGTAGCGCAGTCCAACAGCGTGAGAACAATCCCATCGCTGCCACCAGTGTAGTGGATTTTGGGGGGCCGACCAAACGTCCACCAACAATACCTCACTCCAGAGGTCAACTTCTAACAGAGGAGTATGCCAACTCCACAACTGTTCTCGGAGCCCACGGCTCAAACGTACAACTCAATGTCTTGTTGAGTAAACCATACTTTATTATACAGCATAACCAGCAATGTACAATAAGGGTAAATGTATTAGCTACTTGGCTCAATCACAAGAAGAATCCCAATACAATACAATTAATCAAGTGAAGTGTTCTGCCTTTTATAGGCAAAACAGGATTAAAACATATGCCCAAATAAGGGGGCAACAAATCAGCAGTGGCAGGAAGTGATTACACTAATCAGAACATGAGATATAAAATATGTGATACAATCATTGGTTAATATAGGGTTAAACATGCAAGGCGCCCAGAAGTAGTGGGCGGAGCTTATCAGTCAATCTTGCTGATTCATGATGGTGCAATGAGTAGCTCTAGTTCCTGGTCCTTATGGCTTGTGGTCCTTGGCTTTGGTCTTGTTTGAGGACAGCTATGTTGCAAAATCGGGCTCCTGCATCTTTGGTATCAATTTAGGTTCTCAGGCTATAGTAGTTCTTTCCTCACCGACCCGGTATAGGTTTGGTAGTGGCACTGCAGGGCCGGTAGTGCATGCTGCAGGGCCGGCAGGGTGTGCTGCAGGGTCGGTGGTACCTCTGTAGGGCCGGCAGTGCATGCTGCAGGGCCGGCGGTAAATGCCGCAGGGCCGGTAGGGTTTCTACCGGCCGACTTGCTTGTGTTCTGGCTGTGCCAGGCTCAGTTTAGGCTTGCCTGTCACCCAGCAGTTGTCAGGGGGACCTTGCGCAATGGTAGTAGTCACAAAATTCCACCACAATAGTTACTGTAGTGTTATACAGTTACTGTAGTGTTATATAGTTACTGTAGTGTTATATAGTTACTGTTGTGTTATACAGTTACTGTAGTGTTATATAGTTACTGTAGTGGTATACAGTTACTGTAGTGTTATATAGTTACTGTAGTGTTATATAGTTACTGTAGTGTTATATAGTTACTGTAGTGTTATACAGTTACTGTAGTGTTATATAGTTACTGTAGTGTTATACAGTTACTGTAGTGTTATACAGTTACTGTAGTGTTATATAGTTACTCTAGTGTTATACAGTTACTGTAGTGTTATACAGTTACTGTTGTGTTATATAGTTACTGTAGTGTTATATTGTTACTGTTGTGTTATATTGTTACTGTAGTGTTATACAGTTACTGTAGTGTTATATAGTTACTCTAGTGTTATATTGTTACTGTTGTGTTATACAGTTACTGTAGTGTTATACAGTTACTGTTGTGTTATATAGTTACTGTAGTGTTATATTGTTACTGTTGTGTTATATTGTTACTGTAGTGTTATACAGTTACTGTAGTGTTATATAGTTACTCTAGTGTTATATTGTTACTGTTGTGTTATATTGTTACTGTAGTGTTATACAGTTACTGCAGTGTTATACAGTTACTGTAGTGTTATATAGTTACTCTAGTGTTATATAGTTACTGTAGTGTTATACAGTTACTGTAGTGTTATACAGTTACTGTAGTGTTATATAGTTACTGTAGTGTTATATAGTTACTGTAGTGTTATACAGTTACTGTAGTGTTATATAGTTACTCTAGTGTTATATAGTTACTGTAGTGTTATATAGTTACTGTAGTGTTATACAGTTACTGTAGTGTTATACAGTTACTGTAGTGTTATACAGTTACTGTAGTGTTATATAGTTACTGTAGGGTTATATAGTTACTGTAGTGTTATATAGTTACTGTAGTGTTATACAGTTACTGTAGTGTTATATAGTTACTGTAGTGTTATACAGTTACTGTAGTGTTATATAGTTACTCTAGTGTTATATAGTTACTGTAGTGTTATATAGTTACTGTAGTGTTATATAGTTACTCTAGTGTTATATAGTTACTGTAGTGTTATACAGTTACTGTAGTGTTATATAGTTACTGTAGTGTTATATAGTTACTGTAGTGTTATATAGTTACTGCAGTGTTATACAGTTACTCTAGTGTTATACAGTTACTGTAGTGTTATACAGTTACTGTAGTGTTATACAGTTACTGTAGTGTTATATAGTTACTGTAGTGTTATGTAGTTACTGTAGTGTTATGTAGTTACTGTAGTGTTATACAGTTACTGTAGTGTTATATAGTTACTGTAGTGTTATATAGTTACTGTAGTGTTATACAGTTACTCTAGTGTTATACAGTTACTGTAGTGTTATATAGTTACTGTAGTGTTATATAGTTACTGTAGTGTTATACAGTTACTGTAGTGTTATATAGTTACCGTAGTGTTATATAGTTACTGTAGTGTTATACAGTTACTGTGGTGTTATACAGTAACTGTTGTGTCTTGTCTTGCAGATGCCAAAGCAGTGGCGTCTATAAATCATTCATGTTTGCTCACCATCCTTTGTTCTTGCTGTGACCTATGCGATTGGATGGCTCGAATGATGTTGAATTCTCCAGAACCATGGACTTATCTATAGACCCTTTATTGTACATCGTTGACAAGTGGGTGACTGGGCTCAACCACATCTGCTCTCAAGTAACCATCTCTATAACTGCAGTAATACACACCCAGCTTGGTTTGTCATCATCGCACAGCCTTATCTTGCTGGTCATTCTCCATTTTTATGCAAATCACTCTTTAAAATAATAGAATTATATGATTTACTTTATACATTCACCGCCATCATTTGTACTCACTTGTCCGCTTCAACTGACTGCTGACTTAGCGGAACTTTTCGTATCTCAGTCAATCAATATATATTTATTTTTACCGTTTAACTTTTGTTGTTATTGGAACTACGGATATCTCACTTAAAGGAAGGACAACCCACAATGGACAATATATATGTGCACCAAAGGACTTTTGATTGGTGCCCATTCATAGAATCATACTTTATCACAAATAAACCTATAGGCAAAACTCTCACATCACAATGTTTATCCATTGTTCTTGGCACAACTCCAGTATTATTGAGTAGGCAAGCCGTCCACTATTTGTCTGAAATCACCGAACAGCTTCATGGTGATCTGCGTTACATCGCTCCTCTGTCCACAGGTGATCCCCACATCAGGGTTGAACTCCGTCCACGGGTAGCCACCAGGTCATGGTTGCACTCTGTCCACAGGTGACTCACAGGTCAGGGTTGCACTCTGTCCACAGGTGACTCACAGGTCAGGGTGCACGCTGTACACAGGTGACCCCCGAGCCAGGTTTGCACCAAATTAATAACAATAGGCTACCAGCTTCCTAATTCTTGGGAGTCCACGGCTCTGACCTGCAAGTTGATAATTTAACATAGCCGACACTGTATTTGCTCTAACCAATGTAGTTGTACAAGAGGTACAGTTAATGCATAGTGAAAAAATGCTGAATGCATGAAATCCCACAATTTACAGGCAGATCAAAAGCAATAAATTGTTTAAGTTATAATTCAATACAATAGCATTTATATACATAATCGTAAACTTTGCTCTGAGTATGTTACTTTGTACTTACACTCTGGCATACGACTAAACTTGAATTTGATGAGTAATACTGCCCGCTTTTATGAAAAACTTTGCAAACACTCTAAAGACTGACCAATGCAACATGCA
Source organism: Cryptosula pallasiana (assembly GCA_945261195.1). Taxonomy (NCBI): domain Eukaryota; kingdom Metazoa; phylum Bryozoa; class Gymnolaemata; order Cheilostomatida; family Cryptosulidae; genus Cryptosula; species Cryptosula pallasiana. The sequence goes on along the minus strand of OX183133.1, from coordinate 21,357,637 downwards.
TGTGGATATTTTGATAAACAAACTGCAACTGCACGTGGCAGGAGACAAAGTCTCTGGTGATATTCCAGAATGTTCACTCCGAGGCGTAGTCTGCACTGTAGCTTTGGCTCCTAGCTTTCTTAAAACTTGTGTTATCAAACTTCTCAGCTTCTGGTGGTCATTTAGGCTTGGCTAGGGAGGTATAGAAGCATCTTAGACTGTTTCTGCCCTCAATGCTGTGGCAGCCATTTGTGTGGGTGTAGCACCTAAGGTCAGAAACTACCCTGTGCCAGGGCAGTAATAACCAATCACTTAAAATATCAGAGGAAGTACCAGACAAAATGATTTGTTCATCAAACGTTTTACACCAACACTAGATAGCTTTCTCTCACAGGTATAGTGTTTTAGGTATTCCAACTGTATAGGGAGGAGGTAACATTGTGTAGTGGAAGAGACAATTACTACACGGCGGGTTCATATTAGAATCGCCAACCTTTTCAGACACCTCAACAAGGGCTCGATCTCTAGTAGCCACCAATATTTCTACCAACCAACACCATATGTAAGTGTGGCAACTGGCCAGAAACACTGTGTTCAACTTAACCAAACCTTAGTATGCTCAAAAGATACAAAAATATAATGTATAACAATCACATGTAACTAACTATCTACAGCGCTATAATATAACGAAAGTTGTGCTGGCATATAGACCATGATATATGACTATTTTGTAAGTTAGATTAATGGCTGCCCCGTGCATTATGATGATATGGCAATTTTTGCAAACTACAACCCACCACAATAAATTCCTGCTCAATACCCAAATAAGGCATATTATCTTGACATAATTGATGACAATGTCGAAAAACACAAAATATGATGGCTCTGTGCAACATATCAGTTGCACAGATCTTTTTTGTGCTAGGACTTCACCATCCAGAGATGTCACAACCATCGAATCTCAGGCTACACCCCAGAGACCGAGAACCTTAGAGACAAACCAGGAGCCAACTCACTGGACAATTGGCTGGTAACTTGGCCGTTTGCCACCAGGCATCTTGAATGTTTAACCTTGTGGATTACCTGTGATTAGTTTGTATATAATATACATCTGTTGTTGTTATTGGTTGCATACTTGTAACTTATGGATGGAACTAGGTCAATAACTTTGTAAACAAGCCTACGAAAGGCTGGGTTCTTTCTTCATTCCTCCTCTTTTCTAGTGTTGTTTACTTTTGTACACTGGCTCCAGTTGCTTCACCAAAAGCTTACCATTTGCTGGATCTGAGCAAATAGAATGCTAATTCTATTGCAACTCTGACTCTAGGGTGTTGAGGTGGGCTTTGCTATGTTGTAGAGTTTTTGATTGAGTTCTCTGATATTTATTGAGGGCCACTCAGGCTCAGTGTTACTTCTGGAAAGAGGTAGTCAGATATGGAGAGACTGACTGAGGAATTCTTTGGTTATGTCAGCAAGTTTGAGCTGGTGGGCACAAGTAGTCAGACAGCGAAATCCACTACAACACAAACAAGTAGTCAAACAGCGAAATCCACTACAACATGGACAAGTAGTCAGACAGGGAAATCCACTACAACATGGACAAGTAGTCAGACAGGGAAATTCACTACAACACGGACAAGTAGTCAGACAGGGAAATCCACTACAGCATGGACAAGTAGTCGGACAGGGAAATCCACTACAACATGGACAAGTAGTCAGACAGCGAAATCCACTACAACACGGACAAGTAGTCAGACAGGGAAATCCGCTACAACATGGACGAGTAACCAGACAGCGAAATCCACTACAACACAAAATACCGAGTCCTAACTCATAAAGACTGAACCTAGTATCTGTTTACACAGCAATAACTGGCTAGTCAACCACATGTATAGGCTGGCTGACTATATATTATTATCATTATTGTTTCAGACCATTCGGTCAATCATTGAAGAAAGGTGGCTACTTTGAAAGGTCTTTTTACATAAAAAACAGATTGCAGTGACAACATCAGCATGGCCACACACAACTGATAGCAACCGTTACTGGTGGTCAACAGACTCATCCACAGATGCCTAGCAAATGGAACCAGGTCAAGGAGAAAAGGTGATGTGCAGCTAGTCAGCACACGCAGTAGTACACGACCCTTTTTGTTAGGAAGTGTAGGTGAATGCTATCTACTTTGCAACAATAAAGTCATGCACACTACATGATGACAAAAATCACAACGATCTCATTTTAAAAAGAAATACATGCCCATCTTTTGAAGCAAACAAGCAATGCGAGGAAATGATATCACCATGATGTAGATTGTTTCATGGCGTTGAACCAGTAAGATAGAGACACCGATAGGGTTTGATAATGAACAGAATCTGGTTCATTGAAACAAATGCCTGGGACACCACCTCATCTTCCTTTTCTGGTTGTCTCTCTCTTCTATAAAAGGCCAAGTTAGCACCCGCCTGGCTGATCTATGATCTGTGGTAAGTATAGCTGCCCTGCAGCTAGCTAGAGTATATGTGGTAAGTATAGCTGCCCTGCAGCTAGCAAGAGTATTTGTGGTAAGCATAGCAGCCTTAAAGCTAGCTAGAGTATCTGTGGTAGGTATAGTAGCCCTAAAGCTAGCTAGAGTATCTGTGGTAAGTATAGTAGCCCTAAAGCTAGCTAGAGTATCTGTGGTAAGTATAGTAGCCCTAAAGCTAGCTAGAGTATCTGTGGTAAGTATAGTAGCCCTAAAGCTAGCTAGAGTATCTGTGGTAAGTATAGCAGCCTTAAAGCTAGCTAGAGCCCTGTTACAGAATTATTTATCTCTATAGACAATAATCTATGGTAGCACTTGGTAATCTTACACCCAAATAAAATGGCATACTTGTCTGGTTTTCAGTCGGCATATTTTGTTGAATCTGTGAAATGAAATCGAGTGTAATAAAAAGGCAAGTTCATTCAAGGACGCCATTGTATTGTAGTTATAAATGATGATATATATAAATGTAACCTAAATAGTCTGTCACCAACCACCCATGTTCAAGTTGACCGACAATTAGTGTTTTACAAAGGGAGATAATTCAATGGTTTCTGTAATAACTATGGTAGTTATGAAGGTAGCTAGACTGGTTTATCACAAATTTGTTTAGCAATGACCATTTTTTTCAACAATCTTCTGCTCTTCAATGAAATTGCGATGTTTTGTTTCCTCTAGGAACTACCACTATTGGAACTGCATATCATTTTACCAATACGTGCAGAAAGTTTTCAATTTTGGCACTATGTTTAGTGGTTCTTGGCACAAAGTATTCACAAAAATTTATTTGTTTTACAATACAGTTACTGTAAAGTAAAATACGGCTTTTATGCCATACGGCCAAATAAACAGTGGGCTCTTCCAAAATGATGCGACCATTTTTGGCAGTTTGGCAGTTGTCTTCCCTCATCCACAAGCCATAAGTTCTGTTCTTGTTAGTTAATAAATAAAGGTCCAGTTATCTACATGATGACTTTACCTTTTCTATGTCAAATATAGTCGACATATAGAGTAAGATGGCCCAAAAATCACCAAGAACCATTTGTGATTGATGTAGCCAAGGCAGAGGTAAAACTTAACAATATAGAAAAAATATAAAACGCAATTACATTAACCTCATTTGAATACAAGATAATGTCTGGGAGCTGGCAAATAGTCTGTCCAGTACAGTAGCTGGTAAGAATGAATGAATAGGTATCCATCTAGGTGTGTTTCATTTTTAGTTACTACGTGTATGTAATTAGTAAAATAAGTAGCACCCATAAGTGATTACTTGGGGTGAGGAAAAGAATGGGTGATGCAAAGTTTACACTTTTTCCTCCCCCCTTTTCTTTGCAGCTTATTCACCACCATTTTCCGTTATCCACCAACCAAGCGGTACGCTAAAACCTTCACTACAAAAACTTTTTTTTATAATACGAGAGTTGTCTTTTCTTTAAGGATTCGATAATAAAGAAGACAACTCTTAATATTTAATTCTTTTTTAGGTTGGTGGACTGGTCTATGGAAATAAGTAAAATTTCAGCATAGAACCTGAGGCTCTGGAATTTTTACGCAGTTTCGCGTGCTGTTTCATTAAAAATTACTTTGGATGGTGATGTGATGGTACTTACTTATTTGGTACTTGTCGTGTTTGTTGACCAACTTTTGTGCAGAAGGTCATAGCAATATTATATTGCTATTACTGCCTGGAAATATATATATATATATATACATATAATATTGCTAACAAAATATATATAATAATAATAAATTTAATAATAATAATAATATTATATATATATATATATATATATATATATATATATATATATATATATATATATATATATATATATATATATATATTAATATCTATAATAATATACATCAATCAATGAATTAATTAGTATTATTATTATGGCTGGTAGGGCACAGGCATGGTAAGAAGTATATGTATATATATGCACTGTCACAGTCACAGTGCATACCACCCTGTGCCCTACCTGCCAGCCATACTACTCAACAACATACTGTGCAGGATTTCACTGTGGGGGTGCGAGTTGGTAGCTCGGCCTACCTGCACAACCTCCCGAACTGTGATGGCAAACTGTGTCTATCGCTTCAGCAATACAACCCGCCCACAGGTCGACTAGTATCCTTGGGAGTGGTGCATTACCATCCTAGTTTACTATCTAACTGTCGGTTGCGTTAGCTATTCTAGTGCAAGACAGAGGCCGAACTTTGAGGGGCGAACTAGTCAAGCTAGGTTCGGCCAGCAGAGGTTCGGCTGATCTGTTTCAGTGTGAGGCAGAGGCCGAACTTTGAAGGCGAACTAGTCAAAGCTAAGTTCGGCCAGCAGAGGTTCAGGCTGATCTGCTTATTTATTACTACTCGAGTAATAGAGCATTCGTTGTACGTGCATGTACTTAGCGCAGTGAAGTTATTGTTAGAGAACAAAGAAACTTCTGAGAGTGTGCAAGCTGACTCTGACTTTATTGATCAAAACATCCATATTTATATACACTGTTACATAATCCAAAAGTGGTAAACAAAAGGTGGCCACACCTAGCACAGCAATTGGCTAGAGTGCGCCAATAAGGTATAAGAGGTGGTTCTATAGTGAATGCATGGCTAAACTCACATGGCAAATATATATGTTTACATGTTAAAGAAAAATAATAATAAGTGTGCATAGAGTGACTTGCCCTAAAGCGTGGGCATAGAACTAATACATGTAGAATAAGCATATGCATAGAACTAGGTAAGTGTAATGAGTGTACCATAGAATGTTCGTGAGATGGCGCCGGTCCTTCACAATACACAACTCTGTGCCACATATCATCATGACCTCGCAAAGACTGCTGAATCTGATAGCACTAATAACCATGCAATTGTTATACTAGATTTTAAAAAAGCCTTTGATAAGGTGCCACACGCTCTCTTGCTAAAAAAACTTCGACTAATTCCTGATATAAATCCCACACTTGTCAACTGGATACAAGACTTCTTAACAACTCGCTCACAGCAAGTTGTATTGAGAAGCGAGTTCTCAAAACCAGCTCCTGTTACCTCTGGTGTACCACAGGGTTCAGTCCTTGGACCCACTCTGTTCTTATTGTACATCAATGACCTGCCTGTCAATCTCACATGTAGAGTCAGCTTGTATGCCGATGATACATTAATATATCAACAAATCAATACCGATAGTGATATAGAGGTCTTTCAGGAAAATATCAATGCTATGGAACAATGGTAACATAAATAGAAAACGCCTTTCAACACATCGAAATGTCATGCAATTTGCTTTGGTGAGAATATTCTACAACAACCAACCTACATGCTTGATTCCTCTCCTATCCCATGGGTAGAAAACACTAAATACCTCGATGTCATCTTGCAGCACAACTTGAACTTTGATAAGCACATCTCGTTAAAAACAGAGAAAGCAGGTAGAATCCTAGGAGCAATCAAATACACACTCCAGCCGGCACCAGAGAAAAGCCCCCTCTTAGCTTACACCAGTCTCTGCAGACAGGTACTACAGTATGCGAATACAGTTTGGGATCCAACAAACAAAACCATTACAGACTCCATCGAAAATATTCAAAGGCGAGCGGTCACGTTTATAAGTGCACTAAAGGGGAGGGAGATTGTCAGTGATGCTAGAGATGAATTAAGCCTACCAACACTAGCTCGCCAGCGACAAAATCATAGAGTAGCGATGCTCCACAAAGTCCTCCAGAATGAAGAAAAACACGATGTACTCCCATCTAGTTACGATGAAATAGTTAACAATCGTTCAAAAACTACAATGGTTACACGAGCTGCCAGCCGTGGTGAACCAACATCAGTATATGCATCATCGAGTGTTTTCCACAAGAGCTTCCTCCCAGGACAATGAGAGACATGAGAGTACTACCTGGTCATCAACAATAAAACAGCTGCATGCTGAAACTCATGACTACAAACACTTTTAGCACACTGCTTAAAAATATGAAGCACTCCACTTGCACTATATAGCGATCTAGAGTGTTCTATTGACGCAGAGGTAAAGAATAATTTATATATATATATATATATATATTGTTGCTAAGATATATGATGGCTAACAATTTGTTAGAATTCGTATTTTTTATTTATTATTATTAATTATTATTATTATTATCATAATGCATGACTAAATATCTTATGTCTGATGTTCTCACACACTGCGGGCGACTTAATCCTTGACTGTATAAATACTGGTGCAATGTCTTTAGTAGCAAGAGATGTTTTAATTGTATTTATGATGAGATTACGTTCTTTGAACAAATACACCATTGGAATAAAAACACTAGAGCCAGTCTTGCCGGGTGAACTGGGCAGTAGTGGATTAGGCGGTAGAGGCCACCTCTTCCAGCTTGTCCAGCAGCAGACAAAAACGATCAGCAGTAAGCCAAAGCCAGTGATGCCAAGGAACTACTGCTTATCAGACTTGTCCACTGCACATTGCTAACAGACTGATGGCGCTACCTATGGTGTGTGCTTTAAGAGGCCATCATAAGTTCCTGCACAATAATACTGTCCAGGATTTCACTTTGGTCTGGTAGCTTATCCACCTGCCTGACCTCCCAGTCAACTTGTGCTAAGTTGTACTGGCGCAGCTGTACCAGACATTAACTATAATCTCCGAATAGGGCGGCCAAACTCACTAGATAGATCCGAGTGAAGTCTAACTGACTGGTTAGTATCGTTACTCCTGCAATGGCTGCGGCCGTACTATGTTCAGCAAGTCAAGACAGCCGATGGCTATTCTGACCGACGGTTGTTCGGTGACCACCTTTGACACTACTTATAGCTGACGCTACGATTCGGTGTCTCCTTCTTATAGTTACTTTTGCGTAGTGAAGCTAGTGCAAGCAATAAACTTCTGAGAGTGTTCAAGGTTACTGTAATTTTATTGGATAATCTCACGATATTTATACTAGGATCAAACCAAGGGTACAAAAGAAAATGACATACGCGACGCCTGGTTGTAATTATGTAAAAGGTTGTTACAATATAATTACATGAATATAACATAATTAAATCAATGGCTCGTGAGCAATAGAACTAATCCTTCATAGAATTGATTGTCACACATAGCTCAGGAAGTAGCCGTTGCCATCCTTCACACACTCCGTCCCATTGGCGACGAAGGCCAATCAAATATGATGGCAAAGTTATTATATGTCCAGTCGTTCGTCCATTATGCGTCCTGGTATTCCCTTTTCATTTTGGTCTTTAAATCCTCCGCCCTTTGTAGTAACTTGTACTCCTCTCGCGTCACCTGATGTAATTCCTTCTCATACTTCTTCATCCTTCCATGCCTCTCTTCTTAGCTTTCGCTCCATCTTTACTCGCCAGCTATCAGTTGTCTTCTCATGGGTAGCACCTCTCTCTCTATATCTTACTTCCCTTTCGTTGGGGTAACCGACTTTGGTGCACCTCATGACAAGCTTTTCTTCCCATATGCACGGTAAAAGAAGGAATAGTGCTGCCGCACGTGATAAGCTGTCCTCTTCCTCGAATGTTAGAGTTGGCATATCTTTCATCTCCATTGGTCACCGTCCTTCACCTCCATAGCTCTTTTTATTGTTTATTGTCAGCCATATCTCACTTAGCTTAGCTGCTGCTGGGCACTCTGCTGTGGTGGTCACTTCATCTGAAATGCAAACACTTTGTACGCGAATGGGCTAAGAAGCATTGACTTTTGTCAGCTCAACCTCTATGAGGTACTCTGACAGTGAGTTGGTGCATCTGCGTATCCAGTTCACTAATGAGTGACTGAATTGAAACTGCAGGTATTTCTTCACTCAATATTGTTGATGTGATGTCCAGTCTTTCTCCTGTTGACACTCCTTCGCTCTGTCTATCCAGCGTCCTTGCTATTCCTGCCTTCAAAATTTCAGCTATGCGGTATAGTGTAGAGTTCTGTGGTGTTTATCTCACTGTTGACTGACAACTCGGCACTGGCGAGCTCTTTCTTTCTCTCTATTTTCATTGGTGCCTTTGGTCACCTGTTCCTTTGGTATAGAGTCCCACATGACTGGCAGTTCGTGACGGAGTGGTGTGGCTTGTTTTCCATGATTTGGTCTGTTAGAGCGAACCACTTCATCGTCACTGAAAGTGGGTGTTGGCTTTTCCTGCCCCCCTTGCACGACGCCCACGTTGTCTTGACCTTCTCTTGGTACTTCATGGCTTCTCTACCTTCTTTTTTGATGGCTATTATTCTTTTTTCTATTATTCTTTCTTCTGACCTCTATCCACTCGTTTTCCTCCAAATTTGTTGTTGTTTCCATCATGTTCTCAGGGAGTACATCTTCTACTAACACCCTTTTGGCCTCATTATGGTGTACCCTTGCCAATAGATTGTCTCACCCTTTTGTCGGGTAACAGTGATAGTCTTCTAGCTTTTTAAGATTATACCTCTTTCTCTCTATGGTCTGTCCAGTGGCGAGGGTTACCCTTGCCTATTGGTTAAGGGAGGCCAGTCTTCTTCATCGAGGGTTTGGGTCTTTACCCTATCTGGTGTCCTTCCTGTGACCTTGGAGGGTGGTGGAATGTCTTCTGCTCCAGTGCCCTCCTGGTAGTTGTGTTTAGATGGAGTTACCTCTTCCTCCTCTGCTTCCTCAGCCATATCCTCCTCTTCTGCCCGCCTTTCTTCCCTTTGAGGGGGCTTGGTGCCTCGTCTCCACCTCTGGGAGTGTTTTGGGGTTCTCCCTCTCTATGCAGTGGCTGCATGGGCTCGGCTAGTCTCTGTGGTTGGAGGGGAAGACTTTGGTGGTCGCCCTCTCCTTGCCCCTTTCATATTGGGCCTCAGTGCTGGCTCTCTCGATACAGTGGGTCCACTGGCTCCTGGCAGGTGCGATAATGTCGCAATCGCTGGCCATTCCTCCCTACCTTATTGGTGGATTGTTGAACACTTTGGTGATCTTGTAGGGTTACGCAAACTGGGGCTGGAGCTTTAGGTTACTCCCCTTCACCCTTATTTTGTTCTCCATCACCACTGGAGGTTCGTCGCTCTCTTCTTGTCTGACCTCCTGCTGCCTTTCTTGGAGGTAGTTGTGTACTGCCTGCGGATTCTTCTGTACCTCTGCAGTATATTCTGTAATATCCTGGGGGGTCCAGTAAAGGTGGAGTGTCAGTCAGGGGCGCACCTTACGGCCTGTCATTAACATGTTAGGGGTCACACCTGTGACTGAGTGCGGCGTCCCCTCGGCAGGCCAGCATGATCTGGGGTAAAAGGCTGTCCCATTGTCCTGACTTTTGGTCAGTAACAGGGCGCAGAGCGCATTTCCGAGGGTACTGTTTTGTCACTCTACCATCCTGTTACCTTGAGGGTGGTATGGGGTGGTCCGTGGTCTTCTTTACTTACCAGAGGCTACACAATTTTCCCAAGAGTGTCGACTGAAACTGAGCCCCCTGGTTAGAGTGTAATGGTTCCGGAAGGCCCCATTATGCAAATACTCGTTCGTCCAATGCTGTAGCTACTGTGGGTGCGGTGGCATCAGGCAAGGCTATGGAATCCTGCCATCAAGTGAAATGGTCGATGAAGACCAATGCCCTACAGTTTATTCTGGTTAGTGGAGGGGTCCGACGAGATCTACTTCCAGCTTCTGGAAAGGTCGACCTACGTATATCCGTTGTCTATTTGGATTTTCTGTCTTCCTTTCGCTCTTTGCCACTTGGCAAACCTCACAAACCTTGATAAGTCTCCTCACTTGGGGAGGACGCTTTACAGTAATTCATCAAAACGTTAACTAGTTTTGTGGCAGAATATTTGATAACATGATTATTTATTATTTATGTTATCCGCATTTTAATCAGTTAGGAAGTTTTAAATTATTATTCTATAATGTTTCTTGTCTGGTGTTTGTCATTATTCATAACAACAGCATTTGTTTTAATGTTAAATACAAACTAAACTATTCGTTTTAATAACGTTTATGTTAAGCTTGTTACAAATGTTTTTTCAGAGATGAAACTAATTACATACCTTATCATGTAAAGACTTAAATGGGAAATATATTGAGTTTTATTTCACTTTCGGCTTCACCACCACAAGTAATAATAACCTTTTATCTTGGAAAAAAGCTTATGAATCGTCAGCATTATTTTCCTTATGACACTTAATGCGAAGAGGATTTGATTTAGAAACTTTGTTCAGAAAATTTATCTGGAGTTGACCTCTCACCAGGAAAACAATTCCTATAGACGCAGTCAGCACTTGCCAAGACGCAATGTTTTCCCCGAAGACGCAAGTTATCTAGAGCTATAAAGCGAGTTTTCAAAATTTTGACTTGTTTGTATAGAAGTAGGGCCTCATAAACATTGGTATTGTGCAAAGACTTTTTGATTGCAAAGAGATGATATTGCAACAAACTTTAAATTTTTTGGAGCTGTTGTTCTCAAGTCAGCAATTTGTTCATCTTTGGTAAGCTCGCTATCATGTGTACACCGGCGCTCAAGTGATAGTGTTTGTGATCAGAATTCAACGAATTAAGTAATTTTTTTTCATCAAAATAATAGTTTTCAAATGAAAAATTAATCAAACAATAACATTAGTACAATTTTGTAATAATATTGGATGAAAAAACATGGCCAAAATTATGTTTTCGACGTTTTTTTCACAACAGTGAGAACAATTAAATTTGAAATACCGGCTATTTTTCCAAGAAAAAAAGTAGAGTGCGCTAATTATTAATAATTAAGATTTTTAGAAGCTAATTTTTAACTGAAAACTTGATTAAAATGGCACAAACTACTTGTTAGAATATACTATATATTATCATAATGGAACTGCCACTCGCAGATAGCCCCTTCCGTCGACAGCATTGTCGTAGCCCTCCATAGACCTTTACACACACACCCATTGCACTTTTGTTGCCGCAAGTGAATTTTCTAAATAGTTTTACAATGCTTGATGAGAGAACAACTTTACACACAAAGTGCGTCGTGCAAAGCCCGTCCTGAGCCCTTTAATGCTCGTCATAAAATGATTATTCTAGCTAAAGCTATTCATGAATAGTTCTACTAGCTTTATTAAACAATAAAAGCTATTCATGAATAGTTCCACTAGCTTTATTAAACAATAAAAGCTATTCATGAATAGTTCCACTAGCTTTATTAAACAATAAAAGCTATTCATGAATAGTTCCACTAGCTTTATTAAACAATAAAAGCTATTCATGAATAGTTCCACTAGCTTTATTAAACAATAAAAGCTATTCATGAATAGTTCCACTAGCTTTATTAAACAATAAAAGCTATTCATGAATAGTTCCACTAGCTTTATTAAACAATAAAAGCTATTCATGAATAGTTCCACTAGCTTTATTAAACAATAAAAGCTATTCATGAATAGTTCCACTAGCTTTATTAAACAATAAAAGCTATTCATGAATAGTTCCACTAGCTTTATTAAACAATAAAAGCTATTCATGAATAGTTCCACTAGCTTTATTAAACAATAAAAGCTATTCATGAATAGTTCCACTAGCTTTATTAAACAATGAATTGAGTATCTCAATGCTCACACATAATAAATTAAAGAACTATTTCAAGAAATGTTTCCCCTGTTTAGTGCCCAAAATGATCAATTAAAGCTTTCGATTTAGGGGTAAGCATGATGAGCTTAATATATATTAGCTGTCAGCATGTATTTCTTTGAAACAAGTGAAGGCTTGCTCTGCTATTTAAGTTTCTCTGGTAATTGTGTGTAGTAGAGATATATGTGTTTTGTGTTTTACAAAACCATTAGGTGATGCAGCTATTGGTTACAAAACTTTCCACTTTCAACGATCGGAAAAAAATTTGCAATGTAAATTAATCATTGCTCAAAACCTAATGTATCTAGTAAAAAAACAGTCACTATTTACATATTGGACTGGTTATGCTGAGATTGAGATAACTTCAGTATTTTGGAGCCACATTTTGATATATAAGTATTTGAATTTTATATTTTTAGTCATCGTTAAAAAGCCCATGAGAAAGGTCAAATCACAGAACGCACATGGTGCACGTAGTACAAGAGGGTGTTAAGGTACATATGAATTGTATGATATGATTGTGATAATAGAGAAAAACCCGCAGCCTGAGAAAATTTTCAAACAGTGGGGAAACCCCAATTAATTACGGGAATTTCCAGATTTTGTTTAATAGCGAAAAAAACGCCCGCAAAAATATTTATTACTGGGGAATCCCAAAAATAATTATTGAGGGCTTACATAACACAATGGACAAATTAACTGGGGTTTCCCCACAGTTTGAACACTTTTTTTTAGCCTGCGCGTTTTTCTCTATTGTTTTATATAAGCGCAATAATTATTTTTTGGGTTTCCCCATTAATAGTTTTTTTTGCACAGGCTGCGCGTTTTTCTGTAATATGTTTGCTTTATTGTCTTGGGCCTTTTCACTAAAAAGTACCAATATTGTAAGATATATGCACGTAACTGCACATTACCTGCCATCTAGGAAATGTGAAATTATTTAACATTTTATCAACAATGTTAAATTGCTGCAGAGAGCTGATGGTTGATATGGTTTGCCAGTTGTCAAAGTGATAGTTTATTTGGATTGGGTGCAGACAACCATCATTTCAGTCTTCACAGTTTTGATTGCTTACATTCTTGACTATTACCCATTTGATACGCATGACAGAATGGGGCAAGTACCACCACAAAGTATGTCCTCTTCAAAAGAACTGGAGTCTGACAGAAATACCACATCCAATACACCAAACATAATGGGGCAAGTACCACCACAAAGTATGTCCTCTTCAAAAGAACTGGAGTCTGACAGAAATTCCCTATCCAATACACTAAACAGAAGGCAGCATTTACCAGCGGGGAGTGAGTCGCCTCCAAAAGAGTCGCAATACGACAAAACTCACCCGTTTGATACACAAAACAGAATGGAGACTGAACCCGAAAAAAGTTGTTTATCTTCTGAAGAACTGCACTACTACAGAAATTTTGGTAACTGTTAGACCTTGGCTATATATTTGTTTTAGTTAGATATCTTATACACTTTACATGTTATACGCATTAAATGTGCTGCAAAACATTTTCTTCACTTTCACGTACACAATTACTATGCACTCCTGTCATTATAAGTTGTATAACCATGTGGTGGAGTCCTTCTCAACTCGGGGTTGTCCTGGATAACATCACCAGCCATTTTAACCTTTTTTTCAAGGGTTTTTCATTATTTTGTAATAATTACCCTGTGTTAGTTTCTGGGTCCTGCGAATGGGTTAAGGGGTCCGTGGCACCTTTGGGGAAATTTTCAATGGTCTTGAGATTTTTCAATGGTCTTGGATGCTGTGTTTCTCCATCAGAAGGGGAAAGGGTACAGGGGCTGCTCAATAGGAAAAATGGGTATAACTGGGGATATCGGACTTGTTTTAGAAGGTAAGGGTGTGCCTTGTGGGTAAGGCTGTGATTCAATTGAATTATTTTTATGATTAACGCGAATAATTTCCACAAAGATTAACTCGATTAAAAACCATCGTTTAATTAATCTCCGTTAGTAGTGACTTCTTTGTTTAATTTTTCTTGAAACTTGGCAATTGCAATTTTGTTTGACTAATGGCATTTATTATATTATTATTGTTTGTAATGTTTCAACTTTATCATTTCTATGACTGAGAATGAATTCCAATCCACCATGATGCAATCTCATGCTTATAATTTTCAATCTGAGCAGAGAACTCTGAATTATATATTGGAGAATTGGAGCTAGTTACAGGTATCACACGAGATTAATTTTGCAGTTAAGCTCGATTAATAAATAGGAAAGTAAGATTAATCTTGACTTAATTTCTGAACCATGTCACAGCCTTAGTTTGTGGGTAAGGGAGCGGAGTATTTTGTCTGCACAACTCACTGACCACCTCTACAATATTGTATCCATTAGATATATTATATATCTTCTACACAGTTGTAATTAGTTAGTTGTAATATACAACTTAAGTAACTAAAAAAGGCATCAGATTGTTTTGGATTTCTCATGAAATCACTTAGCTCGTACTGTTGTACTGTATAATACATGTTGTAGATAGTGACAGGCCTTGTGTACAGATTTTAGAGTCAGAAGGATTCCACTTCAATAGTGAGTATCAGTTTTGTATAGACTTCCTTTTAGATTAGTTTGTAACGAGGCATTACTAGGTAAACGTTTTCACTGCTGTGGAAGTTTTATAGAGGTCAAAGTTCGGAGGTAAAACACCAACCTTACATCATAGAAAGGAGTTTTGTATATTTAGTATATATAGCTGATGTAAGTGGACGTTTCTAGTCTCTACACCAGGTACTGTTGAAGTGAAGCCTTGTCTCAAGTGCTACCCTCTCTAACTGACATCATAAATATATTGTCTGTCGACGAGAACTCGGTACTGACTCAATAACCGTCAGTTGTAGATTCTTTTACTGCTCTATTCTGTTCAATATTTGTCTCGCAACTTCTACTAAAATTTGCATTCACTGTTCCATGTGGTTTTTATTTGTTAAGAACAAGGAAAATTGGTGGACGTTTGTAATAAACCATTTGAGTTCAACCTTTATGACGATGCCAAAGACAACCAAGAGAGATATGAGACCATTTGTAAAGTAAGTTTAATGTGTCTTCATAGTTGATAATTTTTTGTTTTTTACTACTTTTCTTTTTAGATAGCTATTTACACCTGCTTGCAATATGTTTGGTCGGCTATCTTGTTCTCAAACTCTGTGTAACTTACTTATAAAAGCTTCTCATGCAATAGTCTATATATTGCCTATAACTACATCAAATCTCAATTGTTGGCTTCAATTGAACACCAATGAAAAAGTGCAAATTTTAAATTGTTTATAATAAATTATTTGTACAAAAGATTTGTATTTATAGCTTTCTCATTGTAGCATTATTTTTTTGATGACTTTTAATCAGTTTGTTGTGTGCTCAAATATTTCATGGCAAAACCCAACCTCCTCTCCCTCATCCTCTCTCATTGCTTTGTGTACAAGCAGTAACACCCTATTTGAATGCTCCAACTTGCCCCGCTCTACTTCTGCTGTCCTCCCTGCCCTGCTCTACTTCTGCTGTCCTCCCTGCCCCACTCTACTTCTGCTGTCCTGCCTACCCCACTCTACTTCTGCTATCGTCCCTGCCCCACTCTACTTCTGCTATCGTCCCTGCCCCACTCTACTTCTGCTGTCCCCCTGCCCTGCCCTACTTCTGCTGTCCCCCCTGCCCTGCTCTACTTCTGCTGTCCTCCCTGCCCCACTCTACTTCTGCTGTCCCCCTGCCCTGCCCTACTTCTGCTGTCCCCCCTGCCCTGCTCTACTTCTGCTGTCCCCCTGCCCTGCCCTACTTCTGCTGTCCTCCCTGCCCCGCTCTACTTCTACTGTCCTCCCTGCCCCACTCTACTTCTGCTGTCCCCCTGCCCTGCTCTACTTCTGCTGTCCCCCTGCCCCGCTCTATTTCTGCTGTCCCCCTGCCCTGCTCTACTTCTGCTGTCCTCCCTGCCCCGCTCTACTTCTGCTGTCCCCCCTGCCCCACTCTACTTCTGCTGTCCCCCCTGCCCTGCTCTACTTCTGCTGTCCCCCTGCCCTGCTCTACTTCTGCTGTCCCCCTGCCCCGCTCTATTTCTGCTGTCCTCCCTGCCTCACTCTACTTCTGCTGTCCCCCTGCCCCACTCTACTTCTGCTGTCCCCCCTGCCTCACTCTACTTCTGCTTTCCCCCTGCCCCACTCTACTTCTGCTGTCCTCCCTGCCCCACTCTACTTCTGCTTTCCCCCTGCCCCACTCTACTTCTGCTGTCCTCCCTGCCTCACTCTACTTCTGCTGTCCCCCTGCCCTGCTCTA
Organism: Cryptosula pallasiana; assembly: GCA_945261195.1. Taxonomy (NCBI): domain Eukaryota; kingdom Metazoa; phylum Bryozoa; class Gymnolaemata; order Cheilostomatida; family Cryptosulidae; genus Cryptosula; species Cryptosula pallasiana. The sequence goes on along the minus strand of OX183133.1, from coordinate 21,341,292 downwards.
CTTCTGCTGTCCCCCTGCCCCGCTCTACTTCTGCTGTCCCCCTGCCCTGCTCTATTTCTACTGTCCTCCCTGCCTCACTCTACTTCTGCTGTCCCCCCTGCCTCACTCTACTTCTGCTGTCCCCCCTGCCCTGCTCTACTTCTGCTGTCCCCCTGCCCCGCTCTACTTCTGCTGTCCCCCCTGCCTCACTCTACTTCTGCTGTCCTCCCTGCCCCACTCTACTTCTGCTGTCCTCCCTGCCCCTCTCTACTTCTGCTGTCCTCCCTGCCCCACTCTACTTCTGCTTTCCCCCTGCCCCACTCTACTTCTGCTGTCCCCCTGCCCCGCTCTACTTCTGCTGTCCTCCCCGCCCCACTCTACTTCCACTTTCCTCCCCGCCCCGCTTCATTCCCAGCTCTGCTTCATTCCCAGCCTTGATCTACTTCTGGCCCGGATCTACTCCCGGCCCTGATCTACCTCCACCCCCTACTCTACCCTACCCTGCTCTTAGCCAAACAAATGCTACATGTACATCTACCGATTACCTACCGATTTGTCCTTACCGATTGGAGATGACGCCAAGGAGTTTCCCCTATTTTTTTCTCCAATGGCCATTCTCACGCAATACCGGTGAAACTCGCTACATTTTTTCCATAGTTAGCCATAAAGTGATTTAAAACAACAAAGACGGGACGCTAAAAAACGATTCTTCATGTAAAAATAACTGCACTTGAGAAACAGTTTTGTTGGAAACATTAAAACCACGAACGGTGATTTGATTGGTCCAATCATAAAATATCTACCGATTTTTTGACCACGAGCAAAACCTACCAATACCCTCAAATAAAATGCTACCGATTATTTCGTTACGTCACACAGGAAACGGATGCAAGGAAATCCTCAATCGGTAAGCCAAATCGGGAGCTAATCGGTAGATGTACATGGGGTAAAAGTCAGCCAGTGCGCTGTCACATGGCTAATTGTGCTCCAACCTACTATTAGCTAAAAGTGACCATTTTGAGATTTGTCTTCCCCAGACACAATTGAACCAAATTGAATCCACAAAAGTCTCTAGTTGGATATCGAATAGTAAATACAAACCCTCAGCATACATATAAGTGGTCCTATAGCTGTTTGTGTGACAGTTTTCTGCTCACCCAACAGTGAAAATATACCTACACAAACCGTTCACATGAACACAACTACAAATATACAGCCACGCTTTCATCATTCGCATACATAGATTGTGTGCCATTCAGCTCTTCTCATGCGTAGCTGGTTGATATGTTACCCTCACAAATAATACTTTACTGTATAATGGTGTACATTAAAGTTCTATGTAATGTTGTAGGGTGTAGAATGGTTTGTGAATGATCTGATGGAAGAACTTTTGATAAAAACACCAATCCGTGGAGATGTAAGTTGTGGGTACTTGGTTGGTAACTGAGCATTTCTTATGCAATGCTGTCTAAATGCTTGCTGACACATATTCATGCTGTCTATGTAGAGGTCAATGTCACACTATTGGATACATTTTGTGATACTCCACCACTTTCTACCATTACACAGGGTAAAGGTACCTTCATATTCACCAGTAGAGACTATCAAGATAAAGAACATCTACTTGTACTTATACATGGAAGTGGAGCTGTCAGAGCTGGCCAATGGTCTCGCAGGTAACATATTTACTTTATAGTTACTTTCATTGCCGATAGTGTTGTCTCTCATCAAGTGTGTAGGCTTTAGTCTCCGAGATTAATGAGTTATTTATTTAGTTTGCTTTATATTCTATTTAATGTGAGTTATCCAACTGTTGCTGCATTGCTCAATTTAGAGTTGTATTCTATATGTAGAGATTAATCTGTTGTATTGTTCTATATGTAAATATTAATCTGTTGTAGTGTTGTATATGTAGAGATTAATCTGTTGTAGTGTTGTATATGTAGAGATTGATCTGTTGTAGTGTTCTATATGTAGAGATTGATCTGTTGTAGTGTTCTATATGTAGAGATTAATCTGTTGTTGTGCTGTATAAAAGTCTATAGTAAACAAACAACTCATCCATGACTGACTCCAGAGTCAGCTTTTCTTGTTCCCTTGTTGTAGACTAATAATCAATGATAAAATAGACAGTGGAACACAACTCCCATATATTGATAGAGCACTGCAACTTGGTTGGGGAGTCTTGGTAACAAACACAAATGATCACCACCCTCATGAGGTAATACCCTGTTATAAGGCTGCTTCACACACTAATTGTTATCTACAATGTATTTTTGGCTTCAGTTTAATGGGTTGTGTCAGCAGTTTCGTATGCAAGACCTCCATCTCATTGTTTGTAGAAGTATTCATTGCAAGACCTCCATCTCATTGTTTGTAGAAGTATTCATTGCTAGACCTCCATCTCATTGTTTGTAGAAGTATTCATTGCAAGACCTACATCTCATTGTTTGTAGAAGTATTCATTGCAAGACCTACATCTCATTGTTTGTAGAAGTATTCATTGCAAGACCTACATCTCATTGTTTGTACAAGTATTCATTGCAAGACCTACATCTCATTGTTTGTAGAAGTATTCATTGCAAGACCTACATCTCATTGCTTGTAGAGTATTCATTGCAAGACCTACATCTCATTGCTTGTAGAGTATTCATTGCTAGACCTACATCTCATTGTTTGTAGAAGTATTCATATTTCACCAAACTCAATTTTTATCAATGAGTCATACGGTTTTTCGAGCTGTCTGAGTTGTGACGTGTGCTCTTACTGCAAAATTAAAATCTGTAAACAGTGTATGATTCATTCATGTAACTTTGTGTGCAGGGAAGTAGAAGTCCCACAGATCATGGTTTGTTTGTGTGGAAACATTTTGTGAAATCTACCAACAACAAGAAGATAGCCATTGTAGCCCACGGTGCTGGGGGTGGTGTCACTACAGATATTCTTGATAAATATCCAGAGTATTTCAAGAGACGAGTATTTGCTATTGCCTTTACTGATGCCTTTGGTCGTCCATCTTTGATGACAGAGAAGTACTTTAAAGCGGTACTTATTCATTTTATGACATTAATCTAAAACACTGATACTAACTCACGCCCTAGCTCTGAGAGCTTGTAAAGGATATTATGCCACTGAAAACCAGTATCATGGTTTTGAAATGGATTTATTGTTTTAGAACTGCTTGTAATACCCTTTGACCTCAGTATGCCCCCCGGTCACACCCATTATTCACCCTTTACACACTCTCCTTCCAATCCCCTTGTACCCACTCCCTACCCTCTCCTCACTCTCTCTCCTTCCAATCCCCTTGTACCCACTCCCTACCCTCTCCTCACTCTCTCTCCTTCCAATCCCCTTGTACCCACTCCATACCCTCTCCTCACTCTCTCTCCTTCCAATCCCCTTGTACCCACTCCATACCCTCTCCTCACTCTCTCTCCTTCCAATCCCCTTGTACCCACTCCATACCCTCTCCTCACTCTCTCTCCTTCCAATCTCCTTGTACCCACTCCCTACCCTCTCCTCACTCTCTCTCCCCAATCCCCTTGTACCCACTCCCTACCCTCTCCTCACTCTCTCTCCTTCCAATCCCCTTGTACCCACTCCATACCCTCTCCTCACTCTCTCTCCTTCCAATCCCCTTGTACCCACTCCATACCCTCTCCTCACTCTCTCTCCTTCCAATCCCCTTGTACCCACTCCCTACCCTCTCCTCACTCTCTCTCTCCTTCCAATCCCCTTGTACCCACTCCCTACTCTCTCCTCACTCTCTCTCCTTCCAATCCCCTTGTACCCACTCCCTACCCTCTCCTCACTTTCTCTCCTTCCAATCCCCTTGTACCCACTCCCTACTCTCTCCTCACTCTCTCTCCTTCCAATCCCCTTGTACCCACTCCCTACCCTCTCCTCACTTTCTCTCCTTCCAATCCCCTTGTACCCACTCCATACCCTCTCCTCACTCTCTCTCCTTCCAATCCCCTTGTACCCACTCCCTACCCTCTCCTCACTCTCTCTCTCCTTCCAATCCCCTTGTACCCACTCCATACCCTTTCCTCACTATCTCTCCTTCCAATCCCCTTGTACCCACTCCATACTCTCTCCTCACTCTCTCTCCTTCCAATCCCCTTGTACCCACTCCATACCCTCTCCTCACTCTCTCTCCTTCCAATCCCCTTGTACCCACTCCATAGCCTCTCCTCACTCTCTCTCTCCTTCCAATCCCCTTGTACCCACTCCACACCCTCTCCTCACTCTCTCTCCTTCCAATCCCCTTGTACCCACTCCATAGCCTCTCCTCACACTCTCTCTCCTTCCAATCCCCTTGTACCCACTCCATACCCTCTCCTCACTCACTCTCTCTCCTTCCAATCCCCTTGTACCCACTCCATACCCTCTCCTCACTCTCTCTCCTTCCAATCCCCTTGTACCCACTCACTACCCTCTCCTCACTCTCTCTCCCCAATCCCCATGTACCCACTCCATACCCTCTCCTCACTCTCTCTCCTTCCAATCCCCTTGTACCCACTCCATACCCTCTCCTCACTCTCTCTCCCCAATCCCCATGTACCCACTCCATACCCTCTCCTCACTCTCTCTCCTTCCAATCCCCTTGTACCCACTCCATACCCTCTCCTCACTCTCTCTCCCCAATCCCCATGTACCCACTCCATACCCTCTCCTCACTCTCTCTCCTTCCAATCCCCTTGTACCCACTCCATACTCTCTCCTCACTCTCTCTCCCCAATCCCCATGTACCCACTCCATACCCTCTCCTCACTCTCTCTCCCCAATCCCCATGTACCCACTCCATACCCTCTCCTCACACTCTCTCCTTCCAATCCCCTTGTACCCACTCCATAGCCTCTCCTCACTCTCTCTCCTTCCAATCCCCTTGTACCCACTCCATAGCCTCTCCTCACTCTCTCTCTCCTTCCAATCCCCTTGTACCCACTCCACACCCTCTCCTCACTCTCTCTCCTTCCAATCCCCTTGTACCCACTCCATAGCCTCTCCTCACACTCTCTCTCCTTCCAATCCCCTTGTACCCACTCCATACCCTCTCCTCACACTCTCTCCTTCCAATCCCCTTGTACCCACTCCCTACCCTCTCCTCACTCTCCTTCCAATCCCCTTGTACCCACTCCATACCCTCTCCTCACTCTCTCTCCTTCCAATCCCCTTGTACCCACTCCCTACCCTCTCCTCACTCTCCTTCCAATCCCCTTGTACCCACTCCCTACCCTCTCCTCACACTCTCTCTCCTTCCAATCCCCTTGTACCCACTCCATACCCTCTCCTCACTCTCTCTCCTTCCAATCCCCTTGTACCTACTCCATAGCCTCTCCTCACTCTCTCTCCTTCCAATCCCCTTGTACCCACTCCATAGCCTCTCCTCACTCTCTCTCTCCTTCCAATCCCCTTGTACCCACTCCACACCCTCTCCTCACTCTCTCTCTCCTTCCAATCCCCTTGTACCCACTCCATAGCCTCTCCTCACACTCTCTCTCCTTCCAATCCCCTTGTACCCACTCCCTACCCTCTCCTCACTCTCCTTCCAATCCCCTTGTACCCACTCCCTACCCTCTCCTCACACTCTCTCTCCTTCCAATCCCCTTGTACCCACTCCATACCCTCTCCTCACTCTCTCTCCTTCCAATCCCCTTGTACCTACTCCATAGCCTCTCCTCACTCTCTCTCCTTCCAATCCCCTTGTACCCACTCCATAGCCTCTCCTCACACTCTCTCTCCTTCCAATCCCCTTGTACCCACTCCCTACCCTCTCCTCACTCTCCTTCCAATCCCCTTGTACCCACTCCCTACCCTCTCCTCACTCTCTCTCCCCAATCCCCTTGTACCCACTCCATACCCTCTCCTCACTCTCTCTCCTTCCAATCCCCTTGTACCCACTCCATAGCCTCTCCTCACTCTCTCTCCTTCCAATCCCCTTGTACCCACTCCATAGCCTCTCCTCACTCTCTCTCTCCTTCCAATCCCCTTGTACCCACTCCCTACCCTCTCCTCACTCTCTCTCCTTCCAATCCCCTTGTACCCACTCCCTACCCTCTCCTCACTCTCTCTCCTTCCAATCCCCTTGTACCCACTCCATACCCTCTCCTCACTCTCTCTCCTTCCAATCCCCTTGTACCCACTCCCTACCCTCTCCTCACTCTCTCTCCTTCCAATCCCCTTGTACCCACTCCCTACCCTCTCCTCACTCTCTCTCTCCTTCCAATCCCCTTGTACCCACTCCCTACCCTCTCCTCACTCTCTCTCTCCTTCCAATCCCCTTGTACCCACTCCATAGCCTCTCCTCACTCTCTCTCTCCTTCCAATCCCCTTGTACCCACTCCCTACCCTCTCCTCACTCTCTCTCCTTCCAATCCCCTTGTACCCACTCCCTACCCTCTCCTCACTCTCTCTCCTTCCAATCCCCTTGTACCCACTCCATACCCTCTCCTCACTCTCTCTCCTTCCAATCCCCTTGTACCCACTCCCTACCCTCTCCTCACTCTCTCTCCTTCCAATCCCCTTGTACCCACTCCCTACCCTCTCCTCACTCTCTCTCCTTCCAATCCCCTTGTACCCACTCCATACCCTCTCCTCACTCTCTCTCCTTCCAATCCCCTTGTACCTACTCCATACCCTCTCCTCACTCTCTCTCCTTCCAATCCCCTTGTACCCACTCCCTACCCTCTCCACACTCTCTCCTTCCAATCCCCTTGTACCCACTCCCTACCCTCTCCTCACTCTCTCTCCTTCCAATCCCCTTGTACCCACTCCCTACCCTCTCCTCACTCTCTCTCCTTCCAATCCCCTTGTACCCACTCCATACCCTCTCCTCACTCTCTCTCCTTCCAATCCCCTTGTACCCACTCCATACCCTCTCCTTACTCTCTCTCCTTCCAATCCCCTTGTACCCACTCCATACCCTCTCCTCACTCTCTCTCCTTCCAATCCCCTTGTACCCACTCCCTACCCTCTCACTCTCTCTCTCCTTCCAATCCCCTTGTACCCACTCCATACTCTCTCCTCACTCTCTCTCCTTCCAATCCCCTTGTACCCACTCCATACCCTCTCCTCACTCTCTCTCCTTCCAATCCCCTTGTACCCACTCCCTACCCTCTCCTCACTCTCTCTCCTTCCAATCCCCTTGTACCCACTCCCTACCCTCTCCTCACTCTCTCTCATTCCGATCCCCTTGTACCCACTCCCTACTCTCTCCTCACTCTCTCTCCTTCCAATCCCCTTGTACCCACTCCCTACCCTCTCCTCACTCTCTCTCCTTCCAATCCCCTTGTACCCACTCCCTACCCTCTCCTCACTCTCTCTCCTTCCAATCCCCTTGTACCCACTCCCTACCCTCTCCTCACTCTCTCTCTCTCCTTCCAATCCCCTTGTACCCACTCCATACCCTCTCCTCACTCTCTCTCCTTCCAATCCCCTTGTACCCACTCCATACCCTCTCCTCACTCTCTCTCCTTCCAATCCCCTTGTACCCACTCCATACTCTCTCCTCACTCTCTCTCCTTCCAATCCCCTTGTACCCACTCCATACTCTCTCCTCACTCTCTCTCCTTCCAATCCCCTTGTACCCACTCCCTACCCTCTCCTCACTCTCTCTCCTTCCAATCCCCTTGTACCCACTCCCTACCCTCTCCTCACTCTCTCTCCTTCCGATCCCCTTGTACCCACTCCCTACCCTCTCCTCACTCTCTCTCCTTCCAATCCCCTTGTACCCACTCCATACCCTCTCTTCACTCTCTCTCCTTCCAATCCCCTTGTACCCACTCCATACTCTCTCCTCACTCTCTCTCCTTCCAATCCCCTTGTACCCACTCCCTACCCTCTCCTCACTCTCTCTCCTTCCAATCCCCTTGTACCCACTCCATACCCTCTCTTCACTCTCTCTCCTTCCAATCCCCTTGTACCCACTCCATACCCTCTCCTCACTCTCTCTCCTTCCAATCCCCTTGTACCCACTCCATACCCTCTCCTCACTCTCTCTCCTTCCAATCCCCTTGTACCCACTCCATACTCTCTCCTCACTCTCTCTCCTTCCAATCCCCTTGTACCCACTCCATACTCTCTCCACACTCTCTCTCCTTCCAATCCCCTTGTACCCACTCCCTACCCTCTCCTCACTCTCTCTCCTTCCAATCCCCTTGTACCCACTCCATACCCTCTCCTTACTCTCTCTCCTTCCGATCCCCTTGTACCCACTCCCTACCCTCTCCTCACTCTCTCTCCTTCCAATCCCCTTGTACCCACTCCATACCCTCTCCTCACTCTCTCTCCTTCCAATCCCCATGTACCCACTCCATACCCTCTCCTCACTCTCTCTCCCCAATCCCCATGTACCCACTCCATACCCTCTCCTCACACTCTCCTTCCAATCCCCTTGTACCCACTCCATACTCTCTCCTCACTCTCTCTCCCCAATCCCCATGTACCCACTCCATACCCTCTCCTCACACTCTCCTTCCAATCCCCTTGTACCCACTCCATACTCTCTCCTCACTCTCTCTCCCCAATCCCCATGTACCCACTCCATACCCTCTCCTCACTCTCTCTCCCCAATCCCCATGTACCCACTCCATACCCTCTCCTCACACTCTCTCCTTCCAATCCCCTTGTACCCACTCCATAGCCTCTCCTCACTCTCTCTCCTTCCAATCCCCTTGTACCCACTCCATAGCCTCTCCTCACTCTCTCTCTCCTTCCAATCCCCTTGTACCCACTCCACACCCTCTCCTCACTCTCTCTCCTTCCAATCCCCTTGTACCCACTCCATAGCCTCTCCTCACTCTCTCTCTCCTTCCAATCCCCTTGTACCCACTCCACACCCTCTCCTCACTCTCTCTCCTTCCAATCCCCTTGTACCCACTCCCTACCCACTCCTCACTCTCTCTCCTTCCAATCCCCTTGTACCCACTCCCTACCCACTCCTCACTCTCTCTCCTTCCAATCCCCTTGTACCCACTCCATACCCTCTCCTCACTCTCTCTCCCCAATCCCCATGTACCCACTCCATACCCTCTCCTCACTCTCTCTCCTTCCAATCCCCATGTACCCACTCCATACCCTCTCCTCACTCTCTCTCCTTCCAATCCCCTTGTACCCACTCCATACTCTCTCCTCACTCTCTCTCCCCAATCCCCTTGTACCCACTCCATACCCTCTCCTCACTCTCTCTCCTTCCAATCCCCTTGTACCCACTCCATACCCTCTCTTCACTCTCTCTCCTTCCAATCCCCTTGTACCCACTCCATACCCTCTCCTCACACTCTCTCTCCTTCCAATCCCCTTGTACCCACTCCATACCCTCTCCTCACTCTCTCTCTCCTTCCAATCCCCTTGTACCCACTCCATACCCTCTCCTCACTCTCTCTCCTTCCAATCCCCTTGTACCCACTCCATACCCTCTCCTCACTCTCTCTCATTCCGATCCCCTTGTACCCACTCCATACCCTCTCCTCACTCTCTCTCTCCTTCCAATCCCCTTGTACCCACTCCATACTCTCTCCTCACTCTCTCTCTCCTTCCAATCCCCTTGTACCCACTCCATACCCTCTCCTCACACTCTCTCTCCTTCCAATCCCCTTGTACCCACTCCATACCCTCTCCTCACTCTCTCTCTCCTTCCAATCCCCTTGTACCCACTCCATACCCTCTCCTCACTCTCTCTCCTTCCAATCCCCTTGTACCCACTCCATACCCTCTCCTCACTCTCTCTCATTCCGATCCCCTTGTACCCACTCCATACTCTCTCCTCACTCTCTCTCCCCAATCCCCTTGTACCCACTCCATACCCTCTCCTCACTCTCTCTCCTTCCAATCCCCTTGTACCCACTCCATACCCTCTCCACTCTCTCTCCTTCCAATCCCCTTGTACCCACTCCATACTCTCTCCTCACTCTCTCTCTCCTTCCAATCCCCTTGTACCCACTCCATACTCTCTCCTCACTCTCTCTCTCCTTCCAATCCCCTTGTACCCACTCCATACCCTCTCCTCACTCTCTCTCTCCTTCCAATCCCCTTGTACCCACTCCATACTCTCTCCTCACTCACTCTCTCCTTCCAATCCCCTTGTACCCACTCCATACCCTCTCCTCACTCTCTCTCCTTCCAATCCCCTTGTACCCACTCCATACCCTCTCCACTCTCTCTCCTTCCAATCCCCTTGTACCCACTCCATACCCTCTCCTCACTCTCTCTCTCCTTCCAATCCCCTTGTACCCACTCCATACTCTCTCCTCACTCTCTCTCTCCTTCCAATCCCCTTGTACCCACTCCATACCCTCTCCTCACTCTCTCTCTCCTTCCAATCCCCTTGTACCCACTCCATACCCTCTCCTCACTCTCTCCTTCCAATCCCCTTGTACCCACTCCATACTCTCTCCTCACTCTCTCCTTCCAATCCCCTTGTACCCACTCCATACTCTCTCCTCACTCTCTCCTTCCAATCCCCTTGTACCCACTCCCTACTCTCTCCTCACTCTCTCTCCTTCCAATCCCCTTGTACCCACTCCATACTCTCTCCTCACTCTCTCTCCCCAATCCCCTTGTACCCACTCCATACCCTCTCCTCACTCTCTCTCCTTCCAATCCCCTTGTACCCACTCCATACCCTCTCTTCACTCTCTCTCCTTCCAATCCCCTTGTACCCACTCCATACCCTCTCCTCACACTCTCTCTCCTTCCAATCCCCTTGTACCCACTCCATACCCTCTCCTCACTCTCTCTCTCCTTCCAATCCCCTTGTACCCACTCCATACCCTCTCCTCACTCTCTCTCCTTCCAATCCCCTTGTACCCACTCCATACCCTCTCCTCACTCTCTCTCTCCTTCCAATCCCCTTGTACCCACTCCATACTCTCTCCTCACTCTCTCTCCCCAATCCCCTTGTACCCACTCCATACCCTCTCCTCACTCTCTCTCCTTCCAATCCCCTTGTACCCACTCCATACCCTCTCCTCACTCTCTCTCTCCTTCCAATCCCCTTGTACCCACTCCATACCCTCTCCTCACTCTCTCTCCTTCCAATCCCCTTGTACCCACTCCCTACCCTCTCCTCACTCTCTCTCCTTCCAATCCCCTTGTACCCACTCCATACCCTCTCCTCACTCTCTCTCTCCTTCCAATCCCCTTGTACCCACTCCATACCCTCTCCTCACTCTCTCTCTCCTTCCAATCCCCTTGTACCCACTCCATACCCTCTCCTCACTCTCTCTCCTTCCAATCCCCTTGTACCCACTCCATACCCTCTCCTCACTCTCTCTCTCCTTCCAATCCCCTTGTACCCACTCCATACCCTCTCCTCACTCTCTCTCCTTCCAATCCCCTTGTACCCACTCCATACCCTCTCCTCACTCTCTCTCTCCTTCCAATCCCCTTGTACCCACTCCATACCCTCTCCTCACTCTCTCTCCTTCCAATCCCCTTGTACCCACTCCATACCCTCTCCTCACTCTCTCTCTCCTTCCAATCCCCTTGTACCCACTCCATACCCTCTCCTCACTCTCTCTCTCCTTCCAATCCCCTTGTACCCACTCCATACCCTCTCCTCACTCTCTCTCCTTCCAATCCCCTTGTACCCACTCCATACCCTCTCCTCACTCTCTCTCTCCTTCCAATCCCCTTGTACCCACTCCATACCCTCTCCTCACTCTCTCTCCTTCCAATCCCCTTGTACCCACTCCATACCCTCTCCTCACTCTCTCTCTCCTTCCAATCCCCTTGTACCCACTCCATACCCTCTCCTCACTCTCTCTCTCATTCCGATCCCCTTGTACCCACTCCCTACCCTCTCCTCACTCTCTCTCCTTCCAATCCCCTTGTACCCACTCCATACCCTCTCCTCACTCTCTCTCTCCTTCCAATCCCCTTGTACCCACTCCATACCCTCTCCTCACTCTCTCTCATTCCGATCCCCTTGTACCCACTCCATACCCTCTCCTCACTCTCTCTCCTTCCAATCCCCTTGTACCCACTCTCTACCCTCTCCTTACTCTCTCTCCTTCCAATCCCCTTGTACCCACTCCCTACCCTCTCCTCACTCTCTCTCTCCTTCCAATCCCCTTGTACCCACTCCATACCCTCTCCTCACTCTCTCTCCTTCCAATCCCCTTGTACCCACTCTCTACCCTCTCCTCACTCTCTCTCCTTCCAATCCCCTTGTACCCACTCCCTACCCTCTCCTCACTCACTCTCCTTCCAATCCCCTTGTACCCACTCCATACTCTCTCCTCACTCTCTCTCCCCAATCCCCTTGTACCCACTCCATACCCTCTCCTCACTCTCTCTCCTTCCAATCCCCTTGTACCCACTCCCTACCCTCTCCTCACTCACTCTCCTTCCAATCCCCTTGTACCCACTCCATACCCTCTCCTCACACTCTCTCTCCTTCCAATCCCCTTGTACCCACTCCATACCCTCTCCTCACTCTCTCTCTCCTTCCAATCCCCTTGTACCCACTCCATACCCTCTCCTCACTCTCTCTCCTTCCAATCCCCTTGTACCCACTCCATACCCTCTCCTCACTCTCTCTCTCCTTCCAATCCCCTTGTACCCACTCCATACTCTCTCCTCACTCTCTCTCCCCAATCCCCTTGTACCCACTCCATACCCTCTCCTCACTCTCTCTCCTTCCAATCCCCTTGTACCCACTCCATACCCTCTCCTCACTCTCTCTCTCCTTCCAATCCCCTTGTACCCACTCCATACCCTCTCCTCACTCTCTCTCCTTCCAATCCCCTTGTACCCACTCCCTACCCTCTCCTCACTCTCTCTCCTTCCAATCCCCTTGTACCCACTCCATACCCTCTCCTCACTCTCTCTCTCCTTCCAATCCCCTTGTACCCACTCCATACCCTCTCCTCACTCTCTCTCTCCTTCCAATCCCCTTGTACCCACTCCATACCCTCTCCTCACTCTCTCTCCTTCCAATCCCCTTGTACCCACTCCATACCCTCTCCTCACTCTCTCTCTCCTTCCAATCCCCTTGTACCCACTCCATACCCTCTCCTCACTCTCTCTCCTTCCAATCCCCTTGTACCCACTCCATACCCTCTCCTCACTCTCTCTCTCCTTCCAATCCCCTTGTACCCACTCCATACCCTCTCCTCACTCTCTCTCCTTCCAATCCCCTTGTACCCACTCCATACCCTCTCCTCACTCTCTCTCTCCTTCCAATCCCCTTGTACCCACTCCATACCCTCTCCTCACTCTCTCTCTCCTTCCAATCCCCTTGTACCCACTCCATACCCTCTCCTCACTCTCTCTCCTTCCAATCCCCTTGTACCCACTCCATACCCTCTCCTCACTCTCTCTCTCCTTCCAATCCCCTTGTACCCACTCCATACCCTCTCCTCACTCTCTCTCCTTCCAATCCCCTTGTACCCACTCCATACCCTCTCCTCACTCTCTCTCTCCTTCCAATCCCCTTGTACCCACTCCATACCCTCTCCTCACTCTCTCTCTCATTCCGATCCCCTTGTACCCACTCCCTACCCTCTCCTCACTCTCTCTCCTTCCAATCCCCTTGTACCCACTCCATACCCTCTCCTCACTCTCTCTCTCCTTCCAATCCCCTTGTACCCACTCCATACCCTCTCCTCACTCTCTCTCATTCCGATCCCCTTGTACCCACTCCATACCCTCTCCTCACTCTCTCTCCTTCCAATCCCCTTGTACCCACTCTCTACCCTCTCCTTACTCTCTCTCCTTCCAATCCCCTTGTACCCACTCCCTACCCTCTCCTCACTCTCTCTCTCCTTCCAATCCCCTTGTACCCACTCCATACCCTCTCCTCACTCTCTCTCCTTCCAATCCCCTTGTACCCACTCTCTACCCTCTCCTCACTCTCTCTCCTTCCAATCCCCTTGTACCCACTCCCTACCCTCTCCTCACTCACTCTCCTTCCAATCCCCTTGTACCCACTCCATACTCTCTCCTCACTCTCTCTCCCCAATCCCCTTGTACCCACTCCATACCCTCTCCTCACTCTCTCTCCTTCCAATCCCCTTGTACCCACTCCCTACCCTCTCCTCACTCACTCTCCTTCCAATCCCCTTGTACCCACTCCATACTCTCTCCTCACTCTCTCTCCCCAATCCCCTTGTACCCACTCCATACCCTCTCCTCACTCTCTCTCCTTCCAATCCCCTTGTACCCACTCCCTACCCTCTCCTCACTCTCTCTCCTTCCAATCCCCTTGTACCCACTCCATACCCTCTCCACTCACTCTCCTTCCAATCCCCTTGTACCCACTCCCTACCCTCTCCTCACTCTCTCTCCTTCCAATCCCCTTGTACCCACTCCATACCCTCTCCTCACTCTCTCTCCTTCCAATCCCCTTGTACCCACTCTCTACCCTCTCCTCACTCTCTCTCCTTCCAATCCCCTTGTACCCACTCCATACCCTCTCCCCCTCTCCCCAATCCCCTTGTACCCACTCCCTACCCTCTCCTCACTCTCTCTCCTTCCAATCCCCTTGTACCCACTCCATACCCTCTCCTCACTCTCTCTCTCCTTCCAATCCCCTTGTACCCACTCCATACCCTCTCCTCACTCTCTCTCCTTCCAATCCCCTTGTACCCACTCTCTACCCTCTCCTCACTCTCTCTCCTTCCAATCCCCTTGTACCCACTCCCTACCCTCTCCTCACTCACTCTCCTTCCAATCCCCTTGTACCCACTCCATACTCTCTCCTCACTCTCTCTCCCCAATCCCCTTGTACCCACTCCATACCCTCTCCTCACTCTCTCTCCTTCCAATCCCCTTGTACCCACTCCCTACCCTCTCCTCACTCACTCTCCTTCCAATCCCCTTGTACCCACTCCATACTCTCTCCTCACTCTCTCTCCCCAATCCCCTTGTACCCACTCCATACCCTCTCCTCACTCTCTCTCCTTCCAATCCCCTTGTACCCACTCCCTACCCTCTCCTCACTCTCTCTCCTTCCAATCCCCTTGTACCCACTCCACACCCTCTCCTCACTCTCTCTCCTTCCAATCCCCTTGTACCCACTCCCTACCCTCTCCACTCTCTCTCCTTCCAATCCCCTTGTACCCACTCCATACCCTCTCCTCACTCTCTCTCCTTCCAATCCCCTTGTACCCACTCCATACCCTCTCCTCACTCTCTCTCCTTCCAATCCCCTTGTACCCACTCCATACCCTCTCCTCACTCTCTCTCCTTCCAATCCCCTTGTACCCACTCCATACCCTCTCCTCACTCACTCTCCTTCCAATCCCCTTGTACCCACTCCATACTCTCTCCTCACTCTCTCTCCCCAATCCCCTTGTACCCACTCCATACCCTCTCCTCACTCTCTCTCCTTCCAATCCCCTTGTACCCACTCCCTACCCTCTCCTCACTCTCTCTCCTTCCAATCCCCTTGTACCCACTCCATACCCTCTCCTCACTCTCTCTCCTTCCAATCCCCTTGTACCCACTCTCTACCCTCTCCTCACTCTCTCTCCTTCCAATCCCCTTGTACCCACTCCATACCCTCTCCTCACTCTCTCTCCTTCCAATCCCCTTGTACCCACTCCATACCCTCTCCTTACTCTCTCCTTCCAATCCCCTTGTACCTACTCCATACCCTCTCCTCACTCTCTCTCCTTCCAATCCCCTTGTACCCACTCCATACCCTCTCCCCCTCTCCCCAATGCTCTTCTTTGACCACCTTTTCCCCAGCCCTCCTTCTACACAACAAGCGTTGTCTCATGCATCAGTCGCTTGCTCGAAAAATCCAACTATTTGCAAAATTCATCTTCCAGAAACCAACTTTTTCGAAAACCACCAACATATTGTCGGTTATGTAATGTCGTTTGCGATACACACCTTTGTCTGCAGCCATTTATAGACATTCGAAATGTTGTAGGTTACAACCAACTGGGTGGCTAGTAGATGTCCTCTTGGAACTCCTCTCTCCTCTCGCCATGATGATATGAGACTTGTCTCTGCAGGGACTCGCATACATGAAGAGACTTCTCATAAAGCTATAGAGGAAGTGTTCACATACATTGTGGATAAATTCTATAGTACGGAGACACCTGGCGAAACTGGTTGGTGAAGTTTGGTTGTTTGATCATCTTTCTACCTCTCACTCTAATTGGGTGGCATTATCTAGTCAAGTATTTCACTTGACCACTTCATTAAGTCACAGAGTCATTGATTTGTTGTCGACTTCAGAATTTGAGTTAGTCTTTCCCTCATGCTCCAAAGAGTGCTATATAGTAAATGCCAAGTTACTACAACTAATTATAAATGAGTTTATTGATTTGGAGAGTTAATCAATTCAACTGAAATAACATTCATGTTAAATTTAACCAAACGTACATGGCACAGCGCCTTTTGTCTTTTTCACTATTTAGATGCTTTCGGTCACCTATTTTTTGTGCAGATTTTAAATGACCTTGGAGTCATACCCAAATATCATACTAGTACTTGTGGAAGTTGTAACATAGTGTCTCACAAACCTTGTCCGAGTATTGTGACAGTTTAGAATAAGAGTTGTCCTCTCAATATGGCAGTCAGTGGTTAGGTAACTCCTCATTGTGTATCTAAAATAGCATACTATTATTGTTTTACCACTGAAAATAACTAAATGAGCTACTTCAATTTTGACAGCTGGAGGTTTTTAGCTGTAAAAAAAACCGGTAATGGTGGAAAAAGAGGAAGAGTGGTCAAGGGGGAAAAGATTGGAATGGGGCATTTCGGTATCAACCTCCTTTGGCAGGTCAATTGTCTTTGCTGACTACACATCCTGCTTTTAACTCCAGTGGTTGCCCAGTAGGACTCATGCACCAGAGCCGAATGCGCCCTTGGGAACCCGGCAGGCTCCGACCGGCCGCTACTAAGCAAGTTCTTGGTTAAGATTCAACCAGACCAAGGGAACGGTAGCTCTGAGTGTTGATCTTGCACAAAACCACATACTAGGTTTCAAAGGGAAGATAGGTGGCCCTCACAACTTGTATCTTGTTAGATAGAGGTTGCCTATGGCAATCTGTACGCTGCAGTTTTTTTTCCATCTATCACCATTGCCGACTCCAAAAACTTCCTAAGAAAAACGTAGGACAGGCATGCCTAAAGTGCCATCTTCACTAATGTGGCTCACTACAAAGGTCACTTCAGTTTTTATTTCTTGGAGTCGAAGGACTCTTGAATGGTTTCAAACAGGTAATCTGGGTGCTATTTGCCATCACCCATACGACTCACTGGAATGTAGGAGTAGGTTGCTCGGTGCAACTTTAGCTATATAAGAGCCACTGTTTTCAGACAGAGAGCATCCACTTCAGCGCCAGGATCCGAAGGAACAACACCAACAAACACAATTTTTAGATCTATTGTCTTGTGGAGAGTGAACATATGATGTCATTTTATCTAGAGCTATCATCCAATTAAGATTAACCATGCTTTATTTCAAGTGTACATCACCCAACCCAAACACTTTATTAGCATCAATTAACATCATGATTTATTTAGCAATTATATCTCTTTCCTTCCTGCGGGCTATATCACATGATTCATACAAAATTGCTGAGACAAGCGTGAATCACTTATATTTATTTTTACTGATGCTGAAAATTAGTCTTGGTTGTTACTCTATGCCTGTAGCTCTATTTTTTCACTCAAATAACATGAGTCAGATTTAGCAATTATTGTTCTAGTGGAACACGATATTGGTCCGGCTGTTACGTTTTTCTTCACTAATAACCATTGTAATATATAATCTCAGCTTTTTTATAATTTAAAGCTTGACAAAAAATTTTTGACTAAAAATACGTATCAAGCTGTGTTCACACTATACGATAGACGGTAACTCGATTGTTCAGCAAAGTTGGGCGTTGCTCTCCCAATTATTCTCAGGAGTTTACACATTTGCAATTTCTGTTTTCATTATGACATGGCCTTGACAGTTGTCAAGATAGCCCATTTCATTGACAATATACACAACATCATATTATTATTAATGATATAGCTTATTATCTTATATTACCAGAGCTTATGGTGGATTATAAGGGTTGTTTATGGTGGCTCAGAACGTTTTGCCTTTTGTGTTTTAAAACGTCTGAACGCTTTCCAAACCGTTTGAACGAATTTGAAATAGTCTGAACTTTTGCAAAAACTTCTGAACGCTTTGTGAACTTAGTAAATCCGAGCCGATTTGCTGGTTCGCTCTATTGGTCATAGATCTACAGTCCATTTATGATGGATAATGTTTCTTCTAAACACTGAACGGTTGAATTTTTTCTAAATAAATAAATAAAATTTTTTATTTAATAAATATTATTTGCTTGAAATTATTTTAAATAATAAATACAACCTAACTGTAAATGTAAAGATTCGTTTTAGAGATTATATTCAACAACATTTTTATACAGTTAATTAACTTGCTCTATGTCTTTTGATCGACGTCTATGTTGACAAAGTTATATAGAGGCTATAAATAAAATTATGACGATCGCTTTTGGTTCGAAAGCCATGTGCTTTGCAAACTTCTCCAACCATTTCAAAATAGTTTAGACTATTTTAAAACAGTTCAGACTATTTCAAAATAATTCATACGGTTTGTAAATAGTTCATACTCTTTCTAAAGCGTCCATACGGTTTGTAATTTCCTAAATCATCTGAATCATTTCTAAACCGTCTGAATTATTTGCAAGACAACTATACGGTTTGCAGATTTTGCAATTGTTGGACAGGAAATACAGTTTTATAGCATCAATCCTGCAACTGCTGAGGCCGACAATTAATTTATTATAACCAACAAACCCGTTTTTAAACATAGTTTTTTGGGCTATTTTACTACAATTACCCAATTATTTTCAATGTAAAAGACGCTTTGCAAACCGTCTGGACTATTTCAAATCCGTTCATACGCTTTGAAAACGAAACCGTCTAACGTTATGAGCCACCATAGTTGTTCACTCATAATAAATTGCAAATGATAATGCTAATTATATATTTTACTTCTGATAAAAATAATAATTATTATTATTTTTAATATAATTATTCATTACAACCATAAAATTTTTAATTGTTATTATATAGATAATAATTTAGATGGTCATTTCAACGTTTTACTTATAAATTGGCTTGTAATTGATCAGGGAAATGTTAGAAGCAGTAAAACTATTCCAAAGTTGGGTTAAGAATTTGTCACGTAGCTGCATGTTCAAAAAAAGTGTAAAACTGAAAAGCTGTGACGTGGCCGCTGATTAGCTAGATAAGCCGAAAATCGTACAGAGCTCCATCACGGCCTGGTGGAAAAAAATCCCCTACCAATTGTAAAATCATCAACATGTACCATGTTAACACTTGCTAGCCTGTTTTAGGCTTCGCCCACTTGAACAATTATCATATAGAGTTTATCTCCTTGAACGGGCATGTCGATACTTGAAAAGTTACGACATTGGCGGATTCATTCATGCTGTGCTGAAAAAGTTTCACTTGCTGCTGTCATGACAATTATTTCAACCTTGACCTATCAGTACACTACCAAAAAGTGTTATGTAATGTTTACAAAAGATAAAAAAAAGATAATATTTAAGTCACTTTTATCAGTCTGTTGGTAATAGCAGACGTTATAAAGAAACTGTGGTAATATATATTTCTATAACTTAATAGCAGCAGTTCAATGGTATATATGTAAAGCAATAAATAAATAATAATAATTGTTATTATCATTTTCAAATCGCTCGAGTCCTTCCATGATAACAGAAAGTTCGACCGATGACTGTTATATCGAGTTTTTTCATCAAAGATCAAAACAATTCTTGTGTTTCAATTTGGATCGACAAATATTGAAGTGTTGTCCTTCCATGACCGTGAAAGAGCGACAAGAGCCCGAAGATCAATCAAGTTTCCATCATGGAGACAGGCTCATAGTGAAAATGCAGTTTCAGTTTTTGAGATTTTAGTTATGCAACACTATGACTATGGTAGCTAAAGAACTTGACTATAAATGGTTTTAATAATAAATATAAGAAATAATATTTAGTATTAATAATAGATTGTAATAAAATAATATTAATCTAGTTTGCCAACCCATCAAACACACCTGTGGTTCTCTGAACTTTGCCATCAAAGCTTCTAAAACTGTCAGTTTCCCAAACAAGTCCTAAAAACATTATAATTTTGCTATTGTTAATCTGCGAATAGTCATTAAATGAGTGTAAAAACTGCAATTAGAAAATTGACCAAGACTGATTTACAGACGAAACACGCCTTCTCCACAAAAAATTTGCGCAAGCAAGTGCCATGATTACCATAGTTCTAATGAATGCTCAACCTGAACCAATATAGCTTGAGGAATCGAATTGAACTAATACAAACGAACACAAACCGTCGCGTATGAAATTATCATTTCCCTGACCCAAATGGACGAATTGTCCATTCAACCAGAATGAGTTTGAGTGAACCATGGAGACATATTGATAGTAAATTTTAGGCTATGGAAGTCATAACGTTTGAGTTGGCTACTTTTCACTTCTACTACAGAATAGCTAACAAAAGCACAACATTTCCTTTATTACAAAATAATCTGTAAAACATTATTTACATTGAGTTCAGTTGAAAATCGATGGCATAACCCATTTATTGTTAGCATCTAGCAGTCAATTAATCTTACTATTATAGTGGCAATATTGAATCATGCTGTAGAAAACTCCAACAGAAATAAAAATTAAATAAAAAATTGTGTGACAATGAATGTGAATGGTTACCTCGATTGCCTGATGCCTGTAAATTACGCCGACCTGTTTGGTGACATGTGACCGCACTGTATAGTTTTCTCCTGTTTTCTCCATGCTTTTGTAAGAACTGTGATTGTTTTCCCAAAAGCTGTTTCATCAGGAAACAGCTCGCAGGTCACAACAGTGCCATTAGATAATGTTTAAAATCATGGTTTGCTTTTATTGTAATAAACTTTAGTAGGCCATTTGTCTTTATACTATTTCGATAAAGTATCCAAAACTAAAATTAAAATCCTTGACTCAGAGGACTAACGCAGATTTGGCCATGTGTGAAATATGTTTACAGTCCCTAAAAGTTTCAGGTGTTTTTTTGGTTTGTGTCATTGGAAACAGTTGTATAGTAGTACCTTAGCAATGGGGAACCAGCCCGTCTTTTCTCTTTGTCGATGCAACCGGAAGCAGTTCAGTCGCAAATATAACTTATCATTAGACATTGCTACTGGCTTGACTTCTATCCTGATTTGAGACATTTTAAGATGAGCAGCTATTATGACAAAAAAGATGTCATTGAAAAAGTTCAGAAATCAATACATGCTTTGAAATTTTTTTTCAAAAAATAATTTGGTTTATACAATTGAAAAAAAGTTAGTTGAATAATTATGCTCATAAATACTACATGGTAGGCCATAGTTTCGATTTTCGAGTTTAATTAAGTTTGCCAACAGAAATTAATTATGGGTTGCCCTAGTTGTAGCCTACCTCCACGGTGGCGATGTACTGAGATGGTTTATGTAAACGGCACGTCGTCAGTATTCAATTATACACTACATACCCATCTACTGCTCATGAATCGTTAGTTGGAGGTTCCATAACTCTAGTACTAACTAGTAATAATAATAACAAGCTCTTATGACCATCACCAAGTGTACCAAACATGTGGTGTGCTCTGTGGTACGTGACTAATAGATGGCAATTCTTAACTTTTGCTTCATTATCTCATTTTCAGGGCTATTTATTATTAACTCTTTTTATTTTATCGGCATAAATAATAATAATAATAATTAATTAATAAGAATGAAATAAAGTATCTTCTTTTTGTTGAGTAAAGTTTGTAATTTTGTGATGACAACTCGTATCAAACTTGTGCTGGGATGAAAATTATTCAACAATAAAATGAAATGGATAGTATTAGTCCTGATGACAAGACACAATAAATAACTAAATGATAGGAAATGACCTCTAGATGTAAAGACCAGACGCCAGATATATTGTGGAGGACGGCAACTCACCCCCTACAAACAGTTCTATGTATACGTTCTATCAAGCATAACTACACACGCCTACTTTTACTAACAAACCAACCGCTGCCACTGGGCGGTACTTCTTTGATATATCTTTGTATAACTCACACCCTAAGTGAAGAAATCAAAATGTGGCCAACTCCCCTTGTCACGTGGTCCTCTGGAGCCAAATGCTTGAGTGATTACAGTATAACTTACAGAAAAAAGGCTCAATTTCAACAGCTCATAACGCTGCAAATTAAGAAGTTAAAGCTTAAAACAACCATTTGTCTGAAAGCTCAGGATGTCTCCTAGCCCACCGGGAATTTTGAACAAAAACATTAAAATTTAAGCTAAGTAATAAGGGCCGAAATATAGTGTTTATATTAGCACTTGTATTATAAAAATAGGAATTATAAACTACTTTACGAGTACCATTCAACTTTCATATCAAATCTTTAATAACTAATAATAACTTTGGACATGAATGATAGCCAAAATTTATTCATAGGGCTATAATCTCAAAGTAGTTTAAATAATAATAACATAAATATTCAAAAAAACACTAATTATTCTTTACGGTATAAATGAAATCAATCATTTTTTTTTCAAAATGAGCGTACTAATTTTTGAAATTACTTTAGTAGTCTATTACGGGTTTTCGTTATTCAGTCAGATGTTTATCAAAAATAATAATAAATACTACTAAATAAAATTATAACAAACATTCCGCTTGTTTTATGATTATTTTGTTTTTGCACTTTGGTATTTCGGGTGTGTGCGATATGGATGGTAACTAACGCGACTGTGCGTCCTTACACAATTACAAAACATCACGTAAATTGACTGGGATGAAAGCAAACGTTTTTTCATTATAGGGCACATGATTTTTAGTAAACGTATCGGCAGACTTTGCAATGTCCGGTACTGCTCAATATAGAGTTATTCTTCTGAAGGAGAGACGACTCTTTGTTTATTCTTGGCTCCAGTGACGGTTAAAAGTTTTAAACAGAATTTTACTGCCAAAGTCCACTTAATAAAACAAAAATTTGTGCTAGATTAAAGCAAAGTATGCTCACATAGATATTACTGCAAAAATAATTTCATTTTATGCAACAAATATTGAATAAATGCATAAAAACTATATCAGCCAATGATGACTTACGTAAGCTTTTGTGAAATTTGGCTCCAGTGGAGTGGTACTAATATAAAATAGCGCTGACCACACTTTGATTTCTGCACTTAGCTCAGCTCACACCTATTTGTTGCCATGCTAGCCAACCACTACCGATGGGCAGTAATTTCTATTGTATATTTTATTGTGTCTATTGTCTACCT
Organism: Cryptosula pallasiana; assembly: GCA_945261195.1. Taxonomy (NCBI): domain Eukaryota; kingdom Metazoa; phylum Bryozoa; class Gymnolaemata; order Cheilostomatida; family Cryptosulidae; genus Cryptosula; species Cryptosula pallasiana. Next base: position 21,317,993 of record OX183133.1, on the reverse strand, counting down.
TTTATATAAATATCTGTGTTTGCCATTATAAAGTCAGAGTTAATCCCTAGACTCTCAGAGCTCTATTGTTCATACACAATAAACTCATTGCACACCTTTCACAACAGAGTACCAATTATAGCCACAGCTATAAATGTACTAGGTGGAACTATTCAGACAAGCACTTACTAGGCAGAATAACCGTCGGCTGTTCGGCCTACTGAGCAGTTGTTCGGCCTCGGCTGTTGTTAACCCAAGTATAAGCTGACAATTCGGCCCACTCAGCAATGATCATAGATCGTTGACAGTGGAGCACGCCGAACGGGAGTCAGTGGTGACTTGCAATCAACAGAGTGGGCCAATACAGTCTGGCAGCAGGTTGTACAGGTGATCAAGTACTGATACGGTGAAATCCTGTACAATATGTCCCAAGATAGAGGGATATATATCTTTTATAGATCCATTTATCTAAAACACTTAGAGAGCTATAAAATACACTGAAGCGCATGGAAATACCAATATATTAGTGAGAGGAGCTCTAAAGCAAAAAAGAAATATAAAATTGGTCTACTTTTTTTGTTAATATTAATGTCATTGCAATTTAATGCAACCAGACTTTCGGTTGCATTAAATTAACGCTCCTAGCGAGTGCCTAAAATTGGCCGGGTCCCCTTTATGATGTATCTGTAGAAATAATTGTATTCAGCTGAGTTGTCTCCTCTACAGGACAGAATATATCTATTAGTTAGGCGTCAGTTTTTCGGCAGACGACTACTACTCAAATATATTAGTTTGGTCCTGGGAGTGCATGTGACTCCTTGCAGGTGTATTTTCAATGACGACACTTCATTGTTAGATTATTTATTCTCAACTGAAAACTTGTCTGAATATTTTTGTACTAAAAGCTTGTGTTGTAGTGGCTATAGCTGAGCAACAAAGGTATGATGAAATGAATAGAGAGAGAGCGCGAGAAAAGAGTAAGTTATTTTATTTTGTGCTTTCTTTAGGAATACTTTCAGCAGATTGGATGTAGTCGGAATTAGCCATATTGCATTACTAATTTGGGCCCAGGCTTTGCTTGAATTATAGACTGTCATGGCAACTCCCACCAATGAATTGTTACAAAAGTTTTAGGAACAGGCTGCCATGGGCATAATTGTCTTTCTGAGTAAGAGTAAAACTCTATTGTTATTAGAACATGACATTGAAGCTTTGCAATATAAACCGTATGTACATATAGCAATTACTAAGCGATTTCCTTAGCGATTGGGTAATTTTGCAACTTCTGTTTCCTGCAAAATTGCTAAGCAATCGCTAGCATTTTATTTGAGGTTATCGCCAGGCTTTGATCGAGATCAAAAAATCGCCAGCGGATTCCTTCATCTGCCAATCACAACGTAAAAAAACTTTATCCTTGGTTCCAATAGTGTCTCGTCATATTTAGCGCTCCGATCTATCAACGATCCTGTAATTAATTAGTCCTATGCTCTGTAACAGCGAGTTTGACCGGAATCGCTGAAGAATCGGTAATAGTGAAAAATTGCGCAATTTTGGGGTAGGGACTTCTTCAATCACTAAGCAAAATCGCTAGCATGATTGCTATATGTACATGAAGCAATAGTCTGTGATCATATTATATTGTAGTTGTCGACATAACAATTTGCAGATTTGGGCCCGAAAATTACCTAAAAATAAACCGTCATGGCGACTCTCGTTACTGGCTACATTTGGTATATTTCACCCATGGAGGGAGGGGGTTAAATAACTTTAAATGACTCTCACTCGGCAACCAATCAGAGGTTTTATTTGTCTAATGTAATAATGAGCACATCTCCTTTGATTCAGCATGGCCCTGTTACTTGAAACACGCAAGATTGCAAGATTTTGTGTCTAATCTTTGTATAACCTGTCCGCTGTGGTTGGTTATGGTTTGTTTGAGTAAGAGAGTCTAAGATCTACCACCCATGACCTCCATGTCTATTCTTGTAGGCGTTAAACCACAGAACAAAGACGAACCAAGGGACTGTAAGTATCTTTAGTTTGGTCTGTAGTGACTTGCACAAGTTTGCGTTGCTGTTAAATTTGACATCATGATTCGGTCACCGAACAATTATATCATGAATTGATCTATTCTCTGTTGTTACTACAGACAAAACTACCGGAAGCGGCCAAATCACTGGAAGTTATCACAGATGTTCAAGTGAGAGTGAAAATGGAAAGAAAACTGGCTTAAAAGGTCAGAGTTGTATTGCTGTACCACACTTGTGATATTGGGGAAATATAGACTGTCTATAGCTAAAAATTGGCAAAGAATCCCTGAAGTTTCACAGTAATTGTCTGAGTAATATAAAAAGCACAGTTTCAGAGAAAAAAATTTCCAAGAGTCCAACGAGTTTTTTTCAACTTAATCACACAGTGTTTTATGCGTCACCATGGAATCGTCATGTTCTCATCGTGTACAAGATTGATGGGATAATTCCAATAACATGCAAACCCCACATGGTTTACCGTCATTCCCTACCATCCTGTAGTGGATTTTGGGGGCTGTAAACCCACTAACTGAGGTTGGTAGCTTGCTGCCACCAGTTGTTATTTTTACATGCTACAACAGCAGGATCGGTAGTATACCGAAGAGAGATTAGATAGAGTATCCCAACTCTACAATCAGTAAAGAGCCCTCAGCTCAGACACATAACTCAGTGCTTTTGAGTAAGTATGCATTTATTGCTCCTGAATAAAACGAGTTAGAGCAAAAGACACATTACAACTGAACATAAAAGGCACAAGCTCTGCCTTTTATAGGCATTTCACAGGAAGTAATCATTGAACATAACCAATCACAGGAGAATAAGCCATAATAAACGAATAGAAAGTCTTATATTAATAGGTGGCAAATCAAGTGGCTAGAATAGGTATGGTGCCAGCAAAGGTAGGTGGAGTTATTAGGTAAGTGTCCAATCACAGTCCTAGGCACTTCCTGTCCTGGGTGTCCTGCCTCTGTAGCCTTCGTTCTTGTCTCTCCATCTAGGTTAGGGGTGGTTATATCCCAGATACGCCTTCCTGACTCCTCCAGAATACTTTGTAGTTCTCAGTCTATGCTGAGTCATTTCCTGCCGGCCCTGCAAGGTCGGTAATGAGTCATACAGGGTCGGCATTGCCCTATACAGGGTCGGCATTGCCCTATACAGGGTCGGCATTGCCCTATACAGGGTCGGTATTGCCCTATACAGGGTCGGTATTGGTTTAGACGCAGGGTCGGTCAACCCTGCATGGTTGATTGTGACCGTTCTCACTATCTAGCGGTTAGTATAAGGTGCTAGAGTTTGTAACAGCGGTGTGCGCAGAAGTGTATGACATTGAAATCCACAACAATCCTAGCTAGAGAAATGTACGATTGTAAAACAATATCACTAAGATATAGATAAATCCATGAGATGGACAAAGCTAGTAGTCATGGCCTTGCGATTATAAAAGTTCTGGATGTGTGCTACTTAGTGATTATGTATGTGAACTGTTTAAAGCTTATGAATGCAATAAATCAATTTAGATAAGAAACACGTAAAGGAAGATAGGGACAAGTACGCTTTCAGGAAGCAAGCTCAGAATCCGCGGAAAGGTAAAACTAATACCTGCACTTACACCTAATATGAATATGCAAATGATTTTCTGTTTTACTTTGAGGAGCTCTTTTCTCCTTTAAAAGTATTATTAGATGGAGGGGTCTGACCAATTCATCTCACAAACCATTTGGTCGTGAAGGCAGCTAACAGACTATTAATGATGTTAAATATATATGTATAAATAGTTCAGTCAGTTTTATAACATAAACCGCCAGCTGTTTTTTGACCTGCCTGAGAAAGTATCAAAACCACTGCTAGCCGTCAAATGACTATACCAAATTTGTGCTTATCGGAGAATATCTCTAGTCCTACAAACCCATAATTTCTTATACTAGTTTGGAGTTGTCTTCTTTTGAAAAAAATTACTTGTAATTTATTTAGTAAAAGCAATACCAGCCACTCCCTATGGTTGCGTTCTCATCTGTGCAGACCCCAGAGTGTTGTAATGATTGTTTCTGCACAAGACCAATGTGTTGTAGCGCTTAATTCATTTTATAAAATTCTTATCAGTAATTGTTGGAGTAATCCACTCTTGTAATTGCTGTAGATGAAGATTCTGGTGGGCCAGCCGCTAGATCAGGTAAAAGTAAAGCAAAAAAAAACACAAATGATGCAAATGCGTCAAGGTCTAGCTATGGGCAGATATCATTTTAAAACTTTTACATCCCCATCAGACAATCTTGACCTACTTCTATCTCCATTGTATAGGAGACATCCATTTGTGCGATAATTTCTGTGTAAATTAAACTGATCATGTATATTGGTAACCAAAGATGACAATTTGCAGTAATATGGCTGTGATATACTTCTTAGCTTGATTTTGCCTTCTTTCAGTTAATTTATTGTAAGCTCATTATTCCGCTAGCAACAACTCAGTAGTTACTCAACTCCTTGATGCCTGTGACATAAAGTACTTTTTTTACTCAACTGAAAACTTGTCTGAATATATTTGTACTAAAAACTTGTGTTGTAGTGGTTATAGCTGAGCAACAAAGGTATGATGAAATGAATAAACGCGAGAGAGCACGAGAAAAGAGTAAGTTTTTTTATTTTATTTTGTGCCCTTTCTTTATGAATACTTTCAGTAGCTTATTGGCAATAGAAATGATAATTTGGGACATATTAGTTATAGCTAATCAGTAGTTACAGTGTTGAACTTTTCCCTGACACTGAAATTGATGTGACTACAGAAGAGAGTGGTTCTGGATGTAATGATAGGCCTAATGCACCATCTGATATTGAACCAGGGAAACCTGGTGCAGAGGAGGGGGGTTACTCTGAGGATATCAGAGAGAACCACAACAGTGGTCGTGGAGGGCTTGCAGGTGGTTCCGTTGTTGGACCTGAGGAGCCTGAGACATCTGCCAGCGCTGACTCTCTAGAGACAGGAGTTGATATCGAAATAAATCCTGAGTTAGCTGTTGGAGCCACTCAGATGTCTGGCAGCGGTGGCAGACACGCTGATGGTGTCAAGGCAAAGCGTTCTCATCCTAAAAAAATATATGAGCAGGATGAGTAGAGTGTAGAGCGGGATGACTAGAGTGTAGAGCAGGATGAGTGAGAGTGTAGAGCAGGATGAGAGAGAGTGTAGAGCAGGATGAGGGAGAGTGTAGAGCAGGATGAGTAGAGTGTAGAGCAGGATGAGGGAGAGTGTAGAGCAGGATGAGGGAGAGTGTAGAGCAGGATGAGGGAGAGTGTAGAGCAGAATGAGGGAGAGTGTAGAGCAGGATGAGGGAGAGTGTAGAGCAGGATGAGAGAGAGTGTAGAGCAGGATGAGAGAGAGTTTGGAGCAGGATGAGTAGAGTATAGAGCAGGATGAGTAGAGTGTAGAGTAGGATGAGTAGAGTGTAGAGAAGGATGAGTAGAGTGTAGAGCAGGATGAGAGAGAATGTAGATCAGGATCAGGGAGAGTGTAGAGCGGGATGAGTAGAGTGTAGAGCGGGATGAGGGATAGTGTAGAGCAGGATGAGGGAGAATGTAGAGCAGGATGAGTAGAGTGTAGAACAGGATAAGTAGAGTGTAGAGCAGGATGAGTTGAGTGTAGAGCGGGATGAGGGAGAGTGTAGAGCGGGATGAGTAGAGTGTAGAGCGGGATGAGGGAGAGTGTAGAGCAGGAAGAGAGAGAATGTAGAGCAGCATGAGGGAGAGTGTAGAGCAGGATGAGGGAGAGTGTAGAGCAGGATGCGTAGAGTGTAGAGCAGGATGAGAGAGAGTGTAGAGCAGGATGAGGGAGAGTGTAGAGCAGGATGAGGGAGAGTGTAGAGCAGGATGAGGGAGAGTGTAGAGCAGGATGAGGGAGAGTGTAGAGCAGGATGAGGGAGAGTGTAGAGCAGGATGAGGGAGAGTGTAGAGCAGGATGAGGGAGAGTGTAGAGGAGGATGAGTGAGGGTGTAGAGCAGGATGAGGGAGAGTGTAGAGCAGGATAAGTAGAGTGTAGAGCAGGATGAGGGGGAGTGTAGAGCAGGATGAGTAGGGTGTAGAGCAGGATGAAGGAGAGTGTAGAGGAGGATGCGTAGAGTGTAGAGCAGGATGAGGGAGAGTGTAGAGCAGGATGAGGGAGAGTGTAGAACAGGATGAGGGAGAGTGTAGCGGAGGATGAGTAGTGTGTAGAGCAAGATGAGTAGAGTGTAGAGGAGAATGAGTAGAGTGTAGAGCAGGGGTGAGAGAGTGTAGAGGAGAGTGAGGTAGAGTGTAGAGCAGGATGAGGGAGAGTGTTGAGCAGGATGAAAGGGAGATTGTAGATGAAGATGAGGGAGAGTGTAGAGCAGGATGAGGGAGAGTGTAGAGCTGGCTGAGTAGAGTGTAGAGCAGGATGAGTGAGGGTGTAGAGCAGGATGAGGGAGAGTGTAGAGCAGGATAAGTAGAGTGTAGAGCAGGATGAGGGAGAGTGTAGAGCAGGATGAGTAGAGTGTAGAGCAGGATGAGGGAGAGTGTAGAGCAGGATGAGTAGAGTGTAGAGCAGGACGAAGGAGAGTGTAGAACATGTTGAGGGAGAGTGTAGAGTAGGATGAGTAGTGTGTAGAGCAGGATGAGTAGAGTGTAGAGCAGGATGAAGGAGAGTGTAGAGCAGGATGGGGAGAGTGTAGAGGAGGATGAGTAGAATGTAGAGCAGGATGAGGGAGAGTGTAGAGCAGGATGAGAGAGAGTGTAGAGCAGGATGAGGGAGAGTGTAGAGCAGGATGAGAGAGAGTGTAGAGGAGGATGAGGGAGAGTGTAGAGCAGGATGAGTAGAGTGTAGAGCAGGATGAGGGGGAGTGTAGAGCAGGATGAGTAGAGTGTAGAGCAGGATGAGGGAGAGTGTAGAGCAGGATGAGTAGAGTGTAGAGCAGGATGAGGGAGAGTGTGGAGCAGGTTGAGGGAGAGTGTAGAGCAGGATGAGTAGAGTGTAGAGCAGGTTGAGGGAGAGTGTAGAGCAGGATGAGTGAAAGTGTAGAGCAGGATGAGGGAGAGTGTAGAGCAGGATGAGGGAGAGTGTAGAGCAGGATGAGGTAGAATGTAGAGCAGGATGATTGAGAGTGTAGAACAGGATGAGAGAGAGTGTAGAGCAGGATGAGAGAGAGTGTATAGCAGGATGAGGGAGAGTGTAGAGCAGGATGAGTAGAGTGTAGAACAGGATGAGAGAGAGTGTAGAGCAGGATGAGAGAGAGTGTAGAGCAGAATGAGTGAGAGTGTAGAGCAGGATGAGTAGAGTGTAGAGCAGGATGAAGGAGAGTGTAGAGCAGGATGAGGGAGAGTGTAGAGCAGGATGAGGGAGAGTGTAGAGCAAGATGAGGGAGAGTGTAGAGCAGGATGAGGGAGAGTGTAGAGCAGGATGAGGGAGAGTGTAGAGCAGGATGAGGGAGAGTGTAGAGCAGGATGAGGGATAGTGTAGAGGAGGATGAGGGAGAGTGTAGAGGAGGATGAGGGAGAGTGTAGAGCAGGATGAGGGAGAGTGTAGAGCAGGTTTAGGGAGAGTGTAGAGCAGGATGAGGGAGAGTGTAGAGCAGGATGAGGGAGAGTGTAGAGGAGGATGAGGGAGAGTGTAGAGCAGGATGAGTAGAGTGTAGAGCAGGATGAGTAGAGTGTAGAGAAGGATGAGGGAGAGTGTAGAGCAGGATGAGTGAGAGTGTAGAGCAGGATGAGGGAGAGTGTAGAGCAGGATGACTAGAGTGTAGAGCAGGATGAGGTAGAATGTAGAGCAGGATGAGGGAGAGTGTAGAACAGGATGAGAGAGAGTGTAGAGCAGGATGAGAGAGAGTGTAGAGCAGGATGAGGGAGAGTGTAGAGCAGGATGAGTAGAGTGTAGAACAGGATGAGAGAGAGTGTAGAGCAGGATGAGAGAGAGTGTAGAGCAGGATGAGTGAGAGTGTAGAGCAGGATGAGTAGAGTGTAGAGCAGGATGAAGGAGAGTGTAGAGCAGGGTGAGGGAGAGTGTAGAGCAGGATGAGGGAGAGTGTAGAGCAGGATGAGGGAGAGTGTAGAGCAGGATGAGAGAGAGTGTAGAGCAGGATGAGGGAGAGTGTAGAGCAGGATGAGGGATAGTGTAGAGGAGGATGAGGGAGAGTGTAGAGGAGGATGAGGGAGAGTGTAGAGCAGGATGAGGGAGAGTGTAGAGCAGGATGAGGGAGAGTGTAGAGCAGGATGAGGGAGAGTGTAGAGCAGGATGAGGGAGAGTGTAGAGGAGGATGAGGGAGAGTGTAGAGCAGGATGAGTAGAGTGTAGAGCAGGATGAGTAGAGTGTAGAGAAGGATGAGGGAGAGTGTAGAGCAGGATGAGTGAGAGTGTAGAGCAGGATGAGGGAGAGTGTAGAGCAGGATGACTAGAGTGTAGAGCAGGATGAGGGAGAGTGTAGAGCAGGATGAGGGAGAGTGTAGAGCAGGATGAGGATGTATGGTCTCACTAGCGAGTGTTTTTAAGAAGACTCTTATTACTGCTTGATAGATATGAGCACGGAGTAAGTTATCAGTTTTCAAGTGGATTTTAATTGTATGAGTATGAGAAAATAAATAAATGATGACAAAACTCATTCATTGGGTTCTTTTCACTTACTATTGCTTGATTTTTGTTGCTTTTTCGATCTCACCTTCCAATCTACTTCCAAACGGAGGAGTATGCCAACTCCACGTCCGTAGTCAGAGCCCACGGCTCAAATGCGCAACTCAGTGTTTCAATGAGTAAACCATATTGTATTATACGACAAAAACCCAGCGTGGTATGATAACGGCAATGTATCTTGCTGCTTAGAACAGTCTCAAGCAGAATACCAATACAAGTACAAAGAATAATGAGAAAGCTCTACCTTTTCTAGGCAGAGTAACAGAAAACATATGCCCAAATAAGGGGGCAACAACTCACCAGTAGCTGGAAGTGATTATACGAATGAAAAGACAAGATATAAATAGCACAGTATGATATTGGCTAGAATAAGATTAAATATATAAGGCGCCCAGAACTAAGGGGCGGAGCTTCACAGTCAATAGTGCTGAGTCAGGGTGGTGCAATAGGTAGTACAGGTTCCTGGCTGCTGTGGCTTGTGTTTCTTGTCTTCTGTCATTCCGGTGGTAGCTAGGCAGCAAACTTGGGCTTCTGCATCTTTTGGTAGTACTTTAGGTCCACAGGCTATGGCCCTTCTCTCCGACCCGGTATAGGGTCGGTAGTGGCACTGCAGCGCCGGTAGTGCATGCTGCAGCGCCGGCAGTGATTACTGCAGGGCCGGTAGTGATTCTGCAGTGCCGGTAGTGATTCTACCGGTTCTCTCGCTTGGTTTTCTGGCTGTGCCAGACTCAACTTAGGCGTGCCTGACACTCAGCAGTTGTCAGGAGGATCTTGCGCAGTTGTAGTGGCCATGAAAGTCCACCACAATATTGTCGAGATTTACAGATAAATAGTGAAACAGAGATGTCTGTACGTTCACTAATTACCATAATTTTATGTTTTTGTTTTATGCATTGTTTATATATACCTGTAATAAAAACTGTACAATACAACAATAATACGATCACTATTTCTCTGTACAAACATGCGTTAGTTCAACAATCAAAACCGTGATACAAACACCAATATAAGCAACCGCTGCCCTATAAATACTCAGATCATAATCACATTCAATATAAAAACACTAAAATCTCAACTGGGATAATCAACACTTGGTGCAAACAAAAAGGTACCTTAACGGTTCTCATGGACACATGGTGCTCAAAAAGACACTTGGAGCCAGGAGAACCATCTTGTCCTTAGACATCAGCAAGCAGATTGCTTCAGTTATGCTACTTCTGTTTAATTATATATTTGACAATTTGTCCTCTCGAGTAGATCGCCGAAATCATACCTGTGAATGATTTACCTGCGAGTAAGATACCAAATATATTTTGTTTACAGAACTGACCCAAGCTGAGAAAAAGATTGCAGAAGTTACTGCTGATTGTACACAGAAGCAGGCAGCCATGGATAGACAGGCGAGAGGTATGTATGTATGTTATTGGCACCTGATTCATCTGCACCTCAGTTATTTATTTACCTGCGAGTAGGATACCAAATATCTTTTGTTTATAGAACTGACCCAAGCTGAGAAAAAGATTGCAGAAGTTACTGCTGATTGTACACAGAAGCAGGCAGCCATGGATAGACAGGCGAGAGGTATGTATGTTATCTGCACCTCAGTCATCTGTACAGTATGTCTCTGTGATTGTGCTAGTGTATTTAGAGTATATAAGTAGCTGGTGTACTTACAATTTGTGACTGTCCAGTTAATGATAGCAGTAATATAGGAGCAGATCTCTGTCCAGTTAACGATAGAAGTTTCACGCTCCCCACAATTATTATCTAGAGATTCAAGAACTGACCAATTTGTTGAGAGTTAGGGAGAAGGAGAAGCAAGAGCTGGAGTTACTGCTCATCACACCCATATGTATAGATGCCACCGGGGACGTGGAGAATGAAGATGAAATGTAAGTATGTTCATTGTATTGCGTGTAAATAGAGTTTTTGTGCCAGCTGGTGAAGCTCCTTGTTTGAATGTCTAGTTTGTATAATGGGTAATGTGTCTGGCCACGGTGACGTTTATTTTAAAGCAGTTCATTTAAACTTTGGATGGAAAAGAGGAAATAACTCCATATATATTTATTATCAACGGTTTATTTATTGTATTTTTAGCATTGGGCAGTTATCAAAGCAGTTGCAGCAGTATTATAGTATAATTTCTATTTGGCTACACATAATATAATGTGTTGCTATAAAAAATATGATATCTTTGTGACATTACAGTTTCACCACAGGCAGCTGGGGATTTCCAGTTTTTAAATCGAGCAGACAATCCCAACAAGCATAAATAATGAAAGATTATAAATACTAATACTTATTGTTATATATACTCTTTGATTGTTTATGCTTGTTGGGATTATCTGCTCGATTTAAAAACCGGAAATCCCCAGCTGCCCGTGAGTTTCACCATAACAATTAATTAACAATAATTGATTAATCATTATGAAATAAAAATCGTAATCATGTGCAATAAAAGTATTATTACAGTTGAACTGACCAATATTACAATATGACAGCAGATTCGTTTTGTGTAATAGTAAAAACACATAGTAATAATATAACTTATTTGATAATAACTATATATATATGGAGTTATTTCCTCTCTTTCATCTAAGACCTAAATGAACTGCTTGGAAATTAATGTCACCTTTGGTCACTGGGCTATGTGGTTGATGTAAGCCTCCTGGTTTACACAGGTTCGAGGTGTTTTTCTGCAGTTGCGGAAACACTCATGCCTAAATAACCAAAAAGATTTTCTACCAACAAAAAGTTAATCGTGGGGTTGCGCTATCGACTGGTACAACTTTACAGAACAAGTAGGAGTAGTAAGATATGAGCAGATCTCCCTACTAAGTGTTTTTTTGTGGAATTAAATCCCGGAGTGGATGCAATGGGTTACGACGTTGATTAGAGCAGCCGAGGTAATATTTTATGGCATTTAATTTTTGATAACTGTTTACATAATTTTATCTCTGATGGCATCTACATTTTGAACACTCATGTACATATACATAGCTATATGCATATTTATGTTCATATTCATGTCTACATTGAATAAAAATGAAACATTGTATGATTGTATACATTTATTCTATAATGAGTATTGTATATATTAAAAATTATATACTTGATAAAGTTCTGACATCGTTTCAAATGAAAAAATAGATGAAGCTATGCATTCATCTGTTTGTATATATCTACATATGTCTGTCTTAAAATCATATAATAACTCTTCACTCCATTGAACTTTAAGTAAACTTTGAGTGAGGGCTTTATCCCACGCCTTTCTTTTAATTTTTTTCAAGTAATCATTTATATTTACAGATTTCGACATTTTTGAAACTGTCTTAAAATTGTTTTTAATCATGAGACTTAATATTTTTTCATGATTGTCAGTGTATTTATGGGTTGTATATGGTCGGTATTGTATCGGGGAAATTTCTCCATATAACGAGGCTAGAGTTAGTAAATGCTGTGTCATACATAACGCTACAGCTTGTAATGTAAGTCGATATCTAGCCTTTTCCTGAACAACGAAATTTTCTTTTATGTATTTATGGTAGATCTCCGGGAGGAAGTCCTTTATTCCGTGTGCTTTTGAATTCATAATGAACTACAATAAAAAAGTTATGTATTAGTATAGGATGATTAAACAGTGTTGTAAAATAATTACAAACTTTTTATTTTTTAACTTCTATTAAATAGTGTTTTTATTAATTCTTACCTTATCACCAAGAAATCTGCTGTTAACTGTAATATAAATGCTATACTAGTTGATGCTCCGGAGGCTATTGCCGGAGAGAATGATTTTTATGCAGAGAGAGCTGTTCTTATATACTATAAGCCACACCTACTCATTTAGCTTATAACCATTAAAAACACTCACGCGAAAACCCTATCATAATAGTGTTATTCGCGAGAGATATTCATGTTTTATTCGCGTGAAAATAATTATTTTATTCCCGCGAAAGCATTATTTGTCTTTTCGCGTGAAAATATGTTTTTTTAGCATTAAAATACTTTTTTTTGATCCGCGTGAAAAATGGTTGCATTCGTGTGAGAAAAGAGACTTTTATTTACCGTTATTCGCTTGAAAAATTGGATTGTTTTTCATGTTTTATTCGCGTGAAACTAATTATTTAATTCCCGCGAAACCATTGTTTTTTCCGTATGCAAAAAATTTGTCATTTCCCGCAGAGACTTTTTTGTTCGCGTGAAATAATAGACTTTTATCTATCATTATTTGCGGGAAATTCCTATTTATTTTTCTTGTTTTATTCGCGTGAAAATAATTATTTTATTCCCGCGAAAGCATTGTTTTTTTTTATTTCACGCGAAAAACATGTTTTTTAGCATTAAAATAAATTTTTTGGATCCGCGTGAAAAATTGTTCCATTCGCGTGAAAAACGAGACTTTTATTTACTGTTATTCGCGTGAAAAATTGGTTTGTTTTTCATGTTTTATTCGCGTGAAAATAATTATTTTATTCCCGCGAAAGCATTGTTTTTCTTTTCGCGTGAAAAACATGTTTTTTCATTGAACTCAATCCATGTCAATCGGTGCAAGTTTACCTATTTGATGAGGGTTTCAGACAAAGCATCCAGTTCAACAACAGTGAGCGAAGGAGCAACATCTACTAAACCTTCCATTGCAATTACTAGGAGCTCTCCCTCTTCATAAAGGTAAGAATAAAAAATAATTATTTTCTGCTAGCTAACACAACTAGCTGAAAGTTTATGTCCTATCTATCTTTAAAATTAATTACAAAGAATTAAACAAAATATTTGTTTTTTTCAGAATGAATACTCAAGACGAAGGAAGCCAACCAATGAATGTAGAAGCGGAATCTCAGCAAACCCTTTCCCCACCACCTTCTCCTATCTTCCATACGCCAGAAAGTCAATTAGTGATTGATGAACCGGAATCCCAACAAGATTTTACACCAGTCACATCTCTTATTAACGAGCTGTCTTAAAAAAGAACACCTATGGTGAAACGAACTTTCATTGATTTGACAAAAGATGATATCGAAAATGTCTCTAACTGCAAAAAATGAATTTTGATGGATGTTGGAGACGATACACTTTTTCGTCACACCAGAATACCCTTTCAAGATGCCAGAAGTAATGAACTAACCACTCTCGCCTACAAGAGGGCCGGGTTGTTGAACTCTCTCTCTCCAGATCGTCTAGAAAAGCTTGAAGAATCCATGGAAATCCGCAATCTACCAATACCAACAGTTATGGAGGTATTATCTGTTGAATTTCGTGATGAATCAAAGTGTACCATCATTTACAACTATCGAAAGGATAAAAAGATAACTCGAGTGAAGAGTGATGTTTCAACCGAAATAGGACTGCTCGCTAATAAAGCTAAGCAAACACGTCCAATTGTTTTAATTTATATGGGAGAAGGAAAGACAGGAGATGCGATTTTTCGTTCTGCTGATTGTCACAGATGTAATCGAAACATCAACGATCCATTCAACTCATTATCAGGCAAGAGTATGAGACAAATACAGGCTTATTTCAGCGTTGATCACCTACATGATTTTCTATCAGGAAGTGTTATAGCTTTTGAGAATCCTGGAATGCCAAGAAAATGTGATTCTCGTTGGAACAAGACTGCTGAGATTCTAGTGGCTAATTACAGATGTATGGTAAATGGAGAGCTACTGATTGGAGATATCAACATCCCTGCTCAAATAGCTTCAGCTGTGGTTTCGGAAAAAAGCGGTGTTATCGTATTCAAAGGACTAACACAAACTACGAACAGTACAATTTTCTCGATGTCATTCTACTCTCGGCTCTCCAAGCTTTCATTCAAGCTTCTGAACTGTTTGATACTTTGCTACAACACAACTTCTTCTCCTACTTTGATGAGAATGAAAAAGAGGGTTGTCCAAAACAGCAAATCGGAACCTTAATCGATAACACAAGGGATGTATCTCGCCTTCTATGATGGTAAGTTTTATTTCTATTTACTGTAGGATCCAAAGTATTGTGACGGACGGCGCCATTATTACACTTACACTTCTATTATTAGCGTTCTATGTAAGGACAGTTCTATGTATTCCTTGCCAATATTATATAGTTATGCTTATCCAACCATTTAATCAGTCCACACCTACTTTATGTCTATTTGCCGAGCACAGCCAACCAGATGTATTAGGCGTGACTTGCTTTGTTTGTCTGTGTACCATTGTGTAATCCTTTTTATAAATACCCATGTCATGCTGAATAAAGTCAGAGTTAAGCTTGCACACTCTCAGAAGTTCTTTGTCTTACAAACAATAACTTCACTTGCGCACAGTACATGCACGTACACTACGAGTAGTAATTAATAAGCAGTTCACCGAACCTCTGCTGGACGAATATAGCCTTGGCTAATTCGGCCTTCAAAGTTCGGCCACTGGCTTGCGCTCAGAGCAGTTAACGCAACAGGCAGTTCGGCAACAACCTGCAATGGTCGACCACTATTGCTAAGGGAACCTGTCGATCTGTGGGCGGGTTGTATCGCTGCTAACACAGTCAAAGCTATCAACAGTTCGAAGAAGCTGTGCAGGTAGGCCCAGCTACCAAGTACATACCCTTACAGTGAAATCCTGCACAGTATTTTTTTTTAAATTAATTCATATAACTATGTATGATAGAGTCATTAGTTACGATGTCTTTTAGATCTAACTAAAGAGTGCTCCTGAGGAAGAAAATGAGAAGATCTTATCTACATCTTGCAAGAGATGAACTCCTCAACGTTAACTTTGAACATTACAAAAAAATAGTTTTTGTAGAGTCTGTAGTATTTAGCACAAATACTGAGATAAGTTGTATTTTATTCATTTTATTTGTTATAACAAATAAAATTCAATTATAACTAGATATTGATTTGTGTTTGCGAGCAAAAACAAGAGTATTTTAGAGAATAATAAATTTAAATTGATGCCAAGTGGATTTGAACACCTGGACTCCGTGGGTTAAATCACACACTCAACCAACTACTCCATCAACCTCCCACTGGCGAAGCACAATTGCAGCACCCTCGTTATTCCTAAACATTATATTTAGCAGTAAAGTTGTACTTGCAAAGACTTTTTACGTAAAAAAAAAAAACCACCACTGGCAATCGTACTTGGACCCTTGAAACAGCAGGTGACAACCTTAGCCATCGTGCTATAGAGACCTGTTGCTTATGCACAATCTAATTCAGTACAAACTGACAACTGCTTTGTGATATCTATTCTTGCAAAAAAACAGCTATTTGAAGCTGCCTTGATGTTCTTTTGTGCTGGAGCCACACAAACACATGTTTCACAATTGCCAATACAACATGCACTCCTGTTGCTATATATACTCATGCTAACTTGGCCCCTCTGTTCTGACAATAGTTTTTTTATGCGAAAAAGAAATCCCTACCCGGGAATTGAACCCGAACCCTGGCAACAGCAGGTCACAATGCTAACCATTTAGCCATCTAACAATGTTGCATGTGGATCATAAACAGCTTAAGGTAAAAAGAAAGTGGCAAGGCCTACATACAAAAAAGTATTTTGGGTTTGGAGATCGCTAAATACTTATCGAATATTTTCAATTTCTTTTAGGTTTGTTCAATTTGTCACCTGAATACTGTTTGTGCTAAAGTTTTGGACGAGAAAAATTTTTCCGCGGTGAAAACAGTGAATAACGAACATTTTCATCACACATTGAAAACCGTGTGGGCTTTGACTCTTTCGCCAAAGATCAGAAATTTGACGCAAGTTCAGCTAAAAGAGGGTTACAATGTGATCGCAACCACGCAAAATTTATGCAAATCGGAGTAACCGTCCCCGAGTTATGGTCATTTTTCCGTTTGGAAGACCTCTTTTGAAAATGGAATAGCTGTGCCGCCGGTATTGCGAGAAACTTGTAGTCTCTACTTTTAGAAAGTTCAAGAATTGGACTATGCTGTCTAATAAGTTACTTGTCGCTGACTAGTTCCATTCTGGTCCCGGAAAGCATTGAAAAGTGCTGTTTCTGTTTAGATTTTCAAATTTGAAAATGTAAAAACTTGAAACGGTTCTGTGCGATCACTTTGAAGTTCAAAATGGTATATTGATACACTATGGCACATGTTTGTTGCAAATTTCAGCTACTTCGGCCAGTTGGTTCTCCAACGAAAAGCTGTTTTATGCTAAAAACTGTGAATTTCACAAAAATCCAAGATGGCCGCTTCCGAACAATTTTTTATTGACGTGTCATGATGTCGAATCAGAAGATGAGCGAAATGCACCATCTTTCAAAATTTCGTATTTTTTCGTCAATCGGGTCTACATTTTTTCAACAACTTCGATGCTTTTAAAAGCAAATTTTCACCTGTTTTCGCACCTGAATTGTCATGTTCTGGAAGGTTCTGTAAGTTTGTAAACCAACTCACTTTTTGTCCCGATGCCTATCGATTGTGTCGCAAAACACTTTGTAGCTCTATCTATTACGGTTCTTGAGAAAATGTGGCACCAGTTCGGCAAGGTTTGCGCGAAAGAATAAGAAAAAAAATAATAAAACCAGCAATAACAATAGTATTTTAGATTCTCTAAAATACTAATAACTTATTTTAACAATTTACTTAGCAAATTAGTTCCTTGTATATGTACTCCATCTATTCGTTCTACTGGATTGTCTTGTGTGAACTCGAAGTTAGGATAAGTCTGTATGATAAATCTTCGTATTGAGTGATCTCTCATCTCACTATCCCCTATATCTCGTAAACTTCTAACAATTTCATCCATACTCCAATCTCTACTTCTCAGTAAACAAAAGTATACACAATAATTGCCACATGCAGTTAACAAAAAATTTTGTAGTTGTGTTTCATTACTTTGTATTGTTTCATATCCTCTGTGAATACTTAGTATTTCATTTACATCTGGGTAGAAGGAAACAGAACGTCCAAATGAGTCGAAAAAATCCACCTCTCAATCATTAGCGTACACAGCCAACCAATGCTCTCCAAGTTGGTGAGAATAAAGAGTGTTGAATACGAAACATCCTGTTAGAAAATTGCAAATTTGCTTCTAAAACTGATCTCTAGCTCCAACGTGAATCCCTACACTTTGACATAAATCGTCTGAAGATAAGATCGAACGAATCTGTATGGTATTCATCTCTAGCTTTCCGTTTAGAGCACTGCGTCTCTCGCAATAGCTAATTGAAGAATGCTATCCATCTCCAACGCACCATCTTTTACAAAGTATGCTACCAGGGATAAGCCATCAGCCGTGTTAGTGCTAAAGCGAATTTCCACGCTCGTTGTGACATTTTTCATAGACTGAAATCCTTCTTTAAGAAAATCACCGGATCAAATCCATAAAGCGTAGTGCCATCAAGGTATTGTTCTTTCGTAATACCAAGACTATCACCATCGAGCAAAGTTCCGGTAGCGTGTAGAAACTGATGATATTCTGTTCCAAAAACCCCTCTAGTATAATCTGGCTCAAATCTCTTTCCGATTGGACAATCACCAGCTCTCAATACAATACTATCAACATTAGCGTGTTGCATCCTGTACGGATTCAAGGCGAAACGTCCGTTCATAGCATTGTGATCAATTAAACCTAAATAAGTTTGTTTGGGTTTTTGTTTGTTTTCTTCCAAAGTGATGTCGATCTGTGCAACACCACCGCGGATTCCATATAGCTTCACCGTTTTCGATCAACTGGATAAATGTAGTTGTGACCTTCCCATGCCAAACTGAGTTGAGAGTTTTGTATTGTAGGATTCACCTCAACTTTACAAAGATGAAGTTCAAATTTATCAATTCTAATCTTCGCTCCCCCTGCTGGTGACTCGTTTGCAGCAAACAAGGCTAGTTTGATGGAGGCGCGCTCAAACTCCAGCTGCATACTAGGACCAGGGATAATTAGCTGTTTTTGCTGAAATAATGCGAGATGAGGCTTCCCGGTTAATTCTATTACCTTCCCAGCTCTGATTAGAGCTCTCCTGTTTTTTTTTGTCAGCAGTTTTGTGCTTATCAGCGTCTTTGCTAGTTGAATCATCATACAACCATCCTTCCATCTTACCTTGATATTTCTTTCTGTCTGCACTGTTTTTGAGTTGTTGTGAAAAGTAGGAGCGTAAACCGTAATTGTTAGCGTATTCAACAGTAGTTCCTTCTATCGACATTTTCAACTCGCTGAATAATGCATGCATTGAATCCCCCATCCACACAACTGCATTATTATCAGTACCAGCAATATCGGCTCCATCATCTTGAACAACTGTGGCTTCAACTTGCAGAAACGAGTTGTAGAGATCTGTGTAATGTTCAGTGCTCCCTGACAAGGTTAACTCAATACTACCATAAGGATCTAACCTATCAGGTCTGATGACAACGTATTCCGATCTCTCTACCGATATGTTTGTTGGCTCCGTTGCAAACACATCCAACGATGGATTTATGTTTTTAGGAAGAACCGTCCAACTTATTACCTGTTGTTCCATTTAGACTAGCCATCTTTTGCGAGTGATGTTTGCTTGAAGCGTTATCACTTAATGAACATAAATATCAAGCTCTGATGTATTTATACCGGATTCTGTCGGTATTAAAATATGGAACGTCTACCAACACCTCTCCTTTTCTTTCCACCTCTCGTTTTTCTCCTTTTCACACGATCTGGGCAAACTGCACTGAGCACATCTCCCAAGATCATTCAACTCTTCCAACTCCCTCTTCTTTGCTGATGCTGCAAAGCTATGTCCATCGATGACATCTCGCTGTACATTACCACCTACAGAGAGTGCTCTCTTACCCAGACTAATTGCTCCTCTTTTCAGCAGTGGTGTTGCGGATTTGAGTATACTTGAAAAAATACTACCAAGACCATTTCCTCTCATATTAGGCATCACCCGTCGTCCGCTATACACTCCAATTCCATTTCCAGCTTGCATCTTGTAGTACTCATCAAAAAAATCTTTCAAGTCCTCAGGGTTGTATCGTACCAAACTCATTATAATTGTTTTTCTCTAAAGTGAACCGTCAACACGACCTTTCCACTATCAAATGGTATTCGCTCACCATCGTCACTCGTTATAAGTACTTGGATCAGATCGCTATTTAGCAATGAAGCGTTGACATAATGAGGATTTTTAAATTCTTGATACACAACACTATTCTTCTTTCCTTGAACTGGAACTACTCCCAGTAAAGGTACATTTGTATCTCCTACCATTCTATTACCAACAATGTAGGAATAGACATACAGGGAGGTTACTCCGAAATTTATATCAGGAGGTGTAACATTATTGTATCTACCATGAGGATACGTAGTTTTTGGTTCAAATCCAAAAATATATGCCCGATCTCTGGAAAAGCTCATGGTTGTATCAGGATCGCCGTTAGTTAGTAAACTGGTGTTGATGACTTTGTTGTAGGAGGTGGCAAATTTTTTGTCTAAATCCATTTCACTCATTCTCTTTCGTATAATCCCCTCCAACTCCTCCAAACTATCATATCTTCCATTACCGATTAAGACGAAGGACTTTTCCCTTCTACCAGAGACATCAGTCTTTTCTAGATATATTTTCCCTTTGGTAACGTTCTTCCAATTATTAGAATAACACATATCTAGCAGAGCTACCTCCCATTTACCGCCATTGATAACCAAAAGTAGTAATATATGAGCAGATCTCCCTACCAAGTGTTTTTTTGTGGATTAGATCTTGGAGGTTATGCAATGGGTTACGACGTTGGATGAATTCGCCGAGTTTATATTGTATTTCATTTGAGGGGTACTTGAGTGGCATTTGAGTGGCATTTAAGTGGCATTTGAGTTTTGATTATTATTTTACTTAATTTGAACTCATATGGCAGCTAGATTTTGAATGTATGGCATTTAAGTTTTGATAATTGTTTTACATAACTCGAACTCATATGATATTTGGAGAGAGAGGAGAGAAGAACAAGGAGATATAACTACATTAAACCAATATATGATTATATACATTTATTACATAATAAGTAGGAAAATATCCTTGTATAATATACCTATAGAAATTAAATATTGTATGATTGTATATATTAAAGTTTATATTCTTGAAAAAGACATAACATAACTTCAAACGAAGTAATAGATGAATATAAACATTCATCTGTTCGAATATATCGTAAAATAATAGGTTTAAACTTGAGCATTAGTTCTTCACTCCATTGGGCTTTAACTAATCTTTCTGTGAGATCTTGATCCCATACCTTCTTTTTAATTTTTTTTAAAAAATGGTTAATATTTACGATTTTAGACATTTTCAAAACTGTCTCAAAATTGTTTTGAATTGTTAGTTTTAATAATGTTTTCTGATTGTCAGCATTCTGGTGTAATGAATGTGGTTGGTACTGTATGGGTAGCTCTCCGTATAAAGATGCTAAAGTTAGCAAATGCTGTGTTATACAGAATAACACAGCTTGCAATGTTAATGGATATTTCGCATTTTCCTGCACGGCTACATTTTCTTTGATATACTGGTGATAAATCTGTGGGAGGAAGTCTGTTATTGTATATGGCTTTGAACTCATAATGAACTAAAATAAAAAAGTTATGTGTTAGTATAGGATGATTAAACAGTGTTGTAAAATAATTACATTTTAGCTTCGATTAAAATAGTTTTTTATTAATTCTTACCTTATCACCAAGAAAATCAGCTGTAGTAGTTGATACTCCTGAGGTTATTGTAGTAGTTGATGCTCCTGAGATTATTGCTGAAGAGAATGATTTTTATGTAGAGAGAATTGTTCTTATATACTATAAGACACTCCTACTCATTTAACTTATAACCAATAAAAACACTCACGCGAAAACTCTATCAGAATAGTGTTATTCGCGTGAAATATTCCTGTTTCATTCGTGTGAAAATAATTTTTTTTATTCCCGCGAAAGCAACGGTTTCCATTCGCGTGAAAATAAAGTATTTATTCCCGCGGAAGCATAGGTTTGTATTCGCGTGAAAATAAAATGTTTATTCCCGCGAAAGCAATGGTTTCCATTCGCGTGAAAATAAATTATTTATTCCCGCGAAAGCATTGGTTTGTATTCGCGTGAAAATGAAATGTTTATTCCCGCGAAAGCAACTGTTTCCATTCGCGTGAAAATAAATTAGTTATTCCCGCGAAAGCAACAGTTTCTATTCGCGTGAAAATAAATTATTTATTCCCGCGAAAGCATTGGTTTGTATTCGCGTGAAAATGAAATGTTTATTCCCGCGAAAGCAACTGTTTCCATTCGCGTGAAAATAAATTAGTTATTCCCGCGAAAGCAACAGTTTCTATTCGCGTGAAAATAAATTATTTATTGCCGCGAAAGCATTGGTTTGTATTCGCGTGAAAATGAAATGTTTATTCCCGCGAAAGCAACTGTTTCCATTCGCGTGAAAATAAATTAGTTATTCCCGCGAAAGCAACAGTTTCTATTCGCGTGAAAATAAATTATTTATTCCCGCGAAAGCATTGGTTTGTATTCGCGTGAAAATGAAATGTTTATTCCCGCGAAAGCAACTGTTTCCATTTGTGTGAAAATAAATTAGTTATTCCCGCGAAAGCAACAGTTTCTATTCGCGTGAAAATAAATTATTTATTCCCGCGAAAGCAACAGTTTCTATTCGCCTGAAAACAAATTATTTATTCCCGCGAAAGCAACAGTTTCTATTCGTGTGAAATTAAATTATTTATTCCCGCGAAAACATTGGTTTGTATTCGCGTGAAAATAAAATGTTTATTCCCGCGAAAGCAACAGTTTCCATTCGCGTGAAAACAAAGTATTTATTCCCGCGAAAGCATTGGTTTGTTTTCGCGTGAAATTAAATTATTTATTCCCGCGAAAGCATTGGTTTTTATTCGCGTGAAAATAAAATTTTTATTCCCGCGAAAGCAACTGTTTCCATTCGCGTGAAAATAAATTGTTTATTCCCGCGAAAGCATTGGTTTTCGCGTGGACAAAATGCTGTTTCATAGTTATATTATAAAGAAGGTTGGTATTCATAGGATTTAATCAGTGCAACTTTACCTATTTAAGAGCCACTGTTTTCACACAGAAAGCATCCAGTTCTACAACAGCTAGCGGAGAAGCAACATCTACTAAACCTTCTATTGCAACTACTAGGAGCTCACCTTCTTTATAAAGGTAAGAGTAAAAATATTTATTTTCTGTTAGCTAACACAACTAGCTGAAGGCTTATGATCTTTATGATCTTTTAAAATTAATTACGAAAAATTAAACAAAACGTTTTGTTTTTTTAGAATGAATA
The DNA here is from genome assembly GCA_945261195.1 of Cryptosula pallasiana. Lineage (NCBI taxonomy): Eukaryota > Metazoa > Bryozoa > Gymnolaemata > Cheilostomatida > Cryptosulidae > Cryptosula > Cryptosula pallasiana. Next base: position 21,295,110 of record OX183133.1, on the reverse strand, counting down.
CTCAAGACGAAGGAAGTCAACCAATGAATGAAGAAGCAGAACCCCGGCAAACCATTTCCCCATCACCTTCTCCTATCTTTGACATGCCAGAAAGTCAATTGGTGGTTGATGAACCAGAATCCCAACAAGATTTTACTTCATTCACATCTCCTACTAACAACCTACCTTCAAAAAGAACATCAATGAGGAAACGATCTTTTATTGATTTGACAAAAGATGATAATGAAACTGGCTCGAAGTGCAAAAAACTAGTGTTGACAGATGTTGGAGATGAAACGCTTTTTCGTCACACCAGAATACCCTTTCAAGATGCTGGAAGTAATGAACTAACTACTCTCACCTACAAGAGCGCCGGGTTAATAAACTCTCTCTCTCCAGATAGTCTAGAAAAACTTGAAGAATCCATGGAAATCTGCGAACTACCAGTACCAACAGTTATGGAGGTGTTGTCTGTTGAATTTCGTGATGAATCAAAGTGCAGCATCATTTACAACTACCGAAAGGATAAGAAGATAACTCGGGTGAAGAGTGATGTTTCAACCAAAATAGGACTGCTTGTTAATAAAGCTAAGCAAACACGTCCAATTGTTTTAATTTATATGAGAGAAGGAAAGACAGGAGATGCGATTTTTCGTACCGCTGAATCTCAAGGAAGTAATCGAAAGATTAACGATCCATTCAACTCATTGTACGGCAAGAGTTTGAGACAAACACAGGCTCATTTCAGTGTTGCTCACCTACATGATTTTCCGACAGGAAGTGTTATAGCTTATGAGAATCCTGGAATGCTAAGAAAATGCGATACTCGTTGGAACAAGACTGCTGATATTATAGTGGCTAATTACAGATGTATGGTGAAAGGAGAGCTATTGATTGGAGATCTTAGCATCCCTGCTCAAATAGCTTCATCTGTGGTGGCGGAAAAAAGTGGTGTAATCGTATTCAAAGGACTAAAACAAAATACGAACAACATGATTTCCTACGACATCATTCTACTCTCAGCTCTTCAAGCTTTCATTCAAGTCTCAGAACTGTTTGATACTTCGCTGCAACACACCTGTCTCTCCTACTTTGATGAAAATGAAAAAGAGAATTGTCCAGAACAGTATATCGGAGTCTTAATCGATAACACAAAGGATGTGACTCGTCATCTATGATGGTAAGTTTCATATCTATTTAAAGAAAGATCCGAAGTATTTTTGTAAAATTAATTCATATAACTATGTATGATAGAGTCATTAGTTACTATGTCTTTTAGATATAACTAAAGAGCGCTCCCGAGGAAGAAAATGAGAAGATCTTATTTACTTCTTGCTTGAAACATTACAAAATAATAGTTTTTATAGGTTCTGTAGTGTTTAGCACAAATAATGAGATAAGTTGTATTTTATTCATTTTATTTGTTATATCAAATAAAAATCAATTATAATAATTTATTTTAACAATTTACTTAGTAAATTAGTTCCTTGTATATGTACACCATCTATTCCTTCTACTGTATTATCTTCTATGAACTCGAAGTTAGGATAGGTCTGTATGATAAATCTCCGTATTGAGTGATCTCTCATCTCACTATCGCCTATGTCTCGTAAACTTCTAACAATTTCATCCATACTCCATCCTCTACTTCTCAGTAAACAAAAGTATACACAATAATCGCCACATACAGTTGACAAAAATTTTTGTAGTTGTGTTTCATTACTTCGTATTGTTTCATATCCTCCATGAATACTTAGTATTTCATTTACATCCGGATAAAAGGAAACAGAACGCCCAAATGAGTCAAAAAAATCCACCTCTGAATCATTAGCGTACACAGCCAACCAATGCTCTCCAGGTTGGTGAGAATAATGGGTGTTGAATACGAAACATCCTTTTGGAAAATTGCAAATTTGCTTTCAAAACTGTTCTCTAGCTCCAACATGAATCCCTACGCTTTGACATAAAACGTCTGAAGATAAGATCGAACGAATTTGCATGGTATTCATCTCTAACTTTCTGTTTAAAGCACTGCGTCTCCCCCGATAGTTAATTGAAGAATGCTATCCATCTCCAGCACACCGTCTTTTACAAAGTACGCTACCAAGGATAATCCATCAGTCGTGTTAGTGCTAAAACGAATTTCCACACTTGTTGTGACATTTTTCATAGAGTGAAAGCCTTCTTTAAGAAAATCACCAGTCAAATCAAATCCATAAAGTGTAGTACCATCAAGGTATTGTTCTTTCGTAATACCGAGACTATCGCCTTCAAGCAAAGTTCCGGTAGCGTGTAGAAACTGATGATATTCTCTTCCAAAAACCCCTCTAGCATAATTTGGCTCAAATCTTCTTCCAATTGGACAATCACCAACTCTCAATACAATACTATCAACATTAGCGTGCGTCATTCTATATGGATTCAAGGCAAAACGTCCGTTCATTGCGTTGTGATCAACTAAACCTAAATAGACCTGTTTAGGTTTTTGTTTGTTTTCTTCCAAAGTGATGTCAATCTGCGCAACCCCAGCACGAATTCCATATAGTTTTATCCGTTTTCGATCAACTGGATAAATGTAGTTGTGACCTTCCAACGCCAAACTGAGTTGGGAGTTTTGTATTGTAGGATTCACCTTAACTTTACAAAGATGAAGTTCAAATTTATCAATTCTAATCTTTGCTCCTCCTGCAGGCATCTCATTCGCAGCAAACAAAGCTAGTTTGCCGGAGGCACGCTCAAACTCCAGCTGCATACTAGGACCTGGAATTATTAGTTTTTTCTGCTGAAATAATGCAAGATGAGGTTTTCCAGTTAATTCTATTGTCTTTCCACCTATGATTAGAGCTCTCCTCTTTTTCTTATCCGCGGTTTTGTGATCAGCAGCGTCTTTGCTAGTTGAATCATCATACAGCCATCCTTCCATCTTACCTTGATATTTCTTTCTTTCTGCACTGTTTTCGAGTAGTTGTGAAAAGTAGGAGCGTAAACCGTAGTTGTTAGCGTATTCAACAGTGGTTCCTTCTATCGACATTTTCAACTCGCTGAATAATGTATGCATTGAATCCCCCATCCACACAACTGCATCATCATCATTACCTGCAATATCGCTTCCATCATCTTGAACAACTGTGGCTTCAACTTGCAGAAACGAGTTGTAGAGATTTGTGTAATGTTCAGTGCTCCCTGACAAGGTTAACTCGATACTACCATAAGGATCTAACCTATCAGGTCTGATGACAACATATTCTGATCTTTCTACCGATATGTTTGTTGGTTCCGTAGCAAATACATCCAACGTTGGATTTATGTTGTAGGAAGAACCTTCCAACTTATTACCTGTTGTTCCATTTAGGCTAGCCATCTTTTGCAAATGATGATTGCTTGAGGTGTTACTGCTTAATGAATATAGTTATCAAGCTCTGCTGTCTTTATAGCGGATTCTGCTACTATTAAAATATGCCACGTTTACCAACACCTCTTCTCTTCTTTCCACCTTTTGTTTTTCTCCTTTTCATACTATCTAGACGGACTGCATTGAGCACATCTCCACCCAGATCATTCAACTCTGCCAACCCCCTCTTCTTTGCTGATGCTGCAAAGCTTTGTCCATCAATGACATCACGCGCTACATTTTCACCTACAGACAGTGCTCTTTTCCCCAAACTAATTGCTCCTCTTTTCAGCATTGGTGCTGCGGATTTAAGTATACTTGAAAAAATACTACCAAGTCCATTTCCTCTCATATTAGGCATCACCCGTCGTCCACTATACACTCCAATTCCATTTCCAGCTTGCATCTTGTAGTACTCATCAAAAAAATCTTTTGAGTCCTCAGGGGTGTATCGTACCAAACTCATTATAATATTTTCTCTCTAAAGTGAACCGTCAACACAACCTTTCCACCATCAAATGGTATTCGTTGGCCGTCGTCACTCGTTATAAGTACTTGAACCAGATAACTATTTATTGATGAAGCATCAACATAGTGAGGATTTTTAAATTCTTGATACACAACGCTATTCTTCTTTCCTTGAACCGGAACTACTCTCAGTAAAGGTACATTCGTATCTCCTACCATTCTATTATCAACAATGTTGGAATAAACATACAGAGATGTTAAACCAGAATTTATATCAGGGGGTGAGATATTATTGTATCTACCATGAGGGTACATAGTTTTTGGATCAAATCCAAAAATATATGCTATATCTTTGGAAAAGCTTATGGCAGTATCAGGATCGCTGTTAGTTAGTAAAGTGGTGTTGGTGATCTTGTTGTAGGAGATGGCAAATTTTTTGTCTAAATCCATTTCACTCATTCTCTTTCGTATAATCTCCTCCAACTCCTCCATACTATCATATCTTCCATTACCAATTAAGATGAAGGACTTTTCGCTTTTACCAGAGACATTAGTCTTTTCTAGATATATTTTCCCTTCGGTAACATTCTTCCAATTATTAGAATAAGACATATCTAGCAGACCTACTTCCCATTTTCCGCCATCGATAACCAAATATTTATACAGTCTCACTGTAAATTCGGAATTGTTATTATCAGGAAACTCTTCACCGCTAGAGTTTGAGGGTAAAGTTATCAGCATCGACATTTTCTCAACGTATGATGATTATATCAAGCGTTCTTTCCTTATAAACTATTCATCTACCCACTCGTTGAACTTTTCTCCGTATCCTAACCACTTAACCACAATCTGTCTTTTACCTCTTTTCATTCTTCTTCCCAATATCTTTTCAATTCTGAAAATCGTGGGTTTTTTTACTTTTTGCAACTCTTTTTCGTAAAAGGTGCCATCAATCATCTCCTCAGCTAAATCTTTTACCCTATATACAACAGGTTTTTCATCAATAAGTACATCAGTGATTATAAAAATCTCAATCGTCCAATTCGGAGTGTATCCTCTTTCAAACGCTCCTCTTGCCTTACTTATTCTCACATAATCCCCAATCTTTAGTTTTGCTTCTTGAGCTAAACTATGTTCACCTCCTTCATACACACGATTCCATACAAGTTCCTGATTTTGAAAATTCACATCATTCGGTCTCATACCTATAGCACCATGAATTGTGTTGTTGTATGCATCAACCATTTCTGGTAAAACATCAATGTATCTGTCATCATCTTTATATGTCAAATATCTATATATCTTCTCTTTTAAAGTTCTGTTAAAACGCTCCACCATCGATGCCTTTATCGTCTCATTTTCGGTTGTAAAGCGCTTGATTTTTTTTTCCGCCAGGAGAGTCTTTACATTGACATTGTCAAACTCTTTACCTTTATCGGATTGTAAAGCTTTATAGTTTTCCCCTTCTAGTATTCTTCTCAATCCTCTTGCCACTACCTGCCCTGATTTGTTGATGAGTGGCACAGCCCAACCTTTTCTAGATAGTGAATCAACAGCAGTCAGTAAAAATGCTGTATTATTATTTTCTTCTTTTCGAGATCGAACATCCATCAAATCTACCTGTAACTGTTCCCCTATTCCAGCTACAATTGTAGGACGGCGTTTAAACTTAGTTACAACTCTTTTATGTAACGTGTAGGCATCCTCACCACTCAACCATTCACGGATTCTTTTTTCCCCCTCTCGCTTTCTACGAGCTTTCAGTAAAGCTCTAGCTCCTCGTTGAGATGTATGTAATGCAGGATTGTAATACAACTCTTTTAGCGTGTCGATGTCCATGAATTAGTACCTGGAATGACCAACTTTTTCTTCTGACTCTTACGTGTTTGATGCGGGGATTTTCTGACCGTTGTGATTCCTTCATCAGTTAGCAAGCTTTTAAATCTACTGTAATTGGTATTTCCCGATTGTATTTTACCTCCTTCAGTTAGAACGTCTTGTAGTAAAGTTTTGGAAGTCTTAGGATTCAACCAATGTTCTCCAATTTTCAGTCTGTTCTTGTCCGAGTCGAATCTACCAATTTTACTCAGATTATTCAACATTCTGACCGCAATCGTTTGATCACTCTTTTTTGTTGTTAATTCAGTTGCTTTTTTTTCAAACTCTTTTAAATTTTCACTTTCACTATCATCCTCATCTTCTCCATCAGTAAGAAATGTATTTCCAAATAGGGTTGAGTCTTCAGTATCAAACAACCTCCCTTTTATTAATTCCATCCCAATGTCATCATCATCATCTGTTTTCACTGATTCTAACTCAATGTCTTTATGAGCATTTGGTGAAAGGGTATTAGGTTTATCATCAATAACTGTGCTATTGGCTAAAGGAGAAATAGACTCTATCTTCTTTTTCTTAATGGGACTCCAACTATCCTTTTGTGTCTGATTTTGGTTATTTTTAATCTTTTTGACATCAGACAAATACTTACGTAGGTTTTCAACATTTTCATCTAACTTTTCGTGTGAGGATAAGTCAGAATCATAAGCCGTTTCCAGTAGATCATTTCGCTTTCTCTTCATATTTCTCACTGTTATAGCTTCCATAGGATTATAATACAATGGAGGTCTGGTCTTCTCTTCCTTTACCACTGTTTTATTTTCCTTTTTTTCCGTTAATCTATAGCATTCATTTTCAGTGAGTATAAAAATACGTCTGGAGAATGTTAAAGGCTGACGATTCATCTTTTTATTGATGACAAAACAGATACAATAGGGTTTATAATAGCATCCAAAAGATTTCCTCTACCAGTCTGAATCAAAATTTTACGTTTATCATCAACTGTCCCTCTACCACTAAGTTTATGTAGTTCCTTCTTGTAACGCTGCAACTCAATAAACTGCTCAGAATCAAGAGGAACATTACCTAATATAATATTTTTAACACTTTCTATCAATGATTGAAACAAATCTGAGTTAGCCTTTTCGACTATAGCGATTTTTCCTTTCTTACTCAGTTCATCCAGAGCTAAAATTGCCGTTTTATTTCGCATCATTCGTGTTGAGACTTTCATCTTTATCTTCTCCCTCCTCCTAGCACACTTTTAAATAACCCAGGAACTATATTGCTGATGATAGGTCCTAGTAGAGCGCCTAAAAATCCTCCTTTTTGCAATACAGCTTTCTTATCATCTAACGTTGATCTTCTTACTAAAGCGCTAATATCCTTCGCGTTCCGCTGCAACTGATTGTACTGAGATGTTGTCAATGGTATCGTTCCATTTATAATAGCTTTAGCGCATTCCATTAGAGTCATAATAAACTCCTTTTTGGCTTTGGCTATAACAGACTTTTGAATAGCAAAGGTTGCATTGTTGAGCGATAACAACACAGCAGCATTTCTTTTTAATTTTTTCTCCAAAGTTTTAGTCATTATAACGGTTTCGTGTTGCGTCATTGAATAACAAAATATGTATGAAGTGAAATGAATAGTAATTGTATTTATATCCTTTTACTTGGGTACATATAATATCATAGGGAGATCTGATATAAAGTTTCCCAATAGTCTGTGTTGATCATTCATTTGCTGAGTCGTGTTTATTTGTAGATAAGAGTATGGTTTTTTCGTTCCGTCTTCAAAAGCCTCTTGCACATATTTAACTCTTGAGGGAAAACATTGTCGAGCCAAATAGGTAATAGAAGAAGCATCTCTAGGGTTTTTAAAAAGAAAAAAATAATGACTATTTAAGGAAATTGTACGATTCCCTTTTAAAAACAGATTCTGAACAATAAAAAATACACTTATGTTCAAATGATGACTATGTTTTGTATACAGAGCACTGGCATCGGTTTTACCAGAAACTTCATCCATGAGATCATCAATTATCAACCATCGGTTTTGTCCATCTCTGGGGAAACTCACTGTTATATCTATCATGCCTTCATGAAAAATCACTCCTGGTACGTCATCAAAGGCTTTTTGATAGGCTCCATAACAGTAGTGAATTTCAGTTGGTGGAGGGTGTGCTATAGTCTGACTAGCTTCAATCATTCGAAAAATCGCTTGCGTCTTTCCCGATCCAGTTGGTCCTGCAATCATAGCTGTAAAAGGAGAACGCATCCTTGAGTCATAATCTTTAGGTTTCCCATTCATCATAAAAAGATGTTCATCAACCAACAGTAGTTTCATTTATGATTCCAACAGGAGAGTTTCTCGCTTTTTGTATTTTTTCCATAGCTTCTTCATACATACTAAACTCAGTAACACCTCCAACAGTGGAAAACCCTACGATAAATACCAAAATCATCATAATTATCAACGCTTTACGCTTCATACTCGGTAAAACATCTATCGTATCACGTATAGTACCATCAACAGTATCAACTTCATTCATCGGTCTCATCTCAACATCATCCTCTGTCGACATCTTAACTTCCAATAACAATACAATCATATCACGCTCCATTTTTATACAATGTAAAAAACATCAAAAAAAAATCAAATGCCATACATTCAAAATCTATATGTCATATAAGTTCAAATTAAGTAAAAAAAATAATCAAAACTCAAATGCCACTTAAATGCCACTCAAATGCCACTCAAATACCCCTCAAATGAAATACAATATAAACTCGGCGAATTCATCCAACGTCGTAACCCATTGCCTAAACTCCAAGGTTAGAACCACAAAAAAACACTTGGTAGGGAGATCTGCTCATATATTACTACTACCAAATATTTATACAGTCTCCCTGTAAAATCAGAATTGGTGTTATCAGGAAACTCTTCAGTGCTAGAGTTCGAGGGTAAAGTTATCAGCATCGACATTTTTCCAACATATGATGATTATATCAAACGTTCTTTCTTTATAAACTATTCATCTACCCACTCGTTGAACTTTTCTCCGTACCGTAACCACTTAACCAGAATCGGTCTTTTACCTCTTCTCGTTCTTCCTCCCAATATCTTTTCAATTCTGACACTCGTGGGTTTTTTTACTTTTTGCAACTCCTTTTCGTAAAAGGTGCCATCGATCATCTCCTCCGCCAAATCTTTTACCCTATATACAACAGGTTTTTCATTGGTAAGCACATCGGTGATTATAAAAATCTCAATCGTCCAATTCGGGGTGTATCCTCTTTCAAACGCTCCTCTTGCCTTACTAATTCTCACATAATCCCCAATCTTTAATTTTGCTTCTTGAGTTAAACTGTGTTCACCTCCTTCATACACACGATTCCATACAAGTTCCTGATTCTGAAAATTCACATCATTCGGTCTCATACCTATAACACTATGAACAGTGTTGTTGTATGCGTTAACCATTTCTGGTAAAACATCAATGTATCTGTCACCATCTTTATACGTCAGATATCTGTATATCTTCTCTTTTAAAGCTCTGTTAAAACGCTCCACCATTGATGCCTTTATCCTCTCATTTTCGGTTGTAAAGCATTTGATTTTCTTTTCCGCCAGGAGAGTCTTGACATTGTCAAACTCTTTACCTTTATCAGATTGTAAAGCTTTATAGTTTTCCCCTTCTAGTATTCTTCTCAATCCTCTGGCTACAACCTTTCCTGATTTGGAGATGAGTGGTACGGCCCATCCTTTTCTAGATAGAGAATCAACAGCAGTTAGTAAAAATGCTGTATTATCGTTTTCTTCTTTTCGAGATCGAACATCCATCCAATCTACCTGAATTTGTCCCCCTATTCCAGCTGCAATTGTAGCACGACGCTTAAACTTAGTTACAGCTCTTTTATGTAACGTGTAGGCATCCTCCCCACTCAACCATTCACGAATTCTTTTTTCCCCCTCTCGTTTTCTACAAGCTTTCAGTAAAGCTCTAGCTCCTCATAGAGATGTATGTAATGCAGGATTGTAATACAGCTCTCTTAGCGTGTTGATGTCCATGAATTAGTACCGCGAACGACCAAATTTTTCTTCTGCCTCTGGCGTGTTTTGTGTGGGGATTTCCTGACAGTTGTGATTCTTTGATCAGCTAGCAAGCTTTTAAATCTACTGTAATTGGTATTTCCCGATTGTATTTTACCTCCTTCGGTTAGAACATCTCGTAGTAAAGTTTTGGAAGCTCTAGGATTCAACCAACGATCTCCAATTTTCAGCTTGTTCTTCTCCGAGTCGAATCTACCAATTTTACTCAGATTATTCAACATTCTGACACCAATCGTTTGATCACCCTTTTTTGTTGTTAAACCAGCTACATTTTTTTCGAACTCTTCAAAATGTTCGCTTTCACTATCATACTCATCTTTCCATCAGTGACAATTGTATTTCCATGTAGGGTTGAGTCTTCACCATCAAACAGCTTCGTTCTTACTGATTCTAACCCGATGTCATCATCAACATTTGGTGAATGGGTGTCAGGTTTATCATCAATAACTGTGCTATTGGCCAAAGGAGAAGTAGGTTCTATCTTTTGTTTTTTAATGGGACTCCAACCAACCACTTGTGTCTGATTTTGATTATTTTTAATCTTTTTGACATCAGACAAATACCTACGTAGGTTTTGAACATTTTCATCTAACTTTTCGTGTGAGGATAAGTCAGAATCATGAGCTGTTTCCAGTAGAGCATTTCGCTTTCTCTTCATATCTCTCACTGTTATAACTTCCATAGGATTATAATACAACGGGGATATGGTCTTCTCTTCCTTTACCACTGTTTTATTCTCATTCTTTTCCAATAATCTATAGTATTCGTTTTCAGAGAGTATAAAAATATGTCTAGAGAATGTTAAAGGTTGACGATTCATCTTTTTATTGATGATAAAACAGATACAACAGGAGTTATAATAGCGTCTAAAAGATTGCCTCTACCAGTCTGAGTCAAAATTTTACGCTTATCATTAATTGTTCCTCTAGCACTTAGTTTATGTAGTTCCTTCTTGTAACGCTGCAACTCAATAAACTGCTCAGAATCAAGAGGAACATTACCTAATATAATATTTTTAACACTTTCTATCAATGATTGAAACAGATCCGAGTTGGCCTTTTCGACTATAGCAATTTTTCCTCTCTTACTCAAATCATCCAGAGCTAAAAGCACCATTCTATTCCGCATCATTCGTGTTGAGAGTTTCATCTTTATCCTCCCAGTCCTCTTCATCCTCCTATTACACTTTTCAGTATCCCATGAACTACAGTGCTGATAATAGGTCCTAGTAGAGCAGATAAAAATCCTCCTTTTTGCAATACAAATTTCTTATCATCTAACGTTGATTTTCTGACTAAAGCGCTAATATCCTTCGTGTTTCGCTGCAACTGATTATACTGAGATGTTGTCAATGGTATCGTTCCATTTATAATAGCTTTAGCGCATTCCATTAGAGTCATAATAAACTCCTTTTTGGCTTTGGCTATAACAGACTTTTGAATAGCAAAGGTTGCATTGTTGAGCGATAACAACACAGCAGCATTTCTTTTTAATTTTTTCTCCAAAGTTTTAGTCATTATAACGGTTTCGTGTTGCGTCATTGAATAACAAAATATGTATGAAGTGAAATGAATAGTAATTGTATTTATATCCTTTTACTTGGGTACATATAATATCATAGGGAGATCTGATATAAAGTTTCCCAATAGTCTGTGTTGATCATTCATTTGCTGAGTCGTGTTTATTTGTAGATAAGAGTATGGTTTTTTCGTTCCGTCTTCAAAAGCCTCTTGCACATATTTAACTCTTGAGGGAAAACATTGTCGAGCCAAATAGGTAATAGAAGAAGCATCTCTAGGGTTTTTAAAAAGAAAAAAATAATGACTATTTAAGGAAATTGTACGATTCCCTTTTAAAAACAGATTCTGAACAATAAAAAATACACTTATGTTCAAATGATGACTATGTTTTGTATACAGAGCACTGGCATCGGTTTTACCAGAAACTTCATCCATGAGATCATCAATTATCAACCATCGGTTTTGTCCATCTCTGGGGAAACTCACTGTTATATCTATCATGCCTTCATGAAAAATCACTCCTGGTACGTCATCAAAGGCTTTTTGATAGGCTCCATAACAGTAGTGAATTTCAGTTGGTGGAGGGTGAGCTATAGTCTGACTAGCTTCAATCATTCGTTAAAATCGCTTGTGTCTTCCCCGATCCAGTTGGTCTTGCAATCATTGCCGTAAACGGAGAACGCATCTTTGGGTCATAATCTTCAGGTTTCCCATTCATCATAAAAAGATGTTCATCAACCAACAGTAGTTTCATTTATGATTCCAACGGGAGAGTTTCTCGCTTTTTGTATTTCTTGCATAGCATCTTCATACATACTAAACTCAGTAACACCTCCAAAAGTAGAAAATCCTACGACAAATACCAAAATCATCATAACTATCAGTGCTTTACGCTTCATACTTGGTAAAACATCTAGCATTTCGCTCGTAGTACCATCAACAGTATCAACTTCATTCATCGGTCTCATCTCAACATCATCCTCTATCGACATCTTAGCTTCCAATAACAATACAATCATACAACGATTCATTTGTATACAATGTAAAAAAAAAACTATCAAAAAATAAATGCCATAAAATATTAACTCGGCTGCTCTAATCAACGCCGTAACCCATTGGATCCACTCCGGGATAGAATCCCACATAAAAACACTTAGTAGGGAGATCTGCTCATATATTACTACTAGTAGGTGCCGTCTGTACACACTGGTTTCTTGCCCTGCTAGTAGTAAAATGTAATATGCAAGCATACATTATCTAACTATTACTAACCTTCACCTCCTTCTATAAACCTTTCAGCAGTATTAGCTGTCTTATCCTAATATACCCAACCACACTATTCCGCATCGCCCCTCAAGTTTTTGTTTCTCTCAGTATAACGGTATAAGCATACATAAGTGTGGACCAAGAAAGATATTATAATTGAAAAGTTAATTTGTTGTTTAAAATCTGTTTTGCACTAAAACCTCTGCAGACAGTCTAAATTGTGCAAATGTACTTGTAGATGTGTATCTGTGTGTTAATTATATTCTCTCTTCCTTTCGTAGACATTTACAACAAGAAGAATGGGCTTGATAATTCTGCTACAGGCCTGTGCTAGATGACGTATCAGCTAACCTGACTCAGCTGCATCACGTAAAACCTCTGAACTCTGCCTAACTGGTGATCGTATTTTATTATTAGCCGTAGCGGTGAATGATTTAGTCAATTATAGCCTGGTTACAGCTCTCGCACCACGCGTTGAGATAATTCACTAGTGTTATAGGTATGCTGTGCCTGCTGTTTGATATCACTCAGTTTGCTTAGTCCTACATTTTGACTCACTATGCAATGGGGACCTGGCCGATTTTATGCACTCACCAGGGTGCACTAATTTGATGCAACCGGAAGTTTGGTCACCGTTTTACTGTAACACCATTAAGGTTTTCAAAAATCCACCAATTTCACTTTTTTTCTTGCTTTAGAGTTCACCTCTCACTGATATATTGGGATGGCATGAGCTTCAGTGTCTTTTATAGCTCACTGAGTGTTTTTGGCGCAACAAGCAATACAAACACTAACAATACCGACTATATGAGATTAGGGTAAACTCGTAGGAGTTATCTCCTAACTGGACAATCGAAGCACTCATTTATTATCATTTATTACTTATTTAATTCTTGTGTTGTCATCAAGGACTAACACTATTTATTGTATTTCAGTATTGAACAATTTTCATTCAAGCACAAGTTTGATACAACTTGTCATTAGGAAATAACAAGTTTCACTCAACAACCTTAAGAAGATAATTAATTTATTTATTTTAATTAATAATTTTTATGATTATTGATAATAATAAAGTTAACTAAATTATCAATCATTCGCCCTGAAAATTAAAAAATAAAGCAAAAATAGGCAATTACCATTTATTAGTCACATATCACAAGGCACACCACATGTTTGGTACACTTGGGATGGTCATAAGAGTTTGTTATTATTATTGCTAGTCAGTTACTAGAGTTATGGAACCTCCAACTAACGATTCATGAGCAGTAGATGGTGATGGAGACAATAATACCGATGATGCGCCGCGTAGATCAATCATTATAGTACATCGCCACTGTTGAGGTAAATTGCAAGGACGCACTGTAATTTATTTACGTTGGCAAACTTGATTATGCCCAAAATACGATGCTTTGGCTCAACCGCGTAATATCTATAAGCATAACTATTCAATTAATTTTTTTCAAGTGAATAGACCAAAATATTTTTTGAAAATATGTTTTAAAGGTTATTTTGATCCCTTGAGCTCCCTCAATCACATCATTTTTGTCATATCAGCTGCTTAAAATGTCTCAAATTAAGATAAAAGTCAAGCAAGACGTAAATTCTAATGATAAAATATATTAACAATCAAACTGCTTCCGGTTGCATCTACAAAGAGAAACTACAGGCCGGATCCCCATTAAGATTCTAGTTAGCAACTTATACATTGCACCGTTTGTGATAAATGAGATTTTTTTTACAGAGATATGTATTTCTATATTTCATTCTATGATTTTGTTTTTGTTTTTTTCTGATTTTATTTACATTTTTATGTATGACACTTAATTACACAGTGCTTACTCACTGTATATACGCAGTATACAGTGTAACACACTTGTATTTACTTGAATGTGTCAAACTTGCATTACTGCATCTAGTTTTATCAATGGTGCTAGTGTGTGTAGTAACTGAGCAAATAATGCAGTTGAGACATCAGCAAACTATAGGCTGATTGACACTTTCGGTGGACTTTTTGTCTGATTGGTCAGATAGACAAGACAGACGACTCTGACTGCTGCTATTTGACAGCGGATTGTCCATTTATGTCCTGGCTATAACAACCAAGTAGCGTGTTGGACATGCTGACTAGTAGTTAGTCAACTTTTACAGCTAACGTAGAAACAGTGAGCAATCTAGGTGGTACGGAGCTAACTCACCACAATAACTTCCTGTGCAGTGCCTGCAATAAAATATTTCTTTACATCGTTGCTGACAATACTCTTGTTTTAACTGGAACACAAAAACCGATGGCTCTCTGTACTGTCTCAGCCAAACAGACTTTGGGGCTGGAACAGAGCGTGCAGGTGAAGCAGTCACTACACTAGTGAAGATAAACAATAATTAGTAACTTTGCGCAGGGTATACCAGTCCTGGATCAAATGCTATTTCAGACCGGCATCAAGATCGCTGCCTTAGCCTTTGCTTCGAAGATAATCCTTTTGGAATAGTAATCCAGGACTTCACCATCCAGAGATGTCACAACCATCGAATCTCAGGCTACACCCCAGAGACCGAGAACCTTAGAGACAAACCAGGAGCCAACTCACTGGACAATTGGCTGGTAACTGGGCCGTTTGCCGCCAGGCAGCTTGAATGTTTAACCTTGTGGATTACCTGTGATTAGTTTGTATATAATATACATCTGTTGTTGTTATTGGTTGCATACTTATAACTTATGGATGGAACTAGGTCAATAACTTTGTAAACAAGCCCACGAAAGGCTGGACTCTTTCTTCATTCATCCTCTTTTCTAGTGGTGTTTACTTTTGTACACTGGCTCCAGTTGCCTCACCAAAATCTTACCATTTGCTGGATCTGAGCAAATAGTGTAATAGATTTGCACAGTGCGGCTATTCTCTCTTCAGCCGGTGATATCATTCTACATACATATCTATCTTATACTACACGTTAGATGGTTACGTTTGACTACACCCAAGAGTACAGCTGACCTGCTGCTCACATAGCCAAGCCTAAAGATGGATTCCCGCCACTGGTAAACTGGCGCTTTAACACATATTTGTATATATATTCATTTACCATTAATGGGCCAACCTATTGACTCATATATTCTTTTGTACCAGATCATGATTGCTTTTTTACACCTCGCTGGGGGTTTTCATTCCATCCAATTATATGCATATAATTTCAACTGTTTACTTTTCCTATAAATACTCTTGCATTCAGCCCAGCGGGCAGACATTTAGTAGTAGTTAGAGTGTGAAGTAACTCTCGTGTAGCAAGCGAACTGTTTTGACCAGTTATATGTTGAGTCTTCACTCGACCCTTGCCGTCAGTTGCTACCGTTCTCGTATTATTTACTTTGTGTCAAACCTTCAGTTTTGTGTGTCAGATTAGACATTGTTTGCTTTTGTTGGTAATAATAAACCATTGTTACCTACAACTCTGTGATATCTGTGAGGCCGGTTGCCTGAACACAATTGTGCCTGCTATACAGCGGCATCCGGTTGTATCTAGTGCAAGATAAACCACACGGAGCTGTACTGCCTTGCAGTGAAACTCTTAGTACAGTGCAGATAAAGCCGGACAGTATAGCCCTCCTTGTAGTGCCAGTAATGGTTCTATCCAGTGACGGAGAAAATTATTACAATAGAATGGTAATTCCATTGGAACTCTGACTCGAGGGTGTTGAGGTGGGCTTTGCTATGTTGTAGAGTTTTTGATTGAGTTCTCTGATATTTATTGAGGGCCATACAGGCTCAGTGTTACTTCTGGAAAGAGTTAGTCAGATATGGAGAGACTGACAGAGGAATTCTTTGGTTGTGTCGGCAAGTTTGAGCTTGTGGCCAGCACTTGTATTTAGTGGACGAGGAGTCAGACAGGGAAATCCACTACAACATGGACAAGTAGTCAGACAGGGAAATCCACTACAACATGGACAAGTAGTCAGACAGGGAAATCCACTACAACATGGACGAGTAGTCAGACAGCGAAATCCACTGCAACACAAAATACCAAGTCCTAACTCATAAAGACTGAACCTAGTATCTGCTCACACAGCAATAACTGGCTAGTCAACCATCTGTCTAGTCTGGCTGACTATATATTATTATTATTGTTTCAGACCATTCGGTCAATCATTGAAGAAAAGTGGCTACTCTTTACATAAAAAAACAGATTGCACAGACAACGTCAGCAGGCCCACACACAACTGATAGCAACTGTTACTGGTGGGCAACAGACTCATCCACAGATGCCTAGCAATTGGAACCAGGTCAAGGAGAAAAGGTGATGTTCAGCTAGTCAGCACACGCAGTAGTACCCAACCCTTTTTGTTAGGAAGTGTAGGTGAATGCTATCTACCTTGCAACGTTAAGGTCATGCACACTACTTGATGGCAAAAATTATAATGATCTCATTTTAAAAAAGAAATACATGGGCATCTTTTTCAGCAAACAAACAATACAAGGAAATGATATTGTAATAGAATTGTGCGAGTAGCCGTGTGTGGACAGACAAGCCAGAGTTATCCTATCAATAAGAAGCCGATGAACTAACCTTTGGAGCTTAGCAACCAGAGGAGCTTCCGTTCTTACCAGCCGAGGAAGGTACAGCCGTAAAGATCAAGCTAAGAAAAGCCAAGCTAACAGTTCCGGTAGCCATCTTGACTTGTGTAATTAATCAATTATTATCGTTTAACCTGGCGGAGAAGCGCCCGCTTATCTGTTTGCATTGATGTATATATGTTTATATTTTGGCGCTACGATGTATAGTTATTAATGCGCCTGTTTTGTAGCTACCAATCATATTGTATTTTATTAGCCAATTATATCATGTGATTTTCAACTGCTAGCATACTGCATAAATAGAAGGGCAGGTCGCCCAGTAGTCAGAGTTAGTAGTAGTCATGTAGTGATGCACCAGGGTATGTTTGGGTTAACGTCGTGTATTCTTATAGTCTGGACTGGGTTATTAGTGGGATCTAATTATAGTCAGCTATCATACACTTCGAAACTTCTCTCGTTGTAAAGTTTTGTATCTTCTCGTTTAATACATTATTGTTAATAAACCTACAACTCTTCTCATACTGTCATTGCCTTGCCTACAGTATTACATTGTCGATAACTTCGTTCTTAGAGATTACTATACACTCTTGGACATTGTCACAAAGCTGCTTAACACGTTACTGAGAACTATACACGTGCTTGCTATTAATTTGTGAATATAAAGTGAAACCGGATCTGTGCGTAGTTGAACAGATCTCAGCTGTACGAGAACAGGAAGTCTCCGGATCAGTATAATATAGACTAATCGTCTACGTCGGAGTTACTACTACCGGGTTAGTAGCCTTGTATAACAGATCATCTGCATTGCACTGAACAGCTACGCTACCAACTAATTGCTCTAGTGCGTCCCGTGTACTCTGTATGGTACAACAGCTATCCTCTCACAGTCGTCGGTGAAGGCTCTGAGTAAAACCAACGCAGAAAACCTTTACAATATCATCAAGATGTTGTTTGTTTCATGATGTTTGATTATATCAGTTTGGTTCAACTTGGCTTGTTTATATTCTACAAATAGAACACCTTATTCTGATGCGTAATTGAACTAGTAAGATAGAGACAGCGATAGGGTTTGATAACGAGCAGCATTTGGTTAATTGAAACAGGTGCCTGAGACACCATCTCATCTTCCTATAAAAGGCAAGGTTAGCGCTCGCCTGGTTGATCTATAGCAGTTGTTCTTACAATGGAAGTCTCCAGAGATGTGTCAGTGTAGGGTATCAGTCTTTTTAACTGTTTAGTCTATTGCAGTTAGTTTGTGCGGTAACTAGAACCCCTGTAGAAGTGATAGTAGCTCTGCAGCTAGCTAGAGTATCTGTGGTAGGTATAGTAGCCCTAAAGCTAGCTAGAGTATCTGTGGTAAGTATAGCAGCCCTACAGCTAGCTAGAGTATCTGTGGTAAGTATAGCGGCCTTAAAGCTAGCTAGAGTATCTGTGGTAAGTATAGTAGCTCTAAAGCTAGCTAGAGTATCTGTGGTAAGTATAGTAGCCCTAAAGCTAGCTAGAGTATCTGTGGTAAGTATAGTAGCCCTAAAGCTAGCTAGAGTATCTGTGGTAAGTATTGTAGCCTTAAAGCTTGCTAGAGTATCCGTGGTAAGTATAGCAGCCCTATAGCTAGCTAGAGTATCTGTGGTAAGTATAGTAGCCTTAAAGCTTGCTAGAGTATCCGTGGTAAGTATAGCAGCCTTAAAGCTAGCTGGAGTATCTGTGGTAAGTATAGTAGCCTTAAAGCTTGCTAGAGTATCCGTGGTAAGTATAGCAGCCCTATAGCTAGCTAGAGTATCTGTGGTAAGTATAGCAGCCTTAAAGCTAGCTACAGTATCTGTGGTGAGTATAGTAGCTCTAAAGCTAGCTAGAGTATCTCTGGTAAGTATAGTAGCTCTAAAGCTAGCTAGAGTATCTGTGGTAAGTATAGTAGCCTTAAAGCTAGCTAAAATATCTGTGGTAAGTATAGTAGCCCTAAAGCTAGCTATCTGTCACCAACCATCCGTGTTCAAGTTGACCGACTGTTAGCGCTCTAGAAAGGGAGATGATTCAATGGCCTCTGCAGTAATTCTAGTGGTCTGGAAGGTTGCTAGACTCCACAGAACCAAAAATACAGCGCATCAAGTTGATTGGTGAGCAGCAATAAATGAAGGGGGCTACTTTACCAACCTATGATTATTTTAGCATAAAAAAAGTTAATTATTTTAGTATTTCATTCTTGCTGCACTGAATTCATACCAGGAGGGGGATGAAATGGATTGGAATCCCATCAAGTGCCAAGTGTGACAAAGGTGTGTTTTGGTCTGTCACAAAATCTTTTAGCAATGAACAGTTTTCGCAGCAATATTCTGCTGTGTAATGAAATTTAGCTGTTTTACAAATGCTTGTTTCCTCCAGGAATTATCGTTGCCATGCCAGTACCACTAATCGTAACAAATAGCTAATAACCTACATAATATTATAATGTGCAAAAAATTACATGCAAGAAATATTCAATTTTGTCACTATTGCCTTCGGGGCTATTGGCAAAAAGTACTCACAAAAGTTCATTCACCAAATGTTGACTATACAGTTACTGTAAAGTATAAAATGGCTTTTTATGCCTTGTGGCACAAAGTAACAATGGGCTCTTCCAAAATCATAGGACTATCATAAACAACACAGTTTAGCATTTGTCTTCCCTCATCCACTAGCCATAAGTTCCTTTTAGATTAGGTCCAGTTATCTACATGGCTTTACCTTTGTCATGTGAAGTATAAGTGACATGGATATAGCGTAAGGTGACCCAAAAATCACTAGCAACCATGGGAATTTTATCGAACGTCGACAGGAATGAATGCAGGCATAGCTTTAATGAATGTAGACACATCATGGAGTCTACGTTCATTCTTTGTGATATATAAAATATCATTTCGACTTTTATTCCAGATATTGTCTACTTTGGGAAAAAACAATGATATTTTTCATTCCTAGAATGAATGCCGAAACAAAGGTTTATATGTTGCCAGGAATGAATGTAGACATGTTCCTAAAATGAACGCCAAATTTTTCTTTTCTCTAACATGGTCGACTTTCATTCCAGGTCTGTTGACATTCGTTTCAGAATGTGTTTACCTTCATTCCAGTTATGTCTACATTCGTTTCTGTCGACGTTCATTCCTGTCTATTTTTGTTCCAAATTCCCTGAAACACACGTGGATGGATGCCTATTCATTCATTCTTGCAAGCTACTGTACTGAACCGATTATATTGGCCAACTCCTAAAGGTTGACTTGTGTTCAAATGAACACAATGTAAAAATGTGTGTTTTATATTTCTTATACTATCAAGTTTCATTTCTGTCTGAGCTACATCATATCACAAATGGTTCTTGAATATAATAGAACACAGACGTTAGGAGCAGGCAAATAATCAGTTCAGTAGCAAGTAAGAATGAAATGGGCATCCATCCAGGTATATTTCAGTCATAGTTGATTATAATAGCAAAATATGTAGCACCCATAATTAATTACTTAATGTGAGGAGGAGAGTGAGTGATGCAAAGTTTACGCTCTCCCCCCAGCGTTTTCTCCCCAACTTTTTCACCATCTACCCACCAATTAGCCTGTCTCAGACAAGCTTTGTTTTCGCAGGAGTTGTCCACCCGCGCAAAGCGGAGCTGAGCTCAGCTCCGCTTTGCGCGGGTGGACAACTCCCGCGAAAACAAAGCTTGTCTGAGACAGGCTACCCACCAATGAAACTAGAGACTAAAAATTCACTCGCAAAGACGCCGTTTTATTATCTGAGAGTTGTCCTTTCTACAAGGATACGATAATAAAGTAGACAACTCCTAATATATGATTATTTTAATGCTTGGTTAACTAAAGTGGACTGGTCTATGGGATCCGAGCACGGGCCTTTGGAATTTGCCGACAAAATAATAAAGACGATGCGCCATATAATGAAATTATTTCCACTGCTAGCGTTTTCAATCAATTTTCCCCGCTTTGTGTGTGATTAGTTAGGTTAGTAGAAATACAGGGCGCATCGTCTATATCATTTTTCGGCAAAGCCTGAAGGCCCGTGGGCGTGAGTCAGATTTTGGCATCAAAGCTGTGGGAATTTTTTTGCAGTTTCGCTTGCTGTTTCATGGAAATTCTTTTGAACGGGTTGGTACTTGTTGACCAACTTTTTTTCATGAAGGTAATAGCAATATGTTGATACTTTCTTCGTTGATTAGCCCAGCTGATCATTAACTTTTGATGAAATAGTCCTACTCCTTCACGAGTTATAAAAAAAAAAAACAGACACACAACACACACAGCTCAAGAAGAAGTTGTTGTGGAAGTGTGTTACCAGAAGAAGACGATCATTCAATAATTAATATTATGCATTGTTGTTATTCTAACTTACTTTGTTGTACCTACCCATTTGTATTATTACTACTAATAAATAACTAACTGCCAGCCATTACTATCCCACAGACTCAGAGCCAAGCCAATGATGATAATAATGATGATGATGATAATAATAATAAGACTATAAATATTATAATAATAATATATGAATATCATATATAAATAGTCACTCATTCCTTAGCACTGTAAATAACTGGAATAAATCAACAGATGAATCTATCCAAACAAGCAGCAACGTTACAACAACAACTAGCACTACTATTATTATATTATTATTATATATATTATTATTATTATTTATTTGTACGTAATAATGATTAAAATAATATATTTATTTATGGAACAAAACACTTCAGATCTGTAACAATAATAATGATATAATAATTGTTAATTATTATTATTAATAATAATAATTATAATACTGACACGCAAAATAACTTACTCTTTTGAGAGTGTGAACTAAAAACCAATGGCGGCTGTCTCTGAAGTCTTGTCTTTCAGACTGCTGGATATTGATAATTTGGTGGAGACAGAGAAAACGCAAGCGCTCACCAGCAAGATTTAAAATCCGAAGGCAGCAGATGACGTTCTGTCCAACATTATGTCTTTAGCTTTAGGCTCTGTAGATACGAAGAATCTCCAAACACTATCCGTGGTGGTGCATAGAACTTTAGCCTATTATTATCTTAAACCCAATAATTCCTGAAGCATATAAAGATGCATATCCAGCATGCCCCCTTCTTTGGGAAAAGCCACCAGCGAGAAATTACCATCCGTAAATTATGAGCATATGTATGTACAGCATCTATTGAAGCCAGTGAACACATACAGCAATCAGTTACTAGCAAATCATCAAGAAGCACTTCTTGTATAGTATATTAATAATTTGAACCCTCAAGAAGCGATTAATACTGAGCATGCAGGAAATCATAAGTACCTTGTATATGTACCAGAGATAAAATATAACTGACCTGAAACAAATATATACCTGATTAATAGAAGCTATTTATCTTTTGAAACTGAAGTTCCTTATTATACTCGACGATGAACTTCCTATGTACCTGTAAATACTAAACCATTGACATATATTTGTAATACCGTCATTCATATGAATTATCCAGAAGCACCATGTACTCAACCCAGTTTTAAACCTTTTAATCACACGCGAGGCATCAACCTCTCGGTATCTAGTCTCTTACCACACACTTACGAGACATCAACCTCTCGGTATCTAGTCTCTTACATACACATGTGAGACATCAACCTCTCGGTATCTAGTCTCTCAGCACATACTCCCAGTAAACACTCGCGATTTATGTGTTTAAATCTGTACTCCTTGAACTCTTAATGTATAAATGTCCATTACCTTATTTATATAGGTGAAGCCTTCAAACATATTTACTGAAGTATTTCTATTTATAGCAATGTTTTTGGCCCACCAACTCTCATCTACATTACCTCTGCCATTTTCCTTTTACATCAAAAGCATCAGTGTTTGTCAGTAAATTTAGTTTTCTGATATCATGTAAGCCCAAGAGATTTCTAGTGGAGCCCTTGACCACGAACACTGATATTACAGATAAGCTGGAAAAACTTCCAATGCAAACTTTCGACATTCCAGCTACACACAACTTGGAACAGTCCACTCCTACAAGAGACTACGTAATTTCAAACTCAAGTGCTTGCTGGTTTCTTCGGTTAACTCTGACACTCCTGCACCGGTGTCTAGAATGAATTCAGTCTCACTTTCATTAACTTTCAGTGAGCATTTGATACTGTCCCCAATATAATTTGTATCACCCATTAAACTATTTGCAAACCTCACTTTACGAGGAAAACTTTCACAACCACTGCCATCCCTACTTTTATTATAACGATGTGGCGAGTTGCTATGATCTAACATGCTATTGTGTCTACTGCTTTTGGTATTACAGTCTTGAGAAGTGTGTCCACGTCGATCACATGTAAAATATCTAGTATCAGGGCAGCTACGGACTTGAGGTCCTATTTTCCCGCATTCAAAACATTTACTACTGTGTCTGGCTGAAGAGCTAGGTCGTTTCAAATACCTACTTGATGAAGGAGGACTCTCCGATGAATTAGAATTGTAACCACAACTAGGACTGTAGCTACCATTGTACCCTCGTCTGTAATACCCACTTGAATGTCTCTTACTGTTTTCTTCATGTCTAGTACCTCTGTAGTATTTACTACTGGGAGAACCTATTATCTTAAACCCACTGAAGCATATAAAGATGCTTATCCAACACAGACCACACAAAAAGCCTTCATAGAGAACATTATTTATTATCATCATCATCAGTAAATTAAATCAGCTATATGGTAATCCAAGCGATTGGTTAGTATATAGCTCCGATTTTCTTAAATAGTAACATTTTGAGAGGCTTGCAAAGCCTATGGCTTCCGAACCAAATGCGACCGTCCCCTTTTTTCTAGCCTCTATCTATGCAAGTTTATTAACATAGACTAGATCAATAAACATAAATCAAATCAATTAACTATATTACTATAAAGGATTGTTGAATATAATAACTAGGATAAGTTTTTCACAAATATTATCAAGTTTTATATATTATTTATAATAATGTGCAGGATTTTATAGTAACTGCTGCGAGTCACTCTGGTAGCCACCTACACCAACTCTAGGCGAGCAGAAGCAGAGCTATCTATTTTGTCAGGCAACCTTGCTGACAGTTCGGCCGTATCACTGCCTACCCTTCAGCATCGTGAGGCTGAATGTAGGCAAGGATGGGCAGTGCCTGTCAGGCAAGTCTGTCTCTCATCTGCTACTCGTTGGACAACACAAGGCTTTTAGACCAATAGGTGGTATAGCAGTTGTCTTCCAGAGTAGTAGAGCTGTTGGTATGTCGTGCGTGTGTAAGAGATAATCAAGCATGAACTTGAGTGGGTGTATATTTTATTCAGAGGATAAAATCTAACTGCGCCCCCGTGATAACACTGAGTGAGAGGCTCAGCAGCTGTATTTATATAAAAGGTTGCATATACTTCTTCGTTTGCAGTTTATAGCCTCGAGCAATAGAATGTATAATAGAAATATAAAAGTTGGAGGCTATAAATAATAAAAGAGGTGTTTGCTTAGTAACGCGTATGATACAGTTGGGCTCACTATAATGTTGCTCGTTTTTCAGGTTTCCACAGGAGCTCACCATATTTTTCCTGTACAATAATAATAAGAAATAACTAGTACATGAATAATCAAAACAATTTTTTATTTATTCAAAAAGAATTTAGCTGTTTAGCGTTCCATAAAAACAATATCGGTTGTAAATGGACTGGTATTCTATGACCAATAGAGCGAACCAGCAAATCGTCTTGGATCTTTAAGGCATATGAACGATTTCACAAAGCGTTCAGAATTTTTACGACAATCAAGACTTTTTAAAAAGGTTCAGATGATTTGGAAAACATTCAAATGTTTTAAACGCAAAACACAAAACATTCTTAGCCACCATTGTCTTCTGTATCAATAAAAGTGACTCTTGGCATATGCGAGTCTACGAAGATTGATTTCAGAAAATGTTGACATTGTATGGAATTCTATACTCAAACACTCTGTTAAACTCGTTAAGAAAAAAGCTCTGTTTTATCAGTAATCTCAGAGGATGAAATGTTAGTGAAGGCAGAGAACTACTTGACATAGTTCCAGCAGATAATAAGAGATGAAACCATGGGGAAGCCTTACTCAACAAAATTGGTCAAAACAGATAACACCGTAAGATACTATTGTCTAGTTATGACAAAATCATAGAAGCCTCTGCTCATACTGTTATGACAACTAAATCCTGCCAAGGTTAAGTGACATCAGTCTGTGCCCAACCAAAGCCTACCTTGACAGCTACCTTCAACACGTGATTCAATGTATAAGAGCTAATACTTCTCATAGCTAGATTCAAATTGACTGTATGCTGAGAACATAACCGAAATAAAATTGAACTAATAACGTTTAGCATTGATTTATCATGATAACTATTATTGAGAACCATTATTATGATGCTGTTTGCTATTATAATGAATATCATTCCAAGAATTGTTGATTAATTTAATTAGCTTTTTCATAAGATTTGTTCTACAGTATCATACAAATGATGATTAATAAAACAAACAAAAGTAACCAAAATAAACAATGATGAATTTGTTCATTTCCTTTTACTTTTGCCTAATTATTAAATACTAATTGATTCTTAGTTGTTTTGTATAAGAACAATGAAAATTACAAAAACTGCCTCGTTAACTCTAACTGTAGTGCTACCTAGTAGCTATCCATTTTTGAATTTGTGGTAAACTATTATGTATACACCATGTTGTCAGTATGGCCAGTAGTAGGGGAGGCCGGGGTAATTATTGTCGTATTCTGTTTTTTTTTTCATTTGTTGCCTTAGAATTGCGTAGATGTGTGTTATTCCCTGGGTATTTATTGCCATGCATGTATGTAGAAACTTGTCGCAACAATCATTCATAATACTATAGAGGATTTTGGTAGCGTGCCACAATCCTCCACCCTTTCGGTCAGACTGGATGACTACGAGGTGTCACTGCCGGTTGTGCTATCTTATGACAGCTTCAAAAAGCTAGCAGATCCGGTGTTAGAGGGGGAGGGGAAGGTCCTTTCTATAAATAGAAAAGGATCGAAGGAATACGGTGGGGAGCATCTCAATGGTTGAGATAGGCCAAGGGTCCAGACTATCTCGTCAATAGAGAAAAGCCAAGTGCAACAAGAAGAATTTCAATATAATACTCTTTTTATTGATCAGTATAGCTCCAACTGCACTGAGCCAACTGGCCCAGCCAAACTTATCCATATAATAAGAAAACGGAAACTGGTGCGGCTCACCAGAAAAAGTTCTATGTTTATCAATATAAAGCGATAAAATGTAATACGTAAACACACATGAATAACAATATTCAATACAACGTAACACGACATTAGTTCAAGCTTTATCTTCACTTTTTCCTACGATTATACCTTTTGTTCAAAAACAAGGGGAGATAATCTCCAACAGTATATATATAATTACTTTCTATAACATAATCACAATGCAATTCAATATAGTTATGTACAACGTTCAGTCGATAACAACGAGTTTCACTTTTCCTTTTTTTCTGTGCCTTGGTCTTTATCTTTGGCTTTTAGTTCGCCAGCACACCATCCGGATGCTTAACCTTGCAAATCTATCACAATACTAACACTGCATGAATCGAATCTAGAAAATTTATTTTCTCTGGCACAGCTTATCTCTCCCATGGGGTAAATTGTGTCACTACCAAAACTACTTTATATCATCCAATCATTACTATTTTACTTAAACTAACTGAAAAACAACAGCATGTCGCAACCGCTAGGCTATAAAAACGTTAAAACGCATGTCCTTTTGTTGTATTGGATTTTTATTTTTTCTATAATCCAATCGTTACTTCATTGCATAAACCATGTGATAGACAAAACCATAGCACAATCACTAGGCTATAAAAATATGTCATTTTGTTATACTTGTATTATTATTCAATGGCAAGTCCGCCAAGATCAACTCGGGGCATGACCTTGCTCGCTGCTCTCTTTGTCCCTAAAACACTGATTGGGTATTCTAAAATCAGAATGATGGCATCAAAACTTGTGGTGTCTATGTCCTCCTTGTCAGGTAAATTGAAGAATGCTGCCGAGTCCTTGACCTTCATCATAAATTTGACTTCATAGCAGTCATTGGTCACTGCTATAATTGCACCAACACAACTTGTTTTTCTTGCTTGAAACAAATTTCACAAACACATAGTTAATTGCTGTTGTAGTCAGAGCCCAAGGAATATGTAACAGATTTTTTAGATTTTTAGTAATTGATTTCAAAAGATTTTAAGGCACAAGAATCCGATTAAATACATTTTAAACAGCAAAACCAATACGAAGCATTGAGTTGTGATGCGTGGTAAATTGTGCCCCGGCACAGTTTACCCCAATTAGGTGGCTAATATTACCCCAAACCTCAATTTTGAACTTCAAGTAAATTTGAAAAAAAAAAATTTTTGTAAAGAACAAATAAAGAATTCGAATTATATCTGATGTATTCCTAAAATAAAATACATTCCTTGCTATTGCATTCTCACACCATTATTGAAAAAAAGGCTCAAATGGTAGTCATTAACACTCTTTACTCAAAAAAGACTAAAATTGAAATAATTCACTGACAATGTGGTCAGAAGAGGAGGAACAGGAAACGATATGGGTGACATCTATTAATTGTTTATGTACAGGACAAAGTAAATCAAAATATAAGTAGTTTTTGCTCAGCGTACCATGGCAAAAATTACCCCATGGCACTAATTACCTTGGCTTCCCCGAGCCCCGAGGCTTCCCCAATGTTGAATTATTTAGTTGAGATATGTGGTAGGTGCTTTCCTTTAAACACGAATTGTGTAAGCTAGCTGTGACAATTGCCTGCTATCTATTTAGCAGATAACAAAGTTACATCGACAATAGCAGTCTAATTGAACAGCCAAGACTTACAGTATTAATTTTTTACTGTTATGTCAAACATCACGGCTGCATTAGGCAACAATTGATGGTGTTTGTTTGAGTTTTGGTGAAGTACCTTATAATAGTCCATTCAGTGAACAGTACACATTATTACACGTTAGCCAGAGTTCAGGGACAGCTCCGGAAAGGGCTTTTTTTTGGTAGAATACACAATGAAACTGGTCCCAGTCCAATCTAGTTTTTCTGTTCTGTTTACTCCCATTGTTTTAATGGTGGACTCAAAGCAAAAATGAACTTGCTGTACACTCAATTATCTGATAAATGATTTATAATTTTTCAAATTTATCATGTGTAAGCACTTCACTTCATTTGCTTGCATCTGTATGATAAATGGCTAGTCAGCTAGTACTTGGTGTTCAGCTTAAATTATGCTTACTCGAATATTTACTTTCATTGTGATACAATGATGCCTGATGTACATAGTGTACGGTGTGTACAAATACTGGTATACTTATGTAGAAAACTTTTTACGCATTTATAGTGTTGATGTAGGAAGTGTAGATACCATAAAACAAACTGAAAGCTATCATGAGCTTGAACGTAATAGTCATGCAAATACATGTTGGTGCAAAAAAGCAGTTGTCTCACATTTGTGAACTAATGTAACCACTAAAACACGAGTCTAAGGTCCAAAACTTGCGAAGTTTAGCGGTAAGACTTTCCTTTTTTACCTCTACTCATATTAAGAAAAACCAAGATATGATGTGAACGTTTGAGTGAGTTCATACGTGTTTATGCAGCTGCAACCAGTCAATGTTGAATTTTCTTGTTTTAATCTTTGTGTAGTAAAAATATCAGGTATGACAACTACCTTACTTGCCTTTATTACAATTATTCATCAAAAACGTTAACTAGTTTCGTGGCAGAATATTTAATAACATGATTATTTATTATTTATGTTATCCGTATTTTAATCAGTTAACAAGTTTTGAAGAAGTATTTTGTATTTCTCGTCTGATTTGTGTCACAACTCATAACAACAGCACTTTCTTTTACGTTAAATTCCGACTAAACTATGTGTTTTGGAAACGTTCACAAATGCGCATCTTTCATCAGCTTGTTTACCGATGTTTTCAGAGAAGAACTTTTTAGGAAACAAAGTAGAAATATGCTTGCTATTCACATACATTATCATATAAAGACTTAAATGGGCAATATATTGAGGTTTATTATACTTTCAGCTTCACCACTACAATTAATAATAATCAATGAAAAAAAACCATAAATCTTCAGCATTTTTTTTTCTAAAAGCTATTCATGAATAGTTCCACTAGCTTTATTAAACAATAAATTGAGTATCTCAATGCTCACACATAATAAATTAAAGAACCATTTCAAGAATTTTTTTCCCTTGTTTAGTGCCCAAAATGATCAATTAAAACTTTCGTTCTAGAAGTGAGCATGATAATCTTAATAGATATTAGCTGGCAGCATGTATTTCTTTGAAACAAGTGAAGGCTTGCTCTGCTATTTGGCTTGTTCTGGTAATTGTCTGAGACCAGTAGTAGAAATATATGCATTTTGTGTTTTATGAAACCATTAGGTGATGCAGCAATTGGTTGCAAAACTTTCCACTTTCAACGATCGGAAAAAAATTTGTGATGTAACTTATTCGTTACTCAAAACCTAATGTATCTAGTGAAAAACAGTCACTTTTTACATATTGGATTTGTTATGCTGATAGTGAGATTAAAACAACTTCAGTATTTCTGAACCTTGTTTTGATATATAAATATTTGAATTTATATTTTTAGTCATCGTTCAAAAGCCCATGAGAAAGTTTAAATTACAGAACGCACATGGTGCACGTAGTACAAGAGGGTGTTAATGTACATATGAACTATATAATATGATTGTGATAATATGTTTGCTTTATTGTCTTGGGCCTTTTCACTAGAAAGTACCAATATTTTAAGATCTATACATGTGATTCCACATTACCTGTCATCTAAGAAATATGATTTTATTCAACATTTTATCAACAATATTATATTGCTGCAGATAGCTGATGGTTGATATGGGTCGCCAGTTGTCGATGTGATGGTTTATTTGGATTGGGTGCAGACCACCATCATCTCAGTCTTCACAGTTTTGATTGCTTACATTCTCGACTATTACCTGTTTGATACGCACAACATAACGCTGCATGTACCACCACAAAGTATGTCCTCTTCAAAAGAACCGGAGTCTGACAGAAATTCCCCATCGGATACACCAAACAGAGGACAGCATTTACCAGCGGGGAGTGAGTCGCCTCCAAAAGCGTCGCAATACGACAAAACTCACCTGTTTGATACACAAAATAGAATGGAGACTGAACCCAGAAGAAGTTGTTCACCTTCACAAGAACTGCAATACTACAGAAATTTTGGTAACTGTTAGACCTTGCCTACATATTTGTATTAGTTAGATATATTATACAATTTACCTGTTATACACGTTAAATTTGCTGCAAAACTACTATGCACTGCTGTCATTATAAGTTGTATAACCATGTGGTTGAGTCCCTCACAACTCGGGGTTTGTCCTGGATAACCTCACAGGCAATTTTAACCTTTCTTCAAAAGGTTTTTCATTATTTTGTAATAATTACACTGTTTGCCCCCTCATTACTGTTTAGTTTCTGGGTCCTGCAAAGAGGGTAAGGAGTGCGTGGCTCCTTTTGGGGAATTTTCAATAGTCATGAGATTTTTCGATGGTTTCGGGTGCTGTGTTTCTCCATCACAAGGGGAACGGGTACACGGGCTGCTCAATTGGAAAAAGGGGTCTAACTGGGGATAATGGACTTGTTTTCGAAGGTAAGGGTGTGCGTTGTGAGTAAGGCTGTGATTCAATCCAGTTATTGTTATGATTAGCGCAAATAATATCCACCAAGATTAAAGTGATTAAAAACCATATTTTAATTAATCTCCATTAGTAGTGACTTCTTTGTTTAATTTTTCTTTAAACTCGGCAATTGCAATTTTGTTTGACTAATGGCATTTATTATATTATTATTGTTTGTAATGATTCAAGTTTACCATTTTTATGACTGAGAATGAATCCCAATCCACCATGATGCAATTCCATGCTTATAATTTTCAAACAGAGCAGAGAACTTTGAATTATATGTCGGAGAATTGGAGCTACTTATAGGTATCACTAGAGATTAATTTTTCAAGTAAGCTCGATCAATAAATAGGAAAGTAAGATTAATCTTGACTAAATTTCTGAACCATGTCACAGCCTTAGTTTGTGGGTAAGAGAGCGAAGTATTTTGTCTGCACAACTCACTGGCCACCTCTACAATATTATATCCAGTAGATATATTATATATCTTCTACACAGTTGTAATTAGTTAGTTGTAATATACCATTAAGAAATTAAAGAAGGCAACAAATTGTTTTGGATTTCTCATAAAATCACTTGGCTCATACTGTTGTACTGTATAATATATATTGTAGATAGTGACAGGCCTTGTGTACAGGTTTTAGAATCAGAAGGATTACGCTTCAATGGTGAGTATCAGTTTTGCGTTTTGTATAGACTTCCTTTTAGATTAGTTTGTAACGAGGCAACATCTTTGGGATTACTCAGTAAATGTTTTCACTGCTGTGTAAGTTCTATAGATTTCAAAGTTCAAAGGTCAAGCATCAACCTTACAGCATAGAAAGGAGTTTTGTATATTTAGTATCTATAGCTGATGTAAGTGGACGTTTCTAGTCTCTACACTTGGTATTGTTGAACTGAAGCCTTGTCTTAAGTGCTACCAACCAGTTATGTCTTGTTTATATACAATAGTAGAAACCCTCCCTAGCTGACATCATAAATATATTGTCTGTCGACGAGAACTGACTCAATAACTGCCAAAAGTAGATTCTTTTACTGCTCTATTCAATTCAATGTTTGACTCGCTACTTCTACTAAAATTTGCGTTCACTGTTCCATGTGGTTATTGTTTGT
The DNA here is from genome assembly GCA_945261195.1 of Cryptosula pallasiana. NCBI lineage: Eukaryota > Metazoa > Bryozoa > Gymnolaemata > Cheilostomatida > Cryptosulidae > Cryptosula > Cryptosula pallasiana. The sequence continues at coordinate 21,263,083 of OX183133.1, read as the reverse complement.
TAAGAACAAGGGAAATTGGTGGACGCTTGTAATCAACCATTTGAGTTCAACCTTTCTGATGATGCCAAATACAACCAAGAAAGATATGAGCTCGTTTGTACAGTAAGTTTAATGTGTGTTCATAGTTGATCATTTCTGTTCTTTGCTACTTTTCTATTTAGGTAGCTATTTACACCTGCTTGCAATATGTTTGGTAGGCTACCTTTGTTCTCAAACTCTGTGTAACTTACTTATAAAAGCTTCTCATGCAATAGGTTATATATTGCCTATAACTACATCAAATCTCAATTATTGGCTTCAGTTGAATACTGATTAAAAAGTGCAAATTGTAAATTATTTATAATAAAATATTTGTGCGAAAAGATTTGTGTTTATAGCTTTCTCATCATAGCATTATCTTTTTGATGACTTTGATTAGTTTTTTGTGTGCTCAAATATTTCATGGCAAAACCCAGCTCCTTCTCCTTCATCCTCTCTCATTGCTTTGTGTACAAGCAGTAACACCCGTTGTATTCCAATGCTCCAACTTGCCCCGCTCTACATCTGCTTTCCTTCCCGCCCCGCTCTACTTCTGCTGTCCTCCCTGCCCCACTCTACTTCTGCTTTCCCCCTGCCTCACTCTACTTCTGCTGTCCTCCCTGCCCCACTCTACTTCTGCTGTCCCCCCGCCCTGCTCTACTTCTGCTGTCCCCCTGCCTCACTCTACTTCTGCTGTCCTCCCTGCCCCACTCTACTTCTGCTGTCCCCCCTGCCCTGCTCTACTTCTGCTGTCCCCCTGCCCTGCTCTATTTCTGCTGTCCTCCCTGCCCCACTCTACTTCTGCTGTCCTCCCCGCCTCACTCTACTTCTGCTGTCCCCCCTGCCCCACTCTACTTCTGCTGTCCCCCTGCCCCGCTCTACTTCTGCTGTCCCCCTGCCCTGCTCTACTTCTGCTGTCCCCCTGCCCCGCTCTACTTCTGCTGTCCCCCTGCCCCGCTCTACTTCTGCTGTCCCCCTGCCCTGCTCTACTTCTGCTGTCCCCCTGCCCTGCTCTACTTCTGCTGTCCCCCTGCCCCACTCTACTTCTGCTGTCCCCCTGCCCCACTCTACTTCTGCTGTCCCCCTGCCCTGCTCTACTTCTGCTGTCCCCCTGCCCCACTCTACTTCTGCTGTCCCCCCTGCCTCACTCTACTTCTGCTGTCCCCCTGCCCCGCTCTATTTCTGCTGTCCTCCCTGCCCCGCTCTACTTCTGCTGTCCCCCTGCCTCACTCTACTTCTGCTGTCCTCCCTGCCCCACTCTACTTCTGCTGTCCCCCCTGCCTCACTCTACTTCTGCTGTCCCCCTGCCCCGCTCTACTTCTGCTGTCCCCCTGCCCCGCTCTATTTCTGCTGTCCTCCCTGCCCCGCTCTACTTCTGCTGTCCCCCTGCCTCACTCTACTTCTGCTGTCCTCCCTGCCCCACTCTACTTCTGCTGTCCCCCTGCCCTGCTCTACTTCTGCTGTCCCCCTGCCCTGCTCTACTTCTGCTGTCCTCCCCGCCCCACTCTACTTCTGCTGTCCTCCCTGCCTCACTCTACTTCTGCTGTCCTCCCTGCCCCACTCTACTTCTGCTGTCCTCCCTGCCTCACTCTACTTCTGCTGTCCCCCCTGCCCTGCTCTACTTCTGCTGTCCCCCTGCCCTGCTCTACTTCTGCTGGCCTCCCTGCCCCACTCTACTTCTGCTGTCCTCCCTGCCCCACTCTACTTCTGCTGTCCTCCCTGCCCCGCTCTACTTCTGCTGTCCTCCCTGCCCCACTCTACTTCCACTTTCCTCCCCGCCCCGCTTCATTCCCAGCTCTGCTTCATTCCCAGCCTTGATCTACTTCTGGCCCTGATCTACTCCCGGCCCTGATCTACCTCCAACCATACTCTACCCTACCCTGCTCTTAGCCAAACAAAGTCAGCCAGTGCGCTGTCACATAGCTAATTGTGCTCCAACCTACTAGTAGCTCTATTAGCTAAAAGTGACCATTTTGAGATTTGTCTCCCCCAGACACAATTGAACCAAATTGAATCCACAAAAGTCTCTAGTTTGATGGCGAATGGCAAATACAAACCCTCACCATACATATAAATGGTCTTATAGCTGTTTGTGTGACAGTTTTCTGCTTACCCAACAGTGAAAATAGACATACACAAACCGTTCATACAAACACAACTACAAATATACAGCCACGCTTTCATCATTCATATACATAGATTGTGTGTCATTCAGCTATTCTCATACCTAGCTGGTTGATATGTTACGCTCACAAATAATACTTTACTGTCTAATGTTGTACATTAAAGTTCTATGTAATGTTGTAGGGTGTAGAATGGTTTGTGAATGATCTACTGGAAGAACGTTTGATAAAAACACCAATCCGTGGAGATGTAAGTTGTGCGTACTTGGTTGGTAACTGAGCATTTCTTATGCAATGCTGTCTAAATGCTTACTGAGACATGTTGATGCTGTCTATGCAGAGGTCAATGTCACACTATTGGATACATTTTGTGATACTCCACCACTTTCTATCATTACACAGGGTAAAGGTACCTTCATATTCACCAGTAGAGAATATCAAGATAGAGAACATCTACTTGTACTTATACATGGAAGTGGAGCTGTCAGAGCTGGCCAATGGTCTCGCAGGTAACATGTTTACTTTATAGTCACTTTCATTGCCGATAGTGTTGTCTCTCATCAGGTGTGTAGGCTTTAGTCTCCGAGATTATTGAGTTATTTATTTAGTTTGCTTTATATTCTATTTAATGTGAGTTATCCAACTGTTGCTGCATTGCTCAAGGTAGAGTTGTGTTCTATATGTAAATATTAATCTGTTGTAGTGTTGTATATGTAGAAATTAATCTGCTGTAGTGTTGTATATGTAGAGATTGATGTGTTGTAGTGTTGTATATGTAGAGATTGATGTGTTGTAGTGTTTTATATGTAGAAATTGATGTGTTGTAGTGTTCTATATGTAGAGATTGATGTGTTGTAGTGTTTTATATGTAGAAATTAATCTGTTGTAGTGTTCTATATGTAGAGGTTGATCTGTTGTACTGTTCTATATGTTTGGATCAATCTATCGATGATTGTACAACAGCTTCTCTTGTTTCCTTGTTGTAGACTGATAATCAACGATAAAATAGACAGTGGAACACAACTCCCATATATTGATAGAGCACTGGAACTTGGTTGGGGAGTCTTGGTAACCAACACAAATGATTACCACCCTCATCAGGTAATATCCTGTTATAAAGCTGCTTCGCATACCAATTGTTATCTACAATGTATTTTTGGTTTCAGTTTAATGGGTTGTGTCAGCAGTTTTGCATGCAAGACCTACATCTCATTGTTTGTAGAAGTATTCATTGCAAGACCTACATCTCATTGTTTGTAGAAGTATTCATTGCAAGACCTACATCTCATTGTTTGTAGAAGTATTCATTGCAAGACCTACATCTCATTGTTTGTAGAAGTATTCATTGCAAGACCTACATCTCATTGTTTGTACAAGTATTCATTGCAAGACCTACATCTCATTGTTTGTACAAGTATTCCTTGCAAGACCTCCATCTCATTGTTTGTAGAAGTATTCATTGCAAGACCTACATCTCATTGTTTGTAGAAGTATTCATTGCAAGACCTACATCTCATTGTTTGTAGAAATATTCATATTTCACAAAATTCAGATTTTATCAACGAGTCATACAATTTCTAAAGCTCTCTGAGTTGTGTCATGCGCTCTTACTACGTAAGTAAAATCTCTATACAGTATATGATTCATGTAACTTTGTTTGCAGGGAAGTAGAAGTCCCACAGATCATGGTTTGTTTGTGTGGAAACATTTTGTAAAATCTACCAAGAACAAGAAGATAGCCATTGTAGCCCACAGCGCTGGGGGAGGTGTCACTACAGATATTCTCGATAAATATCCAGAGGATTTCAAGAGACGAGTATTTGCTATTGCCTTTACTGATGCCTTTGGTCGTCCACCTTTTATCACAGAGAAGTACTTTAAAACGGTACTTATTCATCTTATAACATTAATCTAAAACACTGATACTAACTCACGTCCTAGCTCTGAGAGCTTGTAAAGGATATTATGCCACTGCAAACCAGTATCATGGTTTTGAAATGAATTTATTGTTTTAGAACTGCTTGTAATACCCTTTGACCTCAAAATGCCACCTGGTCACATCCACTATTCACCCTTTACTCTCTCTCCTTCCAATCTCCTTGTACCCACTCCCTACCCTCTCCTCACTCTCTCTCCTTCCAATCCCCTTGTACCCACTCCATACCCTCTCCTCACTCTCTCTCCTTCCAATCCCCTTGTACCCACTCCCTACCCTCTCCTCACTCTCTCTCCTTCCAATCCCCTTGTACCCACTCCATACCCTCTCCTCACTCTCTCTCCTTCCAATCCCCTTGTACCCACTCCATACCCTCTCCTCACTCTCTCTCCTTCCAATCCCCTTGCGCCCACTCCCTACCCTCTCCTCACACTCTCTCCTTCCAATCCCCTTGTACCCACTCCATACCCTCTCCTCACTCTCTCTCCTTCCAATCCCCTTGTACCCACTCCCTACCCTCTCCTCACTCTCTCTCCTTCCAATCCCCTTGTACCCACTCCATACCCTCTCCTCACTCTCTCTCCTTCCAATCCCCTTGTACCCACTCCATACCCTCTCCTCACTCTCTCTCCTTCCAATCTCCTTGTACCCACTCCATACCCTCTCCTCACTCTCTCTCCTTCCAATCCCCTTGTACCCACTCCATACCCTCTCCTCACACTCTCTCCTTCCAATCCCCTTGTACCCACTCCATACCCTCTCCTCACACTCTCTCCTTCCAATCCCCATGTACCCACTCCCTACCCTCTCCTCACTCTCTCTCCCCAATCCCCTTGTACCCACTCCCTACCCTCTCCTCACTCTCTCTCCTTCCAATCCCCTTGTACCCACTCCATACCCTCTCCTCACTCTCTCTCCTTCCAATCCCCTTGTACCCACTCCATACCCTCTCCTCACTCTCTCTCCTTCCAATCCCCTTGTACCCACTCCCTACCCTCTCCTCACTTTCTCTCCTTCCAATCCCCTTGTACCCACTCCATACCCTCTCCTCACTCTCTCTCCTTCCAATCCCCTTGTACCCACTCCCTACTCTCTCCTCACTCTCTCTCCTTCCAATCCCCTTGTACCCACTCCCTACCCTCTCCTCACTTTCTCTCCTTCCAATCCCCTTGTACCCACTCCATACCCTCTCCTCACTCTCTCTCCTTCCAATCCCCTTGTACCCACTCCCTACTCTCTCCACTCTCTCTCTCCTTCCAATCCACTTGTACCCACTCCCTACCCTCTCCTCACTTTCTCTCCTTCCAATCCCCTTGTACCCACTCCATACCCTCTCCTCACTCTCTCTCCTTCCAATCCCCTTGTACCCACTCCCTACCCTCTCCTCACTCTCTCTCCTTCCAATCCCCTTGTACCCACTCCATACCCTCTCCTCACTCTCTCTCCTTCCAATCCCCTTGTACCCACTCCCTACCCTCTCCTCACTTTCTCTCCTTCCAATCCCCTTGTACCCACTCCATACCCTCTCCTCACTCTCTCTCCTTCCAATCCCCTTGTACCCACTCCCTACTCTCTCCACTCTCTCTCTCCTTCCAATCCACTTGTACCCACTCCCTACCCTCTCCTCACTTTCTCTCCTTCCAATCCCCTTGTACCCACTCCATACCCTCTCCTCACTCTCTCTCCTTCCAATCCCCTTGTACCCACTCCCTACCCTCTCCTCACTCTCTCTCCTTCCAATCCCCTTGTACCCACTCCATACCCTCTCCTTACTCTCTCTCCTTCCAATCCCCTTGTACCCACTCCATACTCTCTCCTCACTCTCTCTCCTTCCAATCCCCTTGTACCCACTCCATACCCTCTCCTCACTCTCTCTCCTTCCAATCTCCTTGTACCCACTCCCTACCCTCTCCTCACTCTCTCTCCTTCCAATCCCCTTGTACCCACTCCCTACTCTCTCCTCACTCTCTCTCCTTCCAATCCCCTTGTACCCACTCCCTACCCTCTCCTCACTCTCTCTCCTTCCAATCCCCTTGTACCCACTCCATACCCTCTCCTCACTCTCTCTCCTTCCAATCTCCTTGTACCCACTCCCTACCCTCTCCTCACTCTCTCTCCTTCCAATCCCCTTGTACCCACTCCCTACTCTCTCCTCACTCTCTCTCCTTCCAATCCCCTTGTACCCACTCCCTACTCTCTCCTCACTCTCTCTCCTTCCAATCCCCTTGTACCCACTCCCTACCCTCTCCTCACTCTCTCTCCTTCCAATCCACTTGTACCCACTCCCTACCCTCTCCTCACTTTCTCTCCTTCCAATCCCCTTGTACCCACTCCATACCCTCTCCTCACTCTCTCTCTCCTTCCAATCCCCTTGTACCCACTCCATACCCTCTCCTCTCTCTCTCCTTCCAATCCCCCTGTACCCACTCCATACCCTCTCCACTCTCTCTCTCCTTCCAATCCCCTTGTACCCACTCCATACCCTCTCCACTCTCTCTCCTTCCAATCCCCCTGTACCCACTCCATACCCTCTCCTCACTCTCTCTCTCCTTCCAATCCCCTTGTACCCACTCCCTACCCTCTCCACTCTCTCTCCTTCCAATCCCCTTGTACCCACTCCCTACCCTCTCCTCACTCTCTCCTTCCAATCCCCCTGTACCCACTCCATACCCTCTCCACTCTCTCTCCTTCCAATCCCCCTGTACCCACTCCATACCCTCTCCACTCTCTCTCTCCTTCCAATCCCCTTGTACCCACTCCATACCCTCTCCACTCTCTCTCCTTCCAATCCCCCTGTACCCACTCCATACCCTCTCCTCACTCTCTCTCTCCTTCCAATCCCCTTGTACCCACTCCATACCCTCTCCACTCTCTCTCTCCTTCCAATCCCCTTGTACCCACTCCATACCCTCTCCACTCTCTCTCTCCTTCCAATCCCCTTGTACCCACTCCATACCCTCTCCACTCTCTCTCTCCTTCCAATCCCCTTGTACCCACTCCATACCCTCTCCACTCTCTCTCCTTCCAATCCCCCTGTACCCACTCCATACCCTCTCCTCTCTCTCTCCTTCCAATCCCCCTGTACCCACTCCATACCCTCTCCACTCTCTCTCTCCTTCCAATCCCCTTGTACCCACTCCATACCCTCTCCACTCTCTCTCCTTCCAATCCCCCTGTACCCACTCCATACCCTCTCCTCACTCTCTCTCTCCTTCCAATCCCCTTGTACCCACTCCCTACTCTCTCCTCACTCTCTCTCCTTCCAATCCCCTTGTACCCACTCCCTACCCTCTCCTCACTCTCTCTCCTTCCAATCCACTTGTACCCACTCCCTACCCTCTCCTCACTTTCTCTCCTTCCAATCCCCTTGTACCCACTCCATACCCTCTCCTCACTCTCTCTCTCCTTCCAATCCCCTTGTACCCACTCCCTACCCTCTCCTCACTCTCTCTCTCCTTCCAATCCCCTTGTACCCACTCCATACCCTCTCCACTCTCTCTCCTTCCAATCCCCCTGTACCCACTCCATACCCTCTCCTCACTCTCTCTCTCCTTCCAATCCCCTTGTACCCACTCCCTACTCTCTCCTCACTCTCTCTCCTTCCAATCCCCTTGTACCCACTCCCTACCCTCTCCTCACTCTCTCTCCTTCCAATCCACTTGTACCCACTCCCTACCCTCTCCTCACTTTCTCTCCTTCCAATCCCCTTGTACCCACTCCATACCCTCTCCTCACTCTCTCTCTCCTTCCAATCCCCTTGTACCCACTCCATACCCTCTCCTTACTCTCTCTCCTTCCAATCCCTTTGTACCCACTCTCTACCCTCTCCTCACTCTCTCTCCTTCCAATCCCCCTGTACCCACTCCATACCCTCTCCACTCTCTCTCTCCTTCCAATCCCCTTGTACCCACTCCATACCCTCTCCACTCTCTCTCCTTCCAATCCCCCTGTACCCACTCCATACCCTCTCCTCACTCTCTCTCCTTCCAATCCCCTTGTACCCACTCCATACCCTCTCCTCACTCTCTCTCCTTCCAATCCCCTTGTACCCACTCCATACCCTCTCCACTCTCTCTCCTTCCAATCCCCCTGTACCCACTCCATACCCTCTCCTCACTCTCTCTCCTTCCAATCCCCTTGTACCCACTCCCTACCCTCTCCTCACTCTCTCTCCTTCCAATCCCCTTGTACCCACTCCCTACCCTCTCCTCACTTTCTCTCCTTCCAATCCCCTTGTACCCACTCCCTACCCTCTCCTCACTCTCTCTCTCCTTCCAATCCCCTTGTACCCACTCCATACCCTCTCCTCACTCTCTCTCTCCTTCCAATCCCCTTGTACCACTCCATACCCTCTCCTCACTCTCTCTCTTTCCAATCCCCTTGTACCCACTCCATACCCTCTCCTCACTCTCTCTCCTTCCAATCCCCTTGTACCCACTCCCTACCCTCTCCTCACTCTCTCTCCTTCCAATCCCCTTGTACCCACTCCATACCCTCTCCTCACTCTCTCTCCTTCCAATCCCCTTGTACCCACTCCATACCCTCTCCTCACTCTCTCTCCTTCCAATCCCCTTGTACCCACTCCATACCCTCTCCTCACTCTCTCTCCTTCCAATCCCCTTGTACCCACTCCCTACCCTCTCCTCACTCTCTCTCCTTCCAATCCCCTTGTACCCACTCCCTACTCTCTCCTCACTCTCTCTCTCCTTCCAATCCCCTTGTACCCACTCCCTACCCTCTCCTCACTCTCTCTCCTTCCAATCCCCTTGTACCCACTCCCTACTCTCTCCTCACTCTCTCTCCTTCCAATCCCCTTGTACCCACTCTTTACCCTCTCCTCACTCTCTCTCCTTCCAATCCCCTTGTACCCACTCCCTACCCTCTCCTCACTCTCTCTCCTTCCAATCCCCTTGTACCCACTCCCTACTCTCTCCTCACTCTCTCTCCTTCCAATCCCCTTGTACCCACTCCCTACTCTCTCCTCACTCTCTCTCCTTCCAATCCCCTTGTACCCACTCCATACCCTCTCCTCACTCTCTCTCCTTCCAATCCCCTTGTACCCACTCCCTACCCTCTCCTCACTCTCTCTCCTTCCAATCCCCTTGTACCCACTCCATACCCTTTCCTCACTCTCTCTCCTTCCAATCCCCTTGTACCCACTCCATACCCTCTCCTCACTCTCTCTCTCCTTCCAATCCCCTTGTACCCACTCCCTACCCTCTCCTCACTCTCTCTCCTTCCAATCCCCTTGTACCCACTCCCTACTCTCTCCTCACTCTCTCTCCTTCCAATCCCCTTGTACCCACTCCCTACTCTCTCCTCACTCTCTCTCCTTCCAATCCCCTTGTACCCACTCCATACCCTCTCCTCACTCTCTCTCCTTCCAATCCCCTTGTACCCACTCCCTACCCTCTCCTCACTCTCTCTCCTTCCAATCCCCTTATACCCACTCCCTACCCTCTCCTCACTCTCTCTCTCCTTCCAATCCCCTTGTACCCACTCCATACCCTCTCCTCACACTCTCTCTCCTTCCAATCCCCTTGTACCCACTCCATACCCTCTCCTCACTCTCTCTCCTTCCAATCCCCTTGTACCCACTCCCTACCCTCTCCTCACACTCTCTCTCCTTCCAATCCCCTTGTACCCACTCCATACCCTTTCCTCACTCTCTCTCCTTCCAATCCCCTTGTACCCACTCCCTACCCTCTCCTCACTCTCTCTCTCCTTCCAATCCCCTTGTACCCACTCCATACCCTCTCCTCACTCTCTCTCTCCTTCCAATCCCCTTGTACCCACTCCATACCCTCTCCTCACACTCTCTCTCCTTCCAATCCCCTTGTACCCACTCCATACCCTCTCCTCACTCTCTCTCCTTCCAATCCCCTTGTACCCACTCCCTACCCTCTCCTCACTCTCTCTCCTTCCAATCCCCTTATACCCACTCCCTACCCTCTCCTCACTCTCTCTCCTTCCAATCCCCTTGTACCCACTCCATACCCTCTCCTCACTCTCTCTCCCCAATCCCCTTGTACCCACTCCATACCCTCTCCTCACTCTCTCTCCTTCCAATCTCCTTGTACCCACTCCATACCCTCTCCTCACTCTCTCTCCTTCCAATCCCCTTGTACCCACTCCATACCCTCTCCTCACTCTCTCTCCCCAATCCCCTTGTACCCACTCCATACCCTCTCCTCACTCTCTCTCCTTCCAATCTCCTTGTACCCACTCCATACCCTCTCCTCACTCTCTCTCCCCAATCCCCTTGTACCCACTCCCTACTCTCTCCTCACTCTCTCTCCTTCCAATCTCCTTGTACCCACTCCATACCCTCTCCTCACTCTCTCTCCTTCCAATCCCCTTGTACCCACTCCATACCCTCTCCTCACTCTCTCTCCTTCCAATCCCCTTGTACCCACTCCATACCCTCTCCTCACTCTCTCTCCTTCCAATCCCCTTGTACCCACTCCATACCCTCTCCTCACTCTCTCTCCTTCCAATCCCCTTGTACCCACTCCATACCCTCTCCTCACTCTCTCTCCTTCCAATCCCCTTGTACCCACTCCATACCCTCTCCTCACTCACTCTCTCCTTCCAATCCCCTTGTACCCACTCTCTACCCTCTCTTCACTCTCTCTCCTTCCAATCCCCTTGTACCCACTCCATACCCTCTCCTCACTCTCTCTCCTTCCAATCCCCTTGTACCCACTCCATACCCTCTCCTCACTCACTCTCTCCTTCCAATCCCCTTGTACCCACTCTCTACCCTCTCTTCACTCTCTCTCCTTCCAATCCCCTTGTACCCACTCCATACCCTCTCCTCACTCTCTCTCCTTCCAATCCCCTTGTACCCACTCCATACCCTCTCCTCACTCTCTCTCCTTCCAATCCCCTTGTACCCACTCCCTACTCTCTCCTCACTCTCTCTCCTTCCAATCCCCTTGTACCCACTCCATACCCTCACCTCACTCTCTCTCCTTCCAATCCCCTTGTACCCACTCCCTACCCTCTCCTCACTCTCTCTCCTTCCAATCCCCTTGTACCCACTCCATACCCTCTCCTCACTCTCTCTCCTTCCAATCCCCTTGTACCCACTCCATACCCTCTCCTCACTCTCTCTCCTACCAATCCCCTTGTACCCACTCCCTACCCTCTCCTCACTCTCTCTCCTTCCAATCCCCTTGTACCCACTCCCTGCCCTCTCCTCACTCTCTCTCTCCTTCCAATCCCCTTGTACCCACTCCATACCCTCTCCTCACTCTCTCTCTCCTTCCAATCCCCTTGTACCCACTCCATACCCTCTCCTCACTCTCTCTCCTTCCAATCCCCTTGTACCCACTCCCTACTCTCTCCTCACTCTCTCTCCTTCCAATCCCCTTGTACCCACTCCATACCCTCTCCTCACTCTCTCTCCTTCCAATCCCCTTGTACCCACTCCATACCCTCTCCTCACTCTCTCTCCTTCCAATCCCCTTGTACCCACTCCATACCCTCTCCTCACTCACTCTCTCCTTCCAATCCCCTTGTACCCACTCTCTACCCTCTCTTCACTCTCTCTCCTTCCAATCCCCTTGTACCCACTCCATACCCTCTCCTCACTCTCTCTCCTTCCAATCCCCTTGTACCCACTCCCTACCCTCTCCTTACTCTCTCTCCTTCCAATCCCCTTGTACCCACTCCCTACTCTCTCCTCACTCTCTCTCCTTCCAATCCCCTTGTACCCACTCCCTACCCTCTCCTCACTCTCTCTCCTTCCAATCCCCTTGTACCCACTCTCTACCCTCTCCTCACTCTCTCTCCTTCCAATCCCCTTGTACCCACTCCATACCCTCTCCTCACTCACTCTCTCCTTCCAATCCCCTTGTACCCACTCTCTACCCTCTCTTCACTCTCTCTCCTTCCAATCCCCTTGTACCCACTCCATACCCTCTCCTCACTCTCTCTCCTTCCAATCCCCTTGTACCCACTCCATACCCTCTCCTCACTCTCTCTCCTTCCAATCCCCTTGTACCCACTCCATACCCTCTCCTCACTCTCTCTCCTTCCAATCCCCTTGTACCCACTCCATACCCTCTCCTCACTCACTCTCTCCTTCCAATCCCCTTGTACCCACTCTCTACCCTCTCTTCACTCTCTCTCCTTCCAATCCCCTTGTACCCACTCCATACCCTCTCCTCACTCTCTCTCCTTCCAATCCCCTTGTACCCACTCCATACCCTCTCCTCACTCTCTCTCCTTCCAATCCCCTTGTACCCACTCCATACCCTCTCCTCACTCACTCTCTCCTTCCAATCCCCTTGTACCCACTCTCTACCCTCTCTTCACTCTCTCTCCTTCCAATCCCCTTGTACCCACTCCATACCCTCTCCTCACTCTCTCTCCTTCCAATCCCCTTGTACCCACTCCCTACCCTCTCCTCACTCTCTCTCCTTCCAATCCCCTTGTACCCACTCCATACCCTCTCCTCACTCTCTCTCCTTCCAATCCCCTTGTACCCACTCTCTACCCTCTCCTCACTCTCTCTCCTTCCAATCCCCTTGTACCCACTCCCTACCCTCTCCTCACTCTCTCTCCTTCCAATCCCCTTGTACCCACTCCATACCCTCTCCTCACTCTCTCTCCTTCCAATCCACTTGTACCCACTCCATACCCTCTCCTCACACTCTCTCCTTCCAATCTCCTTGTACCCACTCCATACCCTCTCCTCACTCTCTCTCCCCAATCCCCTTGTACCCACTCCATACCCTCTCCTCACTCTCTCTCCTTCCAATCCCCTTGTACCCACTCCATACCCTCTCCTCACTCTCTCTCCTTCCAATCCCCTTGTACCCACTCCATACCCTCTCACTCTCTCTCTCCTTCCAATCCCCTTGTACCCACTCCATACCCTCTCCTCACTCACTCTCTCTCCTTCCAATCCCCTTGTACCCACTCCATACCCTCTCCTCACTCTCTCTCCTTCCAATCCCCTTGTACCCACTCCCTACCCTCTCCTCACTCTCTCTCCTTCCAATCCCCTTGTACCCACTCCATACCCTCTCCTCACTCTCTCTCCTTCCAATCCCCTTGTACCCACTCCATACCCTCTCACTCTCTCTCTCCTTCCAATCCCCTTGTACCCACTCCATACCCTCTCCTCACTCACTCTCTCTCCTTCCAATCCCCTTGTACCCACTCCATACCCTCTCCTCACTCTCTCTCCTTCCAATCCCCTTGTACCCACTCCCTACCCTCTCCTCACTCTCTCTCCTTCCAATCCCCTTGTACCCACTCCATACCCTCTCCTCACTCTCTCTCTCCTTCCAATCCCCTTGTACCCACTCCATACCCTCTCCTCACTCTCTCTCCTTCCAATCCCCTTGTACCCACTCCCTACCCTCTCCTCACTCTCTCTCCTTCCAATCCCCTTGTACCCACTCCATACCCTCTCCTCACTCTCTCTCCTTCCAATCCCCTTGTACCCACTCCATACCCTCTCCTCACTCTCTCTCTCCTTCCAATCCCCTTGTACCCACTCCATACCCTCTCCTCACTCTCTCTCCTTCCAATCCCCTTGTACCCACTCCCTACCCTCTCCTCACTCTCTCTCCTTCCAATCTCCTTGTACCCACTCCCTACCCTCTCCTCACTCTCTCTCCTTCCAATCCCCTTGTACCCACTCCCTACCCTCTCCTCACTCTCTCTCCTTCCAATCCCCTTGTACCCACTCCATACCCTCTCCTCACTCTCTCTCTCCTTCCAATCCCCTTGTACCCACTCCATACCCTCTCCTCACTCTCTCTCTCCTTCCAATCCCCTTGTACCCACTCCATACCCTCTCCCCCTCTCCCCAATGCTCTTCTTTGACCACCCTTTCCCCAGCCCTCCTTCTACACAACAAGCATTGTCTCATGCATCAGTCGCTTGCTCGAAAAATCTAACGCTTTGCGAAATTCATTTTCTGGAACCCAAATTTTTTAAAAACCACCAACATATTGTCGGTTATGTAATGTCATTTGCGCTATACACCTTTGTCTACAGCCATTTATAGACATTCGAAATGTTGTAGGTTACAACCAACTGGGTAACTAGTAAATATCCTCTTGGAACTCCTCTCTCCTCTCGCCATGATTATATGAGACTTGTCTCTGCAGGGACTCGCATACATGAAGAGACTTCTCATAAAGCTATAGAGGAAGTGTTCACATACATTGTCGATAAATTCTATAGTACGGAGACACCTGGGGATACTGGTAAGTAAATGTTTAGTCTACTGAACATTTGAGGCTTTACAATTTAATTGGGTCAAGTTGGGATAGATATTAGATTGATAATTTTTATTGGCATCAATATCATTTCACCAAAATATATATCATGCAGTGCCAAAAAATTCAGAACGTTTGATGGAAAAACAAAAGAGACAGCAACACGAAAACATAAAACAATTGGTTATTATTGTGAAGGAGTTCTGCCCACCTTCATTTACACAACTAAATGCATTGCTATCCAGCAATACCAAACAACTACCAACAACCACAAGAACCATAACTCTAACTCTGAACTCCACAGCTTCTCTCCCAGCTGTTACATAATCCTCCCCTAGTAGTGGCCTCTCCACCCCTCACACAACATAATCCTTCCCTAGTAGTGGCCTCCCCACCCCTCACACAACCTAATCCTTCCCTAGTAATATACCTGTAGTTTATTCCTAGTAATATACATGTAGTTTATTCCTAGTAATATACATGTAGTTTATTCCTTGTAATATACATATAGTTTATTCCTAGTAATATACCTGTAGTTTATTCCTAATAATATACATGTAGTTTATTCCTAATAATATACATGTAGTTTATTCCTTGTAATATACATATAGTTTATTCCTAGTAATATACATATAGTTTATTCCTAGTAATATACATATAGTTTATTCCTAGTAATATACATGTAGTTTATTCCTAGTAATATACATATAGTTTATTCCTAGTAATATACATATAGTTTATTCCTTGTAATATACATGTAGTTTATTCCTTGTAATATACATATAGTTTATTCCTAGTAATATACATATAGTTTATTCCTAGTAATATACATGTAGTTTATTCCTAGTAATATACATATAGTTTATTCCTAGTAATATACATATAGTTTATTCCTAGTAATATACATGTAGTTTATTCCTAGTAATATACATATAGTTTATTACTAGTAATATACATGTAGTTTATTCCTAGTAATATACATATAGTTTATTACTAGTATTATACATGTAGTTTATTCCTAGTAATATACATGTAGTTTATTCCTAGCAATATACATGTAGTTTATTCCTGATAATATACATGTAGTTTATTCCTAGTAATATACCTGTAGTTTATTCCTAGTAATATACTTGTAGTTTATTCCTAGTAATATACATGTAGTTTATTCCTAGTAATATACCTGTAGTTTATTCCTAGTAATATACTTGTAGTTTATTCCTAGTAATATACATGTAGTTTATTCCTAGTAATATACCTGTAGTTTATTCCTAGTAATATACATGTAGTTTATTCCTAGTAATATACCTGTAGTTTATTCCTAGTAATATACTTGTAGTTTATTCCTTGTAATATACATGTAGTTTATTCCTAGTAATATACCTGTAGTTTATTCCTAGTAATATACTTGTAGTTTATTCCTTGTAATATACAAGTAGTTTATTCCTAGTAATATACTTGTAGTTTATTCCTAGTAATATACTTGTAGTTTATTCCTAGTAATATACCTGTAGTTTATTCCTAGTAATATACTTGTAGTTTATTCCTTGTAATATACAAGTAGTTTATTCCTAGTAATATACTTGTAGTTTATTCCTAGTAATATACATGTAGTTTATTCCTAGTAATATACTTGTAGTTTATTCCTAGTAATATACCAAAATCCACTCCTTCCTAATTGAGGCTTGAAGTTGCCCTGCCAGACCCCACCAATTAGTATGGCTTTTATAACATTTCCCTAGGATATAACATTACTAAATAAAGGTATAACCAATTACAATGTATAATGATTTATGAAATATCATAAAACCAATAATTTACTAGCAGTAGCACACGCTTATCTAACAAATAGTCTTTGTCTTGATATGTAGGCATTCCCCTTCTGGAATGTATTGCACCAGCTTGCATCATCTTGTTTTGCTTAGTTTCTGCTCCTCATGTACACCCACCTTTCCATCACTGTTAATACATTCTGTTTACCCTAGTCTTGTTCCTTAGCCTTTCGAAAGGCTGCTCCATTCTTGTGACAAGCTGTAAGGATTACATGGAGCCCAGTATAGGTTAAGGTAGCTATTCTACAACCCAGGGTAGTGTGAGATAGCTATTTAGGGAACATGCAAGGCTTCTAGGGCATCCAAAGGGGTGTAGCTTGACGGAAGGTGAATATCCATCACCTCAGGTCCTTCATTTGTCAAAGATTATGACAATCAGCCATAGAAAAGGACCCCGAGTTGCTGGCTACACTGTGTAGTCCACTACCAGTAAAGGAAAAACAGGTGCAGGTCCTGTGTAGGGTAATGAGGACAGTAGGGGTTAGAGGAACGGAAGTGTAGGTCCAAAGGGATGGGAGAGCGTGTAATGGCCATCAAGTTTACTGAATTTCTCTACATTATTATCCACTCATACTGACGATATTTAAATCACTCTGATTTTAAATTTAATCCTTTTTTCTTTTCCCAAAAATAACACAAAATGTAATGCTAACTCACAAATCAGATTAATTTGATATATTTTGTATGGCAATACATAATATAATACATGGAAACTGTTCTTTAGTTTTATTTCCAAGTCAAACTGTTAATATTTTACTCTTCCAGTTTGAAGGCGTTACAAAACATTGTATATAAGCAATATAATGTATGGCAATAAGAGTATTCGGGACCTCTGTTCGCCGAACAAATTGCAATAAAAATAGTTAGACCGGCAATAAATTTAATCAATAAATAACAATTTTGTTGGGAACTCGTGGGTCAACCAAAAGTAGCTCACTGAATAAAAAAAAGTAATCAACGAGCATTTATTTATATTGTTCGTCGGTCGCGAATGAAACTGAACTATGAATAAATTAAAATGAGCGAGTTGATTTTTTTTCATTTTTATTGACTGATTTTATAGCTTTGAAAAATAATTTAAAATCATTGCAACGTTAAAAATTTACGAAACTAAAGGAGAGCTTTACAAACTATTCCAGTTTGTAGCGGTTCAACTTTTATTTTCTTAATTATTTTGAAAATTGGGAGTTATCTTCTTTGTGATTTGTTCTGTAAATTATAACATTTCATTGAACAATTATGATGTTCGAAACTAATGATCCGTTCCGTTCGCGACGTATTGAATTGTGAACACCTGTTATTTTTTGTACTTTGTTCGACGAACAGGTCGCAAATACTCTTAAACCGCATGTACATGTAGCGATCACTAAGCGATTTGCTTAGTGATTGCGTGATTTTGCGGCCTCTGTTTCTGGCAAAATCGCTAAAAAATTGCTAGCATTTTATTTGAGGTTATCGCTAGGTTTTGATCGAGATCAAAAAATTGCCAGCCGATTCTTTGATCAGCTAATCACAACGCACAGATGCTTATCCCTGTTTCCAATAATGTCTGGTCATATGCAGCGCTCCAAGCCATCAATGATCATAGAATAAGTTACAGGCTATGCTTGTAACAGCGAGTTTGACCGGAATCATCTGAAGAATGGATATCAGTAAAAATTTGCGCAATTTTTTGAGGGATTTTTCCTATCGCTGAGAAAAATCGCTAGCACGATCGCTATATGTACATGTATGCTTAGTATCATTAGAACTATGTTTCACTCAAAAAACCAGTAAAGTTGGCTCCCTTCAGCTATGGAGTTATCATAGAGGTTGCAAAATAATCGATAGGTCTATAGTTTAAACAGCATTCATGGATGAGGCTCAACATCTACCCTACGCGCATTGTACCTGAGTGCAGCCTTAATTATAGCTCCTATCCAGTTGACAGGCAGCCGGTATATGCTGCAGTTGTATCTTAAACCATTCAGTATTTTTACATCTAAACCTAGATATCTCACACTTGGCACTTAATTTTTTTTATTATCATGTTAAAATATAGAGTCATGAAGTTGTTGTGAAAATGTTGTTGTTGTTGTTGTAAAATGGAAACTGAATAAATAATTGTGTGGGAGAAACTACTCAATACCGTTGGAATTTAAAATGAAGTGTGATACATAATATAATTTTATATTTTATTCTTCATTCATTGTCTTAATTGTTTTTTAATTACTTTTTTACTCAACTGAAAACTTGTCTGAATATTTTTGTACTAAAAACTTGTGTTGTAGTGGCTATAGCTGAGCA
The DNA here is from genome assembly GCA_945261195.1 of Cryptosula pallasiana. Lineage (NCBI taxonomy): Eukaryota > Metazoa > Bryozoa > Gymnolaemata > Cheilostomatida > Cryptosulidae > Cryptosula > Cryptosula pallasiana. The sequence goes on along the minus strand of OX183133.1, from coordinate 21,244,650 downwards.
ACAAAGGTATGATGAAATGAATAGAGACAGAGCGCGAGAAAAGAGTAAGTTATTTTATTTAATTGTGCCCTTTCTTTAGGAATATTTTCAGTAGCTTATTGGCAATAGAAATTATAATTTAGGATATATTAGTGAGAGCTAATCAGTAGTTACAGTGTTGAACTTTTCACAGACACTGAAATGGATGTGACTACAGAAGAGAGTGGGTCAGCATGTAATGATAGGCCTAATGCACCATCTGATATTGAATCAGGGAAACCTGGTGCAGAGGAGGGGGGTTACTCTGAGGATATCAGTGAGAACCACAACAATGGCCGTGGAGGGCTTGCAGGTGGTTCCGATGTTAGACCAGAGGAGCCTGAGCCATCCGCCAGAGCTAACTCTCCAGAGACAGGAGTTGATATCAAAGTAAATCCTCAGGAAGCTGCTGGAGCCACTCAGATGCCTGGCAGCGACGGTGGACACGCTGATGGTGTCGAGGCAAAGCGTCCTTGTCCTGAAAAACATTCTTTAGAGCCTGATAATCTTAACACGAGATCAGCACCCAGGGAACCGTTAGCTGGAGAAGAGGCTAATCTAACCGACTCGCAAAAACCTTCCAAAACCAGTAAGGAAGCTGAAGAACCTTTTGAATAAGCGATTAACTGTTTTTTACCTGTTCTTCTGTTGCTACCTGTTCTTGTAATGCTATAATGCTTTGTGTCCTACATTTTGTTTAGAGAGATTGTCCGCCTTCAAAAAGCTCTTTTCATGTATGTATTAGCAACTCTGAACAGTGCCTGATCCTTCTTTTCTGTAGTTTTAGTAGAGTTATCTGATGCTGCTATGATTGTCATTTTAACGATAAATAATAATGCAATAGTGATTGACCCCTCGCTGGATGTGTATTGCTGAGCTTCACTAGTCTTTGGGTGTGAGCTAGAGCTTGCATGGAAATTGTGCACTTCAATAGTTTCACTTACACGCAGTATCTCAAGACTGTAATAGTTATTTGTCCGCACTTCACTTTCTCTATTACACACAAATGTCTTTCAGTTATAAGGGAAACAACTCAAAGATTTAAAAATTGCATCAATCAATGTAAAAGCTTATTGAATGTAGCTAATGCTTGCCTGAGATCTTACACAATAAACAGGAAGTGGATGGCCCTTATCTCTAAAGAGTTGGCCATGGATGAAATATACCAATATTGGATGTAGTCGGAATCAGCCATATTGCATAACTAATTTGGGCCCCGGGCATTACTTCAGTTATAGACTGTCATGGCAACTCCCACCAATGAATTGTTATAAAAGTTTAAGGAAGAGGCCGCCATGAGCATAGTTGCCCGTCCTAGTAAGAATAAAACTCAATTGTTATTGGAACATGACATTGCACCTTTACAATATAATCTACAATCATATTATATCGTAATTGTTGACATGACAATTTGCAGATTTGGGCCTGAAAATTACACAAAAATAAACCATCATGGCGACTCCCATAACTGGCTACATTTGAACCCCCAGCTGGAAATCCTGGTATATTTCACCCATGGAGGGAGGGGGTTAGATAAATCTAAATGACCCTCACTCTACAACCAATCAGAGGTTTTATTTGTCTAATGTAATAATGAGCACATCTCCTTTAATTCAGCATGGCCCTGTTACTTGATACGTACACAAGATTGCAAGATTCTGTGTCTAATCTTTGTATAATATGTCCGCTGTGGTTGGTTATGGTTTGTTTGAGTAAGAGAGTCTAAGATCTACCACCCATGACCTCCATGTCTATTCTTGTAGGCGTTAGACCGCAGAACAAAGACGAACAAAGGGACTGTAAGTATCTTTAGTTTGGTCTGTAGTGACTTGCACAAGTTTACGTTGCTGTTAAATTTGACATCATGATTCGGTCGGCAAAGGGTTATACTTTGAGTTGAATTATTTTCTGTGGTTACGACAGGTGAAGCTACAGTGAGAGGTAAAACAACTGGCAGTCAACAGAAACAATCAAGTAGCAGTAAAAATGCATCCAAAACTGGCTCAAAAGGTCAGAGTTCTATTGCTGTACCACACTTGTGATATTGGGGAAATATGGCCTGTAAATAGCTAAAAATTGGCAAAGAATCCCTGAAGTTTCACAGTAATTGTCTGAATAATATAAAAAGCGGTTTCAGAGAAAAAAAATTTCCAAGAGTCCAACGAGTTTTTTTTCAACTTTATCACACAGTGTTTTATGCGTCACCATGGAATCGTCATGTTCTCATCGTGTACAAGATTGATGGGATAATTCCAATAACATGCAAACCCCACATGGTTTACCGTCATTCCCTACCATCCTAGCTAGAGAAATGTACGATTGTAAAACAATATCACTAAGATGTAGATAAATCCATGAGATGGACAAAGCTAGTAGTCATGGCCTTGCGATTATAAAGTTGTGGATGTGTGCTACTTAGTGATTATGTATGTAAACTGTTTAAAGCTTATGAATGCAATAAATCCATCTAGATAAGAAACACGTAAAGAAAGATAGGGACACGTACGCTTTCAGGAATCAACCTCAGTCTCAGCGGAAAGGTAAAACTAATACCTGCACTTACACCTAATATGAATATGCGAATGATTTTCTGTTTTACTTTGAGCTCTTTTCTCCTTTAAAAGTAATATTAGATGGAGGGGCCCAACCAATTCATCTACCAAACCATTTGGTCATGAAGGCAGCTAACAGACTATTAATGATGTTAAATATATATATATAAATAGTTCAGTCAGTTTTATAACATAAACCGCTGTTTTTTGACCAGCCTGAGAAAGTATCAAAACCACTGCTAGCCTTCAAATGACTACACCAAATTTGTGCTTATCGGAGAATATCTCTAGTCCTACAAACCCATAATTTCCTATATTAGTTTGGAGTTGTCTTCTTTTGAAAAAGATTACTTGTAATTTATTTAGTAAAAGCAATACCAGCCACTCCCTATGGTTGCGTTCTCATCTGTGCAGACCCCAGGGTGTTGTAATGATTGTTTCTGCACAAGACCAATGTGTTGTAGCGCTTGATTCATTTTATAAAATTCTTATCAGTAATTGTTGGAGTAATCCACTCTTGTAATTGTTGTAGATGAAGATTCTGGTGGGCCAGCCACTAGATCAGGTAAAAGTAAAGCAAAACAAAACACAAACGATGCGAATGCGTCAAGGTCTAGCTATGGGCAGATGTCATTTTAAATCTTTTACATCCCCAACAGACAATCTTACCATGATTCTATCTCCACTGTATAGCAGACGTCCACATGTGTGATAAAATGATAATTTCTGTGTAAATTAAACTGATCAAATATATTGGTAACCAAAGATGACAATTTGCAGTAATATGGCTGTGATATACTTCTTAGTTTGGTTTTTGCCTTCTTTCAGTTAGTTTATTTTAAGCTCATTATTCCGCTAGCAACAATTCAATAGTTACTCAACTCCTTGATGCCTGTGACATAAAGTACGCCGATTAATAGTTTGTGTGATCGCTACAATCTCTACGTTGTGTTATGTGTTTAACATACAATGCAGTACACTTAGTTACAACAAATATATTCAATAGTAAGAGAGAGCAATTATTTACAATACACTGCAAGTTAAATTGGATAGAAATAAACGATTGAAGGAGTTGGAATTATCCCTCCATCACATATGGCTGTAGTCCTTGCCATGGGTCTCTCAACATATCTTCTTTGTAATATCTTTCAATGGGAGCCCTACCTGTGTCTCTACCCTATAAATACATACATAGTAAGACATAATATCCACCTTCTCTGGACAACCATTGCCAGTTTCTTACAGGATGTGAAAGGTTTAATTTAACCAAACATCTATTGACCCAGAAATCAGGTTCTCATTTAAACTCACCATTCCGCGACCACGAAATGAAGATCCTCCTCTGCCGAATGAATGGTTAGGGCTGCCATATTGTCTATTTCCACGAGGGCTATTTTGACCTCTATACTGATTGCTGTTGTAATGTCTGGGGCGAACTGGCGATGGGGTGTACTGTGGGGAATAACCAGACTGGTAACTGTTTGTAAAGCCGCTGTCAAGAGGTGATCCATGAGGAGGATTACTTCCATAAGGACTTCTGATGTGAGAGTGTTGCATTCTGGGAGTGCGATATTGAGAGTTGGGTGTGGAGCTAGAAAACCTTGTCGGAGGGGTGCCCTGATTATGGCTGGACCCGGAGGTGAAATACTGCATTGGCTGTCTTGGTGTGCCGGGAGAGGAACCCCGAGGCTGGCTGTAGTTATAGTTATTCTCCATTATATATTTGTACCAGTTCAAGGCGGGAGGGGTTGTAATCGACTTAAAACCTACTGGAGGAAACGCTATCTCCCCTGTACCACACCTACAACATCACTTTCAAATTATATATCAATCGACTTACATATTGACTTGGCTGAATAACATGAAAATAAGACCAAGTTTGTTCTTACAAACAACTTTGCATGTATGTATGGAAAGTATTTTTATTCTAGCTGCAAAATACCTCATAATATTTTCTTTAAAATGCCAAGGGATCTGCTTATGATACCAAGGGATCTGCTTATGATACCAAGTGATCTGTTTAAGATACCAAGTGATCTGTGTAAGATGCCAAGTGATCTGTGTAAGATGCCAAGTGATCTGTGTAAGATGCCAAGTGATCTGTTTAAGATACCAAGTGATCTGTGTAAGATGCCAAGTGATCTGTTTAAGATACCAAGTGATCTGTTTAAGATACTAAGTGATCTGTGTAAGATGCCAAGTGATCTGTGTAAGATGCCAAGTGATCTGTGTAAGATGCCAAGTGATCTGTGTAAGATACCAAGTGATCTGTGTAAGATACCAAGTGATTTGTGTAAGATGCCAAGTGATCTGTGTAAGATGCCAAGTGATCTGTGTAAGATACCAAGTGATCTGTGTAAGATACCAAGTGATCTGTGTAAGATGCCAAGGAATATGTTTAAGATACCAAGTGATCTGTTTATGATGCCAAGTGATCTGTTTACGATACCAATTGATCTGTGTAAGATACCAAGTGATCTGTGTAAGATGCCAAGGAATATGTTTAAGATACCAAGTGATATGCTTTTCATACCAATTGATCTGTTTAAGATGCCAAGTGATCTGTGTAAGATACCAATTGATCTGTTTAAGATACCAAGTGATCTGTGTAAGATACCAAGTGATCTGTGTAAGATGCCAAGGAATATGTTTAAGATACCAAGTGATATGCTTTTCATACCAATTGATCTGTTTAAGATGCCAAGTGATCTGTGTAAGATACCAATTGATCTGTTTAAGATACCAAGTGATCTGTGTAAGATGCCAAGTGATCTGTTTATGATACCAATTGATCTGTGTAAGATACCAAGTGATCTGTGTAAGATGCCAAGGAATATGTTTAAGATACCAAGTGATATGCTTTTCATACCAATTGATCTGTTTAAGATGCCAAGTGATCTGTGTAAGATACCAATTGATCTGTTTAAGATACCAAGTGATCTGTGTAAGATGCCAAGTGATCTGTGTAAGATACCAAGTGATCTGTGTAAGATGCCAAGGAATATGTTTAAGATACCAAGTGATATGCTTTTCATACCAATTGATCTGTTTAAGATGCCAAGTGATCTGTGTAAGATACCAATTGATCTGTTTAAGATACCAAGTGATCTGTGTAAGATACCAAGTGATCTGTGTAAGATGCCAAGGAATATGTTTAAGATACCAAGTGATATGCTTTTCATACCAATTGATCTGTTTAAGATGCCAAGTGATCTGTGTAAGATACCAATTGATCTGTTTAAGATACCAAGTGATCTGTGTAAGATGCCAAGTGATCTGTTTATGATACCAATTGATCTGTGTAAGACACCAAGTGATCTGTTTAAGATACCAAGTGATCGGTTTATGATACCAATTGATCTGTGTAAGATACCAAGTGATCTGTGTAAGATGCCAAGGAATATGTTTAAGATACCAAGTGATATGCTTTTCATACCAATTGATCTGTTTAAGATGCCAAGTGATCTGTGTAAGATACCAATTGATCTGTTTAAGATACCAAGTGATCTGTGTAAGATGCCAAGTGATCTGTGTAAGATACCAATTTACCTGTTGATGTTTCCAAGTGACACGTTTATGATACCAAGGGATCTGTTTAAGATACCGAGTGATATGTTTAAAATACCAAGAAATTTTATCTCATAAGTGATCAAGACTAAATAGCAATGCAATTTTGATATCGTTATCCAGCAAAGCCTACACTTTCATAACCAAAAGAATAATTGCAATGACAAATAAAGGGTTGCAACTCCCGCTCAATTTCGACCAACAAAAAACGTAGCAAGAGCGAATTTCACAACAGAAGTTTATAAATATAAATGCAAGCTGTAGTTGAAATGGCCCTTTAACCATATACTCTCAACATGCAGTGTGTTTGTCAATGCAAGCTCAACCAGGAAAGTATTAGCTGATTTAACTGCCCATCTGATTATTTACTTTTTCATTTCAGCAACCCGCGACATTAGCAAGCAGCATTTAACATTTATTTCAACAAGTTCTAGAGACATTGTTATATCATTTTCAATTCAGAATTAACATATGTTGACATTTTCAATTAATTTTGGCAAAGGCTATATCTCAATATGACCATAATAAGGTTTATGAGTGCAGGGTGTTGTTTACAAAGAGAGCAGTGGCACAGCTTGTCAGTAACAGGGAATTATCGCAATTTTTTCTGATGTGCGAGACCTGTGCTGTTACAATTTTAGCTTTATCTTCTAACTTTTATTTGTTTTTATAGAAAAGGTGGTGATAGGATCTATATATAGTATAAAATAGTGTAAACAAAAAATTTCTGTAACCAGTAACGCCTATTAGCTGGAACTATATCGGAGCTAACAACCCAGAGCAACAATATCCTGAAACTGAAAAAAAAATGATCTAAAAGAGTTTTAGGATTTTCACTGGGGACAAAAATGAAAAAGTCTAACAGCGTGTCAGGACTTTAGTCCGACAACAACCAGAACTAAATCCATCTTGAAAATGTCCAAGGCATGAGGAGCGAATGCAAGTTCATTTACTGGGATATTAAGTGATAGGTTGAGCCTGGTGCACATCTGACTATAAAGTACCGATTTTGCCTGCCGATTGAGGAAATTCCTGTTACTAGTGAATGTGGTAAAACGACCACCAGCATTTGTTGAGGCTATCGGTAGGTTTTGATCGAGATTCAGAAATCGGCCGCTCGTCATAATTCGACCATATCACTCCTAGTTTCAATGTTTGCAATAAAATAGCTTTTTGAGCATTATTACTTGTACAAAAAGGGTTGTTTTTTAATGCCACTTCTTTGTTGCTGCAAGGTATTTCATGGCTCACAGTCACATCACATACAGTGAGATTAACCAGAATTGCATGAGAATGGAAAGTAGATAGAAAACTAGGGGAAACATTCTGTCATCATTTCCAACCAGCAGGAGAAAATCGGTAGGCAATTGGTAGATGTTCATGTAGCATTAACTTCAACCAAAAAATCAATGTCATAACATGTTACTGCAACAGAAGAGAAAGCAGCTGCCGTTATCACAAAACAATTATTCGTCAAGTTTTTGTGGCTAGAAAACTTTCATGGCATGAGCGTTCCCAAAACGGTGGAAACAACATCATGAACCTAACAAAAAACTTGACATGAACAAAGAGCGGACGACAAAAAATCACAATAATTATAATCATTATTTATAATGGTCAATAAGAGTACATACACCATAATTTCCAGGTATTTGATTCTATTGGCTGAAAATACAAATAGGCTGAAAACGTTTATCCGTTTCGAAGCAGAACGCCCCGAATAAATGGAGAGCAAGGGTTATCATCTCCTCGGCCGTTTTGGTGACTTTTATTTCAAAGATGACAGAGAGGTAGTTTATACAAACTACCGTCTTTGGCATTGATGTTAGTCAAAATATTGTGCAGGATTTCACTGAGGGGGTGTGAGTGGTAGCTCGGCCTACCTGCACAACCTCCCGAACTGTGATGGCAACTGTGTCTAATGCTCTAGCAATGCAATCCTTCCACAGGTCGACTTAGTAGCTTGAGAAATGGTGGTTAACCATCCCAGTTACTAGTGAGCTGCCGATTGCGTTAGCTATTATCAGTGTGCAAAGCAAGGTCGAACTTTGAAGGGCGAACTAGTCAAGCTAGGTTCGGCCAGCAGAGGTTCGGCTAATCTATTTCAGTGCAGTGCAGGGGTTGAACATTGAAGGCGAATTTAGGCAAGGCTAAGTTCGGCCAGCAGAGGTTCAGACTGATCTGCCTGTATATTACTACTCGAGTAATGGTGCGCAAGTGAAGTTATTTGTTAAGAACAAAGAAACTTCTGAGAGTGTGCAAGCTGACTCTGATTTATTTGACTAGTACATGCATATTTATACAAACTGTTACATAATAAAAATGACAGACAAGTAGTAAACAAAAGAGGCCACACCTGGCACAATTGATTGGCCAGCGTGTGCGAATAAAATACAAGGGGTGGTACATCAGTGAATGCATGGCTAAACTCACATGGTATGCGTATAAGTTTACATGGTTAAAATAATAATAATAAAATAATAATAGAAATGTCTGCCCTAAAGCGCGGGCATAGAACTGTCACATGTATACATCTGGGATATCGTATGCATAGAACTAAATGAGTGATTGTACCATAGAACTGTCCGTGAGAATAGCGCCGGTCCTTCACAATATGTTGAACCATTTTTCGAATTGGTTTGTTAACAATACAAAAATTATTGCCACTTTTACAAGTCCGAACCACTAATTTGAATGCTTTGGCAGGTTTATTTAATTTATGCTTTGAAATTGATGTTTTTACTTCTTCTGAATCCATTTTAAAGCGGATTAACAATGATATGAAAACAAATTGAACAGCAAATCAGAATCCTAGTACATAATTCAATCTGGAGATAAATTGTTTCCAGTAATTGGAGTCAATTGAGCAAGACGGTCGCTATCCCCATTAATTGATTATTATGACTATTATTTACTGCCGCCACCGCCATCACAATAATTATTTATTAAACATTACCTTTTTCTATTTATTGATTGTTATAAGTTATTATTCACTAATTTGTAGTAATAGTTTATTTATTCTGCTGGTCAACTACTGCTTATTTAGTATTTGCTCTGATTCTGGTTGAAATAGAGTCTCAAGACCACCAAAAGTGGAAGTGCCTTTAGAGAGCTTAAAAAATGAAAGAGCTAGAGAGATAAAACAATAGCTAAAAATCAACTACAACACATGATCAAGATCTCATATCTTTTGCAATTCTCAGGACAAAACTTTAAACTTGTTCTGGGGTTGGAATAAAGAGCAATGGGTTACCACTTTGACTGCTATCGATGATTGTGTACAGAGTATTTAAAACAGTCTATGACAAAATTAGATAATACTTATCAATATTACTCATAACACTCAAACAGTCTCCACCCCGACCTCCACCTGCCCCACTCTGCTCACCCCTTGCTCTACCCTAGCTTTGTTACACCCCTGCCTCGCACTACATTCTCCATCTTTTCCTTCCTCTTTTCTCTTTCCCTACTCAATTTGAAGACAACACCGAAGAGTCTGTGCTGGGACATTGCAATCATTACTATAATAACTTATGAAAACAATGTTGTAAATGAATTTTACAATCTATGCTTACTTGAAAAAACTATGTGAATCATAAACCAATACGGAGTCACTTATTTCACTCTCAAACCCCGGAAATTAGCGAAATGTGACTTTTTGAGATCCACCGCCAGCTAGATCATTGAAAAAAACTATTCAAACTATGAATATTTTTTATTTGAGAACAAATTTTAAATGTACACTCTCACTACATATCAAATTGGTCCAATAGTATTTCTTTATAACAGTTTTCATTCTTCTCAGTGTAATGATTTAGGTATATTTAAAAAGTTCATACAGCCATATAATTTTCATTGCTTAAATAAATAATAATAATTAATATTAATAAATAATGGTTATTATTTATTATCAATTATCATCATTATTAATGGTCGTTGTTATCATTATTATCATCATTTCTAAAAAAAAAACAATTATTAAAGATAAGATAAAATTAATACGTTGATAATAAACCGCAATAATATACTGTGACGGACGGCGCCATTACCACACAAACACTTCTATGTTAGCGTTCTATGTAAGAACCGTTCTATGCATTTTACTTGCCACATATTGTATAGTATGCTCACTCAACCATTTTTGCTAGATCACACCCACTGTATGTTATTTGCCTGTTATAGCCAACCAAATGCATTAGGTGTGGCTTCCTTTGTATACCTGAAACTGATTATGTAATCTTTTTTATAAATAGCCATGTCATGCTGAATAAAGTCAGAGTTAAGCTTGCACACTCTCAGAAGTTCTTTGTCTTACAAACAATAACTTCACTTGCGCTCAGTACATGCACGTACAAACAAAGCACCATTACTACGAGTAGTAATTAATAAGCAGTTCACCGAACCTCTGCTGGATGAATCTAGCTTTGGCTAATTCGGCCTTCAAAGTTCGGCCACTGGCTTGCGCTCAGAATAGCTAACGCAACAGGCAGTTTGGCAGCAACCTGCAATGGTCGACTACCATTGCTAAGGGAGACTGTGGACCTGCGGGAGGGTTGTGTCGCTACTAGTACACTCAGAAGCCATCAGCAGTTCATGGAGGCTGTGCAGGTAGGCCTAGCTACCAAGTACATACCCCCACAGTGAAATCCTGCACAATACTATTATCAAAAACTATAATAATAATAATTATTAAAAAATGAATTGGTAATGTCATGTCAGGCGCAATGGGCAACGCCTGCATGCCTCTAAGTTCCCTCACCGGGAATCAAACCTCTGACCCTCCTGCGGCACTAAATCGCCTAGCGGCATGAGGCGGAGCGCTAGACCTCTCGGCCATCTCAGCAACCCTAAAAAGGATGCGTCGATGACCGATCAGTTGCTAGCCTCTGCCCTCATTCACACGGAGTCCTATCCTATCACTATACACTGCATCTATACACTACATCCTCCCTTCTCTATCCTCTTTTTCCTCAAGTGCTACCTCTAGCACCAGTGCGCCTCTATGCACTAACTGATTGCCCATTTCCACTCATCCCACTTCTGACACCATGTCATGTCAGGCGCAATGGGCAACGCCTGCATGCCTCTAAGTTCCCCACCGGGAACCAAACTTCTGACCCTCCTGCGGCACCAAATCGCCTATCGGCATGAGGCAAAGCGCTAGACCTCTCGGCCATCTCAGCAACCCTAAAAAGGGTGTCTCGATGACCGATCAGTTGCTAGCCTCTGCCCTCATCCACACGGAGTCCTATCCTATCACTATACACTGCATCTATACACTACAGTTAAATTACTTATTAATTCATTATTAATATATAATAATAAATATTAATGCTTTCTTTATTATTATCAATATAATTTTGATAATCAAATATAGAAATTATTATTAATCATTATTATTATTATGATTATTTTTTATTATAACATTTACTATTCTTATTTATCATTAACTAATAAATCCCAATTTAATTATCATTCAATATTATTATCATCAAATCATGAGCGATCATCAATCGATCATGAGCGATCGTCGTTCACTCATGAGCGATCGTCGTTCACTCATGAGCGATCGTCAATCGACCATGAGCGACAATCGATCGATTATGAGCGATCATCGATCGATCTTGAGCAATCATCGATCGATCATGAACGATCATCATGATTATTATTGATGTACTATCAATCTTCTTTTACAAAGAACAATAGTTATTATTATCAATAATAATCGACTATTATAACTGTTATAATATAGTAATAATCGTCAGCATTCATTTGCTATTAATTATTATTATTTACTGTTATTATTTATTCATTAAATAATTTTAAATCATTATAAATAAATAATAATAATAATTATTATTTATTTTATTATCTTCCTCTACCACTACTGACATTGAGTGATTTAATTACAAGTTATTTAATTAATGAGTGGTTCTTTTTTAATGAAGGACCAAAACTTTATGCACATTCTGAGTCTCATTATTAATTATTCTGGCGAAATGAAATGACTACCAATACTAATACTTAATTAATAATAATAATAATAATAATAACTATTATTATTATTATTATTATTTTATTTAATTTATTATTATTATTATTATCTTCAAACTTTACTACGTACATTTGAGTTATTATTTAATTATAAATAATAATTTAAGGAGTGGTTCTTTTAAACTGAAGGAGAAAAAATTGATGCACATTCTGGTGAAATGAAATGACTCAAACATTCGTTGTCTAACACGATCCTCATAATTAATAATGCATTGCAAGAAAAAAATTTGTTTTGAAATGATATCAACGATTATATATAATCGTTGATGATATCTCAACGGAAACTTGAAAGTAGTTTGATCCTTTGCAATGAAGTGTATTAATGTTGGGAGGTTAGCAGGTAGCCACGTAACGAAGCATGTACGCGCTCGGACATAAGTATGAAGCGATTCCACTTCACTATTTCTGATTGCCTGCTTTTCTGGAATTCCTCCTTTGGCTGCTGAATGAATACCAATCTAAATAATAACGACCATAGATTACTTGAAAGCCATGAAAGGTGTAGTGAAAATGTCATGTCATGAAGGCCAAGTGATTCGTTATTTATTTTTTTCCAGTTTTTTGTATACTGCAACACAGCAGCTTAACAAGATTAAATCTTGTTAAGCTGTGTTGCATTGCAGTAGTAGTAGTAGTATAATAATATTATTATTAATTAATAATAATTATTATTATTATTATACAAAAAAGAAAAAAAACTTATTTCTTTATTTAATGATTAAAATAATAATAATAATGTAGCTAAATTATTATTGCCATATAAAAAGTAATAATAATAACTAATAGTAGTAGTAGTAAGTAGTAGTAGTAGTAATTATTTATTTAATAATAATAATTAATAATAATAATTATTATTATTATTATTATTATTATTATTATTATTATTATTATTCAACAATAGCAGCAATAATAACTTATCTGATAATAATATTTAGCAATTTTTTTCATTTAATAATAATTTTAATAATAATATATAGTAATAGTTGTTGAACTTGTTGTGGTTGTTGTTGTTGTTACACAGTCAGTGCAAGCAAAGAAGAGTTCTAATTATCAGTCAGTAGTAGTAGTAGTGGTAGTAGTGGGAGGTAGGTAATCTTACTTCTTACTTACTTACTTCTTACTTCTAGGATAATTCCCAACTTCACTGCTGAAGGTCCTGGCAATATGGCAAATCGTCTGTCAGTAATTGGTCCAGTGTAATCAATGGGAAATCAGGGGATTGCCAGTCTAAGGACCTAGCCAGCCACTGGGGTATCGTGCAGCAGTGAGCTACTGGGGGGGGGGGAGGCTCTTTTGGTGTGATTTCGAGTTGCAGTGAGGAATGGTGTACTGCTGGTCGTGGCGTCTTGAGTACCCTAGAGTTGGAATATGTCTGTCGAGGAAGTTCTCAACACTGGTCGCAACCTCCCTGAATTGCATCGCCCGAAAGAAATCCAGTCTCCTCTCTCTGCTCTCCTGGCGATGCTCCCACCCTAGTTCTGATATTAGGTATCAGTATGTTGTGCACCATTCAAACAGCTTTACGCTGCACTGACTTCAGTTGTTTGGCTTGGGTGGCTGTCAGCGAGGAGTCCCACACCGTGGACGAGTATTCCTTTATTGGTCAACTAGGGAACAGTAGGCTTTGTCTCTGAGTTTGTTTAGAGATGAAGGTATGGTTCTATATATGAAACCTACCTTATCAGAAGCCTTTCCTGTTATGTAGCTGGTGTTGGTGTTTCATAGTAGGGTACTCTCCATCTTCACTCCGAGATATTTGATTGTGTCGGTTTTCGGGATTGTTGTGTCATGAAGGGAGCATGAGTTGTTTGATTTGTTGCTCCTCTTCCTGCTAAAAGTGATGACTTCGCATTCACTGGGGTTTAACTGCATGTGCCAGAGGGACTTCCAGTCTTTGAGCTCTCAGATCGTCTTGCAGTTTGTCTCTTTTGTCAGTGGTTGTGTACACAGCGGTATCAGCAGCAAATAGTCCGACTTATGATTTAACTGATTTGGACAGGTCATTTATATATATACCAGGAATAATGAGGGTCCTATGACTGAGCCCTGGGGTACACCAGAGGTGACACTGCAGGGGGCAGAGTGGTGGCCATCAACTGCCACCTCCTGGGTACTCCCCGCCAAGAAGCTCATGACCCACTTTGTAACCTGTATGTTGACTCCAATCGAGTTGATCTTCTCAATGAGTTTTCAATGACTGACCTTATCAAAGGCTCTACTGAAGTCGAGCATTATAGCATCAACTTCCTTTCCCTGGCCTAGTGAGGCTGAGATTTGTGATGGTAATTCCACCAGTTGGCTCTCGCAGCTTCTCCTGCTTCTGAACCCATGTTGTTTCCCTCAAGGTATGACATCATGTGACTGGTTATTATGTGCTCCATGATTTTACTTCATAGGCATGCGATACTTATGGGTGACTTATCCAGTTACCTGTATACTTATCCAGTTACCTGGATCGTATTTGTCACCTTTTTTAAAGATGGCGCAGACTCGAGCATGTCTCTAGTCTTGAGGTACTTGCGATTTATCTAGGGATAGTTGGAAAATGTTGCGGAGAGTGGGAGCTATGGTGGATGCAGTCTCCTTCAAGACTCTGGCACTGAGATTGTCTGGGCCCGTAGCTTTGTGTTGATTTAGTTCTTTGAGTTGATTGTACACTCCATTGGTGGGGATAGTGATGGGTGGCATTTTACTGTTGTTCTCTGGTATATCAGTTGGGCTGCCAGGGGTCTCCTCAGGTGTGAACACTGATTTGAAGTGCTTGTTCAGGGCTTCAGCCTTCTCAGTCAAATCGGTTATGAGCCTTGAGCCGTGTTTCAGTGTGCCTATACCCGAGTTGTCAGATCTACGATGTTTAACATAGTTCCAGAACTTCTTCTTTATGTTGGCGATTGAGCTGTCATCAGTGAGGAGGTTTCCCACGTAGTTGTTGTGTTTATTGCGCAGTTCTCTCTGGACAGTCGTCGTTATCATGTGATAGCGCTCTTCCATATAATATTGCTGATGAGAAATAATGATATGATGAGGATGATCTGATGATGATGACGATAGCAATATTTTATTAATAACAATAATAACAGAGTTGATGCAAATCACCATTTCATTAAATCAAATTACTAACCAACTTCAAATCATCAAAAAAAACATCCAAATCAAATCGAATCAAATAGCTCAGCTAAATTTAAGACCAAAATCAAATTAAGTGGAATGGTAAGCAGGTGCAAATCAAATCAACGTTTCAATTTCATGATTTGAAATCACCATCAAATCATAATAATTCAAATCAAATAATATTATAGTTTATCATTCTATTAAAAAAAAATTGACAAAACCAAATGCGATAAAAATCAAAGTTTATTGTGATTACTATTATCACCTTCAGTTATAATAAGAAAACAACCCACTATTATTATTATTACTTGTGAACGAAGATAGAAAAAATACTACCACTGGAAATCACGTTTAATTCACACAAGTTTATAATAACTAACTGTTGTAATAGAGGGCTAAGAGCACACAATCAACAATGTTTATCATTTTTTTTAACCGTAATAGTAATAATATTTAATAATGTATACTTATACTACCTACACGCTCTTTCCAGCTTTACTGTTATTGTTGATAATTAATACTTCAAGTACTAGTTATTTACTGTTTATCAACTTATTATTAAATAAATTATTATAAGTTTAAATAAAAAAACAGCATTTATTACTATTTATGATAATTTATTTAATAATGATTTATCTAATAATAATTATTATTAAATAAATTATTATGAATAGTAATTAATATTATTATTTATAATTATTCATTTATTATTATAATAATAATTAGTAATTATTAATATAATAATGGTAATAATGATTAATATTATTATTATAATAATAAATCAAGAAATAGACAAGTTAATTGATACCAGTAAAAATAAACAAATTGCAGAGCTGGAGCAAATAACTGCAGGTATGATATTAGGCATGATGTTGTCATAATTGATAATAAATAATATACGTAATAAAATATAATAATAATTCTATTTTATAAGATTACTGAGGCATCGGCTGCTATATAATAGCAGCTCCATGTACCATAACAAGTTATAGGACTTTGCACAAAATTTTATAATATGAACAATGACATACATAGGTTTGTGAGTATTTTAATGCAAAAAGTGCAATGGATTTTAAGCTCACTAAGAGCAAGGTCAAAGTTTCTCTGTTACATCTCAAGTGGTCATTGCGTGTTCTATATTGTAATGGAACTGTACGATAGACTGTCTGCAGTCAGATGCGCCAGAAGTTGTCTTACCTTATAGAAGCAGATGTTTTTCCTGGGAGCCTAGCAACCCGAGTAGCCTTCGTTCTTACAAACCGAGGAGACGTGACAGCCAAGACCAAGCCTAGGAAACTAAGTCGAACTGTTTCGGTAGCCGTCTTGCTTGTCAATTAATTAAAAATTATTACGGTTTTGGTTAATTTTTAATGCACCATTTTATATGTATGTATGTTTATGTGTTGGCGCTGTTTTATATAATTTGTAATGCACCTGTTTTACCTACGGATTATGTTGCGTTTGAATTACTCAATCATATGCTATAGTTTTTCAACTGCTAATTTTGCATTTATTACTGCATAGTAGGAGGGCGGGTTGCCCAGCAGTCGGAGTTCTTGTAGTAGTTGTGTTGAGTTGATACACTGGAAGCGTTAGGGTAACGTTGTGCATCCTCGTAGTCTTGACTGGAAGTATTAGTGCGTTCTAATATTGATGACTATTATACACTGCGCAACACTTCTCGTTGTAAGTTTTGTATCTTTACGTTGGATATATTGTTGCTGATAAACTACAACTCTCCTTATACTGTTGTGAACTTGCTAAGCAGTATTACTTTGTCGATAATAACATTCTTAGAGATTACAATACACTCTTGGAAATTGTCACTAACTATACACGTGCTTACTATTAAATTGAGAATCTAAGTGAAACCGGATCTGTGTGCTAAGAAACAGATCTCCGTATTGAGAGAACAGGTAGTCTCTGGATCACGACAGATAGACTGATCATTTACCGTATACAGTGGAGTAATTACTAATGGTATAGTAGTCCTGTTTGACGGATTGTTGCCTTGACACTACATAGGTACGCTACCAATACAGCTTTAGTGTTCCCGTGTGTTTAGTCAGTACACACTGCTATTCTCAGACAGGTGTTGGTGAAGGTGCTGTGTCATCACACGGGCAAATCCTTTACAATATTATGAGCGCTACAATTAATCACTTCTATGATAATCTACAGAGAGTTTTGTGATTTGAAAGACAATTCAAATCAGTTTTAAAATTTTTAAAATTTATTCGAGTCAAGTCTTGCCCCAAAAAGTTGAAATCAAATAAAGTTTTTGCCTCAAATCACTAAATCATCAAAAATGGTGATTTGCAAATGATTCTTATCACAAATGGCTCGAATCGCTAGTGATTTGTCCGAACTCTAAATAATATAATTATAATGCCCCTACAATTATAGCCAGTGCAGATAGCTTTTCAAATCAGGCTTGGGACATCAAAAATTATATCGTGGTGTAGAATGATATCTTGCAATCCAATAGTTGTGAATTTCTCTGTTTCACCCTGATAGTTGCAGAGAAAATGATTGTTGAAAATTACACTTTGTTGTGGACCAAAATTACTTAGTTTTAATTCTCGCAGCATATAATTTTATGCCTTACTGTTTTTATATTAAAGTGTAATCAGTGATTTGTAACCAAGCATGCGTTGCAGTTTAGCGGTAGCTAGCTTCATTATAATATACTATATAAAAATTGACGTTTTTGTTTGGAAAGGGCTACCATTAAATCTACTTTCACACCTTCAGATTTAAATGATCTATAATAAATAGTACATGAAATGGTCGACAAGATTAGAAGGCAGCAGTATAAATTGAACCAACACCATAAGGGTCCACGGCGGACTGGGATACTGCTGGTTTACAATGCAGTTCCAAAATGATTTTTTTTGAAGTCTACAACCATGTCAGCAATGCAATCATTGGCCACACCTGTCTGACAAAGTGTCTCCTGTTTAACCCTTTTTAAATTTTGTTTACAGCAGCCTGTGGTCCCAGGTTATTAAAGATTTAGTAACTCAAAAATGTTTGGAAAATGAAAAAGCTCTGTGTGACAAATATATATATTGATGCTTTTTCTTAATAAAGACAAAGCTCGCATTAGTTTAGTGGGCTATACAATAATAGTACTCAATGTTATTAGATCACTTACTATGAATATGTTGTAGACACAACTACCACCACCACCCTGAATGGTCACTCCAAAAACCATCGATTTCGTAATCACGTTTAGATATCTACAATCCTTTAGCTACCCTTAACCTTGATCTTACACCGATCGAATAGCTGCATTATGCTTGTACATATATGCCGTTTTTTCCAAGCTTAAATAGCGTAATACTACGCCCATAACCCTGACATAGCTCAAAACTTCCCTGGCCAGGTAATCATGTATAGAAACATGTAAACCTCAACATAGACTCTTGACATGTCAACATACATGAAAATTACAAAAAGTATACAACCAAATCTAAAACTTCGTTCATCCTTAATCACTTTACCCGATTTGTTCGCTAGACTGGCTAGCCGCCCATATTTTTACTACTCAATCTTTCAAAACTACCTCTGTTTTCCTTCTCCATGCCTACTCTATACACTCAAGACCTTCAGGCTACACCACTTCTCTCATTACCTCAATCACCTCTGTGGGCACCGGGTTAGAACCAGAGCCTGACTGGTCTTTTTGGGCCAGCAGCAGCCCTATCAAAAGTAGCAATGAAATAAACATCCGTTGAAAAAGTATGAAGGCAAACAGTTAGTTGGTGTTTCTAAGACAAATTTTTTAACTCTATCTGATGGTAATACTGCTTGTTTCATAAAGTTGCACAATAACAAGAAAAATGCAAAAAAAATCGCCCAAAAAAGGATAAATTGACATTTTTAGCAATTTTTGAGGGCTCACAAAAAAATTCTCTTGGCAGCAGGGTGTTAAGTTTAAGAGATGTTCTAGCTATGCATGTTGGTGTATTTTTGGTAAAGTTTAGTAACTCTTTCCTCAAAGGAAAAGATGGCAACACCAGAAGTTTACTACCCACTTTATAAATAAACAATTCACAATTAAGAATTGTCCCCCTTGATTATATTCAAACGCATTTAAACAGACTATTAATTCAAGTTATGGTAAAAAAGTTTATATTTCAACACAGCTTGCCCTTAACCTGAAAACCTATAATGCATATCGTGCTTTGTTCTCAATATTTCACAGTTGATTGGACACACTGTAATATTTTGTTATATGCACTCAATTAAAAAAATTTCAGTGTTTTGCAAAATACATGTAGTTCTCATCATCATTGTCAGAACCACAATCTTACGCAGATTCCTTGCCGATTTTCTCCTTGTTTTGATATCTCTCTTCACAGTTGCGTATTGGTGAACACTCCAATTTTTTAGAATATTAGAGCATATTTTCGTGCATGACAATCTCCAATGACAGCTCGTTAGCTTTAAAACATCCAGGTGCGGGTGGGGTTTCCAATCAAATGGCTGTCAAATTTTTATTATTCTTATTCACATTCCAACAATTGTTTCTGTGTAACGGCAAGTTTACCTGATTGTCAGTAGTAGATGTGTATTTGGCTATTACATCTGCTGAATAGTCCAAGTCACTAAAATCCAATAAGATTCACCTGGTCCAATAATGGCAACACTCTTTGCAGCGACTATGAGACTCTCACTATTTGATGTTGGATGACAAAGATATAGATAATTTGCATTTGACTTCTTCAGTCAATAAAGCAGCCATTGTCTGCACTACAAAAAAAAATACAGACATATCTATGGTGGCTCATAACATTAGACGGTTATGAAAAATTGACGATTTCAAAGTGTATGAACGCATTTGAAATAGTCTAGACAGTTTGCAAAGCGTCTTTTACTTCGAAAATAGTTGGGTAATTGTAGTAAAATAGCTATGGAAACCATGTTTAAAAACAGGCTTGTTAGTTATAATAAATGAATCGTCGGCTTTAGCAGTTGCGGGATTCATGCTATAAAACTGATTTCCTGTCTAAAAATTGTATATTTTGCAAACAGTATAGTTGTTTTGCAAATAATTCAGACGGTTTAGAAATGATTTAGAACATTAAAAACCGTATTAACGCTTTAGAAAGAGTATGACCTATTTACAAACCGTATGAACTATTTTGAAATAGTCTGAACTGTTTTAAAATAATCTAAACTATTTTGAAATACTTGGAAAAGTTTGCAAATCACATGGCTTTGAACCAAAAGCCATCATCATCATTAATTTGTTTATAGCCTTTATGCAACTTTATTAACATAGGCGTAGATCAATAGGCATGGAGCTAATTAATCAACTGCATAAAATTGTTGTTGAATATAATCTTTAAAACCAAATTTTTTTTACAATTTCAATTAGGTTGTGTATATTATTTAAAATAATTTAAAAAAATAGTACTTTATAAATTAAAACAATGTTTTATTTCTTTAAGGAGAATTCAACTGTTCGGTGTTTAGTAAAAACATCATCAATCATAGCTGGACTGTAGATCTATGATCAACCGAGCGAACCAGCAAATCGGCTTGGATTTTCAAAGCCCACGAAGGATTTCACAAAGCGTTCAGAAGCTTTACAAAACTTCAGACTATTTCAAAAGCGTTCAAACAGTTTGGAAATCGTTCAGATGTTTTAAAACGCAAAACACAAAACATTCTGAGCCACTATACATATCAGTTTGTGAGAATTTTTTGCAAGACTCAGCAGCCAGATTGATTGTCACTTGCATGGGGGTAGTCATTGCAAGCATTGTAACTTAGCTGCATGCATTCAATTCTTGTTCAATTGTTTCTAGACATTTATACTTTATTAGCAAACTGGTAAATCCATATCATTTTAATCGTAATATTATGTTGCCTTCAATGAACTGCTCAGAAAATTATCTAGCTCTGTAAGAGCGGGAGGGGATATTGACTGGTCCAAGTTTGCATATAAGAGGATTAGCACCAACAAATTCTATCAACAGTTTATGTAAATCTGGCAATGATTTCAAAATTAATCAGTGAAACTTGCAACAAGTAAAGGTTATTGGATATATCAAACAAAGTAGGTGACTAGTAGTTTGGTCAGTAGTGACTTATAAACAGTAGTTGCAGGCTAAATAATAAACACTGGTACTATTTGCACATTGATATTCACAAACTGTGATCTCATAACTTACTCACCCTAATAACAGATATGCCTATTACAAGATACAAGAATGGTCATAATATGTACGGAAAGCTGAACAACATATAAGCGCAACAATATATATCGTACATAAGGATCCATGAATAATATGTAAAAAATATTTCTCCTTATCATACATTTGAGCAAACTCAAGTAGTTTCTGTGACGATAACTTATTTTCATTTTTTGTAACAACAAAGACTAACCAGCAATTTTCTCTCTTCTTTAACTAATGCAGCATTCAATGAATGAAGTTTATATTTAAGTAAAAACTGTGGGTTAACACAATTACTGCATTACACGTGTTGAAAATTTGACAAAATAAATAGTCTAGTATGGAGGAGCTTAATAGTAATGTACAATTATAGTGAAATATTACCTACCGGCAATGAGTGTAACTGTTTTAGTTAATACTTTCACATTTCTGAGAAAAAAAATCTGTGTCAACAAGTCTTTTCTGGTTTAGATTACCTTGTCTCATCAGCTGAATTCTCAGCAAAGGTTCCATTGAAGCATTCACAGCTGTAATTAATGCAAACTCTTGCCTAACATTATCATTATTTCCAAAGTTTCATGATCTAAGTTTTTCGACACCTCGCAAATAATCATTCTCATTTTTCCCCACAGCCTGATTTACATCGGGAAACTTGAATGTTTTTACGAAACCATTTCCTCTAAACCATAAACATTTTTTAAATGTGCCACTGTCTGTTCATAACTACTCTCCTCACTTCTCATGTCAAATCCAAAATACTCCAGGAAATCTCTTCCATCTTGACAATTGCATGCAATGAAGTCAACAGTTTCATTCTCCCTTCGAAAACATTTTATTTTCTCCTATCTACTGTTT
This sequence comes from Cryptosula pallasiana, assembly GCA_945261195.1. NCBI lineage: Eukaryota > Metazoa > Bryozoa > Gymnolaemata > Cheilostomatida > Cryptosulidae > Cryptosula > Cryptosula pallasiana. Next base: position 21,222,305 of record OX183133.1, on the reverse strand, counting down.
CCTTTTCTGATTTATAAGTAACCATTTCATCCCTAAGTTCAAATCCATCTAACCACGCCTTTCATGAACCGTAGGGTCGTCAGGAAAATCACCTAGAAAAATTAGTAAAATCAGATCCTATGGCCATACTTCATGAAGTTGAAATGTTGTGCTACTAACACTAGCCTTTTAAACTGATGCAACAAAGGAACTTGACAGTATCATGAAACAATAACAATTGCAATGCACCACCAATAACAAATAACAAACACTCCACTTTCCTAATACCTGGTACCAATCCAATAACGATGGCATTAGTAATTAATAAATAGACAACCACCCTCACTATCACCACAAACCTTCCAATAAGCCTTTTACAGATGAAACACAATAATATACAATCCTCCTTTTCTTTGCCATGTTAGGACACTCACGACGCTGTGACGCCATGTTAGATCACTCACTTGTAATAGACACAGCACAACTATCATCACTGTGAATAGTCACTCCAACATTCCCGGGCTTTTGACCCCGTTTATCTATCAAAAATCTTTTAGCTACCCTTACCCTAATCTTACCCTAATCTATTAACTACATAATGAAGGTATATAACGATACATAATAATATACACAATAAATATACATGACAATTAAAAAGTATTATGATTAGTGCTGTCACCCGCTGTCAATTTTTAATCGGATTAATCGCAAAGATTATTATTTTTAATCTTAAATTAATCGCATAATTGTTCTTGGGTTGTTTAGTGTTCCTAGACAATTAATTTAGCTGTTTTGTATATAGCTGTTTTGTTTTGTTGAGTTTACTTCTGTATGTTTATAAAAATAACGGCATCCAAGTTTGTTACACTAATGACTCTTTCGTAATGCTCTAGAATCTACCAGTAAGATTTCCTATTATCACTTTGCATTTATATGTAATGCTCCCTTGATAAGCTATATCTTGCACTGAACAAGTAGAGACAACAATAGGGCACAAACAGTTATTTATAACAAACATTTTATAATATTGCAGTAGCTGATAATTATTTAACATTTGCAAAACAAATGTATCAATAAAAAAATTTATTATCAGTAATTATTATCAATAATAGTAATTAATTAATATTAATAATTTTTTAAGGTTTTTTCTTACAAGTGAACAATAATGATAAACATAACATTGCTCCTGCTAATACACTTATATTATTAATGATAATAATATAAACAATTACAATTATTATACTGAATACAATTATTACAGAACATTTATCATAGTAATCAGTTTTATAATTAATAATTATCATTATTAATAGTAGGTATGTATGTATTAGCACAAACAAGTTCAACTATTATTTATCATTATTGCTGTTAGCTATTATTGTTGAAGTATACTTCTGATTATTTAATTTTTTAACTCTGAGCAAACTAAATGTAGAGTAATAAATAAAAAAAAAGATTACCCAACATGGAAAACAACATCATCAACAATAATTATTTATATTATTATTATTAGCTTGGTAATAAAAATAATAATTAATTATTATTATTATTAGCAACCTAATAATAATAATATAAATAATTATTATTGTTGATGATGTTGTTTTCCATGTTGGGTAATCGTTTTTTATTTATTACTCTCTCTGCATTTAGTTTGCTCAAAATTGAAAAATTAAATAATCGGTATGCCTGAACTTTAATAACAACTAAATAATAATAAATGATTAAATGACAGACAGACAGATAATAATAATAACTATTAAATAACAAATAATTTTCATTTATTATATTAATCATATTATTGATAGTAATAACCAACAATAATAATCACTACAACAAATAATAATTAATAATAATAATAAGTATTTTCTTACAGTAGTAGTTACTACTACTACTAATTATCATCATCATCATCATTATTAATTATCGTCATTCATTGGTTAATTATTATTATTGGGAAACTAGTAATTACTAAATAATTACTATTCAATTATTATAAAAATAGTTTTCAAGTTTTGTCAAACATGATTGATTTAATTAGTTTGTCAAATACATCATATGTAACTCTGGAGCAAAAAATAACATGAGTTTATTAAGCGTACTTCAGCGACCATAACTTGTTTTAATACCATCAACGACTTGTCGTTAGTGCTGTTTTCATTGAACCTAAGTTCCATACAATGTACACAACAACAATGAGGAGCACTTTGTTGGCCCTACCATAAACAGATTTTACCCTTTAGGAATTTTGGTTATGTACTTTGACATTGACCTTCCAATATATTATTATTTGGCAAATAGACGTCTGTAAAACCAGCACCAGTAATTATTTGAAGAAAACTGTGTACTGTTTGTGTCTATGACATTTGGTACGATGAGCCAATGCAATAACAATCTTATCATTGTTTAGTGTAAAAACTCGTTATCAAATAATTATTTCCATAAAATTTATGATTTTTATTTTTTCAAAAGTAAGATTAATCTGAGAGAAAATAATCTTAAAATTAATCTTACTTTTAAAATGATCGTTTTTGTTCTTTAATTAACGCGATCAAACGACAGCACTAATTATGATTGATATTACAACTAGACAAAACGTACCAGTTTAAAACTGAATATTAATTCTCAATAATAATAATTATGTAACAACACAAAATTTTGCCGATTTACATCAGTAAATGTCTAAAATGAACATCAATTTTTATTTCTCCGAAAAAAAACCATTTGTTTATAGATATTTAATATATCCCATAAAGGTCCGCACTGCAATCATGGCTAAAACTGTGATTTTACTGCAACTTTTTACAAAGCTTCTCATATACAAAATATCTGTTACCGAATGTTTTTTGTGCTTTTCACTCGAGGTGTCTGGCCACATCTATTGGCAATCCGGTGTTTTTCTCATGACTGATATAGGTATGTAGTTCAGCTTAGTCACTTGGCTAACCTTAGACTGCCGTGCTCCAACAAAAGCCTTGACTGGCATGAATGAGCTCCGGCAGATTAGGTTTCTTGTTCTCACTTTGTGCCAAGCGTAGCTATACTTTATCTACCTGCCACCATCGCCAATGTTTGCCAACTTGAAGAGCAAAATTGTTTATACATAGACATAGGCATAGACATTCTACTTACCATATATTTATCAGAGACAATCCGCGCACTTCACAGGCATAATAGGTTTTGTACACCTAATTGGCTGTAGTGATGAGAGCATCATTACAGCCAATTGACCATATAAAAAATAAGTGTAGAAAAGGTCAATTCTTAGTCGCATCAGCTGTCTGTAACTCTTGTATTTTGTAGGAATGTCCAAACATCACTGAGTAGTTTGTAAAGTCCATCAATAGATAAAATGAATAGATTTAGCCAAGATAAAGGTGAGATAATTCCTACAATTCCAAATAGAGTAATGTTCCAGCTAGAGCAATAATAATTAACTGAAAATCTTTTTCCAGTTGTAATTTTTACTTGTCACTTAGTCATGTGCAAGTTAGTGCAGGGAGCTAAGTTAGTGCAGGGAGCTAAGTTAGTGCAGGGAGCTAAGTTAGTGCAGGGAGCTAAGTTAGTGCAGGGAGCTAAGTTAGTGCAGGGAGCTAAGTTAGTGCAGGGAGCTAAGTTAGTGCAGGGAGCTAAGTTAGTGCAGGGAGCTAAGTTAGTGCAGGGAGCTAAGTTAGTGCAGGGAGCTAAGTTAGTGCAGGGAGCCAAGTTAGTGCAGGGAGCTAAGTTAGTGCAGAGAGCTAAGTTAGTGCAGGGAGCTAAGTTAGTGCAGGGAGCTAACCTGTATACAGCACACTATCTAACACTGTGTACTATTACACGCAAAGCTGTGCTAATGGAATATAAACATTAGATGAGGCTGGCTTTTCTCTATAGCTACAATATAATTTGTTGGTGAGATTAACATCCTGCTATAGTACACCTGCTTATACTTGCCTCGCCCTGTCTAGCAATAATATGATGAGCTGTATTATTTGTAAGTTATTTCTATTTATTCTTCTTTTATTTTCTGTTTTACTTTACGTATCATAAAGTATATTAATATTATTCTTGGCAATTTTGTTTTAACTGGTTACTGTTTGCTATAAGGAACCAATTAATAGAGTGCACGAAAGTAATCTGCTTATGGATAGATTTATTATGCTGTTGTAGCGACTCCAGCTCGGACATTTTCGCTAGACACTAAAGGAGAGATCACTTGTCTGGCCACCAACAAAGACTTCTCACTTGTTGCATGCGCTGGACGACAAGGTATTTCTAATGTGTAATAGCAGTGTTCATACGGTGTGCCATTTTTGTAGTTGCGTTTTACTTCTATTCGTAGTTTTTCTTGACAATATTTCACCATGGTTTATGCTTACTATTTAAGAATGAATATGAATTATTTAGCCCTGATGTTTACTTGTTAGAGCAATACATGGTTTTAGAGGTCATTGTCTATTGTCTGTTGTCACTTGTCTATTGTCACTTGTTTATTGTCACTTGTCTATTGTTACTTGTCTATTGCCACTTGTCTGTTGTCACTTGTCTATTGCCACTTGTCTATTGTCGCTTGTCTATTGTCACTTGTCTATTGTCACTTGTCTATTGTCACTTGTCTATTGCCACTTGTCTATTGTCACTTGTCTATTGCCACTTGTCTATTGTCACTTGTATATTGTCTATTGTCACTTGTCTATTTGAACTGCTGCATGCAAATAATGTATCCCCACAAATTGTCTCTCCTCACAAAGTATTTGTTTTCTCTCAGTGTTTAAAGTCTTTGCTATCGAAGAGGACAAGTTTACAGAAAAGCACAATTTACGTCCGGCACAGAAGACTGGGCTGAACTATGTGGCTGTGGACATAGTCTGGAGTCCCAGAGAAGAAAACATCCTCGCTTCTGCTTCCAGCAATGGCGCTGTTGTATTCTGGGACATAAATCGGCCAAACAGAAACAAATTAGGTGCATTTTGTGTCGAATTCTTTATAGATGCAGTAATATAGAGTTGTGAAACCTTTGGTGGTTTCCGTAAGATAATGCCTTCTTAGACTACCGTTATGAAGAAGTGTGAAACTTGCACAAAATTTCCATAGTTTTTTTGTGAATTTAGGCAGAGTCAAAACTATCTGGCAAATCTCACTTTACGTTCACCGAACATTCATGTGGCAATAGTGGGTGTTACACATCTCTAAGCTATGGCTAAGTTTTGGTTGGAAAATTGATCAATTATAAGAATGAAAATTTTTGCTGTAATTAATATCTAGATTTGTTGTTATGCTCAAAGAATAATAATTATGATGAAGTTTGAGAAAGGAATTGACTATTTCACAAAAAACTGGGTACCACTTTAGCTAAAAATTGTTGAAGCTGATTTTAAGGTACTAATGATTGTGTTAAAAGTCAGGTATATGGCACTCTTTGTTAGCCGAAAACTTATTTATCAGGTTCTGTAAGAGCTCTGCAGTTTGCCAGTCATGAGCCTTCAACAAAATACATTCATGCTTTTACAAATTGTGTTCTCTTTAGAAATAACCTTTATGCAACCTACGGGGCAAGCTGCAAGCTCTAAATTATACAGAGGTGTCAGTAATGAAAATGATTTTTGTGAAACCAACAAAAAATTAATTAAAAAAACAGATTTTTAGTTTTTGACATTCGATATTTATAATGCGAGGTTTTGCTGTCATTGTCAGATCACCTTTCACATCTACACGAGAGAGCAGCCTCCAGGCTCTGCTTTCACAGTCAGGAGACGCTTCTTTTGAGTGGAGGGAGGGATGGACTGTGCAAACTTTTTGTAAGTTTTTTTTATTGCTGTTGTTACCTCAATTTTTGTTGCCGCTTGCATCTGGAAGAAGCATTTTGGTATTTATTTATTTCAATGGTAATTTATTCTTCACCATGCTCTATATACAGGACACAAGACGGCGTAATGTAGTTTGTAGCTTCCAGTCGGTGTCGGTACACGACGTGCAGTGGTGGCCCGGTCAATACTTTACGTTTGCATCGGCCACTGAGAATGGCAGTATTCAAGTAAGTGTTCCACTCTATTATTCACGGGTTTCCTTGAGTTAGTTGAGAAAGTTCATGGTCATCACTTCAGCGTGTCTGATATTAGGGGTTTTTTGTAATCAAACATAAATACCATCTTACCAGTGTAACCTGCTGTGTAGATATGGGACTACAGAAACCCGTCATCTTGTCAATTGGAGTTTCCCGCCCACAGTGGACCTGTCTTTGCTATCGACTTTCATCCAGAGGAAAAGTTACTAGCGTCAGGCGGAAGAGATAAGCTAATCAAGGTGCCATTTTGTTTCCTGCCATTCAGTCAAATCTCTCTGTATCGTACGTAGCCTAGGGATCCACGCCCCATGTTTCTTCTTGTAGGTCTGGAGTCTAGCCACCCCTCCTCTCAATAACCAGAGTGCGTCTGTAACTCAAACTAGTTACATACAGACTATAGCCCCAGTCTCCAGAGTCAAGTGGCGACCTAAACGCTCCACCCAGATAGCCAGTGTTGTCAACTCCTTTGACTTGGGTGTTAATGTATGGGAGTTGTCCCGTCCCTGTATCCCTCTGGCCACCTTCACTGAACACAAGGATGTAGTTACCAGTGAGTTGTACATGAATAAAAATATATATATTTTAAAGTTATTGTACACTATACATGTGTTATACAGTGTATACTATACACTTTATGATATAGTGTCTTCCATCTCTGTACTTTGCATTGCCTGTGTACTTATTACTGTCCGTTATATACTAGACATGCACAGCACGCACTGCATTATGTTCCATATTCTTTCATGGTTGTTTTGTGTTAGTTGGTAGCCTGCAAAATAGACCAAATAATACGATATGTACTTGAGATTTTATGTTCAAAATACCTGTCAGGTTTGTGGTGTAGCACCAGTTACCATCAAGTTTTGCTACATTTCTGGGCACTTCTTGCTGCTAATTGGCAGTCTCTGCCTTCATCATGGACAGGAAAATCTAAAAATAAATAACGTTTAAATGCAATTTCATTGAAATTAAAATAATTTTTTATTAACTCCCTTGTGTGTGTGAGACAACCTACAAGCTGCACCAATGGGGTCCCGGCAGATTTTTCTGCGGAGCTATTATCAAAAGAACCGGAAGCATGCTTTCCATCGATAGCACTGTTAAAACGAAAGTCGCTTCATTTTATCCGATACTGAAGGAACTTTTTTTCTATTCACGGCAGCTGATGGGTTTGGAGGTGTATAGAACTGACGATGCGCCGCTAACATAAGTCATCTTATAATTTATTATTATAAAATAAAAATAATAGATAAAATAATAAGATATATCAATAATGAATAATATTAATTAAATAACAACAACCGCAACAGTTGAAATTAAAAGATAATAAAATTATAACTATATGCCATTAATTATTATTATTATTGTTATTATTATAATAATTATTATAATTGTTCTTGTTGTTCGTAGTTCGTTGTTCCAACCGTTATTACGATACTAATAATAATTATAACCTGTCAATCAGCTCCTTCTTGCGTTCAGTTGTCCGTACATTTTTGTTTTTTTTTTAGCAATTCCTTCAAACAAGATAGGGTGAGGCTTTCATAATCACACTTGATGATGATTCCAACTAATGCAATGGCGGCCAATGATTTGAAATTAAGATAGTCCTATAGAAAGTGAACACGGCCACGGAATGTTTTTGGCCCGTGCTCGACAGATCACCAAAATATTCTGCCAGGACCTGGCTCGTAACAACGGCGTTAATTTATGTTGGCAAGCTCAATGAGCCGCGAAATACAAAGCTATAGCTCTACACACGAGCATAATATTTAATTAATTTTTAACAAGTGAATGAAACAAGATATTAAAAAAAAAAATAGTTCAAAGGCTATATTGATTCCTTGAGCTTCCTAAACTGCATAAATTTTGTTATATCAATGGCTTAAACTGTCTAAAATCTAAATAATAGTCAAGCAAGTCGTGATTTCTAATGATAAGTTATACGATCGACCATGCTATTTCCGGTTGCATCGCTAAAGCGAAACTACTCTGCCGGGACCCCATTGTTGTTATAACCGTTCTCCATATAGATTAATGTTTTTATTACATTGACAAAATGGCGACAGTGCTGTCTGTATACAATCATATGAACTGTTAGCTAGCTGCCAATGCTGACCCTCAGGTATCATATGAGCTGTTAGTTAGCTGCCAATGCTGACCCTCAGGTATCATATGAACTGTTAGTTAGCTGCCAATGCTGACCCTCAGGTATCATATGAACTGTTAGTTAGCTGCCAATGCTGACCCTCAGGTATCATATGAGCTGTTAGTTAGCTGCCAATGCTACCCTCAGGTATCATATGAACTGTTAGTTAGCTGCCAATGCTGACCCTCAGGTATCATATGAACTGTTAGTTAGCTGCCAATGCTGACCCTCAGGTATCATATGAACTGTTAGTTAGCTGCCAATGCTGACCCTCAGGTATCATATGAATTGTTAGTTAGCTGCCAATGCTGACCCTCAGGTATCATATGAACTGTTAGTTAGCTGCCAATGCTGACCCTCAGGTATCATATGAACTGTTAGTTAGCTGCCAATGCTGACCCTCAGGTATCATATGAACTGTTAGTTAGCTGCCAATGCTGACCCTCAGGTATCATATAAACTGTTAGTTAGCTGCCAATGCTGACCCTCAGGTATCATATAAACTGTTAGTTAGCTGCCAATGCTGACCCTCAGGTATCATATGGAAGGACCACTACGAGTTTATCAGCGGTGGAAAGGACTCCAAGCTGGTGATGCATTCATTTAAGGACGCAGTGCGGTTGAGTGAAAGGATTAACCCTATAGCTCTCTCTCTCAACATCAACAATCAACTCGCTCTGTCTATTAACCAAAGGCTTCAACTTTCTTCTCTCAACCAACCCGGTGAGTGTAGCATTATGTAACAGATGGTTGTGACATGATGTTACAGTTGATTGTGACATGATGTTACAGGTGGTTGTGACATGATATTACAGGTGGTTGTGACATGATGTTACAGGTGGTTGTGACATGATATTACAGGTGGTTGTGACATGATGTTACAGGTGATTGTGACATGATGTTACAGGTGGTTGTGACATGATATTACAGGTGGTTGTGACATGATGTTACAGGTGATTGTGACATGATGTTACAGGTGGTTGTGACATGATATTACAGGTGGTTGTGACATGATGTTACAGGTGGTTGTGACACATATAAGAAGCGGTTGGGACATGATGTTATAAGTTGTCACATGGTGTAACACTGTTGTTGTGACATCAGGTTACAGGTGGTTGTGGCATCATGACAAGTGATTGTGAAAACAGGTCACAGATGGGTGTTTATTTGTATATTGAAACTCTTGCATGCCTCCTCTCCTTCTAATGAGCTTTTACTCACTCCAATCATAGTATTCTGTTGATGCGAATGCATTGTTTACTGCAGAGCTCAAAGGCAGCTCCACACCAACAGCTACACCAAACCCTTCTGCTGGTGCGAGGATGATGACTCTGTTCAGGGCGACTCCTTCTAAACCCAACAAACGGGAGGCTTTCATTAAAGATAAGATTTCGAACCTTTTCTTCTTCAAACCCACCGAACAGGTACAACTGTCCCTCCCGTTTTCTATCCACTCCTTTCTCTACCCCCTACTCCCACTGTTCCCCTTCATATCCCCTTTCGTCTCTCTGTATTCATTATGTACCTTGACAGCATATACTCCCCATACGAACACTTGACTATCCTAAAGTCACATACTGTGGTTGTACTGTGGTTGTACTCTTGCAGGATTTCAATGACAAGTGGTTTAAGTACTGTGCTAAGAATTACATTCTGCATGGAAAGTCCTTTGAAGAGTTGTGCCAGCACAATGCCGAGATTGCCGAGAGCTACCAACAAATTCAGGTAGATTTCCATATCAACCATGTATGTTACCTGTATACCTGGACAGAAGCTCACCAAATCAAGTGACCGTCTCCAACTGTTATTGTAGATAATGAAGCATTGGTCACTACTCAACATACTGTTCTATAGCTGTGGGGATGCACCAATATTTCCTACTAGCAACCGCAGTCACAGTTTGAACTTTCCAGAAAATTCTTTATTAGCTAGACCTGAAGGTGTGTCTTTTTTTTCTTGTATATGTATGTATGTATCGTATGTATCGTATGTATGTATACAATTCGTTTGATCAGTATGTTTACTAGATATACAGCGGAACCTGTATAATTCAAAAATACATTTAAATAGGAACAGTTTTGAATTCCCCAAACACACATTAGAAGACTATAAATATAGATATAATTATCATAATTAATTATATTGTTACTAATAATATATTAATGTTATGAATAATATGTATACTTTGGTTCTTTCACTTAACTCACGTTCTAATAATAATGAACAATAATAAGGAAAAATGGCCAAAGATAATCAATTAGTTTGCTTTGTTATTTTTTTTAAAAACTATTACCAATTTTTATAATGTATTATCAATAATCGTTAAAAAAGTACCAACAATAATTATTATTTTACTGATATCCACTGCATTTTTTTTATCTTGTATAAATGATAACAAGTGTAGAGCACGTTGGCTTGATAAGATTAGTGTTTTTTTGTTACTTGTTGATAGTTAGTTTTGGTTGTTTGTTACATTCCAAGGTTGCCCACATTTCAATCATCAGAAACTCATGTGGTGGATGTTTCTTGCAAAAACGTCATAACGATTAAATTTTAAAAGTTCATCAGTTACATAGCCTACGATCTACGATTGTGAAAGTTTCTGCCATTTAATGCAATAACTAATAAATCTCTGCTTGCAAACACCATGCTTTATCTAAGGCTTTTTATGGAATCTGCGTGACAATGGGTGTTAAAATGAAAATGTTACAAATTTTTATGTCGAATTCGATATGATGATATTGAAACATGTAGAGCCATTTTCAACGGCTGATGTTTGGGACCTTCACTGTCACATTGTATAAACCGGTTTATTGATATATGCGGGTTTCACTGTATATGTAAGCATATTACTTACACAGTTATATAACTAGTATCTGTTTGTTGTTATGTAACAAAAGTATACAATTATTGATTTGTCATTGTGTTGCAGTGAATAATTCTAACGCAGACAATCAGATCCATCAGCTGCACACAGAAAATGGAGACATGACTTCTGGTATGTACCACCTGAGTGTACCACCTGTGTGTACCATCTGTGTGTACCATCTGGGTGTACCACCTGTGTGTATTACATGCGTGTATTACCTGTGTGTATCACCTGTGTGTACCACCTGTGTGTCCCACCTGTTTGTACCACCTGTGTGTATTACCCGCGTATAGCACCTGTATTTATTACCTGTGTGTACCATCTGTGTATATTACCTGTGTGTACCACCTGTGTGTACCATCTGTGTGTATCACCTGTGTGTACCACCTTCATGTATTACCTGAGTGTATCACCTGTGTGTACCATCTGTGTGTATTACCTGAGTGTACCACCTGTGTGTACCATCTGTGTGTATTACCTGTGTGTATTACCTGTGTGTACCATCTGTGTGTATTACCTGTGTGTATTACCCGCGTATAGCACCTGTATTTATTACCTGTGTGTACCATCTGTGTATATTACCTGTGTGTACCACCTGTGTGTACCATCTGTGTGTATCACCTGTGTGTACCACCTGCGTGTACCACCTGTGTGTGACACCTGTGTGTACCACCTGTGTGTATTACCTGTGTGTGACACCTTCATGTATTACCTGTGTGTACCACCTGTGTGTGACACCTGTGTGTACCACCTGTGTGTATTACCTGTGTGTGACACCTTCATGTATTACCTGTGTGTACCACCTGTGTGTGACACCTGTGTGTACCACCTGTGTGTATTACCTGTGTGTGACACCTTCATGTATTACTTGTGTGTATTACCTGAGTGTACCACCTGTGTGTATCACCTGAGTGTACCACCTGTGTGTGACACCTATGTGTATGCACTATTTATCTGTGTGCGTAGACTACGCACTTGATCCTCTGTCAATATACAGTTTCGTTTGCCTCAGGTTTGTACGTTTGTCAATGATATCATTAAACTCACCCATAACATCGCTATGGATATAGCATCCTATATGCTGGGTTTTTTGTGAAATATACCATTTGATTGCTGTGAATCAGGCATGAGTGGAGATGAGGAATCGGATGACCATTTCATCAACCACACCATCAACCACGACTTCCTTTACGAAGATAACGAGATCGACGGCTTTGAGATGGAGCTCGATGACAAAGATGATGAGTTGTATGAGGATGAGAGAGTACGTTCTGCCTGATACGTCTCTTCCTTTTCTATCACCTTCCAGTAGCTTGTTATTAATGGTAACTCTTACAATTAGTGAAACAGTCTACGATATAAGTAAACATTGCCTTCTGTCTCCTGCAGGAGTTTGTGCTGCCTGCTGAGAGTTTTATGCCGTCACATGACCTGACAGAGACAGCAGACCCACAGAACTGTAACACATACAACCCCCATCAGCCCCCTCTATTCAATGCTGAGAACCAGTTACCTCGAGATAAACATTCTGAACATCGTTCTCCGGAAAAGGTCAGCTTGTGGAGTTTTCTCTCACTTAATTTTTATGGTTGTGTAGTTACAGGAGTTGTCCGTGTTTCACCTTACAATCATTGAGTGTCTACCACTAGTGAAATAGTGTGAACATATCTTGTTCTGTATGACAAATGGATGACTTTAACTTGGTTGCAATAGAAACTGATTTGGTTTTTAACAAAACCACAGAGAGGATAACTCCACAAATGTGTTCTGTGTTAATTTATGTAGATAGCAGTGGCAACTGCTGCTTTTGATGTACCTCAATGGGATGCTGTAGATTCTGTGGTTTCGTTACTGCACAGCTACGCAGAGTCTGTAAGTATCAAGTCTTGGCAACACACACCGATGATTTGTTGGCACGCCCCTCAGGAAGTTGTTATATGCTGTAAAGCGTTAGAAATGATTTTATAAATATTGGCTCTCCAAAGCACTCTGATCAAATGGTAACTTATCTGACGAATAAATTAACCAATCAGAAATGCATCTTTTACCGACTGTTGATATATGCACCGATGAAAGTTAATGGTTTATCAACTGTCGGCTTTCATATACCAACGAATTATCGAGGTGTTGGGGTGACATCTATCGGTCCTGAAGTTTTCTGGGAAATCTTGAAGACTTCCTGAAGATTTCATTTTTATAATTTGTGTTATTACTTACCATAATGAAATTAAAACTTTAAAATAATTAAAGCTTTTTGTTTATTTAACTTTTATTAATCATTTTTTGTTATTATTAAACAATCAAACTTAATTAAGTTTACATGACAGTTATTGAAGAAAATTAAGAATTTTGGAAGACTTCTCAGGACCGATAGATGTCACCCCAACACCATTATCGATGTGTAGCCGAGGATTTACCATGTCACATCTGATAGCGTTTGATTGTGAGAATTCTCCTTCATTGTCCAGAAAAGGGTGTTATTTGACTCTGTCACACATGCTGAATGCTTGATAGGGGGACGTGCAGACTGCTGTCTGTATGTACATTGTACTCGGCAGCAAAGTCAAGTCTCACATTGATGAGGAGGTACTGGAGGGCTGGATGTCAGCTTACATAGGTACTACTTACTGTCTCAACTCAAGTGGGTCACAACCAATTCATTTTTGTTGTAATCTAGTTTTGTATGACTAGTAAATAATTTATAGTTACACATCTTTTTGCCTTCTATTCAAAAATATGTTTTGCGTAGAAAATTCTTTTTAGAATTTTGCTAGAGTTTTTTTTTTATTTGTATTACTGAATTATTTTACAGATAGTGATATTTTGCTGTGATTCATTAGTTGTCAATTATGAGCCGCAACAGCAATAACCCCATTGCTTGCTATAGTAACGTCACAAAAGTGACTCTTTGTGAGATGACGACTCCTATTTTTCTAGGGTTAAATGTGCTTGGAAAAGGTGTATTGGAATTGTTTGCTTTTTATAAAGCTGTGTTTCTTGCCTTATGTTTCCTAGCCTAGATATGAGAGACGCTGTAGGAATCGCAATTGTCATTAATGTTATTTGCAGAGCTGTTGGACATGTTCTGTCTGTGGTGTGAATCAAACACAATCATAACTAAATGTAACGTCAAGTCTATCACCCACATGAACCAGGCCTCTACTACAGTCTATACGTTCTGTGCTCGCTGTGTGAAGCCTCTTCCTGCAGCTGAACCAGGCTGGTACTGTAGGAAATGTAAAAAGATCACATCATCCTGTTCCATCTGGTGAGTGCATCTCTGGCTCTACGTAGCGTCACTAGTTTTACTAGCTGGAAACTGTTTGCTACCACACAGTAAGGTTACATCGGTTGTTAGCTGAACTATGCCAAATCCTGGTACCCACTGTCAACTGTTTCTAGTCTGCAATTTGATTATGCTTGTACCTAGTACACCATTCGATGCTCATCTATTACTGTTTAGCTGTGTCATTGCTTGCAACTGACATGCTAACCATCTTGTAGTCATACCCCGGTGAAAGGCTTGTATGTATGGTGCCAGGGATGTGCACATGGCGGTCACATCACCCACTTAAAGGAGTGGTTCAAGACGAACAGACAGTGCCCTTCAGGCTGTGGTCATGAATGCGAATGGACTTGACATGTCGATCTACGGTTGTTGCTTTCATATTTTTTCAATTGCTTTATGTAATATATTGTTCATTTTAATTTTGCATATTTACGCTAATGTTATACTATTTATCATAACCACCACCGCCTGCAAAGTGCGCTAAGTTATTCAGATTTTCAAGGCTCACTTATGCAGCCTCGGACCTCTCTACCAAAATGGACACATTTCGCTATTGGCAATGGGTTAAACCATCTTTGTGTTTTCTGGCAGCTCTTTTCGTAGTAATTATTATTAGAACGCTGAAGTTTTCTGCATAGTTTTTGTTTTTAGTTTAATACTGTGACAACAGTTGTAAATGTATATTTTTCTAATTCATTGAAAGCCGCAAGTGCGCTTAGGATACAAATGAACAAAATATATTGCAATTCAAAACTCCTCCATGATGTTCATGAAGTACAGTGAGTTGAATAACTAGAGTCAAAGGATGTCTAGAAAAGTTAAAAGGGTCAACATATTAGTAGTAGTGGTGTAGAGATTAGTTACAGAGGTGTAGAGATTTCTTATAGGGCTGTATGGAGAGATTACATATAGGGGTGTATGGAGGGATTACATTCATATAGGGGTGTATGGAGAGATTACATATAGGGGTGTATGGAGAGATTACATATAGGGATGTATGGAGAGATTACATATAGGGGTGTATGTAGAGACTACTTATAGGGGTGTATATAGAGACTACTTATAGGGGTGTATGTAAAGATTACACATAGGGGTGTATGTAGAGACTACTGATATGGGTGTATATGGAGACTACTTATAGGGATGTATGTAGATTACATATAGGGGTGTATGTACATTACATATAGGGGTGTATGTAGAGAGACCACTGATAGGGGTGTATGTAGAGATTACACATAGGGGTGTATGTAGATTACATATAGGGGTGTATGTAGAGACTACTTATAGGGGTGTATATAAAGACCACTGATAGGGGTGTATGAAGAGATTACACATAGGGGTGTATGTAGAGAGACCACTGATAGGGGTGTATGTAGAGATTACACATAGGGGTGTATGTAGATTACATATAGGGGTGTATGTAGAGACTACTGATAGGGGTGTATATAAAGACTACTTATAGGGGTGTATATAGAGACTACTTATAGGGATGTATGTAGATTACATATAGGGGTGTATATAGAGACTACTTATAGGGGTGTATATAGAGATTACTTACAGAGCTGTCAAACGTCAAGTTACAGTAATGCAGTCATTTGGTGAAGGTCTATTAGTCAAATTTATCTGAACCTGGACAAGACATAACAACATCAGAAAATTTAAAAAGAAACAAACGATAATAGATGTTGAAACAACTATTTTAGGTGAAAAAAGGGTATTACAGTAAGCATTAGATCAAGAAACCAACAAAAAAATTATTATACTGAGTTTGAACTGTGGATTGTAACATGACACAACGCATAATTCAGATAGACAAAACAATTTGTAACGTATAACATTGGCACTAATGATCTATTGCAGAATTTTAGTTGCGAAGAAAATCTGCATATGCTGTGACTAAAAAAGAACCTTGACTACCCCAACTGTAGGACACATACTCTATCACTTGGCTACCAAAGGTTTTACTCAAGAGGTAATCTCACACCAGCACTAGTGCTGAATCTTTTTTGAATTGGGATGGTTGTTATCATCGAAGACAACATATACTCCCGAATGACAAACTATTAGTTAAGCATCCATCAAGCTATTTTTGCTCCCTTGAGTAAAGCCAAGAAAACTTGTATTTTTCAGATTGTCCAAGTTTCAAAAATCAAAAAACGAGAAACTGTTCTATGTGATTGGTTGGATAACTTTGATGGTGCATTGATATACAACGGTATATCAATGTTGTGATGTTTAGGTCAAAAACTGGTTGGTTCGTGATCGACAAGGTATTAGGGTTTTAAAAAATGCAGAAGTTTATAATTCAACACAACAAAAACGCTTTCAAATTAATTTGTCAAAACATGAAACAAAATGTCACGCAGTTTCACGATTTTTTTGTCCAACATTGTTAGATTTATTAGCTCTAATGGTTACTTTCAATTTTTTTCAGAAATCTTCTCAAACTTCAGTCTGTGACTGTAAAAGTAAATAGGAAATTGTGTATTATCCATATTGTCGATCTGGAGACACAGCCAATTACATCCCAAAAAATAACTAATTTACAAATATTAGATATCCTACAGAAGCGGCGAGAAGTTGGTGAAAAAGAAAACAAAAAAGAAAGCATGCAGAATAATGAAATATTTTAGATTGTCTAATGCACTAAAAATGGCAGGCAAGATTCCTATAATCAATTGCAAATGGCACTAATCAACAACTGGAGCCCCTCCGTGGCAGCTAATACCGTGACAGAATTGAACTCGCACAAAAAGTAGAGCTACCCACTCAAGAGAGTCAATTGGTTATGAATGGTGACGTTTATTTAGATTTTGCATGAAAAAGAGGAGGCAACACCATATAAAATTATTAATAACGTATATTTATAATAATATCATGTTTTTTTTTATTATTGAACCAAAATAAAATGCCTTCATCCGTATTGCCAAAATGATGAATTTATTTAAAATATTACAAATAATGCACATGATCAGGATGTTTATAATTATTATTATAATAAACTCATATTCTCAACTTTATGCAATGCCATCAAATTTTCAAGTCACACATATGTCATGTTTTCTATAAAAATACATTATATTATATTACTTAAGGCAAATGAAATTTATACTGTAATATTTTTGCAACTACTTTTATAACTGCCTGATACTAAAGATATACGATATTATTATAAATGAACTGTTATTGAAAAATTTATATGGAGTCTTTTCCTCCAAAATCTAAATGAACTTGGAAATAAAAGCCACCTTTATGAATTGAGCAGAAGTGGTTGAAACAACGGCATGAATGGCCATGTGTACACATCAGGTATTGGAGCAATAAACAAGACCTAGTGTAAACTACAACGTTATGGTTGGAAAATCCAATGTCTCTGTCAGAACCAGAAATAACAGTTCATAGCACCAATATATTTACATGTACATGTCATTATCAAAATTTTGAAGTGATAAAAAAGTATAGAGGATGTTTTTAAAGCAGCGATGAAGTAGTTTTTTAAATCAAAGATAAAATGTTATCTATTGCGGTTGGGTTTGAAAATCTACCATTTTATTTAAACCCCACTAAAGCTATTGTTTGTAAACTAAAAAAACGAACCAAGCAATAGAATTTTACAGCCGATGATTTAGATGTACATAAGAATCGAAACGCTTGGAAAACAGCACAGAGTTTGATTGTCTCCTATTTGAGGCGTAGAAGGGTACGTAAAGTAATATCTACCACCAGGGATGATTTGTGATAAACAAACCAAGTGAAAGGCGACCATATCTCGAGGCAGCACACTCAGTTGGAGTAGATTGCCTTAAACCTGTAAGTGGATATACAACAGGACATATCACAGCACATAACTACAACAACTACAACAACAGTACCACAATGTATGGGAACAACAGAGTACAGTAGCGTACCACTACAATATAACTATATTGTCCCAATTTATAAGTACAGTATAGCCACAGTGAATAACTAGAGTGACAGCAATACCACCATGTACCACTACAGTATAACAACAGTGCCACAACATTATAACAACAGTATCACAATGCACCATTACAGTATAATGGTATATTAAGATACAACTAACTGCAGTGTAACTACATAGAAAGTAGGAGCTGATAGCCAAAGAAGGTGATTATTGACTACTGATATCATAAGGAACGACTGCCAACAGTTTTTATAAACTCTTAATGCCAAAAAATCGAAGCAAGCCCCATTATCAAAAGCTTGTGAAAATAGCCTTAGTACCTGCTAACAGACTGAGGTAGGGTGGCTATAATCGGCCCATAGTTTTTAGCATTGTCATAGAGCTCAAACATGGGAGCGGCAACAAGCTTGTAGTTTCGTGGAATGTAGAAGGACGCTACAACACACAACAGACGCTACAGCACACAACAGACGCTACAGCACACAACAGATGCTACAGCACACAACAGACGATACAACACACAACAGACGCTACAGCACACAACAGATGCTACAACACACAACACATGCTACAACACACAACAGATGCTACAACACACAACACATGCTACAGCACACAACAGATGCTACAACACACAACAGATGCTACAACACACAACACATGCTACAACACACAACAGATGCTACAACACACAACAGATGCTACAACACACAACAGATGCTACAGCACACAACAGATGCTACAGCACACAACAGACGCTACAACACACAACAGATGCTACAGCACACAACAGATGCTACAGCACACAACAGACGCTACAGCACACAACAGACGCTACAGCACACAACAGATGCTACAACACACAACAGATGCTACAGCACACAACAGACGCTACAACACACAACAGATGCTACAACACACAACAGATGCTACAACACACAACAGACGCTACAGCACACAACAGATGCTACAGCACACAACAGACGATACAGCACACAACAGATGCTACAGCACACAACAGATGCTACAGCACACAACAGACGCTACAGCACACAACAGATGCTATAGCATTAACAGCTTTAGAACAATTATGGGGCTCTTCATTATTATTAAATATTAATATAATAAATATAATAATAAATAAAAATATAATTAATTATGGGAGATAGAACTCAAGCAAACCAAAACATATCCAATGCTATAAAAGAGAGCTGCTCACAAAACAACTTGTGAAAATGGGGTATGAAATAATTTCTATTTCCATGTTAAAAGTGCTAGTCACAGATTTTGGGTTGACTTAAACCCAATTTAATTACTTTAAGGGATTTTTGACGAAAAACTTTTTTTCCAATCACGCTATCATTAATTCCATCTAAGCTGACTTGTACGCATTTTTTCCCCCCGAAATGCGAGAACTTATATCGGGCCATAAAGCAGAGTTGCGAAAATTTGGCTTGTCTGCATAGAAGGAGGACGTCCCAGCAATAGTGATTGTGCAGAGACTTTCAAGGGCATAAAAAAATAGGCTTGCAACTATCTTCCAATTTTTTGAGGCATTTTGGTTGAGTCAGCATTTTAATTTATTGTTGATATGTTTGCTATTAGATAAAAACCGCAACCTGTGCAAAAAATTTATTACTGGGGAATCCCAAAAAATAATTATTGCGGGCTTATATAAAACGATGGACAAATTTTGAAATCCCGGTAATTAACTGGGGTTTCCCCACTGTTTGAACACTTTTTTAGGCTGCGCGTTTTTCTCTATTATGTACACACCAGCATTCATATAATAAATGACATCGCCAATATCTCAAAAACTAAAGCAGTATTACAGTTAAAAAATTATTTTTAAACCAAAATAATACCAGATAATTTCATTAGTTAGAATTTATTAGTGGAACAAAAAACACTTTCATATTTTCGTATGTAGCGCCGTTGTTGTTAACAAAACATTTGATTAGACTAATCAAACTCCTCGTTGCTATCAACAACAGCAACCGATTTCAAATCTGAATTACCCATCATTTGCCTGAAAAAAAGTAAATATTTTTTCAACTACCATTTTCAAATACAACAAAAAAATAAGTAGGAAATAATTTACAATTATTTTTAGTATTTTGGTTGAAGCTATTTAGCACTCTTTGACACTAAACAAAAGACAACTCCAACTTATGAATAGCGTATTAGCCAGTGACACGTCACCTTTAAAGGTCTGACAATATTGATGAGATGCATTCTGGGTGCAGAGTTCTTTTCTCACTGAGTAAAGCTACTATAAAGATAGCGTTCAACAACCAAATTATCCTGAATCTATTAATATTCATTGAGATCTTTAGAACTGAGTTCTATGAAAAGTGCCACCTGTGAGTGGCAGCTCCATTATATAATATTGTGTAATAAACTCAGTTTTGTGATTGTAGCTTTCTTCATTAAGTTTTGATTTTCAAATCTCAATTATTATGATTCTGTGTATTTCTACTTCCGCCTCACTGAAATAACGAGTAGTTCAGATATAATTCTTATTGTCGTTGTGAAAAAAAATGCTGGAATAAAAATAATTTCAGCAAGTTCTTTTTAGCTCAGATTATTATAAAATTTTACCAAACTGTTTAAATGATTTCAAAAATATACATCAGTTTTTTTAGATTTTGATAAAACATTGTCACGCGAAGTCCAATATGTGCATAATAACAGCTTTACCAAAAGAGAAGATAGCTGCTGACTCGAAAAAAACAGATCTAGAAAATGTGGATTTTGTTGCAAGCGTAGTTTTTCTTCAGTAATTACAAAAGTCTCTGCACAACCCCAATATTTAGGAGGCCCTACTTCCATGTAAAAAGGTCAAACTTTGGAAAACTCGCTTGATAGCTGTATCTAACTTGAAATAAAATCTATATGCTAAAATGATTATTACACCACTGCTGACAAAAGCAAAACACGCCAGTCATTAGTAAATATTACACAAAATGAAAACAGAGGGCAAAATGATATCCAATGCAAGTTCACCTTTTTCTGGTAGATTGACTAAAAGCAGCTGCCTGTGCTCTTTAGGCTGAGTTATATGAGCTGGTATGTAAGGATATTGCGGGGGCTCAAAGTTGGGTCTCCACCAATTACTGATTATATCGCCAGGAGACCATTCGTGTCCTTTTCCTTCTGGGTGTCCGATATACTAGACAATATAAAAACATACCACATAAGTCCAGTATATGTAACAAAATATCAGTTGCCTTCAACTTGAGCCTTTCTCATTGACACCACAATGTCTGCAGACGCACATATAAAACTTTGGTTGTTTCTGTAAAACTTTGGTTGTTTCCACAAAGTCTGACAGCTGCCTCTACAGGCAGGTCAAAGACTTGTCCTTAAAAAGAAGATTATGGAGTGAAGGAAGGATATTTTTTATGTCTGTCTGTTATTTACACGAATGTTTTTTTATTACTCACCATATTCAAAAGTCTTTTCAAACCATCATGAGAATCTTCTCCAGGTTTCAGCTCTCCACCTGGTCTGTAACATCGTATATAGATTGTTTAGTTCAATGACTACCTATTCAAGGTGCCATGTCACCGATTTTTGACTGAATTGAACCTAATTTATCTAACTCAAGTGAACTTCCATTAATTCTATGTATAGTGAAGCATCTTATGTAAGGCCATGAAGCAGAGTTGCCAAAATTGGGCTCGTTTGCATAGAAGAAGGGCCTCTCAAGAATGACCATTGTATAGAAACTTTTAAGAGCGTAAAAAATTCAGGTTTGAAATAATTTGAACATTTTTCGTCGCAACATCATTTCAATTTCTTGTTGGTCAATCTGCTATTGTGTCCCCACTGGTGCCCATGTGATCACTGCATGGCCAATATCTTAAAAAATAAAGCAATATTACAGTGAAAGAAAGTTGGATTCAAATCAAATAATATCAAAAGATTCAAATTATCATAATTTTGTGAAGAAATGATAATTTTGAAATCTGAATCACACATTATTTGACTTAAAAGACGACTACAGCAAAGAAATTGCGTATGGAATACGTGACAACGCACCTATAACAATTGTTGACTTAATGCCACTACTTACTCAAAGTATCCCATCAGATCAAATCTTGTACTTTTCGTACGAAACTAATTTAAAGTATACTAATATTTGCAGATCATGTAAATTCCATTCACCATTCTGTAAACAAACTTCATTGAATAACATTGATAGAAGAATTTAAGAAATGATACTGAATAGTATAAACAACATGAAAAAACCAAACAAATAATGGAAGCCTTAAATAGCACATGCATATAGCGATTGCTCGGCGATTGCGGGATTTTTCCTCCTCTGTTCCCGGAAAAATCGCTAGGTAATTGCTAGCATTTCATTTGTGATTATCACTAAGTTTTGATCAGGATCGA
The DNA here is from genome assembly GCA_945261195.1 of Cryptosula pallasiana. Lineage (NCBI taxonomy): Eukaryota > Metazoa > Bryozoa > Gymnolaemata > Cheilostomatida > Cryptosulidae > Cryptosula > Cryptosula pallasiana. The sequence continues at coordinate 21,199,653 of OX183133.1, read as the reverse complement.
AAAATTGCGAGCTGATTCTTTGATCAACCAATCACAGTGCACAAATGTCATACCGCTGCGCCCAACAGTATCACACCATTTGCACCACCCAGATCTATGATTTGTAGGCCATAGCTTGTAACATCGAGTTTGACTGGAATCACTGAAAAATGGATGGCGGTAAGGAATTGTGCAACTGTTTAGAGGAGTTTCCCTATTGCTAAGGGGAAATCTCAACATGTACACGAGGCTTTACATAGCCGGGAAATAGCCAATTTATACAGAAAGCCTAAATTGAATAACACGGACTAACCAAATCACACCAAAAACAGGAGCGACAGTCAGACAAATGAATATACAGAGAGCCATGAATATGGCGTAAGGAAGCTATGCCAATACTCACAGCTTATAGAAAGAGGTACCAAGCTGCAGTAACAGCACATGAGGTATTCCGTGTTCGTGTACCAACATCACAGCATCCACACTCTTTCTCATCCCCATCCGCTCAAAGTCTTCTCTCATCCTCTGAAATCTGGCAGCAACGCTCTGATCCTTCTCATAGAGAGCATCTTTGATACCAAACTTGTAGTTAGATAACGGGTAGCTGTGAGCATGACATACATGTTATCAAAAATGGCACTGCAAAGAACACAACTCCCATATTTACAATAAAACCTAATTATGATGGAGGCTTGTACGATTGTACACAATTACCCTTAGTTTTACAACATACTGATATTCAAATTTTTTTACTATATTTACCGATTGTGAGAAAGACAAAATGATTACATCATAGTTGATATTAAAAATATGATTATAATCTTATATTGTAGGTATTCTAGAGAGAGCACAACTCCAATATATTGGGGAGGATAGAAAGAGATGTGACAACTTCAAGATATACTGAATGTAGTATCACGAGCACGCAACTTATATGTCTTGCAACAGTATCTCTTTCATATGAAAAACTAATATCGAACAATTAATTTGTGTATTGGATATGCCGATACAGTAGTGGGTATGCCAGTAAAATATCCATCAAACTGCTAGCATGTTAACGCAGTAGCATGATCGTAGACAAAGGTAATGATATTTCCAGTTTTATACCAAAATCTACTTTGAAGGTAAATCAATATGTTTCCATAGTGAATTATGAACTCAGGATAAAGTGAATGACACACCACTTAGATCAGGAGCCATAACTCCTAATCCGATTTGACAAACCAAACTATAGGAAATCAAATGACACTTCTAATTTGCTAATATCATTATCACCTAGTGATGTCACACGAACACACATTACCGACTTCCATTTCCAACAGGGAGGAGCCTGCGCCAGCTGATAATCCGCCATGGGAACATGCTGATTATTGTAAAATGTCACAGCACAGAAAAGCTGGACACTATACACTCTTTTCATTGTAATCAGTTTTTCCAACTATAATTCAAACAAATTAGTATTAAATGAACCAATAAAATAGCCATGAAACTCAGCATCACTTACACAAATATGCTGTCGTTCGGAGCTGGCGGGCTCTTTTCTTCACCACTGGTGTTGGCCTCAATAAAACTATGAGGTATTCCCTTGGGGCGGTCAGGTGCATATACAGACATCGGGGACTATTTCAATCGCTAGTTAATAGACATGTAGCATACACGGCATTCCCCTTCACTGCTTCACTCGCATCTGTGACCTGTGAAATATATTTGTGTTATTGACAGCTGTTCAACATAAGGAGTGTTTGTAACATAATTAAAAATTATCTTCCCTTTGAACATTATCAGTTCAGTGAGAAAATACCCAGGAGAATTGACCAAAAAAGTTAATTTGCTTTGTTTGTCAGTTTTGAATAAATAATTGATATTGGTAAACAATATTTTAGTCCACATTTATATCCGATGTGAGGAGAGAAAATTTTTTCCTTTCATTATAGCTAAATGGGGGATAACTTTTTATCATCATGTTACCATTCCATCTGTCCTTGTAGTTACAGAAACTTTCACTACAATCTTATTGAAGCCCTCTTTCAAAAATATATATGAATCATACGTATGTATGCATGTATATATTTCCATTATAATGTTCCATATAGGAAAATATGACAAAAAATCAGCAATGGCGGTCCACATGGGCAATAACAGAGCCAATCATGGCGCCGGACCCAAAACAGCAGCCAAGGCAAAAAAAGTTGTAAATTCGATTTACGAACACAACCTGTCCAGCAAGCGTTGCTTTAAACGGCTTAGGACAGGCTTGCAAGACACACTGTGTGTAGAGTTGTTCTCTCATCCAGCACTGTAAAACTATTGAGAAAATTCACTAACAACAACAGAAGTGCAATAGGATTGTAGAGGTCAATGGAGGTCTATGACAACGCTGTCGACAGAAGGGGCTATCTGCGAGCGGCAGTTCCATTATGATAATATATAGTATATTCTAACAAGTAATTTGTACTAATCTTATCATGTTTTCAGTTTAAAATTAGCTTTTAAAAAGCTTAATTATTATTATTTAGAGCTTTTTGATTTTTTTCTTGGAAAGATAGCCAGTATTCTAGATTCAATTATTATCGTTGTTGTCAACAAAAACAACGTTGGAAATATAACTTCGGCGATGTTTTTTTCCATCTAATATTGTTATAAAATTATACTAATGTTATTGTTGAATCAATTTTTGACTTCAAAATTATCATTTTGATGAAAATCTTTCATTAATTTTTTTGATTTTGATCACAAACACTGTCATGTGAAGGTCGGTGGGTACATAATAGCGAGCTTACCAAAGATGAAAAAAATTGTTGACTTGAGAGAAAAACTCCAAAAAAATTAAAATTTGTGGCAACCTCATTTTTTATGCAATCAAAAAATCCCTGCATAACGCCAATTTTTAGGAGGCCCTACTTCTATACAAAAAAGCCAAAATTTTGAAAACTTGATTTATAGCTCTATGTAACTTATTGCGATTTCGGGAAAAAAAGTATGTCTTGGTGAGTGCTGACTGTGTCTATAGGAATCGCCTTACTGGTGAGAGCGCAACTCCAGAAAATTTTTGGTCACATTTCAACTTCAAAAACATCAAATTGAATCAAATCTTCTCCAAATTAGGTGTCCTAGGCTCTTTAAGGCCACTTTGAATGAAATAAATTTTTTCACCGGACGTATTTTTGCAGGCAGCAAGTTCCACACTCATGCCATCTGGTAAGCGACCTGTCTTTGCCCACAAGCAGTTGAGGAAGTAGGAAGTGGGAGCCAAGAACAACGAGATGGATAAGAGTAGTGGAGCAAAGAGCAGTTTTAGAATTTATGATGAGCGATCATGCAGATTCGTAGAGTATAGAGCTGATGGACAGGTAGAATTGTTGAGTATTTGAACAAATGAGCAGATGTGTAGGTGGGAAATTTATGATAGATTATTATGAGTAGTTCTTTTCTGGATAACTAAGATCTTATTTCGATAACAACTTGGTGCATTTCCCCAAGCTTTGGTACAGTAAAAAATTTACATAACCTGAAAATTTCATCTCAATCAGTAAAGTATTTTAGTGTATTTCATCAGCTGAAAAATCGCATTATTTGTAAGTGATTTGAATGGTGGATGGAGTTTCCTCCTCTACGCCTCCACTAAAGATGTATAGTGAGCATTACACATTTAACTGGACTAGCCAAACGGTTCATTGGATATGATTAGCTCTAGTATTAACTGCTTACAGTAAGCACCCAAACCATACAGACAGTAAACACCTGAAAATAAGTTTTTGAATTATAATTTCATGTTTGTTGGTGAATATAGGCAAGTTTATTTACTAGCTGAAAGCTAGCGGAGAGCCATAAATTGAGACAGGGTATTACTTGCTAGCTGGTGTTGCCGTTTACTGCACTCTCTTTATTGAACCCCGATATAAGCGACAGAAATGTGATACCCTGTGATGGATATGCTATAAAATCACACTAAGACTTGAAACCATCTTTGAACATCTGTATCTTTGAGAAGGGAGGGTCTTACCTATAGCTTTATTGATTGAGAAAAAAACGGCTAAACTCAAGAATCCATTTATATTGTTGCTTACGAGCGTTAAAGGTGCTGCGTCACATATTTTGGGCAGAAATAAAACTTATCTATTTCTAGAGATTGTCACAAAAAACTTTTTCCGGAGTTGTGTTGTTATTAATCCCATAGCAATCAACAAATTCTGACTTGTATGAAACTTTTCACAGGCCATAAAGCAAAGTTGCAAAAAATCTGGCTTGTTTGCATAGGATGGCCTCACTGTAATAGTCATTATGCAAAAACTTGCAAGAGCTTGAACAGTTTGTTTGTAATTATTTCCATTAGCATTTTCACCATCTTAGAAAGTTTAAATGGTCACTGAACGAATTAATGTTACATTTAGGAGAGCACGCATGCCAGCAGAAAAATTTGCAGCACAAAACAGATTATGTCATTATCAAGACTGAAAATGCCAAGCATCTAAATCACCCAGCAGAAACGTTGGGTACATATTTGTACAGCGCTGCTCGGAATTCGCATTGTCGATACATATGACTATCACGAAAGGTTATAAAACAATATCTGCTGATAGTAAAAAAAACAGCAAAAGCATAGCTACGGAGGGCAAAGGTTCCATTGATCAGATGCATATCAAAATATAGCTTGGCTTGTGCATGTTCAATGACTTTGACAGTATCCAACATGCTGGAAATTTCCCCAATGTTGGTTTTAACAAAAGGTTTACCATGTACAGCTGGGGATATTTTTGGACAAATCTTGAGCGCAACATAAAGTACTTGCACAGGAACCTACTTCAGAGCTCGCACTAAGTACAAGAGAAGTTTTACTGCTTTGGTAAAACAACACTTACGGTGGGTTGCCCTTGACTTCTGCAACTCAAAATTTGGAGTAATATTTTTTCCAATTGTCCAAGGGCGTTATTAAACCAAAATCAAAGAGCTAAAAATAATCATGAAGTGGATTACATATCTTTTGAATCAAAATGAATACAAAATAAATAATTTCCAGAATACGATTTCACTTTTTCTTCTATATTGATTCATTTTCTTAATTGCCTATTAACCAGTATTTCACGTTTGATAATTATTGTTTCTTTTGAAACAACGATGAAAGAAACGTAAAATTGACAATGATGTTTTCTCCACAAATAAAATCTAAGAGTGTTAATTCCAATCTTTTTAAAATTTTGAACTTCGAGATAACTTCATGGCTTAAAACTTGCTTTATTCATTTTTGAGATACTAGGCATGTTACATATCAGGTGGGTGCCACAAAGGCTCTGGTGGACGATAGTGTGTAAATAATAGTTAATCTACCTACAATTATTAAAAACAAAAACAATTGGATTCTGAAGTTGTATCGCTTTTGAATTGAAAGTCTTTGCACTTTACTATTTCTCAAAAACTGTATTATGCAATTGAGTCAAATTTTTGTAACCTTGTTTTTTATGGCTTTATCTAAGTCTCGCGTAGAAAAAAAATTTGTACCAGTCGGAATCTATAACGCTTACACTATAAGAGCTAAATGAAAGCACAAATCTGCAACAACTTCATTATTACGAAATCCCCTGAAATATGCAAATTGGGTTAAACTCTGTAAAAAAACAAAGGGCATAACGGGAAGGAAAATGATCTATAGATAGACACGCAGTAGCTATGAACAATTCCATTTATAAGCACATTAAAAAGCTAGAAAAAAGGAAATAACTGTAATATAAAAAAACAGTCTTGAACAAAACCGGGTAGTAGGCTGCTACCACTTATTGCAAACATAATTAAAATGTTTTTGAGGGGCGAACCATGAACATTTTTGTAATAGTTGGGTGTGCATCTACTCATGTTAAGTTCCTTTAACTGAGTGTGCCGACAATGAAAATGCATCATTGGCTTACCCATGCTATTTTTCTCACACAAAATTTCAACCAACTTGATGCTTTCAAGTAAAATAAATTAGAACAACACTTGAATAGCAGCATTTTTCATTGACTATAAAGGTTGGAAGTCCAAATGCAAACCATGGAAAACAAAACATTGATATTATTGCATGCAAAACGTAAATTGTGAGCTGTTACAACCTGTCCCTCCTTGAAATCTTTGCCTAAAGCCTAACTGACTCATCATATTATGAACTGTAGCTGATAAATTTAAATGAAGATTTACTTGAAGCAACTGCGCTACTAAAGGAAGGTAAAAGGAATGATTCCAACTGGTGAAACAAATTTATATACTTGTGTTCTTTTGTAGTTACACATATTTTATTACTATAAGGGCAACATAGTTTAGATCTACTCAAAGTGCGTGAGAAATGCCTTTTGATCAGAAAATGATTAGTATTTAAAAATATGGTGACTCAGAACATTTTCAGTTTTGCGTTTCAAAATGCCTGAACGCTTTTGAAAAAGTGTTAATTTTTGCAAACCTTCTGAACGCTTTGTGAAATCTTTTATACGCTTTAAAAATCCGAGCCAATTTGCTCGGTTACTCTATTGATAATAGATGCCCCATATACGCACAATGGATGCTTTTTAAACTAAACACTGAAATTTCATTAAAGTGAATGAAGAAAAAGGTTTTTATTTCTTTGATATTATTACAAGTGAAGCGTAAAACCTATTTATGAGTTTGAAAAAAATTAATTTTAAAGACTGTATTCAAATATCGTCTATATAGTTGTTTCACTTGCTCTATGTCTACTTAATTACGTCTTATTTGCAAAACAACTATACGCTTTTTAACGGTTGCTGGACAGGAAATACAGTTTTATTGCACGAAATTCAAAATTTTTTCTAAATTGCTGAACACCTTCAAAAAAGTCAAAAACTTTCGCAAACTTTCTGAATGCTTTGTGAAATTGTTTATACGTTTAAAAAAAACTGAGCCAATTTGCTGGGTCGCTCTATTGATAATAGATCTCCTGTCCACTTACAAGGGATATTTTGTCAACCAGACACTTGACAGTTAAATTTCACCGTAATAAATGAAAAAATTGTATTTATATGATATCATTACAAATGATGCAAAAACCCTGTTTTTAAAAAAAAAAATCAGTTTTGGAGACTATATTGCTATATTTGCTCTATGTCTATTTATTTACGTCTTATTTGCAAAAAAAAATATACACTTTGCAAAATTTAACGATTGTTGGACATGAAATACAGTTTTATTGCATGAAAATCCGCGGCTACCAGGGCCGACTTAAATTTATTTCAAGTACTAAGCCTGCTTCGAGATACAGCTCATCAGGCTATTAACTACATAGTCCCAATTATTTTTAAAGTAAAAAAAATGACACTTTGCAACCTGTTAGGACTATTTAAAAACCATTCATCAGAGTTTGAAAGAGAAAAAGTCTAACGTTATGAGCTACCATATAAATAGGCCCGTTTTCGAATTATTGCAAAGTTGGCATAATAACTTTATGCTATTAGCAAAACAGCACAACACATACTTCATGGCAGCAACTGCTAATGTATCATTCATACATATAGAGGAGAGTGGGGTAAATTGGGACATGGGGTACATTGGGACATGTGTGTTATGTAATATTCAATCATATTGCTAGTAGCATTTTATATAACAGAAAGTGATGTAAGAAGTAACCCACATTGGATTTACCGTATGTACACAACTAGTTGAATGATGAGTTAATTTGTATTGCAGTGGAAAAAAGTAAATATTATAATGCAAAGACAAAATATTGTTTGTATGGAAAAGTGAGATCAAATTATAAGAACTTCACCAGTCCTATGACTTGACAGCACATAAAGCTTTTTCATAGGTACAAACAATCAACTCATAAGGCCTCAACTTCACAAATATTAATAGCTATCTGTTACGAATGAAATGCAATGTATAATGCGACAGGAACACTGGGACACTGTCCCACAGGCTAAAAACACCCCTTTTAACAATTAAAAAAAAAACATTTTTTACGTAGTGTGAGAAACAGAATAATTTAAAAAAATAAGTCAATAAATATCACTATACACATATTAACATATAAATTATTAAGAAATTAAGCTAAAATATCACCATGCACATATAGGCATATCAATTATTAAGGTAGCTGAGGGGAAGAAACTCTAACAATACTGACAAGAGTAGTTGCACTTTGCGGACAATTACTGTAAAAGCCATAATGAGTTAGTAGTTACTGGTTCGGATAAAGAAACCTCAATTCATGTTGTGTTCGCCGCTAAAAACAGCTACAACTACTTCCAGTTACCCTACCACAGAAGAAATCATCCATATCGACAACCATCACCAAGGAAGGTGAAGAGAGTGGGAGGTAGACCAAGTCATGACAAGTGGTTGGTGCTGACAGGTACGCTAGTTAAATCCACTGAATGAGAAACTTACTATGAAGACAGGTAATTTGTAGTAATACTTGAAAAATCACCATTAATAATTTTGGGCTTCTGTTTTAGACCTTTATCATTTATGTACAACTTTTTATATTTTAGTGAGCAAAGAGAAGCAAGAAACAGAGTGCGTAAAATAGAGGAAAGTAGAAAAGATCATGACCGAGTAGCCGATAAAGTTCTAGCTAAGACTCTGAAGTCCGACAGCAATCACTACTATTGGATCAAACTCTTGTGCACCAGTAGGTAGTAGTGAGCTAATATTATTATTTCCTAAATAATAATAACTTACTACTGTACAGGAAAAACATGGCACGACTTCCTGAGGGTAACATGGAAACAAACTAGAACATTTATTACTATAGCGATCCCATTTAGTACAATGCATACTGTTACCAACCTCTTTTATTGTTGATCTCGTTTTTTTTTTCTAGGTATAATTTTCTATTATTATATTTGAGGCTATGACTTGGGACCGACCTAAGGGCAAGAGTCAACACTGGCATAAATACAGTTGCTGAGCCTCTCCCTCCTCAGCATGTTTCGCGAGGCACAGCTGATATATTATTTTGGAATGTAACACAGCTGACACTCAATAAAGTTTCTACTTGAACTCTGCGCACACATACAAGCATACTTACATTACAGCTCGACCACTTGCGCTAACGACCTACTAGATCTAGTAGTGTTGTTGTCTGACTAGTGGCAGACTTATCTGGCAGACGCTAGCCTATCAGGGCCTACCCTCAGACAGGCAATGCTGAAGGGTAGACACTGATACGGCCTGACTGACAGTGAGCATGTCTGAAGTCTGGCTCGAGTACACGTCTCTGTATAACTAGAGGTAGTGCAGGTGGCTACTATTGGTAACTCATCACATTTACGATAAATTTCTGCACATTGGTAGCAGCGGTTGGATCTGCAAATCCCCTGAAAGGAACCTCTATGGCAGAGACAGAGCAAGACAAAAGACTATGGCCAACAGACGAGCCATGAGTGTTGACAGGGATCCTACCACTAGGATCAGGGTCAGTTGACCAACATACTAGAGAAAATGACGAACGCAAAACCGCAAACGACTCCTTTCGAAGCCTCAACGTATGATGGCACTGGATTCCCTCCATCACTTTCAGGAGGTGTCAAAACCACAATCATCATCCACCTAAGGCAGTCCTTGGAAGGAAAGGCGCAGCAATGCGGAGGAAAAGACACGCTCTGGGCAATCATAGATTCCTTGAGAGCAAGCTTTGGCCCCCACGCAGCAGAGAAGCTAGACTATCAGGGCCTAGGGCCAGACTATGAGGGTACTGAAAGGACCCAAGGCACTCCCCCAGAGAGCATGCACTGACCATAGAGACTCTAACGAAAGCTGCCCATGAGGACTCTCCTCGAGCACAGAGGAATGAATATGCCCTGGGGCATTTCCAGACCACCCTATGGAATGCCTACCTCCAGAGGCACTTCCTGGCCATACAGCCGACCTCCTTGGAGGCGGCAGTCAAGGAAGGAAATTAATATATGCAGATATAGCCGACGTACACTGGACCCAAAGTTGAAGTGTAGAGGCAGACGCAGAGGAAGAGTGCCGACAAGTGGAGGCTAAGAGGAAATCCCTAGGGTGGAAGCTCACCTGGAGACCCTAGCCAAGGCATTTAGTGAACTAACCAAGCAAGTGGTTACCCGCAAGACTGCCGAGCCAGACAGCACACACACCAGACTACCGAAAAAGGTTGTCAAGCGTTGGAAGTGCCAGAGGCTAGGACACACCCAGAGGGAATGCGGGGAGAGTTTCTGGTCTAGCAACCAGGGAAACACAAATGGCCCGCAGCAGTAGGGAAACCTACTGGCTGCAGAAAGGCACCTAGAACCAATCAGACAACAAGGTTTGACAAACAGATCCGGGATGGGTGGCAAGAGGTTAGACGTGCATAGGGCATAGCAACTGACCCGGAGAAAGTACGGGCGGTAGTCGAATGGGCACCTCCCAGAGACATGAAGGAATAACAGGTAGTCCTCGGTACAGTAGGGTATCACAGGCAGTACCTGCCTGGGTACGCCACCATTACCAAGTCCCTGACTTTCCTGACCAGTAAGGATACCCCCTGGAAGCAACTAAAGCAGGAACTCATGCAACTACCAGTACTAGGCTACTCAGATCATGCCAAGACCAGTATCCTGGATAAGGACGCCAGCGCCGTAGGAATAGGGGCAGTGTTGTATCAAGTACAGGACGGACAGGAAAGGGTTATTACAGCAAAACCCTGGCGCCTATCAAAAGGAACTATTGCGTGACTCGACGCAAGCTACTGGCTGTCGTCAAGGCAGTCAAGCACTTTTGACAGTTTCTCTATGGCTGAGAGTTTAAGCTCCGCACTGACCACACATTCTTGCTCTGCCGAAGGAATTAGTCGTCCAACGAGGTGGTCGGAGATTCTAGTTGAGTTTGTCTACGAACTCGACCACAGGGTTGGCAATCAGCATGGGACCTTGTATAGACTGCCGGCAGTGCATTGCCCAAGTTCAGCGTGATGGTGGGCCGACCTATGCTGAACTTGCCAGAGCCCCTGGACCAGAAATCCAGCAAAATAAGCCTATTGTCTCAGAGGACGTGCTACCTAGACCTCGGCAAGACGGTCCTGGGCCACTAAAGAGCCTAGAAACAAGGACAGACCCACCAGGACTGTGTGTGGTCACCGGCATAGAGCTGATCAAACAGTAACATCCGGCCAGAACCAAGCGGTCACAATGTACGAGGCAATCAGCAGCGGCAGGTCAGTGACCAAGAGGGAGTTAGAGGAGGACAATAGAGAACTGAGTGCTCTTTACAGCCGCAGGGAGGCCATGGCAATACAGCCGGATGTCACTCTGACTATGCAGATAGCCCCCAAGGGCCGAATACAGCAGTGTGCCATCTGCCCGTCGTCGGCAAGTGGTGTGGGAGACACATGGGCCAGCTCATGCTGGTGCAAACCGTACCAAGAGCCAGGTACAGCTCAACTGGTACTGGCCAGGAATGTCCACTAAGATACGATGGCTCGTCAAGTCCTGTGAAGTCTGCCAAGTGGCAAAGAAAGGGGGACACAGCCCACCCAGGAGAGACAGAGACTTTTCGCTGGCAGACCTTTCCAGAAATTTATCGTAAATCTAATGGGACCCCTCCCGGAGATCAGACGAAAGAACAAATGGATTCTGGTGCTGTCAGACCACTTTACTCGGTGGCAGGATGCCACTGCCCCCACCTTCGATGAGAGGGTATTCTGCTATTGGGGTCTGCCTGAGAAGCTCAACACAGACCGAGGGGCGCAGTTTGAATTCAAATTGATGGCTGAGCTGTGTGCCCTATGGAATGTGCAAAAGACCCATACTACCCCATAGCAACCACAGGGCAATGGGGTGGTAGAATGAAAAAAACGGACACTGGGTGACTCCCTAAAGACACTCCTGATGAGGCGTGGGCATGAGTAGTGGGACCTGCTGCCGCCTCAGGTAATGAGGGTATTTTTCGGCACCCCACACTCCGCTACGGGAAAGACCCCAAACTACTTCATGCTGGCCAGGTTGCCTGACCAGCCAGATGGTAGGCTCACAGACCTGGACAAGCAGCTGGTAACGTAGTATGATCTCCAGATGCAGGAGGACTTGAGGACAGTTCATATGATCTGCTCAGAGAACAGCAAGCAAAAACAGACAGGAAGATACAGAGGAGCCCCTACTGCTCGTACCAGATGCATTAGTAGTCGTAAAAAATGAAAGAAGGTGAAGAGTAACAACCCAAAGTTACATCCCAGCTTAGTTGGGCCGTATCGGGTGGTGGAAACTCACCCAAACCACACGTACAGGATAGAGAATGGCTGGGTATCAGTACAAAATGAGCTGCGGTTGAAGGAATATCGCTCGTGTTATGAGCCAGCAGGACGAGCACCTGCCCACAGGGAGACAGCACTATGCCCCAACATGAAGGGCGCAGTCCGAGGGAAGACAAGTCTCCATGTACTTTGTGTAAGACAGCCCCCAGTTTCTGCTGCACAGCCTACAGAGACAAGGATGCCTGAGAACGAGAACCCAACGCAGCCAGGAGTACAAGCCCCCGAATGTCAGCTAAGCAAGTTGCCAGCACTATCTGAGCAAGTAACAAGGCAAGCTGGAACCCAGAAGATAGAGTCTCGGAGGTACTGCGCAGTGGCGGACAAAGGCTGAGTAGGCAAGAGCAATTGGAAAGGGACAGGGAGGGACCAGCCTTAGCAGATACAGGAGGGCCAAGTCCACCACCAATTCCGACTCCCATTGAGCCAACGGGAACTGGAACCAACGTAAACAGGAATGAACGTCGACAGGAATGAATGCAGACATAGCTGGAATAAATGTAGACACATCCTGGAATGAAGGTCGACAAATCTGGAACGAATCTCGACCATGCAATAAACAAGAGTTTCGACTTTCATTCCCGGATGTGTCTACGTTTGTTCTTGGCAATATATAAAATGTGATTTCGACTTTCATTCCAGGAGTTGTCTACTTTCGGAAAACACGATAATTTGTTTCATTCCTGGAATGAATGACGAAACGAAACTTCATATGTTGCCAGGAATGATTGTCGACACTTCCTAGAATGAATGTCGAAATTTTCTTCTCTTTAACATAGTCGACTTTCAGTCCAGGTCTGTCGACGTTCATTCCAGGATGTGTCTACGTTAGGGTTGCCAGATGCGAATTGTCTCAAAGAGGAACACTTTCACTCGTGGGGTGGGGAATGGTCCTGTGATATCATAGATATTGATAACCACTTACTTTTACATTTTCGTTCTTTTTTTCCCAAGTGTAGCACTTACACACAATGCAACCAAGTATTGTAGTTATACAATGATTATTATTTTTTTTAGTAATTAAAAATAAACTAAAGATAATTGATTGACAGTAAAATTATTAAATAGCAGTACAATCTGATTTATTATTACTATTATTTATTATTATTCTTAGTTTTGACTGACCCTCTCTTAAAATGTAACAGAAGGAGGTATTGAAAAAATGTGTTTGTCATCGATTTATTATTACAGATCAGTGTATACTTCTGCTGTTCTCGCTAGGTTGATCGTTGTTTTTTAGCCTATGAATCTTTGTATCTTATTAGTATGTGGGCTTAACATTACTCATCACAAAACAAGTATGAAAGTAGTCGATTAACAGCTATTGTAATTATCTCTTGTTTTCCTAGTCTGAAAGCAAAACGCTGCGCACAAATAATTTACATTCACTTACTTTTGTATTAGTCTCATAAAATTGTTAGTAATTCGTATCCATGTCAACATTTATGCTGCTTAGGTATGCTGTTTTGGGCAAAAACAAAAATATTAATACCGCTATGCACAGCTCAAGTGTGAATTATTATAATTATTAATAACAAAAATTCATTTTAGTCAATTTGCAGAATCTGTAACACTTGTTAGCAGCCAGTATTTTGGGCTTTAAAACCGGGACAACCCGGGATGTCTAGCAACCCTAGTCGACGTTCATTCCAGGTATGTCTGCATTCATTCCTGTCGATGTTCATTCCTGTCTACGTTCGTTACAAATTCCGAGCCAACCAGTCCCACAGACAATCATGAGACAATGGTGAGTGAAGAACCAACAACTAGTGGAAGGCCAACGGAGACAGACAGGCCTAAGAGAAATACTTACAAGGCTGCCGTCCAAGTTGGTTGACTACCAGTGTTACAAGATGACAGAGACCGAGCCAGAGAACAGTTATTTACATCATCAAGAGGCAGCCATAAAACAATACTCATCACTCAAACATAATAATAATACACTAATAATAACAACAACAACATAATAGTAGTAGGAGGAGAAAAAAGGTGTTTAAGAAAACAAATAATAATAATAATAACAATAATTAATAATAATAACTGACTGATTAATTAATTAATCATTAATTAATAATTAATTATTATTAACATAAATTTTATATTATTTATTTATTATACCTATAATAATAACAATTAATATTATTAATTATTATTAATTAATAATAATAATAATTGATTGATAATAATCTATCATAATAATAATAATAAATAAATAAATAAACAATATGATGATGATGATCGATGATTATTTATATCAACAATTCGACTAAAACTCGTGTATATGTAAATAAGTTTATTCATAACTACTGCCAAAGTGTTTATGAAATTGGATAAGAGCTGCTTCGTATATGACAAAAATGTCCAAGTGTCTGCCCTTCGTGCAGTAAAATGCAAGTGCAGCTGGTGAGATTACAAAAGAAAACACATCTGCTGCTACACACGAGCACGTGGGTTATTCCAAGGCAACCAACATTACTACCTTCAAGACCAATACGCACACTATGTCAAGGTGATATAAACAGTCTGAATTTAAGTACCAACACTCGTTTTGAAACCTATCAATTTATTTGTATATTATGTAGGTTTGTACACATATCTCGGCGTATTGTTAATCAAGTTTTTCTTTTTATTCATTTTCAGAATCAGCTGAAATGAAAGGCTTTTTCTAATAATAATTAATAATAATAACAATATATTGAATATTCAAATTGAGTAGCTTGATCACGCCCTGCAGTTACAGGTTACAGACGCATTGTGCTTGACCTCATGGGGGTCCCGTGTGGTTATGGGAACAAAAGGCTGCCATCACTTGCAAAGTTTGAAGTCTTCGCTATCTTATAATAATAGCAACGGTGGCAATAGTAGTAGAAGTGTCATGGTTGATACTTATGAATTTTTACACCGCAACTTTGTGAAAAAACAACCCGATGTGAACAATCATTCAGATTTTAATGAAGATTCTGATGATGACCAGGAAGATAGCTGTAAAACATTATCTGTTCCTGTTGTCGATCAAGTTCAAGCAAAGGTTGGTAAGAAGAAATTCAGTGAGTTAGTCTCTCTCTGAGTGTAGTAGTAGTAGTAGTAGTGTCCCATTTTTTTATGATTATTATTTATTATTATTATTATATTATTTATTTTATTATGATGATTTTTTATAATTATTCAATTTCTTATTATAATTTTTTTTATTGTGGATGATTGGAAGATTGTTTATTATTATTATTATATAATTATAATAATAATAATATTATTATAATAATAATTGTTATCGTAGTCATAAATATAAGGAATATTTTATTGTTGTTGTAAAAAAGAAAGTATGAACAACAACAACAACCAGGAAACTACTGTAAATAGTCAGTAATTAATTTTAGCAGTATTATTAGAATAATAACAACATGATAAAATTGAGTCAATGATTAAATTATTATTAATACTGACAAAATAATAATAAACGAATAAATAAATTGTAATAATAATTATTATAAAAGTAATTCTGTGCATTTGTATAATAATTGTATGATTAATACGAAAACCGCTGTAACGATATATATATATTTATATATATATATATAGATTCAAATCTGGTCTTTTATGAGTCACATTTAAAATTGTTATTACTATTAAAAGTCATATTAAACATAATATAACTATATATACTATATATATATATATGTACTCAAACTGCAGACAGCAGCTGTTTTGGCATCAGTTGCCTCATATATATATATGTTATATACTGACCAAACAATATTATAGTTTGCAGCAATTTATTATGTCTGTCAACTCCAAAATTTGTATTTTATATTTAAGAGGTGGGGATTACAATAATATTAATATATATTTGTTTGTCGACACCAGTAACAACGATAGTAATAATAATCAATCAAAAGATAAATAGGGGTAATTGGAGTACTATGAGACAATTTTTCACAGTCGCAATTTTTTTAAAGGCTATTAAAACAAAACCTTGGCGGATGACTTACTTTGGTGTTTAGCATTCACCATACATATTTTAGCATAAATTTATCATAAATGAAAAATTTGTAATCAATTTTTAATTTGGTTTTTGAGGGCCGTATTACCTCATTTTTTGGATAACTCAGACCGTGGCCATATAAACTTGAAATCAGTGACTTCATTGGTTTATTTGTCATTGCTGATATTCCAAAATCTTAAATGTCAGTAGCGGTCTCTCTATAGCACATATTGAACTGCTTCTTTTACTACTGCAAGAGAGGCTGGTTGAGCTTTTCTTGTATAATCTCTTGGCCTGTTTTAAGCTAAATCATATTATTATTGATCAATAAAACATCAGTACAAGTTTCATCAACATCAATTTTAATAGGGATATTGTCACTTTTGGCTAACATGGGTTTTGGTTCATTTTACCCCAAGTGAGTGGGAGGGCCCATATCCCCCTATTGTGTCCCAGATAGTTAAAAATGGAACTACTTGAACACCAACTGAATTTTATAGACTTACAAGTGTGATGTGGTTGTATTTTAGACATAGTCAATCTATAAATGAATTAAATTGACACTTCAAATGTATTCATAATAGTACATTGTTTGGAATAATTATTCTAGAAAGCAAAGATGAAAAATGAGAATCCACCTGCCTCTGCCAATATAACTCATTTATTATCACAATAACTTTTTTTTTGACCCGGTTGAGGTGAATTTAACTTTAGGCTCAATTGTTCTCTGTTGCATTTTAAAATTTTGTCGGCATGAAAAGATGATATCGTTGTTTTTATTAAAACCGTGTTTTTTTTTACGTAATAAAGTGACTAAGAATATAAATAATTATAAAGATTATCATAGCAAAAGCTATTTCTTGGAAGCTCTGATAGTTTGATAAACTATCAACTGTTAACCTTATACTAACAAGTTTTACTAACAAGTTTTTGTTGTTAAACTCAATATGATGCCAATAAATTGATAGGCGCATTAGCAAAATTTATAACCAACCAAACCATGCCATAAAATTTACTTCCCCAATTGTTTCTAGGTTATGTGTGATGAGCTTTTTTATTGTTCATGTAATCGATATAGAATGTAAATTTTAGTTTTAAGTTTTTTTTACGTAAAATTTAGACCTTCCTTGCTTTTTTTCTGAAAACTAACTATTAAACCTTTCAATCAAAACAATTGGAGATGCTTTCCAGGTCTTTCCTGAGTTTTAGTTTCTGTTGATGATCTAGCCTCGGTTTCCATTTCAAATTTATCAGAAGAATTCAGAAAACTATCATTTGTAAACCATGACTTTTTTCATCTTTGTTGGCAGATAGCACTGAAAATACTAGAATTGATAGAATATGCTCTCTCTAAAAGATGAGATGGGGAAATGATTAACTTGTTGATGTTGCAGGCTGAGGTAGCCAAATGCCTCAAATGTGATGACTACTCTCCCAGGTTATACGCTTGCCTCCATTGTGTATTCTTTGGTTGCTTCGAGAAGAAACATATACAGGAGCACGCAAAAGCCAACAAACATCATTTAGGTATTTGGCTTTAACATGCCAGCTTAGAACCAGTCACATGTATATGCTTAATGAATGATCTGCAGTCATTATAACGGTGTGATTTTTTTATTGCTAGAAAGTTTTTCATTGTCAGACAGATATGAACGTTTTAACAACTGTTTAAAACACGGAACATATTCTACTGGACTTCATACCCCAGTACCATTACACCAACTGCACATTATAGTAAAAGGAGCTTTGCTGGTGAAAGGTACCTGTGTGCTAGGCCAACTAGACACAGGACACTCACCTATAACCAGCTAACTGTAATATACGTGTGCTATTTTTTTTAATTTAACAATGGCAACAATAAATATAAAACAAAAACACATACTTACAGCGATGGACATGTCATATGGGACTGTGTACTGCTATCGCTGTAAAGATCATATCTATGATGATGAACTGGACCAAATAGCTGGTGTTAGCTCTGGATTTTTTGGTAGGTCGTTGGTAACACTGACCATCTGAGATGATTAAATGAGATTTATTTTGAATGTTGTAGATTTAGGCAGACATTTGTTTAGATACCAGAGTTGTCTACTCATTTAGGCTATTTTGCTTCTTGCTAGGTTGCTGGTCTCCAGCACCATGTGAGATAGAATTACTTCAATCCAACCCAAAGCGACGAAAGATTGAAAATGATTCTAGCGTTGGTAAGTTTACCTCACCATGTTTTGCCTTTATTGGAGTTGTGCCATCATTTGGCTTATTTGAGTTGTGCCATCATTTGACTTATTGGAGTTGTGCCATCATTTGACTTATTGGAGTTGTGCCATCATTTGGCTTATTGGAGTTGTGCCATCATTTGACTTATTGGAGTTGTGCCATCATTCGGCTTATTGTAGTTGCGCTGTTATTAGGCTTGATAACCCTATTGGAGTTGTCTTTGTCATACATTCATCTGTGTAACTATTGAGTACCAAACCTATGTTACCGTGCAGGACTGAGGGGACTTATCAACTTAGGTAATACATGTTTCATGAGTTGTATTGTACAAGCACTCACTCACACACCTCTACTCAGGGACTTCTTTCTCTCCGACAAACACAACTGTCAGATGATGAGCCATTCACAGCAGTGTCTCGTTTGTGAGCTATCCAGGTTATTTCAAGAGGTAAGAGCTGTAGTGGCGGCAGTGATGCTGCTGGCTTGTCCGCGTTGTATTTTTGTCCTCTTTCTCCTGATATCTATGTTTTTCGGAGTTTTATAAAGTTTTTTTTAAAAGATATCAATAGGAACTCTGCATTTCAATACCATTTCCTGCTCTGTGTTTCAGTTTTATTCTGGTTTGAAGACGCCACATATTCCGTACAGATTGTTGCATCTGGTCTGGACACACGCTCGTCACCTCGCTGGCTATGAGCAACAAGATGCCCATGAATTCTTTATCGCTATCCTAGACTTGGTTCATCAGCACTGTAAAGGTATTGTGCACCATCCCTGCCTTTCTATGCGCGTTGTTGTTTTTGAAAGTCCTAATTCATCTTTGGACTTCCTTGGGATCGCTGATGCTTCATATCAGTTTGGCTTTGAAAGCATTTTTTGTAAAGTTATTCTTGAAGAGAGGTTGTCCTCTCTCTATCTTTTGATCATCTTATGCTCTAGTTGCAAATTATTCCTTGTTGAATAAAACACTTTGACAGCTAAAAATGGTTTTTCGAAACTATATAGTATTATCAGATCCTTTCTGTAATGAAATTTTGTAGTCTAATTATTGACTTGCAGGTACAAATGGGATCTCTAGCAATAGTTCTAAAGGCTGCAACTGTATAATAGATCAGATATTTACAGGATCTCTTCAGTCGGATGTTACTTGCCAGGAATGCCAGTACGTATTGTAACACATCTACCATCTAGATGTCGTTGTACCTTATTCTATCAGACAAATGCTTTAGATTATTGCATTGAGATCGTATAAAATATGTCTGTCGTGTATGTTGATTGGCTTGGCTTGTTTACAGCAATATATCTACTACAATCGATCCATTCTGGGACATATCACTGGATTTGGGTGTAGGACAGAATCTCCGAAATGGTGGGATGCTTAGCCCTAGTTACACAGAGCCAACGTCACTCTCAGACTGCCTGAAACGTTTCACTCGGTCGGAGCATCTCGGCAGCTTTGCTAAGATTCGATGTTCACAGTGCAGCGTTCACAGGGAGTCCACTAAACAACTGAGCATGAAGAAACTTCCTGTAGTCTGCTGTTTTCACCTGAAGGTTGGGTGCTACCTTAAAGACTCTCTGTCTCTTGTGGTGACTAGACTATGTTCTAGCCTACTATTCAATTGTTTCTTGTTTTACTTCAGAGGTTTGAACATTCCATCGGTTTCCACAAGAAGATAAAGACTCTCATTTCTTTCACTGAGGAACTGGATATGACTCCATTTATGGCGGGCTCCAAGACTGATGATTTTGGGGATTGCATAGTGACCGACGATCAGCGATATAGGTAACTGGGACACAGTCATGTGACCTCTTGTGTCATGTGACCTCTTGTGTCATGTGACCTCTTGTGTCATGTGACCTCGTGTGTCATGTGACCTCTTGTGTCATGTGACCTCTTGTGTCATGTGACCTTTTGTGTCATGTGACCTCTTGTGTCATGTGACCTCTTGTGTCATGTGACCTCTTGTGTCATGTGACCTCTTTTGTCATGTGACCTCTTTTGTCATGTGACCTCGTGTGTCATGTGACCTCTTGTGTCATGTGACCTCTTGTGTCATGTGACCTCTTGTGTCATGTGACCTCTTGTGTCATGCGACCTCTTGTGTCATGTGACCTCTTGTGTCATGTGACCTCTTGTGTCATGTGACCTCTTGTGTCATGTGACCTCTTGTGTCATGTGACCTCTTGTGTCATGTGACCTCTTGTATCATGTGACCTCTTTTGTCATGTGATCTCGCGTGTTGTCGGTTTTATTGATTTTTTTCGAGTCAATGTTGTAAGTTCAGATTGAGTATGTAATGTAGAGTGCAAGCTACCTGTAAACCAGAAAAGATATATATAGCTCCTGAAACCAGAGAGAGTGAATAAGTAACAGTTTTATGTTCTTTGATAATTAGCAATGTGGAACTTGTATCAGATCCGAAGGAGTAGAAAAAATGAAACCAACATATTTTGTTGCTTGCAGTGAGCTTTGAGCTGTTCTGAGTTGTAGGTGCTCACTGTATATTGCAGGTACACAGTATATATATTACAGGTACTCACTGGATATATTGTAGGCACACAATGTGTATATTGTAGATATACACATTGTATATTGCAGGTCACAATGTGTATATTGCAGGTACACAATGTGTATATTGCAGTTACCTTCTGTGTATATTGTAGGTACACTCTGTGTATATTGCAGGTACCTTCTGTGTATATTGTAGGTACACTCTGTGTATATTGCAGGTACATTCTGTGTATATTTCAGGTACACTCTGTTTGCTGTAGTCAATCACATAGGTAACATAGAGTCTGGTCATTACATCAACTATATCAAGCAGGGCCAATCCTCCTGGTTCAAGTGTGACGATCACTTAATCACTAAAAGTACTTTACAGGAAGTGCTCAACAGTGAAGGGTGAGCTTGCTTTACAGATTGGTCGATTGTGTTGTAGGTAGACAACTCCCAACTATTGGATAATCTAGTAAACAGACAACTCCAAATTGTACATAGATACTGGCAGTGTTTTGTGAGCCAGACAAAACCCGTTACACATACCCTACCTCTAGTCAAACTTCCCTACCTCTAGACGAAGCCCCTACTAAAAATGTATTTTGAAGTTTTAGGTATTTCATAACTAAAGCAGCATTGGAGTTAAAAAATGATATTAACAGAATTAAATTAATGTAATTTAGAATTCATTTGTGATGAAAAACTATCAGCATTGCATTTCTGGCCTTGTCATTTTAAATCGACAACAACAATAGTTTTCAAAGTTGAATCACAAGTTTTGGACTAAAAAATATCGGGCGTAGTATGTAAAATGTAAATAGATAATAGTTTAAAATAAAATAATTATGCCCTAGTTTAAGATTATTTTTAGTATTATGGTTATGACTATTTAGCACTCTTTAACTGTAAGAAAAGACAACTCCTCAAGATGTGGGGGTTTGACCGAAGGTAGGGGTTTTGCGTTATGGTACGGCTTAGGGTATGTGTAGGGGGTTTCGTCTGGCCTGTATTTTGTTGTTGGTATACAAACTTTTGAACAAATGTGGACTTACATCGTGTTGAATTTATTTGAAACGAGAAAATCCCCAGTTATTAGAGATTCTGTTAGTGTTTAAAAATTTCATGATTTGAAAGTTCATGTTGAGATATGGTGATGAAATATTTACAAAAATTAAACAATGAAACGCTAAATCGGTCCTTGACAACTAGAAGATAACACTTGAAAAAAAGAGAAACTGTTTTTTAAAAAGGTCAAATTTTTTGTGCAGCTGGTGAATGGTTTAAAAACGAGTTCTTCATTCCAAACACTTATTGTTGTTGTCATTATCTATGACTCAGTTATCTATGACTCAGTTATCTATGACTCAGATATCTATGACTCAGTTGTCTATGACTCAGATATCTATGACTCAGTTGTCTATGACTCAGTTATCTATGACTCAGATGTCTATGACTCAGATATCTATGACTCAGTTGTCTATGACTCAGTTATCTATGACTCAGATATCTATGACTCAGATATCTATGACTCAGTTGTCTATGACTCAGTTATCTATGACTCAGATATCTATGACTCAGTTGTCTATGACTCAGTTGTCTATGACTCATACATCTATGACTCAGTTGTCTATGACTCATACATCTATGACTCAGATATCTATGACTCAGTTGTCTATGACTCAGTTGTCTATGACTCATACATCTATGACTCAGTTGTCTATGACTCATACATCTATGACTCAGTTGTCTATGACTCAATTATCTATGCTACCTACATAGTTACTAATTTGTTTCTCTCTATATTTGCAGATACCTGCTGTTTTATCACAAAAAGGTGCTCGAGTACGAATGAGATGTGCTTTATACAGCACAGACATGGTTGTCTTAGCGTATTGTTGTTGTTTTCTACTGCCTATCTTCTCTTGTTTAGCACTGTGCCAATTCATATGTCAATTTGTTACTTCAGCAGCATTTGTCGATGCCAAACTAATACAATGATACTAATTAATGTTTGGCGTATTTCCAAGTTGGACACTAGTATAACTAAGGTCATTTTCCAATAGCCATTTTATAAACAAAAAAATGAAATTGTCTTATAGGTTTTTTGCTCTCTTCATCAACAACTTGTTATGCTTTCTGTGGCCGTTGACTCGCTTGTAATGGTTTAGGATATCGTTTTTTGAATACTCTTTGGGATTGTGTAAGCTCTTTGCTCTGATTACTAGGTTCTCTCTCCCATCTCACTCTCTAATAATCCTTTGATTTAAATCATGTTAGTATCTGATTTTTTGCACTCAAAATATAAATATACCATGATACATTTGTAACCCGGAGTTGTCTCTCTCTGCTGGTGTTGTGTTTGCTGCTAATGTTTCTACACATTTGTAACTACTCTCTCTTTTTCGAATTGGGATTTTAGTAATTTTTTATTAATATCAACTTAAATGTACAAGTTGTTGAGTTTAAAAACAGTTTCAATAAAATCTGAAGGAAAGCAGTGATTAATTAGACCTTATTAGATTGTGAAGTTGTCTCCTCTTTATGTAAGACGGTGTTTATTCAAAAGTGCACCACATTGATATGCTAGCCACATACCAGAGATGCTAATAAAATGCCTTTATAAATGAATCCACTCATTTGTAAATTGGAAGACAATGGCTAACAGAAAAAAATTCAAAATTGTTTTGACTTAATTGCAAAACAAGCTTGAACCCGATTTCTGATGACATCATTCGTACATCAATCGCTCGTTTACAAATTTTGGTGAAATAGCGTATCCAGCATCATGGATGCATCTAAAGTAAGTCAAAGTACATATACATGATATTGTGGATTTATTATTATGCTTCTCAGTTAATTTTCAACATTTTTCTAACCAGTATTGAATGCTTGCCAGCTGTAATTTTTTTGATGGAACATCACACATTGTTTTACTTTCAGAAAAGTGGGAAAAATAATGAAAATCCGAGTGATGAGGAAGATAGCAGGAAGTTGATGGAGAAATTATCATCTGAACGAATAGCGCGGCTACAAAATACTGACGTTACAGAACTGTCCAAAATATTACGCGAAGGGCCAATTATTTCAGGGAGACACTCGTTGGTTGGTGTTGTGTCTAGCTCAGAGGTGCTGAATAGAATAGATGGAATACCATCCATTCACAAAAGTCGCTCCGGCACTACGTCTAACACGCCTCTACCAAGTATACTAGAAGATGTAACAGAACCTGAGGGTGCAGCTCGCCGTATGCACACAGTACGTATCTCTTGATGGACTAATATACCAAAAGTTTATCTGCTTTTTCTATTTAGAACTTTTACGTCGATTAATTGCAGTTTTTGCAGAGCTTTTTCATTTAAAAAAAGCTTACCACTTATTGAGTTAGATAGTTTTTAAATTTTGTGTTCCTCCTCTAAAAACACGCTTTAAAGTTTTCAAGTTTAATAAAAATTTTATGGGCAACACACTTCAGCTCAAAAAAACGCGCAAAAATTTTTCAAAGTAATTAAAATTTTAATTTATTTTCCCTGTTATTATTTGGAACCAAATTTTGTTATAAAAGTGTAATAATTCACTGTAACCTTGTTGTAGCCCGCATTCGATAGCCTCCTCAACCTCCAGTCCGCAAACACTCACCGCATGAGAATATTAGTATCACCCAATGAGAAATGTTGTCAAATTGACTTCTCAGAGCTGATATCGATGGAGCAACAGTGCATTGGCTTATTGTATGATGACTCTCTGGAGTCTTTCAAACTGGCTGTAAACCTTGCTTTGAAGGATTCTCTAGTATTACAATGTGATTGGGGAAACTTGAGTAGTACAATTGGTGTCAGCCCAGAGCACCTTGCTGACTGCCTGCTGTCACAAAATAGCTGCCAAGATAAAGCAACTCAAAGCTCATACTTGGTTGAAGATATGGGTGGTGCGCCTTCGCAGTTGATACAAAATGGAGGTGGAAGTAAGCGTTAAAACATTATGGAGGCATAAAGAAATGGCTGAAAATTTGTTTAATGACCGTCAACGGTGCAGTGCAGCTCAGTTGTACAATGAAGTGTTTGTTCTAACCACGGCTTTGTTAATCTTCTTTTGTAGCATCTAACCCTTTCATTGCGCTCTAGTTTATCATTACTCAAATCTGATGTATATTTGCCATCAATTCCAAAAACAATATAATAATAAGTTATTTATTTGTTGCTTCACAGGTGCAGATTTCAGCAACCAGTGCGATATGGTTGGAGTCTCTGATTTCCCAGACCAGACAGAAAGTCTCTCTACCAAAGAATCAAAGAAGTCTGTATCTTTTGTGGGTGCGGACAATTTGACAAAACACAAAATAGACATTGCTATAAGCTGTAATTTGCCTTCAACTGATGGACCTGGTAGCATTGCTCTAACATCTCAGGTCTACAACTTGGATAAGATGGTGGATGACTGCATAGACCCGCTTGTAGACAAACTGAACCTCGCCTCTATTTTACATCCGATAACAATGACGGAGCTGACGGCGTATTCTAAAGCTTTTCTCGTCCAAGAGTTGCAACTCATTAGAGGCAAGAAGAAACAGGTGATGGACCAAGTAAAGCTAGTCAACTGGATTATAGCGACCAGATTCTTGGAATCACTGCAGTCTCTACTACACTTCAACCTGAAAGAGGCAATAGTGTACTACCACTACACACAATCTAGTAACTATGCAGTTAAAGAACTTAGCAATAGAAATATATGGTCCACAAAAAACAAGCTTCTCCGTCACAGAGCAATTGAGAAGTTGTCTTACCAAGTAGGATTTGAGACAGTATTGCATGAGTTCCCGGTTTATTCTCCACGCTTGAGTGAGGACTCTTACACTAGGTAAAAATTTTCTCATTATTTTGTTGTAAACTAAAATAAGTATTTATGGATGAGGTTTAAGTTGTTAGCTAGGTAATCTCACCGTATACAATACCTGTTTAGGTTGTTAGCTAGGTAATCTCACCGTATACAATACCTGTTCAGGTTGTTAGCTAGGTAATCTCACCGCATACAATACCTGTGTAGATTGTTAGCTAGGTAATCTCACCGCATACAATACCTGTTCACGTTGTTAGCTAGGTAATCTCACTGTATACAATACCTGTTCAGGTTGTTAGCTAGGTAATCTCACTGTATACAATACCTGTTCAGGTTGTTAGCTAGGTAATCTCACCGTATACAATACCTGTGCAGGTTGTTAGCTAGGTAATCTCACCGTATACAATACCTGTACAGGTTGTTAGCTAGGTAATCTCACCGTATACAATACCTGTGTAGGTTGTTAGCTAGGTAATCTCACTGTATACAATACCTGTGTAAGTTGTTAGCTAGGTAATCTCAAGGTATACAATACCTGTGTAGGTTGTTAGCTAGGTAATCTCACTGTATACAATACCTGTGTAAGTTGTTAGCTGGGTAATCTCACTGTATACAATACTTGTGTAGGTTGGAGCAGGTAAACGCTGATATGAGGAAGTTAAGCACCTCCAACAGGAAGAATATGAAGTTGTCTTCTTTTGACAGCAATAGCGAGTCGGCAACACAAACAGAATTCAGGAAAAAGGTACTGGTACTTCACAATATGATATACTGGTGTTTAAAAGTTAAAATTTTTTTCATGTTCTTATCTAAAAAAAAGTTTACATAACATATTTTGGCGAAAATGAGTAAAAGTAATCAAACATTTATTTTGTGTTCTGTTGCGAAGTTTGAAAGTTTGGACTGTCACTTTGGTGAACAACCAGAGCTTTTTTAAGACACGAAATAATTATAACAAAAATAAATTCACAAACTTGATAATGCTTAATTTTTTGCCCAAATGTAAGATGCCAGTATGTATAACAGTTAGTTATGTTTTACTTCAGCGAAGAGTAAATACCAACGTAATAGACAAATTTTCAGAAAATTCTCGTAAAGTGGCGCTAGATGGTAAAACAGTAGACTTGGTAAGTAGTATGTGATGCTTCCATAGCCAGTCTAGTCATTCGTACTTTCATAAATGTCTATCTATCTTCAACTATCAGCACGTTGCTTAATTAAGATAAAAAACATCGCTGCCGTTTACCCTTGCTTCTCAATTGTTATAATGCCAAAATTTCAACTTTGGTATTTGCTCCTTTTGTTCCATGTCCATCTCCCTTTCTCTCTTCCTGTCCTCTGTTTCTACTTCTTTTTTGTCTTCTACTCAAGTCATTTTTTGTGCGTTCACCTCTTTCACCCTGCATTTACCCTACCCTCAAAAGTTGGCTATTTCTTCTCATTTGCTCATTTCTCAATTGCCACTTTCATAATTTCTTTCTAGTTTCCTGCTTTTCCATTCTTTTTTCTGCTCTCCTACGTTCATGTTGTGTTTATCCAAAGCACATGTTACTACTATTACTGTAGGCAGACCTCAGCTGGGAGAAGTTGCGAACTCTTACAATGAATAGAAAAGTGAGTGACTAAAACAGATGATTACATAACTGGTGAAAGCATCCTCTGCATAT
Organism: Cryptosula pallasiana; assembly: GCA_945261195.1. NCBI lineage: Eukaryota > Metazoa > Bryozoa > Gymnolaemata > Cheilostomatida > Cryptosulidae > Cryptosula > Cryptosula pallasiana. The sequence goes on along the minus strand of OX183133.1, from coordinate 21,172,243 downwards.
TATGTAATAAAATCTATTTATCTCTTGGTTACTGCTTGTTTGTCTAATAAAACGGTCAGACACAACTAAACAGTTTGATGGATGACATCACACACACCCGCACACACGCGCACACACACACACACGCACATTTCATCTATTAATGTATAGCAGCAGCACTGGTCGATTTAGTTTACATGAACTGCAGCTTGTGAATATAAGATGATAAGTACTTGTAATATACAATAATAAAATCGCTTTCAATATGCAGCGGGCAGTTCAAAAAGCACAAAAATTCAATTCAATACAGAGCACCAATGAGCATCATTAGTTACAATAAATCACCTGATAACAAAATTTCTACAAACATTTCACATTAGTGCATCAAATACATAGCAATGGATACGTGTTGTAGAAGTCCCATTCTGAACTATT